>JAVJIX010000090.1:0-600000 GCA_036785185.1 Paratrypauchen microcephalus | reverse complement strand
CTTGCCTATATTAAAACTTTTTCTTTTTCTTTTAACTTTTTTTTGGCAGTGTTTGCTAATGTGTGCATTGCAAACACATTCCACAATGGAGATGCATGTAAACACCCCCAGTATGATGTCACTACAAAGTATCAATAAAAACATGAATTAAATAAATGCAAGATATGTTTTTACCATACTGTGTAACATTCAGGGCAAGCTATGACATTTTCATAAGAAAGCCACCAAAAGACTTGCATAGTGCACTTTTAAAAGCACATTGAGCCTTTCCACAGATCTGATCTTGCCCTGATGGTGTCACCTGCTTGTCTCCGTGGAAAGAAGTTTATTGCCATATTGTAACCTGCCCGTATGTGTGTTTTGTGTTTTGTGTTTTGTGTTTTGAATTAACCTTTTGGTCTTGATGGTGCTGAATGATTTTATTTTTTATTTTTTTTGCTTTTGTTGAGGTGTTAATTTAAAAGGTTAAGCAGAAAGTCAACAACTAAATAGATGTATTACTCATTTAATTGCATTTTCAGCCAGCACAGATCTTGAAAAAAGCTCCGGTAATGGCGATAATGTAGGTGCTGTTTGACTTGAGCCTATTGTTCTGTGACAATAACAGTGATGAGCTGGTATCTTTTTCCGCCCACCGTGTTCTTTTTAATTGGCCATTATAAACCTGCATTATGCTAAATAATTCTTGCATGCGCATTATACATCGCAGTTGTTGACATCAAGCTTTTCACGTTATATTGACAACTCTTCTCAGCACTATAGGAATTCAAGGATCACTGTGACTAGGCTGCCCGCCGCCCCCTCAGCCTTCACGTAATACGCCATATATGCTCATTTTAAAAGTAAAAAACTGTCAACTTGTTGCCTGTAATAATAATATGTCACATAATTATTTAGATTGCACAGCATGGTCAAAACAAGCCATGCTTAAAAGGTGCACTATGTAACTTGCTTGTCTCAATAGAGATGTTATTGCTTTGCCTGAAATATTCCACAGTATTGCATTAAACATCTCTATCTAGCATTTATTCAATTATGGGTGCTCAAAAATAACTTGAAAAACATGCATTCTTAATGTGAATGCCCTCACCTGTCCACAGTTCAGACCTGTAAGTAGGCTTTATTTATTTTATTTATTCATTTATTTGGAAGGGACAACGCATATTAATGAACGCACAATTTGTATAAGATCACACAAACCGACGTAAATATGCCAGATTTAGCACAGTGCTAATTTCCATCCGCAGTCCCAGACATAAAGATATAGCATACAACAGAAAATATGTTGCAGTTGCAGACATTAAACAATTTAGTACATGTGCTATGATCACAAACATAAAAACAATTTAGTATCTATACATTAGTAGCATATAATTCAATAAATTACAGTAAAAATACAATTGATGGGCTTAGCCTAAAGTGCGAATTAAAAGGTGCTTCTCAGTGTGCGCAATAAGGTGCCTGTTATTAAGGTGCCTATTCTATTTACAATGTGGACTTTTGTAGTGTGTGCATGTAAGTGTGTGTGTGTGTGTGTGCTTCTTATGGTGTCACCTGCTTGTCTCCAAGGAGATAAGATTGGTATAATGGTAAATGGTCATTTTATAAAGGGTTTTTCCACCTTCGAGGCACTCGGTGTACACAGACAGTGGCCCAAGGACAAAATGACAGAATTCGTTATTCGCACCTCTAACCTGTGGGAACAAGTTCTGACCACTCAACCAATGATGTTTACATTGAGAGTGGGATTCAAACCACCAACCATCTGTGGACAAACATTCTATAAACTAACAGAGCTAATCTCGCCCTCCACAGTGTAATGTCATACAATGGAACATTCCAGGCAAATAGAGTGAATTTGAAATTTCGTTTCCCCACTAACCAGGCAGGACAGTGATAGAGTGGCTAGGGGAGGGGCCGCTGCGCATGTGCGCGCCGCCGACTGGGAGATGCAGAGTAGAAAAGATGCAATACAATCAGTGACAATTTTACAACATGTAATGACAGAAAAACAATTGGAAATGTAACATACGGTGATCTTTTTCTTTGGCAACATAAGGAAGGGTGTGGGGGGATCAGATTGGAAATCAATTAAATTGATTAAACCGAGAGCAGAGATCAGACCTTACATATAACTTAAATATTTACAATACAATTTAGGCCATGCAAATTGAATACAGTACAATGACACAGCCCTAAAGTACACTCATAGCTATATCTGATGATTTATTTTGCTGCAGAGGATCCACTTAATATGAATAGATGGTTTTAATTTTGAATTGGAGCCAGACGTTTTGACAGTTATACTTTGAGTTACTTTCTGTCTGCCACTAAACTGCCACAGGTCACAGAGTTAATACAGTTTTCACATTTCCTCAAACACTTTGGATCTGCATATATTTCCAACCATCCTCTCAGCACTGAAAGGTAATTTTAACTACAGCACACACTGCCAAGTGTTCATCAGACTCCAGCGTAGGGCAGTTAGGGCTACACTATCACCAGATGGAACTATATCTGCAGAATTAATCTTTATCACAAATTAAATGAAATGATTGCAATCGTTCTGAAAGCACGATGTTACTATTTACAAAAGCGTATTTCACCCAAAGTGGTCCAACATGCAAAAATTAAAAAATTTAAAAGGTTGGAAAACAATAGCAACGAAGGTCACATTATCATACTTTGCAGTGACACTGGAGGAGGGGTTTTGCTTGTAGGTCTATGGAATAATGTTCAGCTGTATACCATGGCGACATTACTACAAAGTGAACTCTAATTTTCAAGATTCAGTGATCAATAAAAAAGGTGGGGATTACTAACTTTTACAATTATTTCGGTAATAAAACAAGTTGTTTTACTCACCCATAGCACTTTGGTGTCATATGGAGCACTTCCAGAGATGTTTTAGATTAGCGATATCCATAACGCGAGTTCTCGGGGCATATATTATATGCCCCGAGCGGTCTCCAAATAACACAAACTTTAGCACTTTTCAAATCATAGAAGCTCAATGTCTTAGTCTACACTTTCGTTTGAGTCAAAAGTGGCCTGTAATCCGAGATTTATCCATAATTTACAGCTTTGCGTTTCATGTTTGAGTCCCGAGAGCTGAGAGCGAAATAAGCTGTGACTCCGCACATGCGCACTGGCCTCCTCATTTACTCGAAACTATGGCTAAATCTCGGATTACAGGCCACTTTTGACTCAAACGAAAGCGTAGACTAAGACATTGAGCTTCTATGATTTGAAAAGTGCTAAAGTTTGTGTTATTTGGAGACCGCAAACATTTGCCCCAAGAACTCACATTACAGAGATCGCAAATCTAAAACATCTCTGGAAGTGCTCCATATGACACCAAAGTGCTATGGGTGAGTAAAACAACTTGTTTTATTACCGAAATAAGGTTCAGATTGTAAAAAAAACGTTAATTCTCTTTTATTAATGGTGACTGCAATGTAATTTTAAGATTTAATACAAAATCTGCTCACCTGTTGTAGTTCCAACCAAGTTCTAACCAGTTCCAACCAGACAGAGCAATGCCTCTAGTTAGCTTCACCCCCATAATGGACAGTTATTGCCATACTGTGGAACATTCCAGGCAAAGGAATAACATCTCCATAGTTCTAATGGAGGTCCCTTGTTTGGATACATTGAGTAAGGGCATCCATCTTAAATACGCCAATTACTGGTTACAAGGAGGCAGACATCTTGCAGTAGCCCACACAAGAACGCAAAAACAAACAAGTTTGTAATCAGCACATTTTACCACTTGCTGGATGGGGTTTGGAACTAACGGAGTTGAAAATCGCTTTGTCCTTAGTGTAATCATTGCCTTGCCTTGAGCTTGTGGCAACCGTCTTGAATCGTGGCCAGCACACCCACAATAGTCCCAGATAGCCCAGAGTCTGTCGCACCAGCTGGAGCCATCAGACCCTCTCCTCTCTGGGCACCGCCGATCACTCCTCCCCCATCCTCTCCTCAGCCAACTGGCCCAGATGTTCATTACAAGTCTATTTCTTCCCTCTGAAATGATATCTATTAACAAGAAGGCCAGTTGGAGCTGAGCATGCATGGCCAGCTATTGTCTTATTGACCCATATACCGTAGAAAGGAGAATGTGTGGGGACAGATTAGAGGTTGGCACGGTTACGGTCAGCAGTATGTTTAATGGAAGTGAGATGAAGAGTAAAGTGATGGGGCTAATTAGGAAATGATGGCCACAAGGAACACGTCCAATAATGTGATCAATAAAGGACAATTGGGAGTTAATGTCAGTTGGTGCAATACAGAATGGATAACTGGATTTTTAATATAATCCATTTTGCAAGAAACCAGTCAAAATTAGTTTGATCTACTGTTATTGTTATAGAATGAACTTTTAACTTAAAACCACTAAGATGTGTTTAATCAAACAAACTTATAAGAACAAAAGTATAAGAACAAGAAATTTCATTCAATTTACATTCATATAATCTCTTAGGGCGGCATAATACACCACACTCAAATCATAGCTGGAATTTGATGGTCACGATTAGAAAAATGTAAACACTGCAATTATTTATTCTACAATAATCTAATAGTTTAGCTTTTTATATTTCAGTTTTCACTCTGTTCACACTATTAAAAGAGCTATATGTAGTCAAGTCTTTGACAGTTTAAAGACTATCACAGTTGAAGCTGGGTTGCCAGTGCCGAGTGCAGAGAGAGAAGCAAGGAGAGGTTTAATTGCCCCTAAGATAAAATGTGTGAAGGTTTCAGAAATTCAGACAAGAAGATTATACTGTACGTGAGCTGTTTTCCATAAGCTAAATCACAGATACACTTTCATTCTGGGGGTATATTTTGAAACTGTTATGAAATTCCAAACTTTAAAGATTTAATACAAATGCCGTGATTGCATTTTACTTTATTACAGTTGGAATATATGCTTTTTGTTGTATATGGTTTTATTTCAGTCCACCTCTTTGTTTGATGCTACCACATCATATACTACCAATTACTGCACATTTAAAAGGAGCAAGATAAATATTCCATATGCACTTCAGAACAGGTTTGTGGAGGTGTACCATGTGACTTTTCAGTGAGTGGTCCACCACCTGCTTGTCTCATATGGAATTACGATTTCCTTTGCCTAGAACTTTCCACAGTATGGCATTAAATGAACTTATCATTAAATTACATGTGTTTTATTGCTCCAATTGCTGCAGTTGCTCCTGGGAAAAAACCTGCAAGGCCAAGTTACAGACCTGATCTGTAACTTGGCATCAGTTTAATGCCATACCAATCCAGTCCAATCCAACTTTATTTCTATAGCACATTTTATAAACAGAGACAGTTTCCAAAGTGCTGCACATAAAAATCAATAGAACTTAATAATAACATTACTAAAATAAGTGGTGGAAAGCATTTTCCTGGTCACCCAGCCATTGTCTGAGTCTGTCAGCACTGACCGCCGCGGTATCTGCAGCTACTCCGCGTTAGAGAACGGCGCCAGAGAAAGATTTCGGCCAAAAGGAATTAATTTGCTCGATGCGTTTCCCAATTACTTTCTGTGTAGTGCGCATTCATATCGAGTGCAAATAAATGTGCAAATCAACACGGAGAGCTTGCCTTGGTCATTTTGGGTGGGAACTATTTTTCAGTGCGGAACAATAAAGCCGAAGCACGCAGCACGCTGCCAGGGGAATCCCTGTTACGCACCAGGAAGGGAGTTCCCCTGTTGCGCAGTGTGGTACGTGCTTCGGCTTTATTGTTCCGCACTGAAAAATAGTTCCCACCCAAAATGACCAAGGCAAGCTCTCCGTGTTGATTTGCACATTTATTTGCACTCGATATGAATGCGCACTACACAGAAAGTAATTGGGAAATGCATCGAGCAAATTAATTCCTTTTGGCTGAAATCTTTCTCTGGCGCCGTTAGACTCCAGTCTAACGCGGAGTAGCTGCAGATACCGTGGCGGTCAGTGCTGACAGACTTGGACAATGGCTGGGTGACCAGGAAAACGCTTTCCACCACTTATTTTAGTCTCTGGACTGTGGGGAGATGCCCAAATTTGACCTGGGGGTGGCATATCCCTTTAATAATAACATTACTAAAATAGCAATAAATAAAGTGATAATAATAAAATAACTAGTTTTAAGTCTAGTCTTAGGGCCCACGAGCTGGAGCTGGCCCTCTGACCTCAGAGTGCGCACCGGTGTAGATTTGGATGAGGTCAGGGATGTATTTTGGGGCCAGTCCATTCAAAGCTTTAAAAACAAACAATAAAATCTTAAAATCAATCCTAAAACGAACAGGAAGCCAGTGCAAAGATGCAAGAATGGGGGAGATGTGCTCATATTTCTTCCGTCCTGTTAAAAGGCGCGCAGCAGCATTCTGGACTAACTGCAGTCGATAAAGTGCGTTTTGATTCATTCCAGAATAAAGTGCGTTGCAGTAGTCCAGACGAGAAGAAATAAAAGCATGCATGACGCGCTCAAAATCTGAAAAGGATAAAAAAGATTTAATTTAGGCTAAAAGACGAAGGTGATAAAAACTAGATTTCACGACCGCATTAACTTGTTTATCAAGTTTAAAATCAGAGTCCATAATGACGCCAAGGTTGGTGGCTGTTGATTTTGTGTGCTGTCTGAGAGGACCCAAGTGAGACAAAGAGCTGGCACTGCCACCGCGCCCGCACATTATCACCTCAGTCTTGGTCTCATTGAGGTTCAAGAAATTTTGAGCCAACCAAACCTTGACGTCATTAAGGCACTTAAGCAGGGGTGTCAGGGGGCTGCTGCTGCTTTTTTTCAAGGGCAGACAAATCTGTGTGTCGTCTGCATAAAAGTGATACGGCACACCATATTTATGTAGAAGTTGGCCAAGAGGTAGAAGGTACAACGTAAATAAAACAGGTCCAAGGATTGAACCCTGGGGGACTCCACAGTGCAAGGGTGCAGCGGATGAGGTGGAGTTCCCCAGGTTAACAGAAAAAGATCGCTCTAAACCACTCTAAAACCTTCCCCCTGACACCCACACAGTGTTCCAAACGATTTAAAAGAATTGTGTGGTCAACTGTGTCAAAAGCAGTGGTCAAATCTAAAAGTACTAAAATGGCAGAATCACCAGAATCAGTCATTAAAAACAGATCGTTAAAAACCTTTAAAAGTGCAGACTCTGTGCTGTGAAAGGCTTTGTAGCCTGACTGGAAAGTGTCTAAAGTGCCATTTTGATCTAAAAAGGACTGCAGCTGTGCAAGTACAGTCTTCTCTAAAATCTTACTCACAAAAGGTAATTTTGAAATTGGCCGATAATTTGAAAGAATTGTAGGGTCAAGGCTGGGTTTTTTAATTAAAGGTTCAACAGCAGCTTCTTTACAAAATGAAGGTACAATGCCTGAAGATAGACTGCTGTTGACAATTTCCCTGAGCCAATAGTCCCCCAGATATCTTTAAAAAAGCGAGGAGGGACTGGGTCTGTGGGACAGGAAGAGGGCTTCAACTTATTTACTATCCCTGTGAGGACAGACAGTGACACAGGCTCAAACTTACAGAAAAAAGCAGCACATTCAGTTTTCAACACAAGTTCAACAGCGGGTGGCACTATATTGGCTCTTATAGTGGAGACCTTGTTATTAAAAAAGAGCAAGAATTCTTCACATTTCTCACAAGTCATTTCTAGTACAGTGGAAGGATTAGGGTTTAAAATCGAACCAATTGTTTTAAAAAGAATGCGAGGCTTACTGGCGCTATTTAAAATTATGCTTGGGAAGTACATATTTCTTTCCTCTTTAACAACTTCTTGAAAGTTTTTCCAACTATCTTTAAGAATTTCTCGTGACACCTGCAGCCGGTCATTTTTCCATTTGCGCTTCGCCTTCCTACACTCACGCCTCGCAGCGCGTGTAGTGTCATTTATCCATGGCTCTTGTTTGGATTTATGGCGCATGGCTTTAACAGGGGTTATAACGTCCAGCACATCAGAGCAGGTGCGTAAAAAAGAAATCATTAATTGCTCAGTGTCCATGGAAACGGAAACAGACTGCGCTGAAGCACTGAAGGTAGAAGACGGTGGAAGATTCCACGTAAATCAACAACCTCTCTATGGAGACAAACAGGTAGCAACCCTTTATTAAAAAAGTTACATTGTTCACCTTTAAATGGCCCATATTACCCATTTTCTGATGTAGTTTCCTCATCAAAAACATACCTGGAGTTGTGTTTCGTTTCATTCACAGGTTTAAACACACAAACACTGCCTACTTAGTTCTTCTCTCAAACACCCTGTCTCAAGTCAAGTTGTGATGTCATGTGGTAATACAGGAAGTTGGATCATTTCAGCCTTGGATTTACCAATCTCTACTGAACAAAAGGTAAAAAGACAGCTGTTAACTTGAACCACTATAAAACACAACTCCAGGTATGGTTTGGATGAGGTAACAACATGGCAGCATGTCTTAAAGCCCACAAGAGTTCATTTCGCATAATATAGGACCTTTAATACTGAATAAGACCCCACTGAGATACAATATTTTGTGATTAGCAAAGAACATTATATTGCCTAAAGTAAAGTAGCTGCATAGCTATTGGTTCCACTTAAATTCCCATTATAATTTGTCACTAATCCCACAGCCCAACTACGAGCATTTCATTTCAAATCTTATACTGTAGCTAAATTTGCTTCCCAATACATCCAGCGCACTGTATTAAGAGCCTTATTCCACTGACAACACAAGAAAAACAGTAAGTATTTTGTACCACTTTCGCTTTGACACTTTATTCAGTGTGTGTAGCAGGATTTACAATACTTGAGTTTGATACACTCTCACGAGGCACAACTCTTGAGTCTCTTCTTTATTAGTATAAGATTGAGTCGGTGGATGTGTTTTTCCGATTCGCGTCTTTTTGTGGTTTATCTTGCGGAGGAAGGGGTGGGTGTTATGGCTCCACAGGGGGCCCTGGTGTAGGAGGAGTGATTACAGATAGCAGTGAGGCTCTGTTCTAACTATGTATATTAAAAGTGTCAGTAGCTCTGTGATGGAACACTCGAGTGGTTATATGGACATATCAAGAAGAAAAGCTTTATTTCTCCATTGATTTGGAATAGAATCAGTTGGGAATATTACTTTGATTTTGAATTACTTGTTTTATAGTTAGCTTTTTTATGACAACACCATGCATTTTTTCTGTTAAAGGCTTTTCAAGATACTAGATATCAAAGTACAAAAAAATACATTGGAGCTTTGGAGAACTGTATAAATTAATAGCACTGCACAAACACTGCATTTTACCTAATACGTATAAATGCATAATATGACAACAATGTAATAGTGCAAAAAGGGATGTAATGTTTTGCTATAACATCTAAATTAAAATTAAGCTCCAAATTTAATACAACACTAACCTGTAAACAACATTATAAAATTACAAGAAATTCCATTGGTTACACTAACATTTCAAACTCAATTTCAATACTAACGAATAGACTCGCTATTCAGTGCTGATTTTGATACCCAAATGATCATTTTAAAAGCTCTTTTTTTGTATTGTAATTTACTAAATAATGGTATACTTTTATTATTATACCATGTGGCCTTACACTAGATCTGATACATCTCCAGATGAAACTGTTCAAGAAAGAAATTTGATCTAGTTGATGTGATGTGATTTTTTTTTTCAGTATCGATACCTGCTCCAATGAGTATCTAGTTTAGATACTAGTTTTTGTATCGTTTAGTATCTGATTTTTGATACATTTGACAACCCTATTTACAGCCTTAATAATAATTTTTATAGGCCCGGTTGTATAAAGTTGAAAGCCAAAAAAAAAGCTTCATTAATGGTGGTCAGACTCCGAGCTCTCCAAAATCAGGTCAGTGAGAGGAAATTATCATTCAGGCCCACACAGACATAATGGGGATAAAGTGGGCTACTGCTGATTGCATTTAATGTTTTCATAGAGAAGTCAAATAGGTCAAGTCCACATTAAAGAATATTGCATATGTGGCAAAATCTCACTATATTTGCTAAGTAATATTTCCCCTTGAATGTATCGAGAAGTTAACATGATCACAAGTCACATTTTACTCAACTAGGATACAACAGTAAGTATTAAAGGTCCCATGACATGGTACTTCTTGATGCTTTTATATGGCTCCTTAATGGTTCCCTAATACTGTAAATGAATCCTTCTTCAAAATCAACACTCACTGCATGAGATATGACTCTGACAGTCTTCATGAGGCTAGATATGTGTCTAAAATGCTTTATTCTGGGTGTTGCTGGTTCAATGCAAATGAGAAGGACAGAGAGATTGGCTAAGGAGCGGGGGGGGGGGGGCGGGGTTCCCCCGCTGGAAGCGCAGCTCTGCACCGCTGTCTGCTCACTTCCGTGTTTAACACAGGAAGACAGATGGGAGACTTTGCAATGAAAAAAAGCATATTTACACAGAAAATAAAATTAAACCACTGGTATTTCAGAGGTCCAGAGGGTCGGGTAAGGGACTTGCGAGCCTAGAAACACTCGGACGTGCCTCCAGGCAAATAAAAAAACGCATTTCGCATTGTAGCGCATTCACAGTCCAAACTCTATGGGCGGGATATACAGGGGCGCTGAGCGGAGACAGAGGGAGGGGCTGGAGCTGCATTTGCCGATCTGACGTCAAAAAGGTGCCTTGTCCGAACTCGCCCGTTTCAACACTGGTTTTGTGTAACGCAGAAAAGGACCGCAAACGCTCAGTTTAGACATTTCGCAACTTTTAGCCATGGGGGGGGGGGCCTAAACAGGGTAGGGGAGCTCACATTAACGTTCAAAAACCTCAGAAAGTGAAAATTTCATGCCATGGGACCTTTAAAGGAGAATTAATGTGTTTTTTACAATCTGAGCCTTATTTCAGTAATAAAACAAATTGTTTTACTCACCCATAGCACTTTGGTGTCATATGGAGCACTTCTAGAGATGTTTTAGATTAGCGATAGCCGTAGCGCTAATATATGCCCCGAGCGGTCTCCAAATAACACAAACTTTAGCACTTTTCAAATCATAGAAGCTCAATGTCTTAGTCTAAGATTTCATTTGTATCAAAAGTGGCCTGTAATCCGAGATTTATCCATAGTTTCGAGTAGATGAGGAGGCCAGTGCGCATGTGCGGAGTCACAGTTTATTTCGCTCTCAGCTCCCGGGACCCAAACATGAAACACAAAGCTGTTAATTATGGATAAATCTCAGATTACAGGCCACTTTTGACTCAAACGAAGGTGTAGACTAAGACATTGAGCTTCTATGATTTGAAAAGTGCTAAAGTTTGTGTTATTTGGAGACTGCTCGGGGCATATATTACATACCGTAACGCGAGAACTCGCGTTACGGATATCGCTAATCTAAAACATCTCCGGAAGTGCTCCATATGACACCAAA
The DNA here is from genome assembly GCA_036785185.1 of Paratrypauchen microcephalus. Taxonomy (NCBI): domain Eukaryota; kingdom Metazoa; phylum Chordata; class Actinopteri; order Gobiiformes; family Gobiidae; genus Paratrypauchen; species Paratrypauchen microcephalus. The sequence continues at coordinate 588,600 of JAVJIX010000090.1, read as the reverse complement.
GTGCTATGGGTGAGTAAAACAACTTGTTTTATTACCGAAATAAGGCTCAGATTGTAAAAAACTTTAATTCTCCTTTAATGGTGGTCAGACTCCGAGCTCTCCAAAATCAGGTCAGTGAGAGGAAATTATCTTTCAGGCCCACACAGACATAATGGGGATAAAGTGGGCTACTGCTGATTGCATTTAATGTTTTCATAGAGAAGTCAAATAGGTCAAGTCCAGATTAAAGAATATTACATATGTGGCAAAATCTCACTATATTTGCTAACCTTTAAAAAAGTAATATTATCAAAGTAATATTTCCTCTTGAATGTATCGAGAAGTTAACATGATCACAAGTCACATTTTACTCAACTAGTATACAACAGGAAGTATTAAAGGAGAATTAACGTTTTTTACAATCTGAGCCTTATTTCGGTAATAAAACAAGTTGTTTTACTCACCCATAGCACTTTGGTGTCATATGGAGCACTTCTAGAGATGTTTTGGATTAGCGATAGCCGTAGCGCTAATATATGCCCCGAGCGGTCTACAAATAACACAAACTTTAGGACTTTTCAAATCATAGAAGCTCAATGTCTTAGTCTACGCTTTCGTTTGTGTCAAAAGTGGCCTGTAATCCGAGATTTATCCATAGTTTCTAGTAGATGAGGACGCCAGTGCGCATGTGCTCTCAGCTCCCGGGACCCAAACATGAATCGCAAAGCTGTAAACTATGGATAAATCTCGGATTACAGGCCACTTTTGACTCAAACGAAAGCGTAGACTAAGACATTGAGCTTCTATGATTTCAAAAGTACTTTGAAAAGTTAGTGTTATTTGGAGACTGCTCGGGGCATACATGCTTGGGGCATATATTAGCGCTACGGCTATCGCTAATCCAAAACATCTCTGGAAGTACTCCATATGACACCAAAGTGCTATGGGTGAGTAAAACAACTTGTTTTATTACCGAAATAAGGCTCAGATTGTAAAAAACCCAAGAAGCTTATCTGCCCACACTCCTTTTCCAGACAGCTCAAACTGCATATACAGTGGTACCTCACCTTACGAAATTAATTCGTTCCAGAAGTGGTTTCGTAACGTGAAAAATTTGTAAGTTGAGTAGCTATTTCAATGGAAAAAGCCTGATCCGTTCCAAGGTTTTTTTTTTATAGTGTAACTTTTTTTTATAGTGTAACGTTGTGTTCCTGACGGGCTAAGAGACTAGACCAGGACTAAAAGAACGTGGAATAAACCAGGTCTGGCCAGAACTAAACCTGGATTGGACCTGTTATTATTATAACATGGCAGTGCCGTTGGATGAGCGCGTTGCTCGTTGCTCGTGTCTGCGCACCTTGCGCGTTCCGCGCTAGAGCTAAGAGGCCGAGAAAGACCCTCTTTCAGCGGGAATAAGAGCGGGGTGGGGCTGGCTCTGCTTCTATCTGACCTCCAGAGCCAGGGCGCCGACACTGTGAGCTAACAGGCCGAGAAAAGTGCTCTATCGGCGGGCAAGACCGCGGGGTCTCGCTCGGAGCGGGCTCTGCTTCTATGTGACTTACAGGTCTCGACCAGAACTAAACCAGGTCTAGACTAGAACTAAACCAGTTCTAAACCTGAACTGGACCTGGACTAAACCAGGACCGGACCAGGATTAAATCACCCCGTGCTCGGCCCGCGCGTGCTCGGCCCCGAGGAGGAGGCATGGCCCGGGCGCCGCGGTTCCATCCCGCAGCCCCGGTGTAGCGCGGCCTTGCGCCGTATGGACGTCCCTTTTTGATCCTTCGATGTCGTCTCTTGCTATCATTGCGAAGCAGAATTCACCAAGCGTTGGATTGTTCACTCACTAAGGGAACGTGAGCTGGGTTTAGACCGTCGTGAGACAGGTGAGTTTTACCCTACTGATGATGTGTTGTTGTGTCTCCCCTCGCGCGTTCTGCGCTATATTGAGCCATGCCCCCCCCACACTTCACTATCAACACATTCCATTGAAAATCTATGAAAGTTCGAGTGTTCAAACGAGAGAGAAATGCGAGAGAAACTCCAGTCTGAGAAAAGCGTAGAATGTGTGTGGTGAGGCATTTACAGCCCTAAAACATGTAGAACAATTGCAAAATACAAAGTTGTCCTACCTCGTGGACCTCTCCCACCGCGGGCCACCTTTGGAACCTAACCCCGTGTGTGTTGATAAAGTGTATGTACGTTTCGGGGCGTGCATCTGAGCGCGCATTAATTGAATTTTTGAGATTTGTTGTTTTTAAAGTGCTTTATAAATAAAGTTGGATTGGAATGGAGATTTCGCGTTTCGTAACTTGAAATTTCATTTGTATCTAGAGACCAAAATTTGACGTGAAGGCGTTTGGTAACTTGAAATTTTCGTTTGTTGGGTCATTCATAAGGTGAGGTACCACTGTACACAGATTTGACGGCAGAAGCTTGATACTTTATTGCTTCACACTCCAGCAATCCACTAGAATTTGTCATAGCGCCCTCTGCTGGTATTTGTACACAGAATTTACATTACTTTTTTTTAAATACTGGAGGCAAAATAAGGAAAAAACTGAAGTATCCAGGATTTAAAAGCCCCATATTACATTATCTTCTGATCTATGTTATAATGTTTCCTCATCACAAACATAACTGGAGTTTTGTTTTGTTTCATTCACACATTTAAGACGCAATATTTAGGCTGAGTTCTTCTTTCAAACAGAAAACAATCTGTTCTATCTTCATGTCATGTGGTAACACTGTTCCACTGTGTTTTTAAACTCCATACACCTTCACTAGAATCATTTGGATGATTTCAGTCCTGGAATCTACTGAACTTAAAGTTAAAGGTACAGTAGAAAACTATCGCTTCATGACATCAGAACGTGGAAAAGAGCATTTTGTGCTTTGGTGATGTAGACAGATGAATAAAAGTTTACTCAAACATGTGTGAATGAAACAAAACACGACTCCAGGTATGTTTTTCTTGAGGCTCACAAGAGTCAATTTTATGTAATAGAGAACCTTTAAAATGCCTGAATTATGCATCTTAGACCTTTGAGGCATTTGACATTTATATCGAATTGTCATAGTAAACACAAATGCAATATAATATAAAAATACTAAGCTAATAAAAACAAATGGCACTGTATTCTGTGCATGTCTGCCATATTAATTCAAATGTTCAATTAATTTCCCTGGCTTCATAATGTAAAGGTTAAATACACAAAAAATATCACCCTAATTGCAAGTAATAGAAGCAAAGGTTATTAGCATGTGACGTTATAGTGCATATGACAGATTTTCAGGAGACTATTAATTTTGACTTTGTTTGGTGGGATAATACCTGTTGTAAATATAAATTATAGTTTTACACCAATAAAGAAGCAATTTGTGAAGAAAAGTTGAAAAATATGTACTTACAGGAAGTAGACAGTTTTAAACATATTCACATTTTGATACAAAAATTCAACACAATTTACACAAACACACTTTTCCTGATACTTTAAACATTATTTCAACTAAATGAATGCGTTTTCTTATATTTGTACTTGTCAGATAATACCTTCTGTTTGCATTAGAGGAGTGTTGCTAGGTAACCCTCAGGGGAGTCATGATTGAAAACAAGTGTTAAGTGCACTGCGTAACATTTCTAGTGGAGGGTCCATCACCTGCTTATCTCCATGGAAATTGTATTGATTTTTTTCTAGAATGTTCCACAGTATAGATTAAACCTATCTAGCAGGTTACAGCACTACGCTACGTTACAATTCAGATCTGTGGAGAGTCACCCTTAGTCACAGAGAGAATTACTGTATTTTTGAGCAATAGAAGCACTCGTATTGGGTGAATGTTCAATGGATATTTTTAATGTCATACCATGGAACATTTCAGAGAAAGCTATAACATCTCCATGGAGACAAGCAGGTAGAAAAAGCACTTTCCCAGTCCTGTACGGTGCTTGGACACAGTAGCTCACACATCACATGATATTATAAGAGCAAAAATATAAATATATAAAGTTAGTAGAACAGCCGGAGATGGTTCATCAGTGGTGATTGCATTTTTTCTGGCACGATATCGGCCCATCTGCTGTTGACGGCCGCAGCATGTGGAGTAGAACTATTAAACAGGGTACACAAGTGAGCTCACATTGCTAACATGCACAGAGCAGCTCCATCAGACAGGTCGGTAAACAAACATGGACGCCTCCTTCTCATTTACACAAACATGCATCACTGAACGCAGAAGAGGCAACATCTGACACCATTACTGCAAGTTTGGTGTGCATTTATGTGAAGGGGAAAAAAAACATAACTGTGAATAACAAGTATTCAAGCACATACTTAAAACTATAGAATCAGGGCAAGTGAATATCAAGTGATTGTCTGTTGTTGCTCTAATGAGCATATAGGCAGCATGGTGGCTGAGTGGCTAGGGGTGGCTGAGGGGAAGGGGGGGGGGACCAGACCAGGATCAGACCGGGACTAGACCAGGACTAAAGGCGGACTAAACCAAGTCTAGACCAGGTCTAAACAAGGTCTAAACCTTGACTGGACCAGGACTAAACCCGGACTAAACCAGGACTAGACCAGGTCTAAACCAGGCTTAAACCACCGCGTGCGGCTCTTTGCCTTTGCTCTTTTCGGACTGCGTGCCTCCCCCTCGGGACCGCATCCATGAAACCAGGCAAAGAGCCGCACGTGGTGGTTTAATCCTGGTTTAATCCTGGTTTAGACCTGGTCTAGAGGAGGCACAATTTGGGCACGGGTCTCGTGCTCGCAGCCCCGGGTGGGATGCGTGGTCTTGCGCCGGTCATGCTGCGGATTTGAGCACGATGAGCGCACGTGTCAGCGCGCACACTGCGCTCTACCAACTGAAGGAACACAGGCTAAATAGATCATTCATTATTTACAGTATCAGTCATATTAAAAAGAAGCCTTGGGCAGAATACAACTTAGATATTACTTTCAATTACTGCAGGTCTTAGAAAAACATTAATTCAACACTAACCAACCTCCTCATTTTATATCAGTCTATCTCTAATCAGGAGGTAAACACAACAATCCCAGGTAACTTGACTATCTGATCCCATTACAACACATAGTATCTGCATTATCAGTTAACCCATATGTTTTGGTAGTGTACACAAAGAACAATGATCCCAGCACAGTGCCGTCATAAAGCATTTCTGCAGTGTTTCGGATCACATTAACCTTCACCTCATTTACATTCTGCTCTGGAGGGCTGGAACATACACAAAGCAGGCACACAAATATGCATGTATAAATACTCCATAGCCTGGGCCCCATTTATGACTTTGATAAATGGATTTTGGACATTGTATCCGTTAGCTGGGGAAGATTACACACACACTTACATATATCTTGCGTGTAAACTGACAAGTACAGATATATCAACATTACGGGCTGCATGTATTCTAGCATGTAGAGATGTATAAACACACAGGCGGGGGTCCGGGCCCTGCTGGGGAAAGCCCTGCTCCACGTATGATTAATAGGGGTTGTGTGGGTCTTAACACTATCTTTGGGTCCAAGTAAGAAAAATAAGCAAGCAGTCAGCGTACATGACACAGGCAAGAGAAAGTCCCAAGTCGAGCAGCCTACATGCACTACAAGGCATACATCATAGCGGCTATTTAGCAGTGTTTAGCGAGCTGGACAGAGTGAAATATTCTTCGTAATTTCAATGTGGTTTATATTATTATGTAACATTTTAGAATAATTACTCTGTATACTGCATTAGTCAAGCTTTAGCAAGTCCAGCCACAAGTCAAATGTTAATGTATTTTTTTGTTTAGCATTTTCAAGGCTGAGTAAATCAATATCTTGAATTACAAAGTGCTGGTAGCAATCCCCAGAAGAGCTTAATTAAAGGCTTTATTATCGCCTAATTGTGCTAATGTATTTTAACAACTTACTAATATAAATGTGATGTGTGTGTTGGTGGTGATCAGAGGGGCTAACGCAGGGGTCGGCAACCTTTACCACTCAAAGAGCCATTTGGACCCGTTTCACACAGTAAAGAAAACACTGGGAGCCACACAACCCTTTTGAAATTTAAAATGAAATAACACTGCATATGCGTGAAAAGTCCCTCAGTCGTCCAGGTAGAATCCATGATCAAAGGATATAAGCATAGATAGATATAAGCAGGGTCTAACCAGTACAATAACCAGAGCTGACGAAGCCTCTCGGATGAGCGGCGAAACGTTTTCAACCAAACAAACTTTGTCCAGTTGACAAATTGAACTTCTCCTTTGATCAACACTGCATATAACGGCTTTTTTGCCTTTGTGCCATAGAATTACATTTTGAAAATGAACAAATTAAAATAAATACATTTTAATTAAATACAGTGGTTCCTCGCTATATCGCAGTTCACTTTTCGTGGCCTCACTGTTTCGCAGATTTTTTTATTCCAATTTTTTTATAGTGTATCAACGCGCATTTTGTTCTGCGTCCTGATTGGCTAAGGGACTGAAGACCTTTGCCGATTTGTCCATCATTCTCCATGTCTCCTGTACAATACAGAATGTGTTCAGTTTACCAGATTCATATAAATGTTTGATTGCAGTGTGACTCCGAAGTGCTGTATGTTTGAAAGTTTTCTCCCCGACAAAACCCCCGACAGCAAGCACAGAGGAACTGTGAAATACAGTTTAAGGCCTGAAAATAGGTTTTGATCTTTGGTTTCATTCTATAATACTGTGCTTTTGAAAATCTACGATAGTCTACGAGTGTTTAAACAAGAGAGAAATGTGAGAAAATGTTAATGCCACTCTGAGAAAAGTGTAGAAAGTGTGTTATTTTTAGAATTTAACTACCACGATAAACGGGGGACCACTGAGCCACATGCGGCTCCGGAGCCGCAGGTTGCTGACCCCTGCGCTAAAGGCACAGACTGACCTTGCTTATGTTAGAGTGTGGAGTGAATGAATAACGCAATGTGCAGCGATTTGGGTGTCTCAAACGTGCTATGTGAATCCATTGCATTGCATTATATTTATATTTATATTAACTACATTTCTATTAGGGCTGCACACTGTATTGCTAATTTACCAATATTACAACTAACTTACAATAATTCTAAGGTACTCTCACCTTTAGTCATACAATATAGTCCTATATAAAACAATTAATAATAATTGTTTAAAAAATTTTAAATTAGACTATAGTTAGAATATAAGATGTAAAAGTTGCACCAGCAAATCAATTGAGAAATAATTAGTAGCGGAGTAGTTCTTTGTATTGAATGAAAAATGTTAAGTTTGACCTATATGACCTGATATCTTTGGCTTGTTTGAAAGCAAAATTTAGCTGGAGGGGAGATGGTCTGTCGCAATGAGAGTTTATGTTGGGGATGTGGTCATATGGATCCTGACAAAGCTCTTTGTCCTCCTCTGATGGATGCTCCGGTCTCACACACACAGGGAGGGGGCTCTTGATCTTATCTGATATTCATTTGAAAAAACACCACTGCCCGGTCCTTATTATGAGGCCAGAAACCTGAGCAGCACTGGTCAGTTTAGCAGGAGGACAGCTCTGTGATCACAAATACAAGAAGGTTTCTAGTGTTTTAACATTCAATCACCCAGAAACAAAGGACAGCAGAAAAAGTGTCCACCAGGGGACTATACAGATCACGTAAAACATAATCGTGTGGGAGATACAATTTCAGCATTTTATCAATTAATTTGGTGCACTGCTATTTCAAGGAGTTTGAGTTTGGCTTTATGCTTGTAACTTCACTTACTTACAGGCACACTATGTAATTTTTTGGTGGGGGGTCCGTCACTCACTTGTTTCTAAGGATATGCCACTGCTCTGCCTGGAATGTTCCACAGTAAAACATTAAAAAGCTCTGCCTTATATTCATTCAATTACAGGTGGTTTCATAGCTAAAAAATACCTAGAAAAACAGGCATTATTACTGTGAGCAGAGTTGTCCCTCCACAGATCTGACCTGTAACTTGGTCCGGTTTGGTCTCCATGAAGAAAGAAAGGTTTAATACCATACTGTGAAACATTCCAGACAAAGCAACAACAATTCAACAGAGAAAAGCATTCTCTGACAGACCCTGTGCCAGAAGAGTTACACAGTGCACCTTTAATGTATCCAGGAATTTAACTTGACAAGGGCTACGTTCACACTGCAGGGCTTAATGCTCAATTCCGATTTTTTTGTGAAATCCGATTTTTTTGCGAGGCCGTTCACATTTCCAGTTAAATGCGAATTGTATGTGATCTCCAGTGTGAACGCTAAACTCCCCAAAAGTGTCCCGCATGCGCCTTGGAGGACACGATGACGTCACACGCAGCGAACACGCTCAATGTTTACGGAAGTCGCCTAAAGTTGCTTTCGTACCGGAGCCAAAACATGTACAGCTTATTTGTTTTAAGGAGGAGACGGAGAAGGACGAGGATTTTGGCCACGGCGTTTTGCGGCAGTGGCAGCAACGTGTGCAGAAAGGAACATGTGGGTGCGGAGTCACAGGCAGGAGGGGTGGGATTGCTACGTGCTTCGCCGCTTCACTGATACGAGTTTATATACTATTTTCGCATGACGAGAAGAACGTTTGTGCACATTTGTGAACGCCTACTTGTACCACTCTCATTGGAGGAAACACACTCAGGTCGGATGAATGCGACCTGGCCGTTCAGACTGAAGTCGCATGTCAAAAGATCGGATATGTATCGGATTTAGGACCACATATCCAAGTGGCCTGGATCGCATTTGAAAAAATCGGATCTGTGTCGTTCACACTGTCATTAGAAGATCAGATACAGGTCGCATAGAGGCAAAAAAATCGGATTTAGGTCGTTTCAGGCTGCAGTGTGAACGTAGCCAAGGTGACATGCCTCTGCAGCCACAATTATCCAATAGATGTTACCATTTTAAAATAATAATCAGCATTAATAAATCCAGAAACAACATGCCTGTAATTGCTGTCAGAATATTTTTAAATGAAAGCTAAACAATAATGCATAATTGTCAATGAAAAACGTATAACATGCTTTTATTTTCAAGCCAGGAGATGTACACATTTCTGTTCTGTTCTTTGGTTTATCTAGGTTTAGACCTGGGTTTAGTCACTGAGTTAAATTTAAACTACATTTTAGTTTTTCAAGAAGTATTATCTTAAACGGATTCAATCTAACTTTCTAACTCTGTCTCTGTTTAGCATTACTCTGAAGAAAGTGATGAGCAAACTGTGTCCAGTTGACAGATTGAATTTCTTCTTTTGTCATGGATTCTACCTGGACGACTGAGGGACTCTTCACGCATCTGTGATACCTGATATTTCGGAAGTCATTTCTCATTCATTTTTTCCCCATTAACTCAGAAAAAATAACATTAAAAGTTTGGAAAGCTTGCTCAAGGCTAATCATCTATGTGGTAACTAATGAGCACAAGACCTATAATTTGATTTCAAATCTATTTCTGAAACTAAAGCATGTCACTGAATCTTGAATTTTAAATGCACTTTATTTTCTTATTTTGCAATTTCTATCTTTTTTTATTCATTAAAACTTGGCTGGTTTGCCTCTACAATGTCTGAATTTTTCGAAAAGTTTATGGAGCCAGAGCAGTGGTCACTGTTGAGCTTCATTGTCTATACTGAAGGCGATAATTACTTTGATAGTACTTTTTAATAGTTTTAGATTAGAAACTACTCAACCAAACTTCAGTGTAGCACGTTTCCATCCGCCCTCTACACCATCGCCCTGTACATAACTTCAGATGGGTGCTTAAACTAACTGAAACTCCAGTGACCTCTAGCATGTGTGCCCTGTGGCTATAGTGAGATGTAGATCCTCTATAGAGTCAGGCCGCTCTGTGCCTTCCAGCTGCTGTCAGTCCTGTGTCAGAGTCATCCATCACAGAGCACCTCCTTGGGCTCACTCACCTGCCGCTGCCTAGCCAGGGATAAGAAGCCCTGTCAGTCACTGAGTAATGGCAACAGGCCCGGGTCACCTCCATGTTCACCCAGTGTGCGGACGCAGAATACACAACACTGAGGATGGAGAGGGAGAAATGTGGAACTTCTGTCTGTCCATAAAGATATGAAGAAGAATAAGGTGCCACTGTGAAAGATGGTGGGGTATGTGAAGAGCCTGAAGTCAAATCATGTATTAGATTGTGTAGGTTAGGTGCGTAGTTAAAGGAGAATTCAAGTTTTTTACAATCTGAGCCTTATTTCGGTAATAAAACAAGTTGTTTTACTCACCCATAGCACTTTGGTGTCATATGGAGCACTTCCGGAGATGTTTTAGATTAGCGATAGCAGTATTGCGAATTCTCGGGGCCGGTCTCCAAATAACACAAACTTTAGCACTTTTCAAATCATAGAAGCTCAATGTCTTAGTCTACACTTTCGTTTGAGTCAAAAGTGGCCTGTAATCAGAGATTTAGCCATAATTTACAGCTTTGAGTTTCATGTTTGGGTCCCGGGAGCTGAGAGTGAAATAAGCTGTGACTCTGCACATGCGCACTGGCCTCCTCATCTACTCGAAACTATGGATAAAGCTCGAATTACAGGACACTTTTGACTCAAACGAAAGCGTAGACTAAGACATTGAGCTTCTATGATTTGAAAAGTGCTAAAGTTTGTGTTATTTGGAGACCGCAAACATTTGCCCCGAGAACTCACATTACGGAGATCGCAAATCTAAAACATCTCCGGAAATGCTCCATATGACACCAAAGTGCTGTGAGTGACTAAAACAACTTGTTTTATTACCGAAATCAGATTGTAAAAAAAAACCCGTTAATTCTCCTTTAATGGTTAGCCTGATGACCTTACTCTGAAAAGAAAGCAAGTTAAATCAAATCATCTTATTACCATTATACTGTACAACACATAGCATAAAGCAGACATAATATCGCTCTAGATAATGTAGACGTTTTTGTCCCTGTATTGAAATGTTTGTTTAATTTATCATGATCAGTAGGAAATTGCAGTACGTACAGTGTCAATGGACCCTTCTCGAGATGCTGGAGAAAAATCTGGGGTTCTTACTATTAGGATTACTGTAAATATTGGAATAATTCATGTTTTCCCAAGAAAGAGCAATATGCCTTAGTGTACGCTGTCTAAATGGCAGTTGCCTAGAACATTACTTAGCGTTAGGAGCTGATTTTACAATCGTTATTGTTACTGGGGAGTTGTCAAAAGTATAGAAAATCAGATACTAAAACTAGATACTAGAGATACTAAATTTTATTTTATTTTATTTTATTTATAACGGACAGTGCATATTGACCAACAAATTACTGTATAACATGCCAGAATTAGTGATAACAGGAGAAGTTCAATTTGTCAACTGGACAAAGTTTGTTTGGTTGAAAACGTTTCGCCGCTCATCCGAGAGGCTTCGTCAGCTCTAATAAGAATATTGGTAAGACACTTGCTTATATCTTGCTGTAGGGAGGAGCTACCTAGCTAACTACTTTCCGGAACTATCTCATTGGTTTCCGTCTTTTGTTTCTCTGGCGTCTAGCTAACGATCTCTATTCATCCCTACACGCCTGTTTTTCACACCTCTGGCCCTGACCTGGCTAGCCCTATTGTTTCCCTGTTTGCTTGATCTAGGCTTAAGAATGGAATTGTAGATGGGATGCAAATTATGTCTGACTCCACCATTTCTGTTCAGAGAAGGATTCTCTTTTTTGACAAAAATAGCCTCTTTAACTCCCCTCTCAAACCAATTCTTTTCCCTGGCTAAGATCTGAACCTCACTGTCCTCAAATGAATGACCCGTGGCTTCTAGGTGAAGATATACGGCAGAAGACGGTCCACTCTGGCACGCCCGTCTGTGTTGGTACATCCTCTTGTGAAGTGGCTGCTTGGTTTCTCCAATATATCCGTATATCTTCACCTAGAAGCCACGGGTCATTCATTTGAGGACAGTGAGGTTCAGATCTTAGCCAGGGAAAAGAATTGGTTTGAGAGGGGAGTTAAAGAGGCTATTTTTGTCAAAAAAGAGAATCCTTCTCTGAACAGAAATGGTGGAGTCAGACATAATTTGCATCCCATCTACAATTCCATTCTTAAGCCTAGATCAAGCAAACAGGGAAATAGGGCTAGCCAGGTCAGGGCCAGAGGTGTGAAAAACAGGCGTGTAGGGATGAATAGAGATCGTTATCTAGACGCCAGAGAAACAAAAAACGGAAACCAATGAGATAGTTCCGGAAAGTAGTTAGCTAGGTAGCTCCTCCCTACAGCAAGATATAAGCAAGTGTCTTACCAGTATTCTTATTAGAGCTGACGAAGCCTCTCGGATGAGCGGCGAAACGTTTTCAACCAAACAAACTTTGTCCAGTTGGCAAATTGAACTTCTCCTGTTATCATGGATTCTACCTGGACGACTGAGGGACTTTTCACGCATGCCAGAATTAGCCAAAAGGCTAGTTTTCATCTGTTGTCCGATGCCTGGTGGACACATGGCTCCCTGGAAAAAGTGCAGTAATTGTTATACATCAATAAAATACATATTAATTAACACATAATCACAAATTTTACAGTGTAGTAAAAGTTGCAGGCAAAGATTAAAAGTATAAGAATCAGTAAAATGAGCAGTGGTAGTGGCAAAACAAGGGGCACAAGTTAAAAAGAAGATGCAGGATAAAAGCAATACAAGACAGAGTTAAAAGAATGTTAATACAAAAAAAAGAGTAAAATATTAAACAATAAAAAACATGCAAGGGTGAACACAAGATGGCAGCGGCAGTAGTTTAGTGCTGACAGGTCTGGTTTGTTAAGAGAAAACGTTTGAGCTGGGATCGAAATGAGCTGTATGTTGGGCTTTCCCTGATTATTGTTGGGATGCTGTTCCATTCTTTGGATGCTCTAATGGAAAAGGCTGATTGGCTGAATGTTGTCTTCCTAAATGGGATTAAACAGTCTCCTCTTGATGCACCTCTGGTGACACGACTCTTAAGCTAATAAAATCACTAAGGGGTGGAGGAGCACTAAAAAAAAGTCACATTCACAGGACAGAAATGAACCTTTCCTGAATAGGTTTAGAATGATCTTGAACACACAGACTAGTATACGCCCATGGACCTCTATGGAACCTACCTGAATGACTGAGGGATTACACAAAAATAACACCACATGGTAATATAAATAGAGTACTACAATATAATGTTGAAAATCACATTCTATTATCTAAATAAAGAGGGCAGCAGCTTTAAAGCACTTAGAAAAAAGAATCATGAGAATTTTACCTATGATGCATGTTTTGGGTTGCACCACTATTTAAAAATTACAGCTTAAATACATTGGCCCAGGTCTCGCCTTAGTTCTCCACCTTCCACAGACAGCATCCTGCATGGAAAAATTATCATCTGTGGAGCTGAACACTGACAGCCTCATAAATAACGGCAAGGAAACGGTTGGGAGGACATCCTGACACGTGCTATCTGCTGCCCACTGGCCTCTTTTGACCACAGGGTGTAAATCAGCCGGACACGGGACCGCCGGCCTGCAGCGGAAAGGAATGTTGCTCCAAAATCAAACTATTTCTCTCCCCAGGGTGGCTACTTTGGCTTTAAACTAGCACATCAGTACTTTGATTTGTACCTGAAGGCTTCTAGTCCTGTGCAGTGGCCAGTAAAAGAGATGGCAGCCAGCAGTTATCTATGGAAAGCAGAGCGGGACAAATCTCGGCTGGCAGAGCTCAAGGAGTTTAGTCTCTCTAAGCCCAAACATTCAGGATAACTTCAAAATCTATTTTCTGAAGATGTGCCCAGTTCTGTCGTCCATGGCTACAGTTTTTCTCTTGGATTTATTTCTCCCCAGGCTATCATCAGTAACTGTGCACTGGGAGTTCAATTCTTCAGGTTATCAGGGCACAAGTCCACTGTCATGTCCACTGTGTTTTAAACAATAATGTGTGACAGATTGAAAGGCAGTGCAGCTGGTTTTGGATGGACTGTTTTTGGAGATGAGACAGAATGAAAAGCCAAATACTGAAATCAGGTAAGGATGAAAGACACTATACCAAACCATAAAATTACAATAATAGCGTTTCACTTTTATGGTGGATTAAGTATTTTTTGCTACTCGCCTCAAGATATGGAGAGGTTCAAGGAATCCATCCATACTGAATTAATTGGTTAGAGTACACAAAGGACAGGGGTGTAGTTAGAGCTTTTTGTTTTCTTTTATTTACATAATAGCCTTAGGCTAGACTTAGACTTAGAAACTTAGAAACTTTCTTTCTCCACAAGGGAAATTATTTGGACACAGTAGCTCACACATCACAATATATTATAGCAATAAAAAAAAGAGCAAAAATATAAATAAGTAGCTAGAAGTTCAAAATAAGAAGCATAATTATATAAAGGATAATTATATAAATGTATATACTATATTTTAAAAAAGTAATACAAATACTGTATACATTTCAGTTATAGAGGTTGTATGCAGTCCTTTATCTGCATTCTGTATTCGAAGACCACAACATTCAAAGATTAAAAAAAAAAAAAAGTTGTATAATATAAAAAGTGCGACCAGACAATGTAAGTGAAGTGTCTGGCCTAAGGATACAACAACAGTTTCCACCACGAGTTCAACTTAGTTGGCACAGCGGTTGTGTAACATCCTGGTTTGTCATTTGTGTGTATATTTGATTAACACTTTGTGAAACAGCTGCATTTTAATAAATCTGATTTCACTGCAGCTCGAGCGCTTCGTCTTAGCCCATTAGTCGGCCATCTGCTTTTCGGTGTTGTGATCAGAGACTTATTCCAGGCGCAACAGGCAGTAAATTAAGACGCATCGCACTGAGGCACACCTACGAAAACATGCCTGCATTTTGATAAGTCTCAACTATTTTTTATTACCTACTTAAAATGAATACAGTATATTTAGCAGTGAAATGACTAACATATATTTGATTAATACAAGTATTCCAGACTGAGAACTTGTGTGAAATTGAAGTGTCTGGAATCCTTAAAAATGGTGTATTGTACTAGTAAATTAAAACCAAGTAGATTTGGGTTTTTAGTACACAAATTGTACACAAATTGTGCGTTCATTAATATGCATTGTCCCTTCCAAATAAATGAATAAATAATTAAAAAAATAGTGGACCCTTGAACAATGTATATTTCACTTGATCATAGGATGCTAATGTGGATGTTTATAATGTACAACTTTTTTTTCTATCCAAGTATGCTTTATTAGGGATGCAACGAGTTTTTCCACCATCCGATACGTACATGAGTCACAGTATCAATTCGATTTCAATACTTTTTAAGACGCAAAAAAAAAAATCTCAATCTGAGATTGTGTATGTAATCTCAAAGTCATTTTTTTCTGCTAATGAGAGTAATAGAAAAACACTGATGTTAATGAAACAATACATGTTACATACAATACATTACAGTACAACTACTGTAAAGTTATAGTTTATATGTGAAGTAAATGGTCACATCTTTATATAGCGCTTTTCCACCTTCAAGGCACCCAAAGCGCTTTTACAACAAGGAAACACTCACCCATTCACACAAACATTCACACACACCAGTGTACGCAGACAGTGGGGGCGAAGTGGGTTAAGTGTCTTGCCCAAGGACACAACGGCATCATCATCTGTGGGAGCGGGAATCATACCACCAACCTGTGGGTCAGTGGATCTGACCGCTCAACCACTGATGTTTCTTTTGTCAAGAGCAAGATTTGAACCGCCAACCTTTGGATCAGCTCTACCAACTGAGCTACTGCCGCCCGAAGTGTTTTAGTTCATTTGGTTCAGTGATTCACAGCTCAGAATTTGTATTCAGTGAAAATAAGAATAGAGCTTTCTCAGGCTATTTTATATTTTATAATACATCCTACTCTTAATATATACTGGGGTCCTCTCACTGCACACGCTCAGCGGATCGTTTGAGTTAAACTTATGAGATGGAGTCTGAGAAAGAGATTGCATATGTCGTGTGAGAGCAGTATCAAACAATATCGAACCATATTATATCGAATATCGTTGCATTCATTACAATATCATATTCTTGTACTGCTGTTGTCACAGGTATAAATATTTCTATGTACTCTAAATTGTCATTGTCATTCTACAGACATGGCACGCATAGCAGGTCACTACTAAACTTTGGAATAAGGGGTAATATACATTTTTGTTTGTTTGTTTGTCTTTTTGAGCACCTTAAATATGTACTAAAATCATAATGCATTTACTGTAATGAATGGAAAATGACACTGAAATGAACCAATGAAATAAATACATTATTCATGCTTTCATACTCTGCGGGGATATTATTAGATTAGGTTCGATTTCTTTATTTGATCCCTGAGGGGCAATTCTGGTGCAGCAGGCGGCCTATCACCTGTACAGTAAGTCTGTCATTGCCACTGCTGTGTTTTTGCTTCATGTTTTTCTTCAATTGTAAAAAAGAATCAATGAATAAAGTTGAAATAATAATACAACAAGTAAATTATAGCTATTGTTTAGTCTGAGCTCTTTTCACTTAACAATCTTGTAGGTGGGAAAGTCTCTCCTGTTTGCTCCAGATCTCAGTGGATAAGCCTCATTTAGCAGCACAGGACACCGAGGTCTGCAGAATTTGTGCTCGCCATAGCATCTATAGGCCAAGACTGAACTGACCCCAAAGGAAGCCAAAAAACACAACCACAGCAGAATTTAGTGAGTCCGGGTTAACAAGGTCTAGTAGTTATGCAAACAGCTCATTCCACAGCGCTGTAAATAAGAGCGCAGGACTGACTATACTCTTATATAATGTATTTTCATATGACTGGGTGGGCGGGTTCCTATCTGGATACATAGTTATAGGGGAAGTGTGTGGGTGGGCCTGCAGGTTAGAGTCCCATATATTTCGGAGATTATTCTGGAAGAGGTGTGAAAAGTAGTACGTTTTGCTTTAGGCACAGTTTGCACAAGTTTACATTAAATCTGTGTATTTAAATGTAAAAGTTTGTAGATAAATTGTTTATGAAATTACATGGCTATTTTATTTATTATTTATTATTTTTTGTATTTATAAATTCGTAATCCGCTAACTGTAATTTCCTACATTTTCAGAACCAATTCATAAACTATTCTGACATTTTAAACACTGGGAAAGCTTTACAGATCACATTGAGGCACCCCGTATTTTGAAAAACAATGATTTGGCATTTTAAAAGAAAGTTGAAAATTACATAAAACCGATTAAGTTAGTTAGATGGTAAGTAATACATTAGCTGCCTTCCATCTGTAAATTAGAATAGTTGCCCCTGTTGTCTTCTCACACGTCACCACTAGATACTACATATACTACATCGAGTAGTGAGAGCGGCTGAGAGAAACGTGGTTGTCTCTCTCCCCTCCCTGTAGGACATCTACCGCATCCGCCTCACCCACAAACCCCCTCTGCATTGTGGGTGATCCCACCCACCCATCCAACTGCCTCTTCAGTCTGTTGCCATCAGGAAGGAGACTGAGGAGCCTCAGGGCAAAGACCAGCAGACTGAAAGACAGCTTCATCCACCAAGCTGTCAGAAAGCTGAACTCTCTCCCTGCCCTCCCTGCCCCAATGACACTGCTGCTTAAAGGGATATGCCACCCCCAGGTCAAATTTGGGCATCTCCCCACAGTCCAGAGACTAAAATAAGTGGTGGAAAGCGTTTTCCTGCTCACCCAGCCATTGTCCGAGTCTGTCACCACTGACCGCCGCGGTATCTGCTGCTCCTCCGCGTTAGACTGGAGTCTAACGTCACCAGAGAAAGATTTCGGCCAAAAGGAATTAATTTGCTCGATGCGTTTCCCAATTACTTTCTGTGTAGTGCGCATTCATATGTGTGCAAATAACGAGTGCAAATAAATGTACAAATCAACACGGAGAGCTTGCCTTGGTCATTTTGAGTGGGAACTTTTTTTCAGTGCGGAAAAACATAGCCGAATCACGCAGCACGCTACCAGGGGAATCCCTGTTACGCACCAGGAAGGGAGTTCCCCTGTTGCCAGCGTGGTGCGTGCTTCGGCTATGTTTTTCCGCACTGAAAAATAGTTCCCACCCAAAATGACCAAGTCAAGCTCTCCGTGTTGATTTGTACATTTATTTGCACTCGATATGAATGCGCACTACACAGAAAGTAATTGGGAAACGCATCGAGCAAATTAATTCCTTTTGGCAGAAATCTTTCTCTGGCGCCGTTAGACTCCAGTCTAACGTGGAGGAGCAGCAGATACTGCGGCGGTCAGTGGTGACAGACTCGGACAATGGCTGGGTGAGCAGGAAAACGCTTTCCACCACTTATTTTAGTCTCTGGACTGTGGGGAGATGCCCAAATTTGACCTGGGGGTGGCATATCCCTTTAAAGGACCCATATCCAGGACCTTAAAGGGATAGTATGTGTGTTTTTTTTATGTTAATCTGTATGGGTTTCCTTCTAAAAGTTACATGTGTTGACACCGGCTTACCTCTGACACTCTCAGCTGATCCCGGTTCGGCTCGCTTTCTGGAGCCCACGTAAGTAGGTCCGGTAACTTCCCTGGAACATGAAATAAAGCTTGTTTTTCTTCTCAAAACAAAACATTTGTTAGAAAGATGATATATTTGCGTCCAAAACAGTTGTCCATGAAACATCCAGCAGCATATTTCACATTTGCGTATTGTCTCTCTCCACTCGTATCACTACGCCCATGTTAACTCTATCAGCCTGCTCACTTGTAAACTTCGGCGTAGACATCCTCTGAAGGTGAACAGGCTGATAGAGATAACATGGGCGTAGTGATACGAGTGGAGAGAGCCAATACACAAATGTGAAATACGCTACTGGATGTTTCATGGTTTTGAGAAGAAAAAACAAGCTTTATTTCATGTTCCAGGGAAGTTACCGGACCTACTTACGTGGGCTCTAGAACGCCTGCCGAACCGGGATCAGCTGAGAGTGTCAGAGGTAAGCCAGTGTCAACACACGTAACTTTTAGAAGGAAACCCATACAGATTAACGTAAAAAAAAAAAAAAAACACTATCTCTTTAACACATATTTGATGTTCAGAGATTACATTTTAAACCATGGAGGGCATAGAAATTTAACTGTAAAGAATAAACACATACTGTACCACTGATGTATACCTCCCATCTTATCGTATTCAGATAGAAACATGTGTGACCAGTTCACATTGTCCCTCTGCCCTAATCCCCTCCCGGAGAATCTTGGCTCATTTCATTACGTCTATTTGGCTGTCATTGAAACAGTCCACTCCATGCAGGACTGGGGAAGGCTCTTTGATGCAGGTAACTGGAATTCAATTATGTTCCGCCTGAGAAATCCCATCAGGCATGTGGAGTGGAATAAAGGCCAATAATTAAACAGTAATGGGAAAGAATTTCATAGCAGTTACTAAATGGGAGCAGATGAAGAGGAGTCAGCAAAACGATACCAGCTAATGAACCAAATGCCAATGAGCAGAGAAACAATGAGGTCAACACAGCAAATCACCTCCTGATGTGTGAGATGCATATGGATTTGGTCTAGTCATTTTTTATCCAGTCATGGAACTGACACAAATAAGACAAATAAGAAGTGTACATATACATGATTTGAAAACACTCATTTGATATTATGTCAGGTTAAGTATCACAACCTAAATGAATACTGTATTTTCCGGAGTATAAGTCGCACCAGCCATAAAATGCATAATAAAGAAGGAAAAAAACATATATAAGTCGCACATTTTTGGGGGGAAATTTATTTGATAAAATCCAACACCAAGAACATGTCATTTTGAAAGGCAATTTAAAATAAAAATAGAATAGAGAACAACAGGCTGAATAAGTATACGGTATACTTAAGTTACATGACGCATAAACAACGAACTGAGAACGTGCCTGGTATGTTAATGTAACATATTAAGAGTTATTCAGATAACTATACACCCCTTTACTGTTAGTAAACAAACGTGACGTCACTGGCATGAGCGCGCATGCCCAACTCAGAAAAACCATCGCGGACCATCGCGGAGTATAGGTAAGCTACATTCAAGAGCTCACGTTGAGCAACAGGGTTCGACTACCAGATCATTATGCAATCACGGAGTGGCAGTACGACCGCAGAAAGTGACCAGATTTACAGTGGCCAGATATCCACTGTTATTTAGTCGAGAAGCCCAAGTTCGTGCATACAAATCCATGGATGCCTACCAGTTTGCCGTGTGTGGCCATGTACAGGAGGTAAAATACCACGATATCGATGGGGAGTTTTGCGTGTTGGCATCTGATGTTCTCCCCAGTCAAAGACAAGGCCACAAGACGACCATGTACAATGCTTGGGCTATCATCAACAAGCACGAGGACTACGCTCTGACCGCCAACTGCACTTGCGTAAGTAGCATACTACGACTTAATTCACGAGTCACAGATCTCAGTGATCTCAGTCATGTCAAATGCCATTTATGATGGTCATGCGAAAACTTATCATGCATTTTAACAATGTTATTTGTGTTCGTTTACATGCGTCTGTTGTAGAGGTTACCCGGTTAATATGTCTGTGAGCTTTGCGGTGTCCTGTGCTTGCTAGTTATTCAGCATGATTAAACACCATTGAACACCTGGGCAAATTACCCTAAACAAGCAGCAGGTGTTCACTTGTGTGTATGTCAGTTGAATGATATGAACTATCATTTATTCCATCTGTTTGTCTTTATTTGAGTTCTTCTCTTCTATATCTTCGCTGGGGTTTTATGGCAGCGGTGGCTTTGTTTTGAGTCGGAACTGCGCGCGCATTCAGTGATGACGTAGCTTTGAAACTGGTCTATAGCATAAAGAACATGCTAACAAGTTTACCAAACCATCAGTGTCACTCCAAATCATTAAATCCAAAGAAATCTTCAATCCACAGGCCTAGAGCGCCCTCTTGCGGTTTAGTGTGAAAATAACATGTGAAATGATATAATAATGTGTTAATAATTTCACACACAAGTCGCTCCAGGGTATAAGTCGCACCCCCGGCCAAACTATGAAAAAAACTGCGACTTATAATCCAAAAAATACAGTAATTAAAAACTCACCCAATGCTTTGAGATGCTTAGTGAAGCAGCCAATATGAATCAAAGTGCATATTATTGATAAAAACTTTGGACATATTTTTGTTAAAGGGACAGTGTGTAAGATTTTTACCTGTTAATTACATAAATTGAAGATACCCATTCAAAAATACATTGTTTTCCAAGCCTTTTCACTTCCATCATGAAATCAAAGTATTCTTTTGGACTTAGATATAGTCACATAAAAGGGGGATCTTCCCCATATAGAGGCAGCCATTTTGAATACGAGAGCCGCAGAAGGACATTTGGGCTCATCCTTCGCCTCGGCTCCTGCTAGCAGCTGCTTAGCCGCGCTGCATTTGGGAGCGGAGGAGCGAAGGAGAGAAGGGGAAGGGGAGGGGGAAGGGGGGAGCCTCGTGTAAAGAAGCATGCTGCTGTATCACACTTGTAATGGATCTAAGACGTATTTTGGACTAAATTGTTTTACTGGATTTTATTCGCTGGATCCTTATGGACAGATTGAGGCCAAGTTTATGGTGAAATACAGAGTTTGACCTGTGCAGAGCCTTCAAAGGTAAGCTAACCTCGTTTTGTGCTTTTCTGTATAAAAGCCCAATGTGCTCGGGGAGTGATTGTTTTGCAGGGAAATGAATTGCATAGTCAAAAAGAGGAGACTGTAAGGTTTCATTTGATGTGTAGATTGTCATGAATCATGATCGGGATTGTGTGTTTTCATGCGAAAAGAAAAAAAAAAAAGTGAACGGGGAACCGTATATACGTGTATACAGCGGCGCGCGATTCGTGCGCGGGCACGCGAGCTTTCGGCGCTACAACGCGCCCGGGTGACCCTCGAGGTCTGCCGTAGCCAATATGAATCAAAGTGCATATTATTGATAAAAACTTTGGACATATTTTTGTTAAAGGTCCAATATTATGCAAAATGGACTCTTGTGAGCTTTAAGTCATCTTACAGCAGTGCTTCTCAAATAGTGGGGCGGGCCCCCCTGAGGGGGCGCGGTGTGATGCCAGGGGGGGCGCGTGTGACCCTGGGAAACATGCTTTTTTGCCATACTGTACTAGAACGAAAGTGTAATTGCACATCAACAACAGTAGTTGGCAGTAGCGCTCTCGTTGTCGCTCTGGGGCAGGGTTCGGCGACCTTAAAGGGATATGCCACCCCCAGGTCAAATTTGGGCATCTCCCCACAGTCCAGAGACTAAAATAAGTGGTGGAAAGCGTTTTCCTGCTCACCCAGCCATTGTCCGAGTCTGTCGCCACTGACCGCCGCGGTAACTGGTGCTCCTCCGCCTTAGACTGGAGTCTAACGTAGCCAGAGAAAGATTTCGGCCAAAAGGAATTAATTTGCTCGATGCGTTTCCCAATTACTTTGTGTGTAGTGCGCATTCATATCGAGTGCAAATAAATGTGCAAATCAACACGGAGAGCTTGCCTTGGTCATTTTGGGTGAGAACTATTTTCCAGTGCGTAAGAATACAGGCGTATCACGCACCACGTTGTGCAACAGGGGAACTCCCTTCCCGGTGCGTAACAGGGATTCCCCTGGTAGCGTGCTGCGTGATACGACTGTATTCTTACGCACTGGAAAATAGTTCCCACCCAAAATGACCAAGGCAAGCTCTCCGTGTTGATTTGCACATTTATTTGCACTCGATATGAATGCGCACTACACACAAAGTAATTGGGAAACGCATCGAGCAAATTAATTCCTTTTGGCCGAAATCTTTCTCTGGCTACGTTAGACTCCAGTCTAAGGCGGAGGAGCACCAGTTACCGCGGCGGTCAGTGGCGACAGACTCGGACAATGGCTGGGTGAGCAGGAAAACGCTTTCCACCACTTATTTTAGTCTCTGGACTGTGGGGAGATGCCCAAATTTGACCTGGGGGTGGCATATCCCTTTAAATACGCGATATACGCACAGAACAGACTTGCCATCAGCAGAACATCCTCTGTCACAGAAAAAACACGTTATATTCCACTGAGCTTTGAGTTTATGCAAATGGACCATGTGGTTTTTAAGTTTCGTTTCTGTAAAACGTAAACAAATGTGCACAAAGCTGCATTAAAAGCACATTAATATTTGAGTCCTCAGTGCAAAAAAAGAGTGCAGTGTTTGTTGGAAGTTTCTTTCTTTTTTTGTTTTTAATGTTAATAAAAGGATACATTGTTATGCAGAGGTGTACTAATAATTTTCTAGACAAATAATACTATTAATAGTCGTGCGCAGGGAGGGGGGCGTGAAATTTTTTCTTCTTCCTAGGGGGGGGCGTCATAGAAAATAATTGAGAAGCACTGTCTTACAGTGTTGTTATCTTCTCAAAAACATACCTGGAGTTGTTTTGTTTTCACACATGTTTGAGTAATCCTGCATTATTAGTCTGTCTACATCTCCACAGCTCAAAACGCTTTGTTTCACTTTATGATATCAGAAAGCTGTAGATTTCATGTTTACAGCTACCTTTTACCTTTTGTTCAGTTGAGATTCCAAGGCTGAAATTATCCAGATTATTCTAGTGAAGGTGTACGGAGTTTTTAAACATAAGGGACCACGTGGAGTGTTTTCTGACTGAGAAGAACTCAATATTCAGGGCTTGTATGTTAAACATGTGTGAATGAACATAACAAAACATAACTCTAGGTATGTTTTGATGAGGAAACAACAATCTAACATAGATCAAAAATAGTGCAATATGGGCTCTTTAAAAACTTACTCATTTAATGCAATTGGGATTTCACCTGCTGCTACTGTAAACATACATTTACACTGAAAAAATTTAATATTTTCCGTTTGTTAAAATGTATTTTAGAATCATAATCCATCTTCAAGAAACTGAGACCTAATTACATTAAATTGCTTGATTAAACTGGTAATTTAGAGTATATAATTGGTTTAATTATATTCTCAACTGATTCCAAGCTTCTATTTTCCAATAGTAAGTACATTTAGCAGCTCATTGGCAAATAAGTGGGCTTGAAATAATAATAACTTCGTAATGAAACAAGTAATCTATTTAATAAATCTTAAATACTGAAATAAAATAATAATAATATTGTCCTTTCAACTAATTTTATACCCTCCAACAGGGGTTTCCAACCTGTAGCCCAGGAGCAGCCAATAGCTCTCTGCCCCCTCAAAGTAACTTACCAAAGGATTTCTGAATTACATGTACTGAAAGTCAAATTTAATTAAATACCTATGTAAATACGTATGTAGTGAAAGTAAAAATGTAATTAAATACCATTGTTAATCATCTTGATGTGCACTAATAAATGGATAATGGTTTATTTTTATAGGCATTTAACTGTACCTCATCTCAGGCTTACCATGGCTCTTATGGTTCAAAAATTTCTTGCGATGCAAAAATTTGTAGCTCTCTCTCAATTTTGTTTTGTAAACGTAGCTCACCAGAGGAAAACCATTTTGGCAGTGTAAATGAACTTTTATAATTTTTCCCAATAGAAATCACATAAATCATCCCAGTTTTCTCAAATATTCCACAGGTCTCCACACAGTGACCTGTCCATTCTGATGACCTCTCTTTAACCTGCCCTAAACTCTCCTACCAGTCAATTAACATTCTCCAGGACCAGCGGTGTCAGAGCACCCGTACACACAGCAGTACCCATTCCCCCGCCCAGGCCCGTCACCCAGCCACTCATGCATGGGACACCCAGGGTCACGGAGCAGGCAAATAAATCGGAGACCTCCTCACCTCTGCTTTTCCTCTAAAGACTCTCCTTCTCCCATGCAATTGATTCATAGCCCCGGGCGCAGGGCTTGATAGCAGGCTGCGTGGTGAACAATGAGCACCTGTGTGAGTGAGACCAGCCAAGCAGAAGAAATGACCTTGCCACCCCAAATGCCGCCACTGGTCCTCCTCCTATGAGACCCAAAGACCTATAGCCCATCCATACATGTTCCTCCTCATCTGGAACGAAAGCACACAGGCCCTATCAGATCACATTCACATAAATGAAGAGTGGGTGAAGACAGCTAACAAGGGAACACAATGTGCATTCGAATCCAATCGACAATACTGATTAAAAACTGCATTTTGCTTCAGCTTGTGATAAAACCACAAACATCTGTTATCCTTTTGAATAAGTGTTCCTGCTGCAAAATCTACTCAGCATGTTAATAATGGTCAATTAATCAAGTATTATTATTTAGGTCACAAAATAATAATAATAATAAAAAAGCGAACATATTGACAATTTTAAAAGCAAAATTAAAGTAATGTAAATTTAATCTGAACAAAAAAGGTAAACTATATGTAAACAGTGATATTTAGTATGGTTGATTTGCATATTTTTATTCTTTTGCTGCCATTTATGTCACATTAGCTTTACAATTTCATACATGTGTTTAATTTCATAAAATATTGTCATATACTTCAGAGATGGTTACCCATTGGGCAATGTGAAAAAAACAGAATTAAGGATTGATAATTGTGAGTAAAATTGTAACGTTTTGTCTAACAATAATGTCTATAGGTCCATATTGCCTTCTTTAATTTCCTATAGTATTTGCAAAATGAAACTTTTTCCACTTTTTCACTTTACATGTTTTAAGGATAACTGTATTCCACTTAATGGTCAATTTTAAAGTAGGCAACACAATACAAAAATAACTATTTCATTCATGGTTAACACTGGTAACACTGGTCAAGGAACAAACTTCTACCACTATATTAACTCCAAGTGTTACTAAATCAAACTCTATATGCATGTTTTATCACTTCCTCATAATCACCATTATGATGTATGCTAATACACCTCTGACTCTGTGACCTTTACTCTCATCACCTCTTCTCTAATCGTACCCCGTTCACTCCACTAAACATGGATCCATTTCAGCACCACATTGGCCTGTGCGTACTTCACATATCCCCAGCTTCTTTCAACTGGCAAATTCCTCCTGTGTCCCACATCACACACCATTTCCCCTGTCCGCCGACAAACAAATCTTCACTTTTCTCTCGTATTTGATGCTACACGCTCCCGACTACTACCACCACACATTGTCCTGTTAGACAAAATGAGAATGTATGTACACCACTATGCCTTGCAGCTACATAAATTTTGGCAATAAAAATGTCAAGAAGAGGAAATGTGAATATTTCAAATAAATTGGGACAAATGATGCAAGGTTATAGCTGTTCGGGGCAGTTCACTTGGCATTAGACAGCAGGCTCTATGCTATTAGACACCAAATCAAGCACAATGGATTTAATGCTTTTTTCCTGTCTGGGATAATTTCTCCCATAGAGCCTCTCTCCGAAAGGTCAGAGCTGTTCAAATCCAGAGATATTGTTGAATGAAATGTAGATAAAACTCAGTGATCCTAGAAATGTCTTTCTTTAGTTTGTCTCCACACAAAATGATGTGTTTAGGTTAGGGTGATTTTTTCTGTCTAAACGAGATTTGAATATATATATGTATGTGTATAGTTAAAATAAAAATAAACCAATACAAATAAAATATATATATACAATTAAATAAAAAAATATATAAATAAGAATAATAATGAAATGTAATTGAAGATCAAAATACTCTGTTCAGCCACAAGGTGTCAGTAAAGAAACATTGATTATTAGTGGATTATTACCATTGATACAAGTCTATACCTGGTACTGTAGCATACCATTATTTATAGGAATACGCTGTTGTTTACTGCTGAGTGCAAGAGACTGTGCTGCATGTAATGAGCTGAACAGTGTTTTGATGCAGTCTGAGTTTTTTTTTTTTTTATTCACTTTTAAATCGAACTTGAGATTGGCCTGGCTGAGCTGGGAGCCTCGTGCCTCTCGAGCCCACATCATTCTCCATGCATCATTACCACTGCAGAGACCCTGAGCCAATAAACAGCTCTACACACCGGGTCTCTCTAAAAGCTCAGAGTAAACGGAAAAATACACAACCGCATAGAAAAGCTTTGACTTCCACGAATAGTAGATACGCATACCAGTTTAGGTGCAGGGCTGAACGATTCTGGAGTTTACTGACAATTTTGAACTGAATTTCTAACATGTCTTTAAGATAAGGTCAACTAGGGTTAAAGGTGCGGTATGTAACTTTTCTGTAGAAGGGTTTGCCATATAGCTGTCTCCATGGAGATGCTCTTGGGTTTGAATGTTTAACAGCATGGGATTAAACCTGTATATCGTGCATTCCGAATTATAAGTGTTTTTATTTTCTTGAAAACAACTTCTAAAACATGTTGCCTTTCCAGTGTAACTTGGCCTGGTGGCACCGCATGTTTGTTTCTGTGAAGCTAGATATGCTTAAAGTCACACTGTGGAACATTCCAGACATAGCAAGAACCTTTACATGGAGAAAAGAAGGTGACAGACAGACTCACCCAGAAAAGTTGCAAAGTGTACCTATAATCGAAATGTTACTTGTTAAATCCTTCATCTGAAGTTGAAAGCACTTAAAACAAATTAACTGTAATGACTGTTCTTTTGAGGGCAAATGAATAGATGACATACACCGTCAGCAATAATAAAACCCACTCAAGTATGAAATTCAATACATTAAGCCATTTTAATATTCACACCAGTGGCCAGTGTTTGTGAAGATAAATGCTTGTTCCCTCCTTTTCACATCAAGGGACAATAGATGAAGTCTGCAAAGCCAAGGAAACACGTGCATTAAAAGAAGACGTACAGTACGCGGTGCAGAAATCATATGCCCCTCTATCCAATCTACATAAATAAACTGGAATGGGGTGAGAGAGCTAAGGGTTATGGGTAAAATCATTTCTCAGAGCAGCACCTTTTGAAGCAAGTTTATGGCTGCAAGTGTGTTTTCACATGTAACATGAAATATTTGGTTTAGTTTGGCCGGGCTGTGACTCGTGACTCATGGTGCAGGGGGTGATACAGTGTGTGTTTCCCACCGTGACATTAAACATTCATCTCTGACCTGCAGCAAAAACTCACTTTCTGAACTTTATGTAAAATACTGTAGACTGGATCAAAGGGCTCAGGCAGGGTGGGGTTTCTCAAATGCTGGCCAAAATAGTTTTTAAGTATTTTTTTTTTTTTTTTCTCCATTTGGCTTTTCCAACTTGGGGTCACCACCTCAATCTTTTGCCTCCAAGGGTCCAGTGCATATTGATTAGGTAAAGGTTACATATTGAATGCCCTCCATTTTCTACAAAGAATAGTATTAAAATCTCTGTATACCTGAATGATGAAAAAAAAAAAAAAAAACAGATGTTATGGGCATGTGTTTTGCACATTTTGTAGTTTAGCACTAATTTTACTCTGTGTGCTTCTTAAGGTTTCACTGCCAAGTATGTTCCGGTGTAAAAAGTAAACAACTCCCATACCATCTGTCACGGTACAGAGAATGCACATAGAATTAAACAGAACTTATTTCAGCTCTCACACAAGGTTGTTTATTCAGAATTAAAGTCTCTTGTGTGAGGTGTGATATCTTCCCATTTTAAAGCCTTGTCTAGTCCACTTGTTATTTATTACTTTATGTATGTATTTATTTATTTTATTTTAGTATTTCATATTCCTCATTATTAATTACACCATCAGCAGATCCTCTCTCTATGATCTATAATCTCTTTATAATCTTTATAATACGTTTTATGTTTAGGGTATGTGCAATGTGTAATAGAATTAAGAATTAAAGGAGAATTAAAGTTTTTTACAATCTGAGCCTTATTTCGGTAATAAAAACAAGTTGTTTTACTCACCCATAGCACTTTGGTGTCATATGGAGCACTTCCGGAGATGTTTTAGATTTGCGATCACCGATGTGAGTCCTCGGGGCACATGTTTACGGTCTCCAAATAACACAAACTTTAGCAATTTTCAAATCATAGAAGCTCAATGTCTTAGTCTACGCTTTCGTTTGAGTCAAAAGTGGCCTGTAATCCGAGATGTATCCATAGTTTCGAGTAGATGAAACATGAAAACATGAAACATGAAAGGCAAAGCGGTAAATTATGGATAAATCTCGGATTACAGGCCACTTTTGACTCAAACGAAAGTGTAGACTAAGACATTGATCTTCTATGATTTGAAAAGTACTACAGTTTGTGTTATTTGGAGACCGCGCCCCGAGAACTCACGTTACGGATATCGCTAATCTAAAACATCTCTGGAAGTGCTCCATATGACACCAAAGTGCTATGGGTGAGTAAAACAACTTGTTTTATTACCGAAATAAGGCTCAGATTGTAAAAAACGTTAATTCTCCTTTAAGCCTGTTAAGTACTTGTCTGTATAAAGTGACTTAAAGGTCCCCTGATGGTACACTGCTCATGGTTATTCTTGGTCTCTTATTTATTCACGTTCAGTGGTGGATGTTTGGGTTTATGTTGTGACATCCCATCTCTGTGTTAAAGCATGTGACCTCCACATCCAGGACACATTTCTCCCATGGATGACGGTAAAGGATCATCTCATCTAAAGGCTAATGTTTGCATTTTAGTTTGCATTCAAATGTGTAACAATAATAATAATAATAATAATAATAATAATAATAATAATAATAATAATAATAATAATAATAATAATAATAATAATAATAATAATAATGTGTCCTTGGGCAAGACACTTAACCCCACCTCGCCCCCAGTGTCTGCGGACACTGGTAGCCCCCATGGCAGAAGATACATCAAGGCCTGTTGTGACGTGAGCCGTCCTCCTGTGGACCCACCACCCGCGGAAGGATTCATGGGGGCTGGTGCATTGTGTTCTGGGCAGCAGAACACTGCTTGGTCTGCTGCCCCAGCAACCCAGAAAATGGAAAAGTGGAAGAAAATGAATGAATGAATAATAATAATAATAATAATAATAATAATAATAATAATAATAAAAAAACACTGAACTCAAAAGAGGAAAAAATGAACCCAGTCCCAAAATAGCAAATTTTAAAGGTGCATTGTTTATCTTTTATGGTGGAGGGTCCGTCAGTTGCTTTTCTCCATGGAAATGTTATTGTTTAGTCTAGAATGTTTCACAGTATGGTATTCAACCTTTTTATCTCCATGGAGACCAAACCAGACCAAGTTACAGGTCAGATCTGTGGAGAGGTGACCCCACTCAGTCAGAATGCCTGTTTTTCTAGGTTTTTTGAGCTATAAATTTAATCTGAACAAAAAAGGTAAACTATATGTAAACAGTGATATTTAGTATGGTTACATAGTTGATTTGCATATTTGTAGGTTTTTTTGAGCTATAAAACCACCTGTAATTGAATAAATGTAAATTAGAGCTGTTTAATGTCATACTGTGGAACATTCCATGCAGAGCAATGGCATATCCATAGAAACAAGCAAGTGACTGACTGTCCTCTAGAAAACTTAAACAAAGCGCCTTTAACAGAAAGGGAACTACAAATATGAATGCATACAAAGTGTGAACAGAAATTATGGAGTTGATCCAAACCATAACCCACCCACCCAGCGATGCTACATATCTGGGCCTCTTGTTCGGTCACGCTGCCTGGAGCTGCTCGTGTCTGTTTTATCTGATAGGAAGCCATGAGTCCACAGCCTTGTTCACAGCTGCTATCTGTTTGTCTGATCAAGACTTGTTGCCCTGAGCTGTTTACACACATTTTGCAAAGATGCTGCTCGGGCCTGGTGCGGCTGCATGGGGAACCCGAGCCCCCCCCAGGGTTAATGGAGGCCTTGATCAGATAGCACCACACCAAAACATCTGCACTCACAAGCAGCCCTCCAGCCAGCGGAAAGTGCGAGGTGAGGAAAATACTGAAATAGCTTTAGTTAAATGTCACGCTTTGGATGTATTTTTAAATGTTAAACCTAAAAAGTATGTAACAAAAGAGTGGAGAGGATTTAGGAAGTTGAGATGTACAGTATCAATATTTTCGTTTCCATGGAGATGACTGGTGAGATTGCTTTGCCTGGAATGTTTCATGTTACAGTATTTAATTAAGGTGTTTTTATTGCCAAAAAATAAAAAAATTAATTGACTATATCTGTGAGCGGGTTGGTCCCTCACAGACCAAGTGGTGTCACCTGTGATAGTAGAAATGAATGCTTTACTATGGGGCATTCCAGTGAAAGCAACCACATGTCTATAGAGAAAAGCACAACAGACCCTCCAAACACAAAAGTTACATAATGCACCTTTAAATAAACAATCTGAATCAGAACAGAGCCCCAGACCAAGGCGCTGGTCCCATTACCTTGTAACTGCGAAAGATATGGTGCCTAAAACTACCTTTGATATTTGATATACAATACACTTTAGCTTGCCAATGATTTACTTTTGAATTATTTAATATATATTTAATAAGTTAAAACAGTTGGATCGGTCACTCAGTAATCATCAATTCATGAAAACCTTTAACAAAATAAAATTTGTATTCCAAAAATGTGTCAAATGTAATACCCACACAGTATCATGACAGAAGCGAGAGGCTCCGATCAGCAGCAGCATGCATCAGTGGACTTGTAAGGAGGAGCGGGGCGGGGGGCTTGGTTAGATGCTCCATTGGCCTCCATGCCCCATCAGCTCCTCCATCATCTGTCCATCTGTCCACTCATCCAGTCTGCCCGTCAGTCAGGCCAACAACTCAAGGCTTCATGTCACGGACTCATCTCATCTAGAAGATACAAGCGCACAGAACTCATCACTTATGCATATGGATATCTTTAGTATACTTGAGGTAAAGCGATAGTTCAACTCTTCTAATATGAAAAGAAATTAAGTTTGAAAATCTTAAATCAACAATAGAAATAATGGAATTTATAAACACTGGAGCTTTGATCGTGATCAATATAGGAATAGGAAATGAAAAAAGTATTGAAAACCTGGTATTGTTCCATTAATGGTACAAAAAATATAGAAAAGTACTCAGATCCAGAAGAAAATGTGTCTGCATTTTTATATAAACATCATTCATAATTCAATAGCTCTTGGATATGCATTTATTTAGGAAATGTGTGATAGTTGTTAATATAAAGTCTATACACAGACTTATTTATGAATAATTCTAAAGATATAGTGTCCAAATTTAGCTTTCAGACTCTTAGTTATCTCATTCTTTTCGTGAATGAGACAGCTGTGATTGGACTGTGATTGGACATTTTATTTGATATTGTATTTTCTATTTTATTACTTATTTTTCAATTTTATTCTGATTTGTACATACACATTTATTATCATTTTTTTAATTTTTATAATTATGTCTCATCTCATGTCTATTGCTCTTTTTTTGCTATTCCATCTATTTTTTTGTTACCCTCTGTTTTATATTATATTTGATGCGTGAGCTACTGTACCCAAACAATTTTCTTGTGGATCAATAAAGTTTGTCTAAGTCGAAGTCTAACTAAAATGTCAAAAATGTAATACCCACACAGTATCAAGTCTATACAATTTAAGAAGTTATCTGTTATCAGTTCACATTCTTAAAAAATGAAGAAATAAATCAAAATAAAAAGACTGCTCTGTGAGTTTCTGTGAGGTTCTGTGACAGTAGCACCACCTTGCCTGTCCATGAGGAGGTGCTGCAGCCCCACGTGCCCCTCTGGTCTCCCCCTGCTCATGGTCGTGCAGTAGATCAGACGGTTATGTTATGTATGCTGGTGGTGATAGAGGCAGGTAGACTGGACCCTCCTGATCCTCTTTGACTGACAGCAGCAGCAGCAGTGGACAGCAAGCGGTCAGATCCTCATTACTGCTCAAACAGACAGATATTTGGTAATGAAGCCAGATGCTACGTCCAGCTTGAACTCACATCACTTTTATCCTTCTGGTAAAGTGAAGGGGAGTGGTGAGCAAGGTCAGAGGGCAAAGGTCAAGGCCAGGGTTAGAGGGTACTACGAGTGCTTTCTAATTAGCAAATAGGCTGAGAGAAAGACATGAAATCATTCTGAAAGTACAGTCTCAATTTTCTTTCAGTATTCGACATCAACACATTTTATTGATCAATAATATTTGATACAGACCAGTATAATATCATATCCTACTGGGACCCAAAGAAAAGTGTATTTAAATAATAATAATAATAATAATAATAATAATAAAAAAAACAAAATAATAATAATAATAATAATAATAATAATAATAATAATAATAATAATAATAATAATAATAATAATACTAAAATTATTATTATTATTTATTTAATTTTTTTTTTATTTTATTTTTTTTTAGGTAAATGAACACCTTAGCATTTATTTTAATAAATAATAATAATAATAATAATAATAATAATAATAATAATAATAATAATAATAATAATAATAATAATAATAAAATTATTATTATTTATTTATTTTTACATTTATTTATTTATTTATTTATATATTTATTTTTTTAGTTTACAACCTAACAAAAACTTTTTTTTTTTAATGACATTTCTGACAAGCTTCTGCAGTCGCCTCAAAAAGTTTTTAGACTCCCTTTTAATTTCTTATTTATGTATTTATTTATTTATTTATTTATACATTTCTAAATGTATGTGTATATGTATTTATGTATCCATTTATGTATGTATTTATTTATTTATTTATGCATTTCTATATTTATGTGTATGTATTTATGTATCCATTTATGTATTTATTTATCTATTTATGTATTAATTTATTTGTTTATTTATTTATATATTTATTTTAATCATAGTGCAGCCACAAACTAGAGTCTATCTCAAAACACTTAAAAGACAGACGATGTCCACTATAAAGGACACAAATGAATGGGTCGGGTCTCAGGAGGATATATACTGTTAGTAAGATTATTTTTATTGTAATATAGTCACAAATATAAATAATCAGTCTCAACATTTGTAAAATTTCTTTTTGGAACTTTCTTATGAAAATATAATGCCAACAGCCGCTGGCACTATTTGCTTCCTATCATTCCAATGAAGCTAATCTGAAATAAGCCACAAGTGTTGCTATTCCCACTAGAAGCCATTTTGATTGTCATTGCTGCCGCTGTAGTCGATCTATAATGGGGATTTCATGATGATAATTGTGTTATTTGCAGTCAAGGAGCTTACAGTGTGCCAGTGCAGCGTGCTACAAGATTAAGCCCAGTGTTGATGCTATCTCCAAGCACTAACGCGGATGTCACAAACAACCTGTGTTGGTAGCAGCAGCTTATGTAAAGCGATACTCAAAGACAAGTGCCTTTGAACTGAAGCAACGGCGCAGACTAAAATTAAGCCTGCCTGTTGTGCCCTTACATCCATTTCAGTCAGGAGGTGCCAGGTGAGAATGTGTGTGTGTGTGTTGTAACAGGATTACACCCGTAGAAATGATAAACTTACGCAAATGATACTTCTGGTTTAATGTAACTTCAAACATAAATGATTTTATTCAATTCATTTATTCAGTTACAAGCATGGTATGGTATGCTTTTTATTTGTACAGGGACAGTGCACAACGATACATTAAAGGAGAATTAACGTTTTTTACAATCTGAGCCTTATTTCGGTAATAAAACAAGTTGTTTTACTCACCCATAGCACTTTGGTGTCATATAGAGCACTTCCGGAGATGTTTTAGACTTGCGATCTCCGTAATGTGAGTTCTCGGGGGATATGTTTGCGGTCTCCAAATAACACAAACTTTAGCACTTTTCAAATCATAGAAGCTCGATGTCTTAGTCTACGCTTTCGTTTGAGTCAAAAGTGGCCTGTAATCCGAGTAGATGAGGAGGCCAGTGCACATGTGTGGAGTCACATCTTATTTCGCTCTCAGCTCCCGGGACCCAAACATGAAACGCAAAGCTGTAAATTATGGATAAATCTCGGATTACAGGCCACTTTTGACTCAAACGAAAGTGTAGGCTAAGGCATTGAGCTTCTATGATTTGAAAAGTGCTAAAGTTTGTGTTATTTGGAGACCACTCGGGGCATATATTACATGCTCGGGGCATATATTATATGCCCTGAGAACTCGCATTACAGATATCGCTAATCTAAAACATCTCCGGAAGTGCTCCAAATGAGTGCTAAATAAGTGCTATAGGTGAGTAAAACAACTTGTTTTATTACCGAAATAAGGCTCAGATTGTAAAAAACGTTAATTCTCCTTTAACCAAGACAGAAGTCATTGGAAAGATGCTGGTGCCAGGTTATATCATGGATGCCAGTTCACACCTGTAGTCCCTGAGCAGGTTGGTGGAAACACTAAAAGTTAAGTACTAAAAGTAGTAAGAAGTCATTTTACAGTATAGCTCAAAAATCTTCACAAATCTGAGTCGTAACTTGATCTGGTTTGATCACCATGGAGATAGAAAGGTTTAATACCATACTGTGAAACATTCCAAACTAAGCAATAAGGTCTCCATGGAGAAAAGCATTTGACGGATCCTCCACCAGAAAAGTTACTCAATGCACCTTTAAAATTTAAACTTAAGATTTTTTATTTTTTTTAATCATATCAAAGACTTTTCTTCATGTCGAAGGAATAAACAAATGAGCCATAAAATAGAGCTGTTGGGGTTGTGGGGCTCATATAGTTAACATTGATCATCAAAGTTTACATTTCTTGCAGTGTTTAAGAGGTTACCAGCTTTGTGCGTGCAATTTTCTTGATGTTTGTTAGTTGAAGTCATTTCACTGCTCCACATGAGAAATGATTGGGTGCAGTCCAGTATTGGGCTTTTGAATATATTGTGTATTTAATCTAATCTGTAATCTGCTCTGTGTGTTTAAAAAAGATCATCTTTGAGGGCCTTGTTAGTTTGAAATGCTGCTAAAAGTGTAAACTCACTTTTATTGAGTTGGCACAGATTAACATCTTAATCCAACTTGATAGAATAATTTTAGTTGAATCCATGGTATGGTCTATCTTCATGGAGACCAAACCAGATCAAAGTTACAAGTCAGATCTGTGGAGAAGCAATCCCGCTCAGTCTGACTCCCTATTTTTTTAAGGTATTTTTTTATCTACTAAACCTCCTATAATTTAATAAATGAAATGTCATACTGTGGAACATTTCAGGCAGAGCAATGATATATCCATAGAAACAAGCAGGTGACGAACTCTCAACCAAAATTACACAGTGCACCTTTAAGTCTCTAAATGCCCTTCATTTATCTTACCCTACAGTACAGTTTTGTTGGACATTTATGGCCATGTTAGCAGTACCCCAGTGTAGCAGTAGTTTGTCTGTGGCAGGTGAAGGAAAGAGGCAGCTCATCCATCCAGGTGCTGCTGACAGGGGCAGATAAGCATCTCACCCTGGGCACAAACAACACACAGTCCCATTGAGACGTGATAATTACACAGGCCCGAGCCACAGCGGGACTGATGTATGGGGCCCGATAGACATGTCACACCTCCGGCTCCAAGAGACGCTATTCTCACACACAAACAGACACACACACAGAGAGATACACACATAGGGAGGTAGGTCTATTCAGGACCCCTTGCCCTTAAAGCAAAGTCACATCTTATATCAGTACAAGACAATACTGCATCAAACAACTTTCATTTCACAGTGGGGGTCCCCGATTACAAAATTCCCAACACATAAATTTTAATGGAACAGTAGAGTGTAGAGCAACATAGAAGTATATCATATGAAGAATGCAGAAAGAGGTCTATACCAATGTCAAATGCCTAATTAAATTTTATATTGAAAATTGGCACATGAATCCTGCAGTGTGTTGGCTAGGTATTGCCTGATCTGCTATAGAAAAGATTCTGCAGTTCAAGTTGTAGCATATGCCGACAGAGAGAGACTTTGTGCTTGTTCTGGAGTGCTTTTCAACACACTCCTGAAAGATAAGAAATATCAATGACACTGCTATCTCCTCTTGTCACAAAACATGGCACTTGCTGTTGCCAGACTCAGCACGGTGCTTGTGTCTCAGCAAATAGACGTTACAGTCAAATGTTAGCAGGCAAGGAGGCAGCAGCACCCTATAGCTGTCCTGTTCAATAAAGTCCTCTGGGCAGAAAAAGATACAAAAAAATTATATGATTATCCGTATTATCCTGCTTAAGATTCTAATTTGGTAAACAGAGACATGCACTAAGAGCGGTTCAGAAGCCCCTATGATGAGAAAAACAGCAAGGACAGTTACGTCGCCTGGATTGGAGTCACCAGGGCCGCACCCTGGAGCCAGGCCTGGGGTGGGTGCTCAACAGCGAGCGTCTGGTGGCCAGGCCTTTCCCCACGGGGCCTGGCTGGGCACAGCCCGAAGGAGCGATGTGGGGCTGTCCTCTCGTGGACCCACCCGTAGAAGGATCCATACGGGCTGGTGCAGTGAGATCTGGGCGGCAGATCTGCTTAGGCTGTTACACCCACGACCTGAACCCAGATAAGCAGAAGAAAATGGATGGATGGAGAAGAGACATGCACATCCAATAAAAGTTGAGACAGCGTGCTGGGTCCAAAGACAAAAATTGTGCAAAAGAAAAAGCAGATTTTATTTTAATAGCACCACAATATGAAGTTTCGGGGTCAAGCCCATCTTCAGACATGAACCATCAAATAAGATAAGATAAGATCAGATAAGATAAGATAAGATTTTATTGATCTCACGCAGGAGAAATTTACTTGTCACAGTAGCTTCAGGTAGGGATTGTGGTGTCAATAAATAAAAATCTGGGAGTTCCAAAGAACTGCAGTGCAGCTCTGTTTTTTCTTTTGGTATTTAAATTTGCACATCTCTTACCTTACCATAGTCCCTCGAGTGTGTACAAGGCCAGGCTATTGTCCAAACTTGCATGTGATCCATTCTTTTCATAAGTTGCCATCCTTCATCCGAGGTGCTGACACTGACAGCAAAATATGAACCATTGTGTGTCTAATGGGACCAACAGCATCTTACATTACCACCCGGGGCCTAGTTCAACAGAAGGGGCTAAAGTTCACCGTATGCTTGGCATTGTCTGGCCTCCTCCTGGGAATGAACACCTATGATGTATGGTCATGTACTAACAAGCTATCATGTAGCTGGTCACTTCCTCTGGTTCAGCTTTAGTCTGAACTGTAAGAAAGAAGAACTCCTTTGTGCAGAGGGAAAATCAAATCAATGCATTCCTCCAGCATGACCTCATCAGAACACTAAAAATGTCTTTACTTTTTCAGACATGCGTCATTCATTATCTTTATGATTTCGGTATTTTTCTTTGAGGTCCATTGTATGTTATGTGCCTGCACTTTAAAGGACCCACCTTATGCTATTATCTGATCTATGTTCCAATGTGGTTTCCTCATCAAAATCATAGGTGGTGTTGCATTTTGTTTCAGCCACATATCTTTAACACACAACCTGCATTTAGGACAGTGCTTCTCAATTATTTTCTATGACGCCCCCCCTCGGGAGAAAAAAAAATGTCACGCCCCCCTCCCTGCGCACGACTATTAATAGTATTATTTGTCTAGAAAATTATTAGTACACCTCTGCATAACAATGTATCCTTTTATTAACATTAAAAGCAAAAAAAGAAAGAAACTTCCAACAAACACTGTACTCTTTTTTTGCACTGAGGTCTCAAATATTAATGTGCTTTTAATGCAGCTTTGTGCACATTTGTTTACGTTTTACAGAAACGAAACTTAAAAACCACATGGTCCATTGCATAGACTCAAAGCTCAGTGGAATATAACGTGTTTTTTCTGTGACAGAGGATGTTCTGCTGATGGCAAGTCTGTTCTGTGCGTATATCGCGTATTTAAGGTCGCCGAACCCTGCCCCAGAGCGACAACGAGAGCGCTACTGCCAACTACTGTTGTTGATGTGCAATTACACTTTCGTTCTAGTACAGTATGGCAAAAAAGCATGTTTCCCAGGGTCACACGCGCCCCCCCTGGCATCACACCGCGCCCCCCCAGGGGGGCCCGCCCCACTATTTGAGAAGCACTGATTTAGGATGAGTTCTTCTCTTAAACTGAAAACACTGGTCCAGACACACTTCAGCCCATTTTTAGCATCAATACAGACCATTTTGTTTGTGAAAAACGTGTAGAAGGTAAGTGCATTTATGGACAGGGAAGATGTCTGTGCTTTTCTCTCAACTGGATGCAACAAAATTTTGATTTATCGGGTTGTTCCATTTTTGTGACTATTCAAAGAGCCGTTATGACGCTCCATATTTTCCGACTGCTTTCAGCAAGAGCCGTTCCAGATACTAAGGTGTAGAACTCAATTCATTCAGAGTGCTGCACATATCAGTCTGGTGTGAGGTAGGTTACATAACAGTGGCCTAGTAAACAAAATCAAAAAGGCAATCACTTACAAAATCACGATCACAGTCTCACGCAAATATCTGTGTATTTGTTGTGACAGCCTTATATGTAAAAAGCCCAACTAAAAAGATGATGCACCTTATCTCCAATCCAACCAAAAGTTCCAATTTTCATGGCAGCACTTTCACTTCACTCTCATTCTATCCAATCAAATGACCTGTGACACTTTACATGACATTATGAACTGCTCTGCGGCCTGGGGTTAGCTTGTGCACAGAAAACCAGCAGCACCTCCCAGCTACAAAACGCCTTCATCAATCTCTGCATCCTGACAGCAGCATTGTGAGCCAGTAAATGGTGTGAGCCTGTATCTCACTGCGCACAGTGACGGGTGTGGAGAGGGGACACACATGTACAATACTGACCCAATGTCAAGGGGATATTAATCTATATACAATGTACACATGGAGAAGATGACACCCCAGGGCTCCCTCTCGCAACACCGACACCCAGGCACTTGCCAGGCAGTGTTGTGCATAAAAGAGCAGAGGATGAGATTTCTGCAGTTGAATGTGAACTATAGGTAGGATTTCTCTGCACATGTTTGGAAATGATGAATTGTGGAGGAAATGCAAAACAAAACTATTGTCAATAATGAGTTTGATGTATATGATTGTTATCATTCTGTGCCATTAAAGATAAGATATAAGATAAGATATGCCTTTATTAGTCCCACAGTGGGGAAATTCCAGTGTTGCAATGCACAGATCAAGAACAGCAGGAAAAAGTAGCATGCAATAAAACAAGATAATAAATAATGGCTTAAATAATTTAAAAATAGACCTAAAAATAGACCAACAAATGAACCAACAACTTGCACAATTTAATTTTATCCTTCTTATAAAACTTAAATTTGATTTTGTTTATTGTACTTTAAAAAAAAGAAAAGAAAAACGTGTCCATATGAAAAAAAAAATCAGTAGAAAAATGTCCTTACTATAAGCATGCTTGCATCTCTACAAACTTGACTCTGTTATTTTTGGCTATAATGTTCCACAATATGACAACGATCGCCATGCAGAATATTCCATCTTGCCACGTCTTAAATGTATAATATTTTGGTAATCAAACTTACACTATACAAGTTTTATTTTCACTTTTCCATTTTAAAAGTTAAAGGTGGTTGGGGCAACATTTGAGCAGCTCAAGGAAAGTTATGTGGCAGTCAGTCCACTATATAAAATTGTCTGTGAACTGAAGTGAATATAGTATAAAGCTACACAAATCATAGACAATCATTTCCATTATCACATACATACATTTTATCTATTTGGACGACGGAAAGGCCCACATAAGAACAAAAGCATTAAGATGAGATTATGATTGCATCATATGATGAAGCAGTGTATTGTGGCCAAGTCGCTTGGAAGCAACAGTGATAGAAAATCCAGAAGGTGTATATTAATAACAAGCACTAATGGTGAAAAGCAAATGAAGATGACTGGGGTGACTGGACAGGAAATGGCGTCACATAATAACTTAGGATAGTCCATTTTAAGAGGTGTATTAAGGACAAATAATTGTTCCAGCTTATTCTCTTCAATCATTGCATTTTGACCATTGTGAGGTCATAAAACAATAAACATGACTTTATAAATCTAGATACAGTTAAAACACAAATGAGTATGGGTCAGTGTGTCCAGGATGTCCATATAAACACTATGCTAAAAGTACAAGGTCCCTGTAGGTCTCCACTTTCTCCCCTCCCAGTACTAGCATGTCAGGAGCTTTTGATGAACTTGTTTTCCCGACAACAGCTAGCATCTCGGACCGTGGATTGGACAGTGAATGCACCGTGGGGATTTGAAATGGACCCACCTGCTCTGTCTGATACTCCCAGCCTTCTCACTTTACCAAACAGCAGATTCTAGGAACACACAGTTGCTGCTATTTAACATTTGGCTCGGGTAGGTTGGTTCCGATGGCCTGGTGGATGACAAGAGGTAGCTGCATTTCTATTTGTTGTGTATGTGTGCGATTAAGTGTGCACGGGCATGTACGGAGGGGTGAAGAGACAAGCAGCTGGGGTTCTAATGAGACATAATGAGGTCTAAAAGTGGAAAAGCCATTTAGAAGCCACGACCTTGGCATTATGAAGGATGCCCACAACCATAACATATCTAAAAACAGTCTGGGAACTAGCTAAAACACGCCTTCTCTTTTCATGCCGCCAAGTCCACAGTCCATATTTCACTTTCAGAGTTGGGTTACCGCAAAGTTGGTGATTACGATTTTGTGTCGAATTGACAGACTTTGCATGGGGGGATTGGTTTAATGAGAATACCATTTGGTTTATAGTGTTAATCATTGTGACGCTGGCTACAAGCGGAGTCTGGACACAGAGGGTGAACATGTGCGATGCTGTGTGGGGACTACTTTAATCCACAGGGCCTAATATTTCAGTAGGAGCTTATAAATGACTATTTATAGTGTACATGTGTGGGTGGTCAATGGAAATGAGCCACCACTATTAGCTCTCATTCAGTGTATCGCTAATGTCATGAAAGGTATTGCCTGGAAATGTTACTGCAGTTGATAAATTCTAGAGTGGTTGGTTTCCTTTTGTTTTGTTGAAAGAAAATTATTTGATGAAGCCATTTTGGAACTAAATAGTGCCAGTGGGTATGGACGGAGTTGTTTTCAGAAGGGATATTGGATAAAAATCTAAATTGAAATCAGTAAACTAGGATTGGGTGCTCTTGGATGCACCTTTTTTGTATAAAATATATGTCGTTTGCAACTGGGCTACTGCTTTTTAGTACTCCCACCACTACCACAATTATCACTATTTCCATTAAAGGTGCATAATTTCTGGTGGAGGGTCTGCTACCTGCTTGTAAAATATAAGCTGTTGCAACCCTACTCACAGTAAGGATATACTTTTTTTAATAATAATAATAATAATAATAATAATAATAATAATAATAATAATAATAATAATAATAATAATAATAATAACAATAATAATAATAATAATGCATACAAAATTAAAATAAAACATAACAAAATAATAAATAAAAATTAATTAATTAATTAATTAATTAATTAATTAAAAAGGAGTCTAAAAACTTTTTGAGGCGACTGTAAAACCGACCTAAAAAATGTTTTTCTTAGGTTAGGTCAGTGCTTCTCAAATAGTGGGGCGGGCCCCCCTGGGGAGGCGCGGTGTGATGCCAGGGGGTGTGACCCTGGGAAATTATATTTTTCCGTACTGTACTAGAACTAAGTGTAATCACACATCAACAACAGTAGTTGGCAGTGGCGCACTCATTGTTGCTCTGGGGCAGGGGTCGGCAACCTTAAATACGCAATATACAGAACAGACTCACCATCAGCAGAACATCCTCTGTCACAGAAAAAAACACGTATATTCCACTGAGTCGTGTCCTTTAGTCCAACAGAAGCTGACGCATCAGCGGCACAAGGAGAGAGCGTTTTTTTGTTGTTTTTTTTCCCAACGCTTTTAGTTTATGCAAATGGGCCATGTGGTTTTAAGTTTAGTTTCTGTAAAACGTAAACAAATGTGCGCAAAGCTGCAACAAAAACACATTAATATTTGAGTCCTCAGTGCAAAAAGACAGCGCAGTCTTTGTTGGAAGTTTCTTTTTTGTTTTTAATGTTAATAAAAGGATATGATGTTATGCAGAGGTGTACTAATAACAATTTTCTAGACAAATAATACTATTTATAGTCGCACACAGGGAGGGGGGCGGGAAATTTTTTCTTCTTCCTAGGGGGGTGTCACAGAAAATAATTGAGAAGCACTGGGTTAGGTTAACTTGACATGGATTTAACACTATTACAGTCCATTACAGAGGACATGTTACAAAAATATGAATAAAAATAAAATTAACAAAATGTGAATGCTAAGGTGTCCATTTCCCTCCAAATAGAAAATTTAAATAATAATAATAATAATAATAATAATAATAATAATAATAATAATAATAATAATTTAGATCGGGTCCCGGGAGGATATAACTTTAAACAGATTTAAACAGATTGCATTTATTGAATTACAGGTGGTTTAATAGCTCAAAAATACAGAGAAAAACAGGCATTCTGACTGAGCCTCTCCACATATCTGACATGTAACTTGCTTAGAAAGGTTTAATGCCAGACTGTGAAACATTCCAGACAAAGCAAGAACATTTCCATGGAGAAAAGCATTTGATGGACCCTCCGCCAGAAAAGTTACGCAATGCACCTTTAACGGCATACGGAGGAGCATTCCAAACAATAACATGTCCATGGAAACATTTTGGTGAGGAACAGTCACCAGAAAAATTACATATTGCAGTATCTGTAATTGTACAATGCCTCCAACGAAGAACACAACCTGATTAAATGAATATTTCAACTTGATCTATTTCTCGAATAGACCGGTCCATCTG
Organism: Paratrypauchen microcephalus; assembly: GCA_036785185.1. Lineage (NCBI taxonomy): Eukaryota > Metazoa > Chordata > Actinopteri > Gobiiformes > Gobiidae > Paratrypauchen > Paratrypauchen microcephalus. Next base: position 544,972 of record JAVJIX010000090.1, on the reverse strand, counting down.
GACGCAGCTGACCCTCAGGCATTAGACCTGTTCACTATAAAGCCACAGTCCACTGGAGCTGACAGGACTGTGGCTTTTATAGAGAACCCAATGCAAACAGTTCACAGGCCATAACTCCTGCTCTCTGTGGCTTTTACTAGGACATAAATTACACATTAACACTCTCAGGGGGTTTTAATCATTTGAGGAATACATTCAAATAATAGTAGAGACTGTTACAATTCTAAATATACAAGGGCATCTCTAGGGTTTTCAGGTAAATTCAATACATTTTATGAGCTTATAAATGCCACAAAAGGTAGAACTTAATACCTGATTTGCACCCATTCTCACCTTTCTTAAAGTTGTTAAACATATGATTTCTTACCATCTTCTTATCTCGTAAAATTAGGAAATGGCAGATCACTGAATGACAGAAAAAGGCTATTTCTAATATACGATCACCGACTAAAACAAATCCACATGATTAAACACAGCCCAAGTGAACAGTGAATAACTTCCAGCTCATTGCATGGGCCTTGAATTAAACACAGCTCTGGATCATCTAAAAGCAACAATAGCCACCATTGTTGTAGCAGCCATGTAAAACCTCCAAAGAAATGCATTAGCCAAAACAATGTTAACAACTTTTTCAAGGGGGCCAGATTGGCATATGTCACAATTCCTTTTTTTGTTTTGTTTTTTGTTTTTTTGTTTTTTTGGCTATCCCATAATGTTTGTATTTTTAACATATACAGTAGCTTGCATTATCTATTTAATCATTATGTGTATAGTTAAAGGTACACTATGTAACTTTTTGGTTGGAAGTCCATCTCCTGCTTGTTTCTATGGGTATGTCCCTGCTCTGACATTAAACAGCTCTAACATTTTGACTGTGAGTGGGGATGCCTTTGCGCAGATCTGGCCTGTAACTTGGCCTGGTTTGGTCTCCATGAAGATAGAAAGGTTTAATACCATACTGCAAACCATTCCAGACAAAGCAATAACACCTCCATCAGAAAAGTTACACAATGTACCGATAAACTTTCTAATAATCATACCTTCAAAACATAGGCCTATAGTTGTACAGTTATATTATTTTCTGCACATAATTAAAAATATTGTGCAACTTCTGTACTATAGAATTAGGGCTATTTTGTGTATTTTTGTGCTGACTTTGAGCTCCCTGCTTTCCTATGCCTCCTCTCTTCTATGTAACTTGATCCCTCACGGCGCTTTTGTCTCCAAATGCCCAGATTTCACTGGCGTCTCATGTGGATTCCTCATGATCACTTTTAATTTTAACAGTAGTGTCTGAATACCTTTGAATGATCTCTAATTTTTGCATTTCACATCTGCAGTGGTTTAACATAAGGATGAAAATTCCATGATATGTGATAACACAGTCTTGAGCTGTATAACTTTAGTACAGTGGTACCTCACCTTACGAAATTAATTCGTTCCAGAAGTAGTTTCGTAACGTGAAAAATTCGTAAGTTGAGTAGCTATTTCAATGGAAAAAGCCTGATCCGTCCCAAGGTTTTTTTTTATAGTGTAACTTTTTTTTTTTTATAGTGTAACTTTGTGTTCTGCATCCTGGCGGGCTAAGAGACTAGACCAGGACTAAAAGAACGTGGAATAAACCAGGTCTGGCCAGAACTAAACCTGGATTGGACCTGTTATTATTATAACATGGCAGTGCCGCGGGAGGAGCGTGTCTCCGCGCACCTTGCGGTGCGGGGCGGGCTCTGCTTCTATCTGACCTCCAGAGCCGGGGCGCTGACACTGTGAGCTAACAGGCCGAGGAAGGTGCTCTATGAGCGGTGTTGTGAGATGTGTCTATCTTGTGTCTATAGCTCAGTGCAGAAGAGAGAGTCTGCGAGTGTGTGCGCGCGCGCCGTGTGTGCGCGCGTGCTGGATGAATGTCTCCGCGGAGTAGAGCAAAAAAAAGGCAGCAAAACTGCCTTTTTTTTACTTGCATTCTCCACCACTGTAAGCGCGCGATGTCCACAAGGGAGTTAACCCCGGAGGGAAAGCTATCTCCGGCCCTGGAGAAGACGATCTCCCCTGTGTCTCCCAACCACGGTTAGGAGATGAGAGCAGGAATGGATAACAGCGGGCAAGACCGCGGGGTCTCGCTCGGGTTGGGCGCTGGTTCTATGTGACTTTCAGGTCTAGACCAGAACTAAACCAGGTCTAAACCAGGACCGGAGCAGGAATAAATCACCCCGTGCTCGGCCCGCGCGTGCTCGGCCCCGAGGAGGAGGTGCGGCTGCATCCCGCAGCCCCGGTGTAGCGCGGCCTTGCGCCATGTCGACGTGATCCTTCGATGTCGGCTCTTCCTATCACTGTGAAGCAGAATTCACCAAGTGTTGCATTGTTCACTCACTAAGGAAACGTGAGCTGGGTTTAGACCGTCGTGAGACAGGTGAGTTTTACCATACTGATGATGTGTTGTTGTGTCTCCCCTCGTTTCGTGGCATGGATCTGAGCGCGCATTAATTGAATTTTTGAGATTTGTTGTTTTTAAAGTGCTTTATAAATAAAGTTGGATTGGATTGGATTGGAGATTTCGCGTTTCTTAACTTGAAATTTCATTCGTATCTAGAGACCAAAATTTGACGTGAAGGCGTTTCGTAACTTGAAATTTTCGTTTGTTGGGTCATTCGTAAGGTGAGGTACCACTGTACTTCTTCCCACTCCTAGTATCAAATTAGAGTTCCTACACAAAACATTCTATTCGTTTTAAATTGAATCACACTTTTACAGCAAAGTATTTCTCAGCATGTATCCGAGTGTTAGTGTGCTATGTGCTGTCCTGCTGTGCTGTGATTAGCCAGTGTAAGGCCTGTAAGAATAACAGGAGCTGCTGGTTTAGCTGCACACTGGGACTTATTAAAGTGTGGAGGTGTGACGTTTACAGCAGCAGACAGTTAACGGGCTGCATCCAAAACCTGTCTGTGTGAAGGGCTGGCGGTGTGGGACTAGGCTCCTGCTGTTTCATAGAGCTGTACAGGCTTTTCACTGCCAACTAGCATCATCCGCTTTAGTTCTGACAGAGCTCCAGACAGGCGAATTGCTGGGCGCTCCCTCGGCGTAAGGACAGAGAAAAGCTTACGCTAAAAACGGTTTGATTGGCAGGGTGCTAGTGTTGGACCATACACCATATGTTCAAAGGTTGTAAACTCATTTGTAGTGTCAAATGTTTGTGACACATCCAACTAACGGGGGAATGTGTGTTCACCAGAGTTTATTAGTTACTACACTTAAAGGTGCATCACGTAACTTTTCTGGTAGAGGGCCCGGCAGTCGCTCTTTTCCATGGAGAGGTTATTGCTTTGCCTGCAATGTTCCAAAGTATGGCATTAAACTTATCAATATAGACACACTAAAGACTATGGGTCTAAAACACCCATAATTGAATAAATGCATCTTATAGAAGTTTAATACCATATTGTGAAAAATTTCATGCAAAGCAGCAGCATCTAGTGGTAGACCCGCAGCCTGAAAAGTTATAAATACATGGAATCAAATGTGGAATTTTTGATTACCTACCTATCCTGAAGTTAACCAAACCCAACCTTACCTTAATCTATGCAATAATATTGTTTCCTCATCAAAAAAAATAGCCAGAGTTGTGTTACATTCTCACATCTTTAACACACAAACTATATTGAGTTCTTTATTTAGTTCTTCTCAGAAAACACTCTGTTCCACCTTGTGATGTCATATGACAATAGAGGAAGTGTTCCATTGTGTTTCTAAAAGTCTCTAAAATTCAGTCCTGGAAAGGTAAAAGGTTAACTTGAAGGTGGAACAGCTTGTTTTGAGCCTTGGAGACTAATAATAAAGGCACTCAAACATGTGTGAATGAAACAAAACACAACTTCAGGTTTGGTACATTCTAACATGCCTTAAAGGAGAATTAATGTTTTTTTACAATCTGAGCCTTATTTCGGTAATAAAACAAGTTGTTTTACTCACCCATAGCACTTTGGTGTCATATGGAGCACTTCCAGAGATGTTTTAGATTGGCGATATCCGTAACACGAGTTCTCGGGGCATATAATATATGCCCCGAGCAGTCTCCAAATAACACAAACTTTAGCACTTTTCAAATCATAGAAGCTCAATGTCTTAGTCTACACTTTCGTTTGAGTCAAAAGTGGCCTGTAATCCGGGATTTATCCATAATTTACAGCTTTGCGTTTCATGTTTTGATCCCGAGAGCTGAGAGCGAAATAAGCTGTGACTCCGCACATGCGCACTGGCGTCCTCCTCTACTCGAAACTATGGCTAAATCTCGGATTACAGGCCACTTTTGACTCAAACGAAAGCATAGACTAAGACATTGAGCTTCTATGATTTGAAAAGTGCTAAAGTTTGTGTTATTTGGAGACCGCAAACATGTGCCCCGAGAACTCACATTACAGAGATCGCAAATCTAAAACATCTCCGGAAGTGCTCCATATGACAAAAAAGTGCTATGGGTGAGTAAAACAACTTGTTTTATTACCGAAATAAGGCTCAGATTGTAAAAAATGTTAATTCTCCTTTAAAGCTCACAAGAGTCCAATTTAAGTATGAGTAAGTAATGTGTGTTATGCTAAAACTAAAGATGCCTCAAAATTAATGGTTTAGAAATGAGATAGCTGTACCAAATATCAACTAATACAACTACCACAAATACTCTATTTACCACTATACTTCTATTGTGGCTTCTATGCTAAAACTTATGCACCAACCCTGGATAACATAAGATCTTCAAAAGATATACTTACTCAGCAACGTCAATGTACCTAAAATATAGCACCAGAAAACCTTTAAGCTTATGTATAGTTGTAACAGTGATTTAGGTCTCTATCCGTGTATGCAGTGTGTTTGATGTGTGCGTCTTTGTTCTCAGATTCTTCACTGTCATCCCAGAGAAAAGTGCCACCTCCAGAAGCCTTAGATGTTAACTTTAAAATCACCTGTAAGTGTATCCTGTTACCATGACACAGCTACTGATGGGCACCTCGTAATACAGTTGTGTTTACTTATGACACTCACGCTGAAGTACTATATACAAGTACTATATACAAGTTTATGCACAAAACTTTAAAGTTTAGCAAAAATCACTGAAAATGTTTCTGCTTCAGTTATGATTTTTATCTGGATTTAAAAGGTACAGCATGCAGCGTTCTGGAGGTGGTACTGATTTCATGGAAACAAAAAGGTAAAACCATACTTCAGAACATTTGATCCCATATGGTGGAAAATTATAGCCAAAGGAACCACATTTCCATGGAAACAAGCACATTAAAAAAGAATCAGGATTGTGGACATGCAAGCCCACACACTGTATGGATGCAAGTTTTTATACTTTAGTGCAATAAAAATATCCACAATGACACTTTAACTTTTGTCCATTTTTGGCCAAAAAAAGTTACATACTATAACTTTAAAGGTGCAAATTTTAAACTTTTCATGTAGGAGGTTCATTACCATGCTTGTCTCCAATGACATTTGTGATTGCTTTGTCTGGAATGTCAATCCTGTGACGCCATCAGGCCAAGTTACAGGTCTGCCATGTTTTTAGCTTTTTTGTTTTGTTTTTGAGTTTCAAGTCACAGTGGAACATTTCAGGTTTTTTCATTGGCATTTTTCCTCCTGCCAATATACAAAAAATAAAATCTTAAAAAATAAAAAAAAAGACTCCCCAAACCAAGTCTAGACTAAGAACTATTGGGGAATGTGACCCATCCCTGATCATTAGCAGAGGAAACCCCCATCTAATTTGTCTAATACAAAGTTGCAGGTTAAAAAGATGTCTCCGCCGTCCCAATTACCTGTCCGTCCTCACCTCTGTCCCCTCTTCATCAGGAGTGGATTTTTACCCATGAATCAGAGGCCAGTGTCTCTCTATCTCAACCACTTCCTCAGGGCAAAGGTCAAGGCCCCATCACTCACTGTGCCCTGCCTGATAGCTTAGTTAGACCCCAGAGTCATTACCTGCTTTATGTGATAAGAGTTTATTAAATGTAATTATGTCAATGGTTGATCAATTATAGACACTGGATATTCTATTGACAGGTAGTTTTGTTCCCATAGTTATAGGGACAATACACAGAACCATCTCAATGTCAAAATTTGGGTTGGCTGGCAGGATTCATTATGAAAATGATACATTTTTAAATGAATAATCCCTGGTACTTTCCAAATTAACTTAAAGATACACTATGTTACTTTTCTTGAACTTTCACTTGATCGTGTCTATAGAGATTATGTTGTCTGGAATGTTCTTCCTTTTTTTTTTTTTTTTTTGCATTTATTCAGTTACAGGTTTTTATTGCTCAAAAACAACTTAAAGAACTTGTGACCTGGCCTTATGGCATCACCTGTTTGCCATACTGTGGAACATTTCAACAACAACTTTTCAACTTCAATACCATCTCCATGGAGACAAGCAGGTGGCAAAACCTTTACCAGAAAAGTTACAAAATTCACATTTAACGTCAGCTTCACGGTTTAAAGGTTGCAGTATATTGTTCCAATGTAATAAAATAAAGGCCAGTAATCTCACAAAGGATAGATTTCCTGCTATAAATAATCCAGAGAAATACATACATATTGTTATATTTTGTCTTCATTTGTCCAATCTCAAACGCCACTGACAAATTTGTGTGGCAGAATCACTCGGTCATTCAGTGACATTGGAAAAACACAATGTAAAGTGATATTTACATCAACGCATTCAAGACCGCAACATGTACTGTCAACAAAGCTACACTATTCTGCTAATTTGTCCCTATAACATCTGTGCTTGGCTATTGGAGGGGTGAGAACTGTTGTGTTTTTGCATCCAGCTTTACAAACAGTGGCACTAACAAAGTCTCTTTTCTATGGCATTTCCTTCCACAGTGATTGGGCTAATTGGGACTTGTTGACAGCGAATCCCATCCGCGTAAGAACAGGCCAATCACGCTGCGGCATCTGTCAACCCCGGCATGGCGAGCTTCCACCCCCATCATAAAGCCCTTTGTCTTAGCGACCTCAACAACCTCCAGCATTTTTAATACACGGAGTCTGATTGTGTCGCCTAAACAGGATGTGAAGTTTGGTACAAAGTATTACATGGAAGGACAAACGGGGAGCCAGGGTTTGATAAAGGGCTAAAGTAGCAATGCTGTAAGAACATGTAGTTACAGTGACGAGACTTGTTTTATTGTGTGAATTTTAAAGATAATATCAAGTGCCGGTGAAGTTCGTCGTTAGTTTCTCTAAGCTTGGATTCCAAACATCAATACAAGCACTTTTAAATAACCAGATTTTTAGTGTACAAAAACCTATCAAAGTTAAACACCCAAGCTCAAATTAGGGTGTTAAAAAACATATAGTAATCAATACTAAATACTATTGAAACTAGATATTAATTTGAACAAGTACTGTATCAATATTACAAAACGGCACATTAATAGGACAAAATCTTAGCTTTCCTGAACAGTTTAATTTTGATCTTAACAGAACAAGTACAATCCCATAGCAACAGAAAAAGAAAGTGCCATTATTGTGTGTATGAAAATAACCTTCTGTCACTAAAAAAGGGATATTTTCTTCATTATGGTATCGTAATCGGTATCAAGTATTGAATTAAAAAGTTTAAACAGAGTTTGTTTCTTTTGTTACTACAGTTGTAGTAAAAGTACTATAAATACATTTGAACTAACAAAACCCTGATTCAGGTTCCTTTGCTATTTGCACTAGTTTATCCGTAATTTACTAACTATTGGGGACAAAGTTTTATGTTGCGTAATTTTTCTTTTCATTCCACTCATGTTAATTTATTGTTACCTGATTGGAAATGCTCAAGTTCCACATTTTTCATCTTTGCAAGCTAAAATGCATTATTGAACCCTTTTATTTTTACTACTTACTATTTCTACTACAACTACTTCTTCACTCTTCAGTAAGTACCTTTTCGCAGCTCACCCCATCTCTGAATATTGCATTGGATATTATTCTGACTTTAGCTTTGAACTTGAATGACATGACATATAAGCAGCATCCCTCAGAGCCGTAGCAGCTTCATTCACGGACAGAAGCAGAGCCACTCATCTGTCAGCACCATTATGGACCGTTCATATCTTGGCCTGCACCTGTCTTTGGTTCAGGACCCCCTCCCTCATCCGCCTCTACCCCACCCACATCCCACCAGGCCCCATCTCCTTTTAGACTACTACTACTGCTGTGAGGCCCGGGAAAGCCCATTCATCTAACGGAGCTGCAGCCACCAGAGCAGGCAGCTGTGGAGAGAAGGAGCGGGAGATAAACAGTGTGTACCATGCTCCTTTGTGCTTTTAACCAGCTCTCCTCTTGTCTTCCATCGCCGCGTCTGGACAATGGGGTCCTAACAGGAGCTGTCAGCGGGCCATACTCGTCTGACCAGTGCGGGCTCCAGGGTTAGCGAGGATCATATTAGCCTCGTGTTTGTGCGCCACTGAAAAGCAGAAAGCTACAGTTAAAACATGTTTTGTGGTGTTCCCAAAAAGCCCTATTCAACTGGTGTTTACCCAGCGTGGACTCCAAAGACTTCACTGAGTAAACCAAAGGGCAGTAAAAGGCAAGTTAGGTCAAAAAAAATAATAATAATAATGTAGGTAAGGTGTCTGGCATAGGTTCCACTTTGCACCTGAACTTTGATCAATAAACTCGAGCGATGACATGTCGATTTGCACGGACAGAAAAGATGTGGCGTGGCGTTGAATGGGCGCGCTGAGAGACGGCGGCAGGTGAATTGTTGCTGTGGTGATATACACTGTATCCATGTGGTTTTAAGTGTGTGTTTATCCTCGCCTGCCAGGATTTTCTTACATTTACTGTTTGACCAGTGCTTGTGAAAAGGATACTCTTTTCTCTTGCTATTGTGTGCAGGTTTTTGTGATAATGCAATGTTTATGAGTTATGGCACTGTACACATAGCCACGAGCCAGCTGCAGCCATTGTTACATTCTTGATACATGTAATTAAGCCACAAAGGCACTTAAACCCTGTAAGACCCAGGTACAAAAGACAAGGCTCAGCCCCGTCTGATAAGTCTGAAGTGACCCATGATTTGAAATTGTTACAAGACAGGTGTCTATATAAAGGTTTAACACACAGGACAGCATGGCAAACTCGCAATACAGGAGTGGAGTCAATAGATGTTAAATCGTTATTCAAATATCCATGTTTTTTACATCTTACTTCTAAGTGTAATGGTTGATCTACTCCTCTGGGAAATGCTAACATACATACTAGGTTGTACATCATTAATAGTGACTTCAGCAGACTAGAGAAATTACTAGAGACAAATATGGACTTTTATAAAAAGTAAATTGTGTTGTGCTACTTCCCTTTATCCCTAAATATTCCTGAATCCATGAGTGAAGTGGCCAGGGACACATATCCAGATCTAAAACACAGGTTCATGACATTGCTGGGTGGTATGGGGAAGGGGAAAAAAAATTAGCAATTAGTTCTTCTTATATTGATCCATGTTGATTTCTAGTTTTAGATTTTCTTTTTAGAAAAAAAAGTGTCTTTCAATATTGATTTCATGAACAAGAACAAGCCAGACTTTAAATCAGTGCCATTTAAACACAATTATTATGTTCTTCCTCCAAACCATGTGCTTTGACCCAGTGGATTGGCTCTTTCAGCTGTTCATTGACAAATAGACATGACTAAATTACAATCTGGATTCAAATTTGATGAATTGCTCAGTTTAGTTCAAGAACAGTAGTACTTTGCTGGCATGTTTTAGGCTGATGAGGATAATCGCAGTGCCCAGAGGAAAAAGTACACACGCACATAAAACTCCCATCCAGAATCAAGCCCTGGACTTTAAAGTAGATATATGTAGACCCATTGTGTGGTTTTGTATATGAAATCAGAGCACAGTGCCTGTAGCCTTCAGAATAAATGTTTAGCAGCCTGCTCACCATTAGATGGCACTAATGTACAGCTGAGCCCTGAGCCCTTTCAACAGATGTGACTGCTTTTCAGAATAGAATAGAAGAATAGAATGCCTTTTATTCAATCACTATTTATATGTACAATTTACATTATACATACTCCCAATGAGATTGAAAGCATCTCACTTCAGTGCAGACATTTAGGTACACTATATACAACACAGCAGGACATTTACAACACAGGATAGAAAAAAATTGTGCAAAAAAAAATGTGCAAAAAAAGTCCCCTACAGCTGGTACTACACATTAGTTTCCCAGGTTATTGCAAGTCTTGCTCAGATATTGCAGTAGGGGAGAGACGGGACAGAGATACGACTTCACTTACAATGACTCTGCACTCAGTTTTGAATAAATTACCGCAACACAATATTTGACATGATTAAAACCTATGCAGACAATTTCGCACAACAGATTATTTCCACATTTTCACAGTGTGATAGAAAAGAATGCAAGACAACATTGCATTCTTACAGTGTGCACCAGATCTTTTCTCAAATTCTAGTGGGAACAAACTGATAAACAAACGGCGTCATCATCTGAATAGTGTTTGACAGGAGCATGAGCGACTGAGGAAGCTGAGTGTAAGGGCCTTCATGTGGGCTGGCTTTTATGTGAGCAACACCAAAATAACAGTGGAGCAGACCAAGGCTTATCTGTGGTTTTTGTTTGTGTTTTTGTCTCAGCTTCCTCTTCCTCCTCTCATGCCGTCAGCCCCCGCCACAACATATCACGGCATGAGATTATGTTTAATTAAATTACAAGCTACCATGTCTGCAAGTGTGGTCAATGTATTTATGGTTACTGCATAGTTTACAACATACTTTTCCTATTTATAGAAGTGGCATTGCTTTTGTACAATGTATTTATGTGTGCAGTAAGTATAGATGTATCCGTACTGGTTACAAATAAAAGAAATACTGGATGAGGTATTTGTACTCGGGCTGTAGTGGCTAAAGTAATATTTGGACATTTGTTGTTGGTTGATTATTTGACTAAAAAGTGGGTGTACGTACTGTAACTCCACGTATCTGACCCAAACTGCACTCACAAGACTACACCTGCACAGGAGTTCAGGCAAAAACAGCAATTTATACGAAAAAGTACTAGGTAATGTAGGTAATGTACTTATGTAAAAACAGATTAAACTTGTGAACTGTGAGTTTAATATGTCCATTTACATATAAACAGCAAAAATAACAAATCTTCACTAACATAGCACCTTATGTTGTTGTGCTGTTGTCCCATATAAATCTTTATAATTTAAATAAAACGATTGGTCCACTGTAACTAACTGTGCACCACCAAATCTGTACTTCTGTATCATGCTGTCATTTGATTTTTGATTTTTTATTATTGTGTTAACTGATCTCTGTCTGCCTTGTCTGTTTTTGTATGCTTTCTGTATACTATTTTTATGCTTTTGTACTGTTTTTGCTGTCTGTAGAGAACTTTGTAAACCTATTATTATTATTATTATTATTATTATTATTATTATTATTATTATTATTATTATTATTATTATTATTATTATTATTATTATTATTTCAATCACCACCAGAATAGGTACTGTATACATTCTTTTTTTACGCAGTGAAACTTTCTCTACATACACAGTACACCATTTGTACTTTTGTGCTTTATATACATCGTTATTTTGGTTTTGAGAGCGTGTAAATTACCCCTGGGAAAACAGCATTATCTTTTTATTATGTCATCTTTTTCAGCTGAATTCATTTCATGACTTCCCACAGGCTAAAAAATAACAAGAAAATGTTGCAATGCTATAATTAACGATTAGTCATGTTGCCCCATAAATCGAAACTGTCAATTACATTTAGTCATTGTCAAACAGAGAATCATTAATGTTAGGTCTATTTAGGAAAAATTGTGATTTTAAAGAAATATTGGGGGGAAAAAAAAACTACATGACAAAATTAAAATGAAGTAATTTTTTCTCATGTAATACAGGGTGAGAATGTCAATTAAGGAAGAAAAAAACATAGAGATATTTAATGTCATTGTATATTTTATAATTGTTTGTATATAAACTGCATTGTTATTCTGTCTTTTCTCTGTCTCAGGGACTGCAGATGGAAATGAGCTCCGAGCGACAGTCTGGTACAAAGCATCTCTCTTCAGTGTTTCACTGATTAATGCTCTTGTACACGGTCCTTGTCAAATAAACAAGATAAACTAAACTAAATTTTATATCACAGTATGTGACAACAACTGAAAACTACTATGCACACTTTATCTACTTTAATAATTACCTGTTTGAGACAGATTATAATATTTTAAAAAATGGAGTAGGAGTATAAAATTGGGAATGAACCCAAAATTAAACCTGGACAAGACCAGTTGTAAGTAAGGAACCCGAAATTCTAAACATTCTAAGCTCAGAATAGGGATGGACCAATATGGATTTTTTTGGGCCGATACGATCTGATATTTGTCTGACTGCTGCGGTCAATATTTGCTGATGTCAATATGATCTTAAAATTCATAACACGGTCCAAACAGTTTTCTTAAGCTATAGTACAGTTAACAAATGAACTTTTCACTTCGATAAAAATAAAATGTATTTATCCGGGATATTACATAATTTGCTGTAAGATTGTGTTAACATACAGTTCTAATTCTAACCCAATTGCTTCTTTTTCTATTGGACAAACTGCTCTCCATCATGGACACTCCTGCTCACCCACTGCACCAGACCATAGAGGGACAGAGGAGCTCATTCTCCAACAGGCTCCTACAGCTCCACTCAAACAGTGAGAGATACAGGACTACATTCATATCATACTCCATACGTACAACTCACCCTTATGTAACAGAGAATACTCCCTACAACTGAACAACAACTCACCCTTGTGTAATAGATAACCATGTCCTGTCAATCATTATTACTATATTCAAATATTATTTTTACTTGTACATACACAATAATTATGCCTTATTTGACACCAGTCTCTTGCTAATTTTGCTACTTATTTTGAATGTATTATTCCCATTTATATTTTTGTTTTTTGTTATTATATTTATTGTGATGTGTAAGCTACTGTGTTCAAATAATTTCCCTTGTGGATCAATAAAGTTTGTCCAAGACGATAAACTGGGAATGACAAATGGGCACATAGACAAGAGCATTAAAAAGTACTAAACATAGGGAAAATGTTCAGTATCAAACCAATATTAATATCTGTGAAAATGCTCTGATATTCCCTAATACGATATTGGGCCCGATCTATTGCCAATACATCACCAGCTCCAACCCAGCCTAAACTTAAGAGTGGATGTAGCCTTAGGAGTTTTATTTGGACAAAATGACTACCTGAGTGACTACATCCACACAGTCTGAGGGCAACCTTTTAAAATCCTTTACAAGCAGAAGTACCTCTAGCCCCGCCAACACACAGGTCTGAACCAGAGCTGTCCCAGTGTGAGAGGGGCATTAGGGCACCCGTCAAAACAGCTCCCCCGCTGAATGAGACCAGCTCTATTCATGCACTCATTCAAAGTGACAGCGCCCTTAGCCTTTCTGAGCGGAGCCTGGCTGGTGCTTGGCCCACGTCACTGACCCCGTGCTGTTCTGTTAGCATTGGCAGTATAGCCCTGGTCTCCTGTGCAGCGGTTTCCCCTTTAAGAAACTTTCTCAGCAGTTTCTGACAGATGTGACAGCATAAAGCAATACAAGAGATGGGTATGTGGTGGATGGTTGATTTGAATGTTGCCTTGAATAATAAAAACACATACATACAATTAAATGCACTATATTTGATTATCTATTATGTATTCCTATGACAGCTTGAGTCTATGCCTCCAAAGATCTTGGTCAATGAGCTAGATTCACCTCAATTCTAATATCGTGTTGAATTAAAGGTGCATTGTGTAACTTTTATGGTGGAGGTTCCATCACTTGTTTGTTTCTAAATATACAGTATATATTGCCAAAAGTATTCACTCACCCATCCAAATAATGGAAATCAGATGTTCCAATCACTTTCATGGCCACAGGTGAATAAAATCAAGCACCTAGGACTGCAGACTGTTTCTACAAATATTTGTGAAAGAATGAGTCGCTCTCAGTGAATTCCAGCATGGTACTGTGATAGGATGTCACCTGTGCAACAAGTTCAGTCGTGAAATTTCCTCGCTTCTAAATATTCCACAACTGTCAGTGGCATTATAACAAAGTGGAAGGAATTGGGACTGACAGCAACTCAGCCACGAAGTGGTAGGCCACGAAAGCTGATGAGGCGGGGTCAGGAGATGTCGCCAACTTTCTGCAGAGTCAATTGCTAGACCTCCAAACTTCATGTGGCCTTCAGATTAGCTCAAGAACAGTGCGTTCAGAGCTTCATGGAATGGGTTTCCATGCCCGAGCTGCTGCATCCAAGCCATAAATCACCAAGTGCAATGCAAAACGTCCGATGCAGTGGTGTAAAGCACGCCGCCACTGGACTCTAGAGTAGTGGAAACACATTCTTTGGAGTGACAATCACGCTTCTCCACCTGGCAATCTGATGGACGAGTCTGGATTTGGCGGTTGCCAGGAGAACGGTACTTGTCTGACTGCATTGTGCCAAGTGTAAAGTTTGGTGGAGGGGGATTATGTTGTGGGGTTGTTTTTCTGGAGCTGAGTTCCAGTGAAATAAACTCTGAATGTTTCAGCATACCAAGAGATTTTGGACAATTCCGTGCTTCCAACTTTGTGGGAATAGTGTGGACATGGCCCCTTCCTCTTCAGCATGACTGTGCACCAGTGCACAAAGCAAGGTCCATAAAGACATGGATGAGAGAGTTTGGTGTGAATGAGCTTGAGACTGGCCTAAGCATCCTGACCCCAGCCCGACAGAACACCTTTGTGATGAATTAGAGCGGAGACTGAGAGCCAGGCCTTCTTGTTCAACATCAGTGTGTGATCTGACAAATGCACTTCTGGAAGAGTGGTCAAAAATTCCCATAACACACTCCTAAACCTTGTGGACAGCCTTCCCAGAAGAGTTGAAGCTCCTATAGCTGCAAAGGGTGGACCAACATCATATTAAACCCTATGGATTAAGAATGGGATGTCACTGATGTTCATATGCGAGTCAAGGCAGGTGAGTGAATGCTTTTGGCAATATAGTGTATAATATTATGTCATTGCTTTGCCTGGAATGTGCCACATTATGACATTGAAAAGCTCCACCTTACATTTATTCAATTACAGGTGGTTTTATAGCTTAAAAATACCTAGAAAAACAGGCATTCATTCTGTAAAACATTCCCGACAAAGCAATAACATCTCCATGGAGAATTTCTCATTTCTCCTTATCTAATGACTCTTGTTCTATTAAAAAAAGACTTTGCTTGAAGTGAATGGTGAAAATTACAAGTGAACCTAGAAAATCCAGCATGCGATGTGCAAGTGTTGGCTCATATTCAGACATGTATTTTTGCAGATGCAGTTTGGCACCTGCTGTTAAGAGTGCTGCCAGTGAAGCAAATACTGTAATTAACCAATACCAGTGAATGTCAAAGTATTTCATTACAACAAATATATAATCCATATCATTTAAATGTATTAGCCATTTTCAAAAAATGTATTAGTCATTACAAAACCTTAACACCGTTAATTATAAAGCTTTTCACATCAAGGCAAGTGTAATGTAACCAGCTAAACTAAACAAAGAGTACTGAACCAGACTTAGGTGAACTTGCAAAGATAAACATTTAGTTTGCATTTTCTGCTATAACCTGGTGAATCTTTCCTTTTGGTCAATATTTCTTTTCCCTGTATAAATAAAAAACATACCACACTATACAAAAAAGTACCCACAGAGTTTACAAATAATATCAGAAATTTACACACAAGAAGGAAATTGTAGAACTTAATCCATTTTGAAGTCCTGTCATGTGGCGTGTAAAGTGGCGTGCACAACACAATACATTTAATCCCTACAAAAGACTGTCAGGTTATTGTGTGCCTTGGAAGGGGTCTTTTTATAACTGTTAAGTCGACAAAGTTATAGTGCGCAGGTCTGAAATCTAATACTACTACTTCACATTTTGTTACTTCGATATGGGAAGCTAAACTCATTGTTCACATCTCTTACTCCACGTTGTAAGATCAGAATTTTTACTTGTCACCAGAATTTGCACAACTTTTTGATGATGCTTGACGTTATTGCTTTGCTTAGAATGTGACATTAAAGTGATCAATTTCCATGGAGACAAGCAGGTGACACCACGCACCAGGCCAAGTTACAGGTCAGATCTGTGGAGAGGCAAGCCCACACACAGCAAGAAAACATGTTTTCAAGGTATTTTTGAGCATTAAAACCACCTGTAATTGAATAAATGCAAGATAGACAAAGCAATAACATGTTTTTGTTTTTGTTTTTTAATCACAAGATTTTATGCAAGTATAAAATATACTTGTTCTTTTGTGATGTCAGTACAGGCAACATTTAAATAGAGTTTGGTGTATGTGACACTAACCAGAACTTCTGTGGATCAGGAGACAGCGTCATGTCCATGTATCAGTCCGTACCAAAACTACAGGCAGAAGGAAACAGGAGAACAAGGCAGGAGTTGTAACCTGTCAATCACATGTCAGTTTGCATTTGGACAGAGCTCAGTGAAGGTGAAATACACTAAACCAGAAATGATGCAACTTTTAAATGTTGATAAGTGTGACCAAAATAATAGTTATAGGTACTGTAAGTAGATACCTCAGTGACGAAAACAGCAGCCAAGCATGGCAAAATGAAAAACCAATAACTACAAGTGTATGATGATGTCAGCGCTTACTATGAAAACTGAGAAGTATCTCTGTTGCTCAATTATCATCAGCGCACTGCAGGTATATTAAATGTCCTAAAATTACAAATTTTTTTCATCTACAGTATGTTATGTTTCTTTTTCACAAACATATTTGGAGTTGTGTTCCGTTTCATTCACACATGTTTAACATACACTACAGAAAAACACATTGTGATGTCATGTGGTAATACAGGAAGGGCTCCACTGAGTTTTTAAACTCCATACACCTTCACTAGAATAATTTGGGTAATTTCAGACCTGAAATTGCTAATCTCTGGACAAAAGGTAAGAGGTAGCTCTTTACTACATCTAAATGACAACTCAAGGTGGAAGAGAGCATTTTGGAGATTAATAATAAAGATTTACTCAAATTTCATATTATGAAAACAACTCCAGGTATGTTTTTGAGGAGGTAACAGCATTGGTTTAAAGCTCACAAGAGTAAATTTTGCTGAAGATAGGATCTTTAACCACTGAGAAAACCAGGTGCCACAGTGGGTCATTATGTCCTTAGGCAAGGGCACTTCACCCACATTGCTTAGTATGAAAGTGGCGTGTGCGTGAGTGATGCTGGTGGTCAGAGCGGCCAATGGCGCAGATTGGCAGCCTCGCTTTCATCAGTCTGCCCCAGGGCAGCTGTGGCTACAATAGTAGCTTACCATCACCGGGTATGAAGTGAATGAATGCTCTGTAAAGTGTCTTTAAGTCGGCAAAAATAATAATAATTGACAAAAAACATTCAGATAGACTTTTTTTTTTGCATTAAAAATATTTTTATGATCACTGTGGTATTGAAAAGAGTATTTGAGTATCAAGCCTGCAAAATTAACCGCAAGTCATTCAAGCGTGTCAGGTGTGGTGCATATTTCTCACTAATAATTATTGTCCTGCGCTGACACGCCTCTTGTCTTCTGTGTTCACTGTCATTTAGAGGCTCAGCGGAAGGAACGTTACCAACTCATTTACAAACTACAGTACAACACACGGGGCCCAGCTGGTCTCATGCTCACTGTAATCTGCAGCAACCTCTTATTTGGACACCTATATCTGAGGAGGCATTTCACAACTTAACATACATGACGTATTTGTAAAATAGATGAGTGCCTATGACAGGTTAGAGTACAAATCAAATATCAATAAATACACAATATTGTAATACAATATTAC
Source organism: Paratrypauchen microcephalus (assembly GCA_036785185.1). Lineage (NCBI taxonomy): Eukaryota > Metazoa > Chordata > Actinopteri > Gobiiformes > Gobiidae > Paratrypauchen > Paratrypauchen microcephalus. The sequence goes on along the minus strand of JAVJIX010000090.1, from coordinate 527,024 downwards.
ATTTATATATCAGATTTTATTTTAGCAAAATCTGTGTTGCTCTACTGCAGATAATATCTGCACTACACACATATTGTATAAGCAGTTCTTGAGGTCAAAATAAGTCCGCCGCATGCTGTCTGCATCCAATTATAAAGCGCTTTATTTTCCAGTTATCAGGAAGTGTGCGTTAATATGCCAAGTATTGTTAGCTTTACCATTATGGCTCTCATCTTTGAATGTTGTGAAAACTACTTGTAAACTCATCATGGTGAATAATTAGGATGCTCTGAACGCATAAGGTAGATGAGGAATAACTTTGGAACACCCTTTTTAAAGGTCCCATGGCATGAATTTTTCACTTTCTGAGGTTTTTGAACGTTAATGTGAGCTCCCCTACCCTGTTTAGGGTCCCCCCATTGGTTAAAAGTTGCGAAATGAGCATTTGCGATCCTTTTCTGCGTTAGAAAAAATCAGAGCTCAAACGGGCGATTTTGAACAAGGAAACTTATTGACGTCAGCTCGAAAAAAGAAATGCAAATGCAGTTCCACCCCCGTCTGTTTGTACTCAGCGTCTCTGTAAATCACGCCCAGAGAGTTTGGACTGCGGAGGAGCTACGCAATGCAAAATGCGTTTTTTATTTGCCTGGAGGAACTTGCGAGTGTTTCTAGGCTCGGAAGTCCTTTATCTGAGCCTGTATCTGATATCTGAAACAGCAGTGGTTTAATTTTATTTTCTGTGGAAATGTGTTTATTTTTCAATGGAACGCTTCTCATCTCTCCCTCTGCGCAAAAACACGGAAGTGGGTCAGAGCGCACAGGGCACAGCTGAAAAGGAAAGAGTGGAGAGTTTGGCCACGCCCCCATTTGGCCATCTCTGTCCTCATTTGTATTCAAGCAACAACGCCCATAATGGAGTGTTCCAGAGTGACATTTATGACTCTTTCCCATCTTATCTCTCTTTCTCATGCACTGAGTGTTGATTTTGAAGAAGGATTCATTTACAGTATTAGGGAACCATTAAGGAGCCATATAAAAGCATCAAGAAGTACCATGTCATGGATGGATTGTAATTAAGGATTTTACATTTTACATTAAGGATGTAAAAATCTGACTTTTCTCTAGTTTGACAATGTTGGTGAATATTATAATTTATTTTACTTGCTAGTTAGACATGGGCAGTGGATGTGATGTAAATTAAGGAAATGTACATTTTCTTTAAAAAAAAATTTGACTAACAAAACTATGCTAAAGATTTATCCCACCAAATTAAGTAATGACTAGAAACACATGAAAAGTGAAGTTAAAACAATGCATTAGTGTTTGGAAACTGGACAGTTATTTTCTAAAAAGCCAATATACTTAACCTTTTCATATTAATTAATCATTGCATTTATACACCCAAAGCATTTTACAGTTCATTGTTCATTCACTCCACACTTGGTGGTGGTAACTACTATTGTAGCCACAGCTGTCCTGGAGCAGACTGACGGAAGCGAGGCTGCCAATCTGCACCATCAGCCCCTATGACAACCAATACTCATGCACACTCCACTTTCTTACTATGCAATGAAGGTTGCTTTTTTTCCCCACTGGCACTCCACTGTGGCACCTGGAATTCCCAGCGGTCTCCCATCCAAGTACTACCCAGGCCCGGCCTTCCGTAGCTTCTGAGATCTGAAGAGCTCAGGCTTTGTCCAACTGGCAGGGCCACAAAGCTGATATGGCTATGTATGTTTACACATATTGTGACCAGAGCTTTCAGTAAATAAACCTCACAGTGCTTGACAGAATGCAAAAAACATTAAAGGTGCACTGTGTAACTTTTCCGGAGGATCCACCACCTATGCTTGTCTGTTATTGCCTTGCGTAAAATCTTTAACAGCATGGCAATAAACTTCTATCATCGTGGAAACAAGCAGATAGCGCCAGGCCAAGGTACAGGTCAGATCTGCAGAAAGGCTACCCCAAACACAGTTTAAGGTATTTTATTTGCAATAAAATCACCTATATTTGAATAAATATTAGATTCAATGCCTTACTGTTAAACATTCCAGGCAAAGAAATACCCCGAAAAGTGCTGCGATAGCAAAACTCCACCAGAAAAGTTAAACAGTGTGCCTTTAAGCAAATAATAAAGCCTGAACTGTACCAAGGGTCATTGACTTCACAAGACACTGGACCCAACGGCTACAGACAGACATGTGATGAGACAGTGTAATGAGCTCATCTTCAGACTACATGCTGTGGAAGTGACTTGGATCAATCCCAAAACTAACAAGGAGCCCCTAAACCCCAGTGATATGGTGTGATGGAGTCCCCCGGGGAGGTCTACTTCTGGGGCCATTGTTCTGCGGGCCCTTGACGAATCTGGACAGGTGGAGACATTTGGGTGTCTTTGTCCCTCGCCACCATGTCCAAACACCATCCCGTAACCAGAGCTGGGAAGTTGACTCATGCTCCTTCATTCTTCATAAATCTAAACTACAATCGTTCGAGCTCCGTCGCCTGGTAACTAAATGTTTTTTGCTTGCAACCAGTCCACACCCTCCCTCACAGTTAAAGCAGTCAAGGAACTGCGTCACCAAGATGCACTGGGATCATTAGCAGGATAGTTACGCTTCAAGATTATTATTTTTTTAAGTAATAACATTCAGACAAGTGTGACTACAGTGATTATGTATGTGGTATGTTTAAAAAGTAGGATCTGTTTCGAGTGCACATTGTAAACAACTACAGGATCATTAGTATTTAAGAGAATAATCATAGAAATTATTTGATAAACTAATACAAGAATCCAATGTTGAATTTCAGATTATGTTTGTAGACTTTTAAACTACAGGTACAACATTTCTTCTATAAAAGGACAGGGAATTTTGTTATTCACAGAGGGCATTCTATAATCTAAATAGGGGGTGTCCAAACTACAGCCCTCAGGCAAAATTTCCTCGGCCCTCAGGCTTTCTGATGAATTTGCCCACATTATCCTTGGAACTACTTTTTACTGCAAGTTCTAAATCATCTACAACTATAACTTAAATAACCAATCATTTTGTTGGACCTGAGACTTATGGTGGCAATTTAAACCCCAGATAATGGCAAATTTTGGAATAAATCACAGTATTGACCACCCGTCTATGTTTAAGTGACTTTCCAGGAAAAAAGTTTGGACATTCCCGATCTAAATAACTGCAGTATTTGATAATTGAGCCAACTCAAATGTGATTGTGCAGCTCTACTTCTGTCCAGTCCCACATCACAATGACCTCTGACTTACTTTTTGGTCTGCTCTCTACACGTCCTTCTCAGAACATTCATCTCAAAGGCGTGGTGGATTGGCAGAGATTTGTGGTTAACCAGTGAAACTGCTCGGTATTATAACAGGAGTTGTGTGATAAAAGAGATTCAGGAGCATCACAGCAGAGAGGAGCACTGTGGACACTCCGATGAGAGAGGCAGCTTGTCTGTAAATAGTTCAAGCGTGGCCTTTAGACAGGACTTCAAACAGGCCAGTGCAGAGCTAATGATAAAGACAAATATCAGGGTTAGACTGGGGCATTATTGGTCCTATCCATCAAACGTCTCCAAGAAAAGGAGTGAAGCAACGTGTTGACGGAGTGTACGGCCTTCTGTGGCGCATTCAAAGAGACACAAGTTGAAATTCAATTCCACAGAGTTGACTGCAGGCTTTTTCCACTGCACACAACAGCCTCTGTTTGCTCAGCAGCAAACACAGGTGTGTGCAACTGACTGGCTTCAATAAAGACTAATGGAGACACTAACGCGCAACCTGAGCAGGTGGAGAGATTCACTATGGAACTGTGGAGAGGGGCAGTCACAAGTTCATTTACCAATACGTTATCAATATGAGGTAGGCAGATTAATTAAATATGAATATATTGTGAATATATTTCTACAAATTCTACAAAAAGTATTTGTTAGAATTTATTTTTAAAAAGAGTTGCCTAATATAGCCTATGCATATATTTAAATTGTTTTGGGGGCCATTTTACAGCCATTTCAAATTTGTCTGATTCCCAACAGCCTATATTTTAAAACTTTTTCTAGCAGATGTCATGTCATGAGAAAAGTAAAAATAAAAATAGACATATTCTTTAATCACCCACCACAACATATATTTAGCCAAAAGAGATGAATTTATCTAACCACACAGATTAATAATTTGCATAAAAAACTGTAAGAACAGTGTATGTCCAAGTATATTAAAAAAATAATTATTTTGACTAGAGTCCTGCAGAGTCAGCTTTAAAGGGTGAAGTGCAGCCAGCAGGAGCCCAGTGGTGGTGCTGTAGGAGGATGAGGTCAGAGGAAACAAATCCGACCATTAGGGGGTATAATGAGAGGCAGCAGCTGGCTGCTTTGGGGCAGGCAGCACACACATGTGAGCAGCACATGAGCTCATACTGGGAAGGTCCATAGATCCTAATGTCCTGCACAGAGGAGGGGACACTCGACCAGCCCCCGAACCAGAGACTACAGCTCAGACTGGGACTGGGCTACTGTGTGGTTTGGCTAAACTATGTTTGACCTCCAGGGGTACCACATGTGCCAGTCCCATCTCCGCATCACCTCCATCTATTCTCATGGGTGGATGAAACTTTGCAGGATCACTGCAATCAAAATGAATGGGTAATAATTGACATTTTTCACATCAATGATCACATTAAGGAAAGAACTTCAACTTAGTTTTACAACTATATAACAAATTATGGTTCTAATATGTGTACTTTTTATATGACGTATGTATTTTAGTCCAGTAAAACACCACATTATCGAGAATTGTCACCCATGCGCATCAGATGACGACACAAACTGGAACAAAACAGATTGGGATGAGATGTTGACATTTTGAGCATTTGAGAAGACCATAAAGTGACAATGTTCTGCCACTGATGACTTGCATTTTGTCACTCCACTCCAGCTGCTTTGTAAGCCATGTAAATGTCTCAATCAGATATGAAAACTGTGCTTATTTTTGAAACTTTTAAGCATACAGTACAGAGACTGTGGCAAGGCTGAAATGACTATAAAGTGCATTTCTTGCACGCATGTTCTCCATTCCATTAGCGTCCATAACAACACACACCTCCCTGACATTTTGAGTAAGTCTTAGTCACCAGTATCCACTAAGCATATGATCCTCTGGCTTTATGACTTAAAACACTCAGGTATGCAGAACTGTTGCTGCAAGCGCAGGCTATATTGTTGCATGGCAACATCACAATTGAGAGCGACACAAGTGCGAAACACAAGCTGGCTAAAAGAATCCCAGAGAGCACTATGTGGGTCACTGAATACTCCTGTGTTTACTCTGAGCCTCTGGATTGAGCCGGGATCCCCACCTCCTCCTGGGACTTTTTCCACCAGGACTTGTGCACAGGGAAACTTAAACCTCAGCACATCTCCCAAACAGGAATTTTCACTTCTCTTCTTCATAATCCCCACAGACTTAAAACCACTGTGTGCAGAGTATGACAGCTCTAAAGCTTCTCTAAACAGCTAAACTGTCCTGCCCAGAGCTCAAAACAAGGAGTCAAGTCAACAATGAAGGCAGGCGGCCAATCCCAGCAATGACTGGGCATGCCGTTATCTGACCCTAAAGGTGATGTATACATAAAGACAAAATATTTCACATCACTAAAAAGCAGGTTCTCTGCCATTCAAGTTAAGTTAAACAAAAGCTGTAAAATGATTTCTTTTGAATAACATTTACATTAAAAATCTAAATGCTAGTGACTCCAACACCATAGAAATGGATAGAGATGGTGTAAAACTAATCATGTTTAATGTCATACATTAATATGCAAACCAAAAAATGTCTTGACCATTGAACATTAGTTATATAACCGCCAGAGCGGAGAGTCTTAGGCTTAAGTCTAAGTTTATACACATACTCTAGTCTAAAACATGCCTGTATTTGTAGTACCACAATACACAAACACACGTGATGTTTGAACCAGACTTAAGCACCGAACAACTATATGAAACTGTTGTGTTTAAGGCTGATGGTAGGATCACTTTTAAATATATTGTAATTATCAAAGTGTCAAAGTCTATTTATGCCAACACAGGGAGGCTAAATCCAAAGATATTTATTTATGTGCACAGTATGCCAGCTGTGCCACAGACATGTAAAGACACAACAGTGGGCTGCTTTACCTGCTCCAGTCTCTCACTTTCAGGATAATTACTGTTTTGTCTCTACTGCATCTCATCTGTGTTATTTATTTGAACAGGAACTGAGACGATCCCTCAGGCCAAGACGTGTTATTAAGAAAGGCAAGTGGAAAATGGTGGGAGTTCATAACTGAGGATTTTCATATAGCAAGTTTACAATATATAATTGATCATATTTGGAGATATTTGGGGTAATAGCACACATAAATTGGTTGGGTTTAGTGAAAACATAATACGGTATAAGTAATAATAGATTTTTGGCATAAGTTATATTGTCCATTTGTATTCCCGTGCAGGCCCTGGACTGCAGGGAGAAACGGGTGTCTTTGACATGGGGCGGACATCTGTGACAGACCTCTCCAACAAGTACCAGCAACAAGAATGAACAAGACAGTAGATACCTTTGAGTGGTATAGCTGCATTTAAGCATTGTCCTGAATAGTGTAAACTTACAGAGATGATGCATATATAACTTTTGGAAAATGTTTTTTTTTTTTTTAGGATTATTAACCCCTTAACTATAGCAAAATACAGAATGCATTGTACATTCCATAAAAACATAGTTACTGAATACTGAAACCATTTCGCAGTAGTTGCAGTGACCAACTTTTTCCTTCTTGTAAATATATATAGCTTTGCAAAAGCACCTTCTGACCTAATCAGACCACTGTGTGCTGGCTGTAATTGTAAAAGTTTATTCATCATGTACTCGGAAGAAAGAGCCTGGTGACTCACTATATAACCTTGCTTCGCCATAAAGTCTGAAAAAGCTCTTCGATATTTGTACACACCCAAAAAATGCAAATGCAAATACTATACATATACATACACTGTTGTTACTAGGGATGCACAGATACTCATACAGGTAGCAAATATAGATGCCAATACTGAACATTTGGCTGGATCAGCTATCTACCCCATAATATTGTTTAAGCTGAGATCATGGTTGGGCCTTTAATTGGATGTAATAAGACAATTTACAGACAAATTTTGGCCCAGAACGTCTCATAATGTTTGAACTTTTATTCATATCAAGTTCTTCAGTCGTCAGTTGAAAGATAAGTAACAGTTGCATAACAATATTGGACCTCTGGTGTAATAAGTTAAGTGTAATTTTTCATTTGTTCACTGATATCGGTTAATATTGGGTATCGGGAGATATTTATAGTGAAAGTATCGATATATCGGTATCGGAACTGAAAAAGCTTTATCTGTGCATCCCTACTTGTTACACCAATGGTAGATGAAAAAATGCCCTCCTCAGTACAACCTGTGTGAAAGTATATCAAACAGACAAGTGAAAACACAGCCCAGGCTTCATCCAACTGCCCCCAGCATCAAGTCTGACCCTCGCCCTCTTCACCTCCTCGCTCCCCTCTATCCTGGGGCACCCATGGGCGCCCATAACACACAAAACTAAGTATGTACGTGCGTGTTTGCTTGAGTAAAGTAACAGAACGCGGGGAGTTGATGGCTAACCTTGACATTGTAAAGACAGCGCTGGTGTGAGGAGTAATGGGGGAAATATCTTGGGAGGTGGTCTGACACAGGCCCATCTGTCAGTGTCTCTGGCCCCGGGCTCCACAGCACCACTGTCCTCCTACACTAGCCGTGTACCCGGGTGAAAATAAAGCAACTGGAGCTGGGCATAAATCATTAGGAACATTTGTTACTCTGGGTAATTGTACTTCATTTATCTTCAGGCCTTTTCCATGTGTCAGCTCCCAGAGGCCTCTGGCTGTGAGCTCCATCGGTTTTAGCTGCTCTATAGGTTTAGAAGGTGGTGTCAAAAGCAAGCAGCGGGATTGTGAGAGATATGCATGTGGTAGTACAGTGTTAGTTACAGCACCGGTTCACTTTTGAACACCAAAACAAGAACTACGTACTAGATTTGCAATAGTTAGGACACTTAAATTGAAATTGATTTGATGTTTTGACACAGCCATTCATTTTGGGTACAACCAGCAAAAGTGCACAAAAGAAAGTACGTGGGTGAGTGTCTGTCACCTTCTTGTATCCATGGAAAGTTTCTGGAGTTTTTTTTTCTTAATGCTTATTCATGTCCATGTAGACAAACAGGTGATGCCACTAGTTACAGGTCAGATCTGTGGACAGGCTGGTCAGCTTCCCATAAGAATGAATTTTCCTACGTATTTCTGAGCAAAAATAAAAACACCTGAATATAAAAACTGAATACAAAAAGTATGGACAGGTTTAATGCCATATTGCAGTTTCAAAGTTTCAAGCAAACCATTAACACTTCATGGAGACCAGCAGGGGTCGGATACTCTCCCAAGTTGCTACAGCCAGCAAATATGTACAAAAAGGTGCCATATTCATCACTCAGTTCAATTCCAGAAAAAAAACACTTGCAAAACACCTCAAAAACAGAGGCAAAGAAGGAGCGGCCAGTGGGAGTTTTAATGCGTGCTGTGATCCACTCTTTAGGAAGTCATCTATTAACACCAATTGTAACCTGGCTGCCTCAGAAGCTGTCTGAGGCTGTTAGCGCCCTGCCACCTCCATTCACCGCAGTGACACTATGTCTTTAACACAACACTGCAGGAACACACACAGGTGAAGCCCCAGCAGGAAACTACTCAACAGGCAGCCATCTTGGATCTGATCTGACACATGTTAACAAGAGCAGATGCAGGGCTGCGATTGCTACTACAAAGACATGTCAAGTTATACATGCAGCATGAGTGGGGCACTTATACAGATCAAGTAATGTCCTTAAAGCAACACAGTGTAACTTTTTGTTAGAGGCACATCACCTGCATGATTGCACTGAAATAGAAAAGGTACATTCTCTGCAGAGCCAGATATGATGTATGCCATATGGTTGAACATTTTATCGCAATCAAAGTCTCCATGGTTTTTGGAGTGAGGAAGCATTTTCTTAGAATAAAAACATCCATAAGGTTTTGGATTTAAAAACATATATATATGCAGTGGGGCTTTAATAATAATAATAATAATACATTTTATTTAAAAGCGCCTTTCAAGACACCCAAGGACACTGTACAAAACAAAGTTAAAAAACATAAAAATACTTAAAATACAAAGATAAAACCAGAGATACAAAACTGGAAGATGGTGAAAGTGACTGTTATGTGGTGTAGGATTGTCTGAACAGGTGTGTTTTGAGTCTGGATTTGAAAAGAGGAAGAGAGTCAATATTGCGGCGGTCAGGAGGGAGTGACTTTAACTAGTAAATTAAAGTATGAGAGGTATAATTAATAGTGTTTTTGTCATAATGGCAGTATGTTGCCAAGCATTCAATAATAGTCTTCCTGAATATATGAGACAGGCCTCTACTTTTACCATGTTTAAATCCAAGATTAATTTTATGATTATTGTAAATTATTGTGTATGAATTGTCCTATACAAATAAGCATGCCTTGCGCCATTTATACATAGTGGCTATGAACGAAACACTTATATGGGAACAGGAATGTATTTTTCTATGTTTAGTTGCAGTTATGTTGTAGTGTAGAGAATACCCATCAAAGAAGAATTGTCGGCAGCTTTGAAACGGCGGGAGTGTGGCTGCTGCTGACAGCTGAGGAGGCCTTTATTCAACAGGTGTGAGGAAGCCAATGAGATACGTGCGTAGATAGAGGGCCGATGGCAGAGGAGCAAAGAGGGGGGAGAGGGAGAAAGAGAGGGAGGGGGGAGGGGGGTGTGGGGTGCAGAACCACAAGCTGCAGATGGGCTTTCAGCACCTCAGTCTCACACAGTTATCTGGTCACATCTGCAGAAGCGGATGCTCTGAAGGACACTGACAGCCCCAGTGTAATTAGGACGAAGAGGCAGCCAGCTATCAGCTAGCCCCACAGCCACATGGTGATTTGTAAACAATACTACTGCATCTGGAAAAAGGTGTCAAAAGAAGCAAAAAAAAAAGTATTAACGGAGCTATCAGATTCTCATAAATTATAAACATGGTTAACGTGATAATCATCAACATAGCTTGTGCTTTTGAGTATTAATACTTATAAAAATACATGTATAGGACAAAAAGGACCTTTCCTGAATTGTTTAAGAATGGTCTGGTAAGATCTCATGGTAATATTTAAAAAAAAAAAAAAAAAAAAATGTTGAAAAATAAATTATATTGGGGAGACCCCCACTCATAATAATAATGCATGATTTCCCAAGGCATGTCGAGAAAATAAAATCACCAGTAATCTAATACATGGAAGACGAATAACTTTAATGGCATACTGTAGAACAATCCAAGCAAATTAATAACATTTCTATGGAGACTAGAAAAGTTACATAGCGCACCTGTAAATTATATTTAATCATTATTGCAATATCACCTTCTTGGCATAAAAAAAATGTGAAATCGTATGGTGACAACACTTGAAAAATCCATTATGTTATATTCTGCTGATTACATCGTAAAGATATCGGACCAAAGGTCTTGCTCAGAAAAAATGCAGATAAAAACACACTTGATGTCGCAAACAACCCGGTTCCAGTCCGTTTAAATTCCCCATGCCAGTCTTAATCCAACTGGCCAGCTGGGCACCCTCACAGGGAATGGCTTGGGAGACCAGGCGACCTTCAGACGTGTCCCAAGGGAGACAAAGCTATCTGATTGGTTCAGGTAGCACTGGCAGACTGGGCATCCTGCTTCTAACCTTGGAAGGGGAAACTAATCTGGGGTCAAAGAGGGCCAGTGTGATGAGTGAGGCTTCACATGGGGCTGTTGTATTCAAAGTCCAGCATGTTCATTAAACCTGCACCTGGGCTTAACAATGGTCCTTGGGGAGAAGACTGGTGATCAGGGCTGGCCATGGTTCTAAATCTGTCTCCAGTCTCTATGTTGTATCCCTGCTTAACTCTACTTCCTCCTGGTGATCCTTTGGGCCACTCTGAGTCCTGCACAGTCACAATGTTGAACCACTCCACACAGGAAGAGGATGAGCGAGGATTAGACAGATAACAAGTAGCCTGGTGCCAAACTGAAAAGATGCACAATTGTGTTTCTGTGTTCTGGGATTTATAATGGGTGGTAATAAGAGCTGTGTGCACTAGAACTCCAGTTGTCCGGTGTTGGTAGGTCAGTACAGACTTAATGTATATCAATATACTATACCACTGAGAGGAGAATTAAGTTATTGTAATATTTGGGGAAACCAATTTAAGAAGGGTTGTAATTGAGTAACTTTGAAAATGATTAGAAAACAGATGCTATGTGCAAGAAAAACTAAATCATACATGAGGGAGCGGAGCAAGAAATAAAAATGTTCAAATTATTTAAGTTTTCCTCACTTGCAGGCTTACACAAGGTTGAGTAACTTTTGCCAGTCAAAGTATGAAAAGTCAAAACACTGAGTAGTGCAATTTCATTAAAAAGTTACTAAAAAAGATGTGTTTGAATATGTATTATGCACCTCTTTTCTAAATGTAAACTGTCGCTGAAATTAAACACCTTACTCTCTTTTTATTTTGAATTCATCATGGTGCATATTGTAATTTTGGTCTCATTTTGTTGAATTGAAATTATAATGTGTAATCTAATAATGTACAGTGGTACCTCACCTTACGAAAGACCCAACAAACAAAAATTCCAAGTTACAAAACGCCTTCACGTTAAATTCGTATCTCTAGATACGAAAGAAAATTCAAGTTACGAAACGCGAAATCTCAAAAATTCAAATGCGCGCTCAGCCACACACATTATACGCTTTTCTCAGACTGGATTTAAACTTTTCTCACATTTGTCTCTCGTCTCGGGGGGGGGGACTGTGCGCGGACACGTGTGTGATAGCGCAGCATGACCCGGCGCGGGGCTGCGAGCACCCTCCTCTAGACCAGGTGTAAACCATATGTAAACCATGTCTAAACCAGGATTAAACCAGGATTAAACCACCTCTTGCCTGCGTTCGTTCATGCGCACCACTTCTGTAACGAATTAATTTCGTAAGGTGAGGTTCCACTGTATTTTAGTTTTAGCTTCACATCATTTTACAGCAGTGTTATAGCCTCTGCATATAGACTGTACAGTCTAACCCCCTCCCCACATGCATAATATCCCATATGCTTGTGGTTTGTTTATTATGAAGCCTTAATGTTCTTTTTACACTCAGATGAATGTTATTTATTTGGCAGACCCGTGCTCCGGCAGTGATGTTTAGACTGCGCCTTATTCCCCACTGCACGGCCCTGTACAGCCAGCAGCCACTATAGCACCAAGGCTGTGTTATTGTTACTACTAGCATTACAATGACTAAGAGGAGCTACACCATTAATAACAATAGGGACAAGTTAGCATTTTAGCATCTGTGTGTATCACTTATGGATCTATGAAGGCAGGAGAAGTATTTGCAAAAAAGATAGAAAAGTATGCATCTAAAAACATACAAGAGCTGATTTTCTTCTACAGTTTTTTCCCCCAAACACAGCTGAGCTCATATTTCAGGGCTTGCGGTCTCCTAAATATACGTATATCGAGGTACACATCAGGCGGCATGTCACTGCTGTTTACAGGAAAGTGATTTATGAAGTTTTTGGGGAGGCGACGAAAGGGTGATACGGTTAGTCTGAGAGCCAAAGAGTGGAGGTCAGGCTAATGTGGTCATTAAGTAAGCACTTAAATGTTCATTAATACATATTGGGTCAGACAACGAATGCCATCGCACACAAGCTTGTCAAGGTAGTCATTTTCAAAAGTTTATGATTGAAAAGATATATACATAAAGATACATAAGGTTGGCATCGCAACAAGCAGAGAAACTTGATTCAAGGTGCAAATGATGATAGAAACCAATATTGGCAAAAATTCCCTATGTCAAGCAAGATATTTTGTTTTATTAGTGAGTCAGAGTCCTCTTGGAGTTTAAGCAATTATAAATATGGCTAATTTTGAATTTTCATACAAAATCCAATCTCCATGGTCAATTAAAATTCAGTTGAAAAAAAAAAGTGACACTTGTGACAAATACAACCTTATCTTATTTTAAACAATTTGATCAGTATTCAAACAATGTCAATAATTAAGTGAATTTATTCAGCAATTTTTCTACAATTTTCAGACTAACCAAAACGTACATGACCCTTTTCCCTTTTCATTTGAATGGTTTCTAATACTATATTTAAAATGAAGTGCAAACCCAGCTAAAGTCATTGCAGAACCATTAGCGATTAAACACACAAGTTTGAGCCCACTGTGGTTTGTTGAACGTGGAAACTTGACATAATGCTTGTGCAAATGCCAGGCATAGCTCCAAGGGACCAAGATAAACATAGTTTGCATGTTGTCAAATAAAGCAATCACAGCAGAGAGCCCAAGATCGATCTGTCTTAAATTTACCTCTTTCTTTTGACAGGGCTCTTTGTATTCGTCTTCAGAGAGGACAACCTGTTTGACTGGAAGGAGCCCATTTTATCTCAGCATGCATGTGTGTGACTGGATTTATCACATTGTGGGGACTCAAATCTGTACACAGGGACATACTGTATGTCTCTCGTGGGAACAAAAATCAGTTCCTTATGATGTAAAGTGTTTATTTTTAGCTCAACAATGTCATTTAACAGCGTGCTTTGTAACTTTCATGGTGGACCACTTGTTTGTCTCTGTGGGTAATATTGCTTTGTCTATAATGTGTGAGTATACATTGAGTATAATATTAAATAACATTACATTATTAAATTCCAGATGTTTTATATATTGAAAAACTTGCATTTTTACAGTGAGAAGGGATTGCCTCTCCCAAGATCTGACCTGTAAGTTAAGTTCTGTGTTGCAAGTGTTTCAAATTAGCTCCAGCTATAAGCACAATGATGCATGCTTTAGGCTGATGTCGTACACTTAATCAGTGATTTTGTATCTGTCCCTAATTAAATAAATACAATTAAAGGAGAATTAAAGTTTTTTACAATCTGAGCCTTATTTCGGTAATAAAACAAGTTGTTTTACTCACCCATAGCACTTTGGTGTCATATGGAGCACTTCCGGAGATGTTTTAGATTTGCGATCTCCATAATGTGAGTTCTCGGGGCACTTGGGCTACGTTCACACTGCAGGGCTTAATGCTCAATTCCGATTTTTTTGTGAAATCCGATTTTTTTGCGAGGCCGTTCACATTTCCAGTTAAATGTGCATTGCATGTGATCTCCAGTGTGAACGCTAAACTCCCCAAAAGTGTCCCGCATGCGCCTTGGAGGACACGATGACGTCACACGCAGCGAACGCGCTCAATGTTTACGGAAGTAGCCTAAAGTTGCTTTCGTACCGGAGCCAAAACATGTACAGCTTATTTGTTTTAAGGAGGAAACGGAGAAGGACGAGGTTTTTGGCCACAGCGTTTTGCGGGGCAGTGGCAGCAACGTCTGCAGAAGGGAACATGTGGGTGCGGAGTCACAGGCAGTGGTGGGCAGTGGTGGGATTGCTACGTGCTTCGCCGCTTCACTGATACGGTGTTTATATACTATTTTCGCATGACGAGAAGAACGTTTGTGCACATTTGTGAACGCCTACTTGTACCACTCTCATTGGAGGAAACACACTCAGGTCGGATGAATGCGACCTGGCCGTTCAGACTGAAGTCGCATGTCAAAAGATCGGATATGTATCGGATTTAGGACCACATATCCAAGTGGCCTGGATCGCATTTGAAAAAATCGGATCTGTGTCGTTCACACTGTCATTAGAAGATCAGATACAGGTCGCATAGAGGCAAAAAAAATCAGATTTGGGTCGTTTCAGGCTGCAGTGTGAACGTAGCCATGTTTGCGGTCTCCAAATAACACAAACTTTAGCACTTTTCAAATCATAGAAGCTCAATGTCTTAGTCTATGCTTTCGTTTGAGTCAAAAGTGGCCTGTAATCCGAGATTTATCCATAGTTTCGAGTAGATGAGGAGGCCAGTGCGCATGTGCGGAGTCACAGTTTATTTCGCTCTCAGCTCCCGGGACCAAACATGAAACGCAAAGCTGTAAATTATGGATATATTTCGGATTACAGGCCACTTTTGACTCAAACGAAAGTGTAGAGACATTAAGACATTGAGCTTCTATGATTTGAAAAGTGCTAAAGTTTGTGTTATTTGGAGACCGCTTGGGGCATATATTATATGCTCGGGGCATATATTATATGCCCCTGCATTACGGATATAAACATTTCCGGAAGTGCTCCATATGACACCAAAGTGCTATGGGTGAGTAAAACAACTTGTTTTATTACCGAAATAAGGCTCAGATTGTAAAAAAACGTTAATTCTCCTTTAAGTAGATAACAGAAAAGTTACACAGTGCACCTTTAAGATACAGATTAAAATAGATCAAGCTTAGGGTTTAAGTTATGCAAGTAGTAAATTTGATTAGTCAGGATCAGCCTCCAGGAAATGAACACAAGTCAGTGTAGTGTCCCCTTAAGACATGTAAGCCCAGCACATGAACATGTATGTGTGTGCGTGTCTTGAGTAACACAGTGCACGTCGACCCACGGCACGTTTTTACCCGTTATGGGGCTCTAAGCTGTGTAATCTCAAAACAATGACGTCCAGTGCAGAAATATCTACGAGGCATGGTGGTATATTGTCACTACAGATAAGGAGCCAGATAAAAAACAAAAACAGCTCAATTCACAGCTCAACATATGCCAGGCACACAGGCACTCCAACCATTTGTCTACTGCTTTTTGACGTTTTACACAAAGCAGGGGAGGGGTTATAGCTAAAGTGAGATATAGCAGAATGCAATGGAAGCTCAGAGAAGTTGGACAATGAGGACTGACAATGTGTTTTGAATGGCACAAGAGATGAAGAGGGTACGCCAAATGAGATGTCCAAACACCACATCTCTGTACCTCCTACGCAACCCCAGAGAGAATTTGACTTCAGTTTGTTATCGTCTTAACAATGGTCACATATCTGTTACGCATGTAAGACAATACACCACAACCTGTCACGATCAGTCTACTGTCTGTGCATCAGACTTGAAATGCTAAGACTCCATTTCTATTACTAAAAACCTATTGTCTGTAACCCACTGTCAGTGTTTATAGCTTTTGAACCATGAGTGAGAAACATGGTGCAGCTTGACTATTCCAAACAGTTACAAGCTCCAAGTCAGTTACTGCAGGATTCTTATTCAACAATGTGTTTATTTGGACAAAATGTGGTGTCACTTTATAGTTCTTCTCATAAATTATAAAATGCATTTGGGTTTTCTCACAACAAACATTACGTACTAATTACTCGTTACATTATAACAATGATGATAATAATTATTCTAATCACAATGGGGAACCTTTTGTCCCCATACCGAGCCTTCATACATTAAGTGATAAGTAATTTTTAACATTTATACATACATCATCAGACCACAGATTATGTAAGAGGCGCGAGACAAAATTGCAAAAAAATTCATACCTTGTCAGTTTGTTTTTTTTTTTTTTTTAAGTCTCAATGTCTCAAGTGGCACTGGTATCTTCAAAGTCAGATGACACCTGTATATATACAACAATTAAATATAAGATATTTGTGGAATATGGCATTACATGGTCAATTGTGAAAAAACTGCATTATACATTTTCTGTCAACCAGCCTTTCATGTTATTAAACTTGGCAGTTTCACCAATGTGGATTTCCATAATGAGTTTGGTGGTGGTTTAACTGTGTGCTGAGCAATATAAGCAACATGTGTCTTTCTGTAGTTACAAACCACATGAAACGAAAACATGGCGGGGGCAAGTGGAGGAGTGGGGAAACAATTCGATCCAGAACTGTTCAAATACTGGGCTGAAGGTGGTCTCCCCCAAGACAAATGGACTGCCAGGCCTCAGCAGTATCAGACATAAAACGCCAGAGTTTCTCAAGCACTATTTCAACGTGAACTCAGCTGGCGTTCGAGTCTGTGAGTTGAGGTTTAAATTTTACACACTGTTAACTTCCAAGTATTAGTGGAATTTGGAGACAGAGGAGAAAGCCATGTGCCTTGTGTGCTTTGGCAAATGCAAGAATGATCCTTCTCTGTTCTAGAGATGGAGGGAGCGTGGTGTTTATTGCTTTCTGCCAGGCCGCTCCGTTTGGAGAAGCAAACAAGAGCAGAGTGAAACCCGAGCGACTGGCAGTGAGCCTGCAGTGGTGCTCTGACAGGGGAAAACAGGCAAACATACAAGCACCAGGCCCAAGTCCAAATCATCAGAAGATCTTCTGATCTCTCTGATAAATACAAATATGGTCAACATAAATATGTTATTCATTAGAAACTGTGCAGGAAGAATTGGATTTTGAAGACTCAATAATTGTATGCCGTCTTCAATCCATATGACTTTTTTTTAATGATGTGTGCCATCAATAAATGCAGTGGGAGAAACCTGTTAGAAGTAGGAAACAAATCCAGGACCTTCAGTGTTAACCACAGTAATAATAACACAAAGCTTTACATTGCATTATTCATTCACTTCATACTTGGTGGTTTGTATTGTAGCCGCATCTGCCCTGGGGGTTGACTGACAAAAGCAAGGCTGCCAATTTGCCACATTAGCAGAGCTAATACTGCGCCATTGCATGGCACCTGGTAGTCCTAGTGTTCTCCAAGTACTAATCAGGCTCAGTCTTGCTTAGCTTCCGAGATCTGGCATTGACAAGCAGCTATTGCCACCATCATGCCAACTTTTGAAAAAAGAGTTCAACTCTACAGTGTACAACACAATGTATTAATAGCATTTAAAGTATTGTTGAATGGACTGAAATAACATGAGCAAAACATCTGTGGACTTGGCATCGAATTTGTGACTGAAGTTCCCTAATGCTCTGCTCTTGATCTCATCCCAGTGCAGTGTTAGACCGCCCCCTCACACACACACGTACACACACACGCGCACACACACACACACACACGCACATGCACGCACGCACTGTCCCGACCAGGAAAACCCCTCCGTGGCCAGCCGCCGCTTTAGAACTCGATATGCTTGTGAATCACCCCCAGTGCTGCAGTCCTGCTCCACTAATGAACACAGGGCCCACAGACAGAGCTCTCCATGCCCAGCTCTGCTCTCTGGTCCAGTGGAAAACAGGATCCAGCTGCCCCACCACCCTGTCATTAGAGGGCAGAGTGTGGTGGGGGGCAGTGGGGTAGGTGGGTGCACCCTTTGCCTGCCCCATGGACCCCTCTTCCAAGTGTCATCCCAGGACCATATCTCATGAGCAGCCATCATCCCTCCTGGGCTCCAGACTGATCTTCAGCTTTGCCAATATCCTGGGCTACTTTTATACAGATATGTTTTAGATAGTAAACATTTAGAATTGATTATCATAGCAGTATATTGCAGTATATCAATTCAAGTAAGGTTGGGCAATTCAAACTCACTCCAAGTGAGCTGGATTTAATGCAGTGAAGTGTAAAATTTTAGAAGATGACAATATTTACGTATGTCATAAAAGTTGTACGTCGCAAAATTGTAGTAAGGCTTAAAGAAAATGTCAACTTTTTACCTATTGCCTACCCCTAATTCTAGTGTCCATCTTAACCTGGTAACTTTGCCTCACAAATCACATCTCATTTTTCGTATAAATGCACTCTCTCCTCTCCCTCATCCTGCCATTTTACCCATATATTTACAATCAGCCAATCTTTTCTCCAAACACCTCAGCCACATCTTCATTTGTTTGCACACATATTTATTTTGGTAGTGAAATATAACAAACTAATCTGCGATCTCCATGTTGGATCTATATCTTTCTGAGACAGCAATAAATTATCATATAAACAATGTGGATTGAAGGGAAATTCAGGGCACAGTAAAATTCCATCTGATAAAACCATTACTTGTGATGTCTACATTTTGGCAGCATAGGCTAAAATAGACAGGGAAGCTACTGAATGTTGGGTCAGATCAGACAAAGGCAGTGCAGTGTGCCCATAATACCTGCATGAGGGCGTGCTGCAGCCATGTCTAATACGCTGAGTGAAACGTAAACATGAGACCGTGATATCAGGGCTATCCATGCACATGCAGCAACTATAGGGCTAGGACTAGATGAAAAACAAGATATGAACAGCACACTGACGTTAACAAATCGATTTCTCAAAAAGTTAGGAGTACGAGAAAATTTTCCATGCTATCAAACACTGGTGTGTAAGGAGAACGAAAATGTTTACTAATCGGATGACCACATGCATCCCATTTTATCGTTCTAATTTTTAAGCCCATTTTCCGTTGCAGGTGGATGGTATATCTTCAAATATTTTTCTTTTTCTTTTTTTTTTTAAAGAGTAACATTAGAGGAGATGGATATTTACATCTTACCATGGCACATTTTTCCAGTGAGATTGTAAAGTTCTTGAAAGTAACTGCACTTGAAAGCAAGTAGTTGATTTTATAAAATAGGTTGGCAGTGAAAGATTTAAGGGGCCTTTTTCTGATCTATTGCATGTTATAATGTTGTTTCCTCATCACAAAACATACTTCGAGTCGTGTTTTGTGTAATTCAAACATGTTTAACACACAAACCCTGCATATTTAGGCCGAGCTCTTCTCTTAAACAGAGAACACTCTTGTCTTGTGATGTCATGTGGTAATACAGGCAGTGCTCGACTGTGTTTTTAACTCCATACACCTTCACAAGAATCATTTTATCATTTCAGCCCTGGAATTGCCATCTCTACTGAAAAAAGGTAGTTGTTCATTTGAAAACTACCACTTCATAACATTACAAGATGGAACAGACCATTTTGAGTTACTCAAACATGTGTGAGTGAAACAAAAATTCAGGTATATTTTTGATGAGATAATCAGGGGTGCAGTGGGCGTGGTACGCGGGGGTACGCCGTCCACCCACTTCTCCCGACGTGAGATATAAAAAAAATAGCAAATATAAATTCAGGGATGAAAGAGTTCCGTTTTTTAGCGGATCTCCGCTTTTTTTTCAGCCGCGGGGTAGCCTATTATTTTTTTTATTTTTTTTTACATCTGTGCAAATTGGTTGAGAAAGATTTTGGGTGTATATATATGTATAGTTGTGTTTAGGGTCGCCAACAGTCTCTTGAAAAACAGAATCGTCCCGTATTCAGAACAAAAGTTTTGTATTAAACTTTGTATTAAACTGCGGGCCGCGCGAGCCCGTGTCTGGAGCCGCGGACCGAGCGAGTGAGCGCAGCACTCACAACAGCCTGTACCATTGCGTGTACACAGGTTAAACTTTATAAAACATCCTATACCTCATCCTACCTGCCCGTGCCTCACTTAACGCGTCGCTCCTCGCTTTTTCACCTGCGCCTTTTAGCGCGCATAAGCTCCTCCTTAATGCCTCTGATTAGACAAAGTGCAAAGCAAAAACAAATCCTATATATACTACTAGTAGGCCTACCTGTTAATAAAATTTGGGGGTTTTTTTGTACTTGTATGTACAGTTTTACTTTATTGCTAACATATAGCATATAGAAATCAAAATTTCAGAAATTTAAAATTTTCCAGGGGGTGGGGGTTATTCACATCCATGACGTCACAAATCGCGTACACCCACTTAAAAAATCCCCACTACGCCACTGGAGATAATACTATTGACTCTTGTGGCTTAAAGCTCACAAGAGTAAATTTTGCACAATAGGACCTTCAATAACCCAATTTAGACATAATCAAACAGCTTTTATTTATAGAATAATGTAATCCTGGTGTACAAAAAATTAATTCATGTTTTGGACCTACATTCTTAAATATTTTCAAGTTTCTGGACTTGAGTATAAACCTTGGCAAAATCTGTTTTGAAATTTTAATGCCTGATGGGATCAAATTTAGCCTTTTTTGTGCCATTTTAAAGGCTTGAGATACAGTTCACTTTTCATAGAACTTGCTCTGTTCTCCATAGATTTGTATATGTGTGGCTGACTGGCAGTGGACATACTTCCTCGCTGAGTGCACTGTGGACACAATAAAGGAACCATCAAACATGATACTGGAGTAGATCTGTCTCCACCCAACTCGCACGCAGAGTAGCGTCCATCCCGCAGTCCCCAACCCTTTCACAAATCATGTTAACAAATCTCCTCAGACCAATATCCTGTGGTCCCTATAACCCCGAGTACAAGGCGCTGTGTGCTTTTGTAGTGGCTACGCAGATTCTACGTGATCTGGGGTGCACGCCAAGAACATGTGAAAAATATTTGTAAGCATAAAGAAAAGTCAATTGGTATTAATGGGGTGGCTTGCAGAGAGGCCAAGGGGGAGTGTGCACGGGCTGTAAGTGTGTGTGTGAGAAAGTGGGCAGGGGTGTAGGTAGACACACTTGTTCCCTATAGGATGGATCTGATCGGGGCCACAGGGCAAGGAGCAGACAGATTCATCAGAGTCATCAGCTGGAGGTGTCCGGTATCCCAGAGTGCACCGCTGCAGCTGCCAGGCTTGCAGTGGCGGCCATGATGGGGACCAGGTGGAGAGGCAAGACGTTTAGAGAAATAATGTTTTTTAACCCAAGTACTAAAGTTTAAATTCGCAGTTTCATTACTTGAATATGTAAATTGATGCCATTCGATGTCCAACTTTATCTATTAATCTACTTTCAGTGACATGTTCACACTGAATAGACCTAGATTTAGTTATTATTTTGTTAATTATCATAACAAAATAATTTGTTCATTCATATTCATGTAAGGTCAACATTTATTTTATTTTTTTAACTATCAACTGATGTGGGTCTGTATTGAATATGACTTGGTATTGCACTTATAATTATGCTTTTAAAATTATACAAAGATATCTTGGTTCCATATTTGGACTGATATTTTGTAATGGTCAATCTGCTTCCTAAAAAAATACACAGAAAGCTTTATATTAATGTTTTAATAGAGTTAGCTGCATAAAACATAATTACATGGCTCTCTTATAGGTTTGTGGTAAAAAAAAAAAAAAAGGGGCTTGGTTTGTTGTAATTTTCAATTATATAATTCAGGAAAAATAATCAGTTGGACCAAAAATAATACCGCCATTGGTTGCCATCTTTGCTGAAATAAGCTTCCTTGATCTAAACAATAGCTATGGGACTTTTGTGACAGTTAAGAGACTGGTAAGACGGGCTTGTCTAATCATATAAGTTAGAGAAATGACTTTTGCGCTAACTAAATGTATTCCCTGCAGTGCATATGACATTTCTCCGATGTGTGTGGCGTGGGTGTTACAGAATAAACACAACCAGACTCTGTAGTAATTCTTAGATGCTTATCACTGATTTGTAAACCAAGCGTCCGCAGTTCTCAGACAGATTTGGGTCTGTCCTCTGCCTCGGTCCACAACGCCTTGTTAAATCCGGAAATTTGTGACACGTTTGATTTAGGGCTGTTTGGACTGAAACAGCAGAAGCTCCTCTCAGCAATCAATCAAATCAAAGTGAAAGCTGTTATTTTTCTAACCTGACGTGCATCGCTGAGGTATGAAGGCAAACCTATAAATATACTGCTCAAGCCACCTCAGAGACAACCAATCATACGACAAAATCAGGCTTTTTAACAAGATGGGTCAGCGTCAATGTAACATTAAGCCAGTGGTGGATAGAGTACTGAAAGTGTATACTCAAGTAAAACATGTTCCATGGTAAAAATTAAAAAAACAAAAACAATTTCAAATGCTAAAAGTTGTAAGTAAAAGTACAAAGTGTACATGAAAAGAACTGTGTTAAAGTAGCAGCTCTTTTTGTTGTTCTTTTAGTTACTTTTTAGCATGATTTTAGTAGCAAAGTTTCTAGATTTTTGTCGGTGTAGTAAAAGGAGCAGAGAGAATGATGTGACAATTATGCTTTGAGACAACTGGGACTGGCACTGTAATCTTAAAGGGCCTTTATGTTATAATAATCAAAAATATACCTGGAGTTGTGTTTTGTTTCATTCACACATGTTGAACACATAAATGATGCATATTTAGGCTGAGTTCTTCTCTCAAACAGAAGTTATCTCCACCATGAGATATCTTGCTACAATACAGAAAATTCCCCACTGTGATTTAAACCCTCCCTATTCTCCCTAATTATATTGAATACATTGTAAAAGTTAGCATTTTGAGTTTTGGAGATAATAAAGGGTTAATCAAATGTGTGAATGAAACAAAACACACCTCCAGGTATGTTTTTGATGATGTAACAACATTCTAACTTGGTTCAAAGCTCACTAGAGTCCACTGTGTAATATACTGTAGAACCTTGAATGCAATGAAGTTACGCTTTGACAAAACTTTACAAAGACAAGTGGATGTGGAGCCGTATCACGTCTCCCTAATTTCATAGGGCTTGACAGGCAGATTAACCAATAAGAGACAGAAGCTCCGTTCGCATTTCACATGTAAAAAAAGGGGGGGAAAAACAACATAAAGGACTGAGAAACAGGACAGATCGAAGCACCAAACTATTATTTATCCCAGGTATAAGATGTTATATATTTTGTCCTGAATTATGAGAATTTTCGAGAGGAGATGTCTTCTGCATTTGAGAGACGCATGCTACAAATTATTCATCATTCATTCATTTTCTTCCGCTTTTTCCATTTTCTGGGTCGCAGCAGTCCAAGCAGTGTTCTGCTGCCCAGAACACAATGCACCAGCCCCCATGAATCCTTCCGCGGGGGGTGGGTCCACAGGAGGACGGCTCACGTCACAACAGCCTTGATGTATCTTCTGCCATGGGGGCTACCAGTGTCCACAGACACTGGGGGCAAGGTGGGGTTAAGTGTCTTGCCCAAGGATACAACGGAAGCGCTCATCTGTGGGCCGTCAAGAGGGCCGTCAAGAGAGGGATTCGAACCGCCAACCCCTGGATCACGAGACATATGCTTTACCAACTGAGCTACTGCCGCCCCCTGCTACAAATCAGGTGGAGGATTTTCACCCACCACTGTCCGGTTCGTCCCTTCTAGATTCAAAGAGAATGCAGAATGAACTGGCTGGTCAGGTCAAGTAATGAAGTACAATGACATGGATAGAATTATTCTCAATTACAAGCACAGTCATCTCACAAAAGCAGAAAAAGAAAAAAAAAACTAAATCACAGCAATACTGAGTTTTTTGTAATTAGCCACTTTTGACCTACTTTCTACTATATAAATTTACTACTATTCACACTCCATTTACACACTGATGTTGCTGAAAGACAAATTCAAATAATGAAACAGATACTGAATATATTAGGACTCTATGTTTTATAAATTATGGATAGAAATGTGCTATGGATAGATATGTTTATAATGGAATTTGTTCAAAGTGAACACACACCTGCATAAAGCTGTTCAGGAGCAGGTCCGGTTCACACAGCTCTGGCATTTACTCAGAGGATCCACAGGGTGTGACCGAGGATCAGGGCCATATCTCCATGTACTTTCAGTTGGATGACACTTTGAGACACAGAACAAGTTAAACCGTATGTAAACAGCAGTACATTGTGTACATTATACATTTCTTACAGTACTCTTATGACCCTGTTCTAAAATAGCGCTTGTAGCTAAAGAATGTATGAACTGTATACTAGTGATGAGCCAAAGTGTGTGTGAGAGAGATCAAATTAAATAAATTGATTTAAATACCCACTTACTTCTTTCAGTTTGAAAATCAGGTACTTCAAGACAATTATTACAAGACAATTTATTATGTCATTACAGGATAATGACACCAGTTTATTTTTTTAAAGGAATTTGGTTATGGTCAGCATAACTGCAAAGAGTCATTGAGCTAGAAAATCTGCGCTGCTGGCAACAATGACATTTGATACTGCTTCTGACAAACAGTTATACAAATACAAAATGCCTTAAGATACAGATCACACTCACACACACACACACAAACACGCACACACACGCACGCACGCACGCACACACACACACACACACACACACACACACAGCGCATCTTTAAAGTACAGCATGATCGGACCAATTCGCTGTGGCATTTACTTGTGCACTCTCCACAGATGTGAGCCAAGGCCTTGGCATCTGGGGTTCTGTGAGGCCAAAGTTTTCACTGCAAACCAAAAACATGCAGCTACATGTTTTTCTGATACAAACACAACTGCACTGTTCATTCAAGAGCAGCTTGTATTTCTTCGCTAACAGGACGGATTTGTAAGATGACATTTTTGACTGTGGCTTTACAAGGTAGCAGTGTGTGAACTAAAGAACTACAGAAAAAAAAAAGAAAATGCCATTTTGATCTTGGGTTCACACTGGTTCACTGTAATGTAAAACCTATGGGGCAATAAGGGGCCATAAAGGGCAGTTATTGTCAAACCCAAAAGTATTTATTACTAATGTTGGTCAGCTGTAGCAGTGGAGCACATGCATTTTCTAGTGGGGAAAAAGAGAAGCCATTAATTACCATTATGCCAAGCTTGATTAGGTCCATAGCTCCAGTTTACTGCCAAATAAGCATTTCTCTTCTGACCATAACAATTACAACAGCGATTCATTGACCAAAAGCTTTGCCACAACCGCCCTGGGGCAAGCTGGCAGAAACATAAATGTAATTTGGGGCTTAATTTTTCAACAATCACTAATAAACTAAGACACACAAGATCAGTGATGTGTCTTGCTCAAGAAGCAGAGTCATCATAGATTTTCCTTTAGCAAAAGACTCTATTAAAGGGCCCATATGACACTATTTTCTCATCTTCTGTATGTTATAATGTTGTTTCTTCATCAAAACATACCTGGAGCTGAGCTTTACTTATCATTAGCGCATGTTTAAGCAGGCTGGTCCACCCTGTGATGTCATGTGGTAATACAGGAAGTGCTCCACTGCATTTTTAAACACAGAATAATTTAGATGATTTCAGCCCTGGAATTTTCACCCTCTATTGAACAAAATGCAAAATGAGCTGATAACTTGAAAACTATTGCTTCATGACATCATAAGATAGAACAGAGCATTTTAAGATGTTAACAGATTAATGATAAAGGATTACACACATATGAAACACCTTGGGGAGTGTTATGGACAAGGTAACAACATTATAAACATATCTCACAAGAATCAAACTAGGACCTTTAATTGTTTTAATGGAAAGTCATTGAGGAAAATTGTTATATATGCTGATATTATATATTATATTCCCTCATAATGACTTTACATTTGATTGAATCATGCATGTTTTTCCTGCATTTGAGGCTTAAGAGCCTTAATTTCACTTACCCCAATCCCAGCCCACTGCTCTATACTTACTATTTAAATTATTAGATTTTGAAAAAATAAAAAATAAAAATAAACTCCAGGTCATACATTAAGATCAATATGTTTACAATAAACCAAATGTTATTAAGATCCAAGTATGTTCTAGTTTATTACCAATCATTAAAAAAGATGTCTTCCTTAAAGGAGAATTAATGTTTTTTACAATCTTTAGATTTGCAAGCTCCGTAATGTGAGTTCTCTGGGCAAATGTTTGCGGTCTCCAAATAACACAAACTTTAGCACTTTTCAAATCATAGAAGCTCGATGTCTTAGTCTACGCTTTCGTTTGAGTCAAAAGTGGCCTGTAATCCGAGATTTAGCCATAGTTTCGAGTAGATGAGGACGCCAGTGCGCATGTGCGGAGTCACATCTTATTTCGCTCTCAGCTCCCGGGACCCAATCATGAAACGCAAAGCTGTAAATTATGGATACATCTCGCATTACAGGCCACTTTTGACTCAAACGAAAGCGTAGACTAAGACATTGAGCTTCTATGATTTGAAAAGTGCTAAAGTTTGTGTTATTTGGAGACCGCAAACATGTGCCCCGAGAACTCACATTACGGAGCTTGCAAATCTAAAGATTGTAAAAATTGTTATCTGGAGACCGCTCGGGGCATATATTATATGCCCCAAGAACTCGCGTTACGGATATCGCTAATCTAAAACATCTCTGGAAGTGCTCCATATGACACCAAAGTGCTATGGGTGAGTAAAACAACTTGTTTTATTATCGAAATAAGGCTCAGATTGTAAAAAACTTTAATTCTCCTTTATTAATGTTGTTCAGACCTAAGATTTCTTGACAACATAACTAAAACTTTAGGAGTCAACAAGAAGGTTTTGACCAGTATTTGGAGACCACAACAGAACCAGCACCTATAAACTGTGTGGCTATACCCAAAGGTCATCCATTGACCTGCACACTGACAGGGCACCAGTGTGAACATCTGCTTTTGGACCTTGGTTTTCACCTTTCACATTGGCGTGTACACATAGGACATGGAAACACCTCTATAACCTTTGCATCTACACCTCTACCTCTGTTGTATTAGTCAGTTCTAAAACTTGACAACTGAATAAGCATTTGGGTATTCAGAAATGGACTGCAATTTTTGTGAGGTAAAAAACACCGTTATCCTATCATTGTATTATAACATTGATTGAATTGATTTAAGTTTTAAATTTTTTGTCAAGTTCTGGATGTTACTTTATGTTGAGAACCAATTCAAAACCTAAAATCAGAATATGTTCTTTGATTGCCTTTTACATTTTTATTTTGCATATTAGTTTAAAATCATTACCTGTATTATATATTGATTTGCATAAAATATATTTAGTCTCGAAACTTGAGCGTGTTGGTTCCCCATTCGTCATTTTGCCTTGTTTTTTTATGAGCCTTGTCAGAACCTGGCCAGACACGTTTAGCTGCATACAAACTTCATTCATGTTTGCGTTGTGATTGTGTGTTGTGTGAGTTTGCAGGTACAGGGGGCAGATGAGGAAACAGGAGGAGACACAGCTGGCAGTGTGAGGCTGTTGGATACACACTGATTCACAGTTGGGCAGCTCAACAGAGCGTCCAAACTGTGCAAGGTATTTAACTGTTAACAAGAATAATGTTAGTACGTTTGTCAACAGTCAGACACCATTTTGTACACCCAGTAATCAAGGAAATGAGAGATTTATAACTGCTTACAATAGAAAAAGTATTTACAATGGTATCTGCATGATATTTGTTAATCTGCATGATATGGAGTTAATGCACTAAATGGTTTTACAATTGAAGTTTTGAATGTATTCTATTGCAAAGTATTCCTTCCTGATTTGAAGATTTTTGTGAGTCTTTTCTCCAATCAGATAAAAATATTTTGACATGAATTACTGAATTGTTATAGCTTGAAATCCATGAACATGAAGGTTGACAATTAGGATGAAAAAAGAAATATTAAATCATAATTTTAAACAAAAAACAATTATTATTTAATTTGAAATTGAGTCAGTCTGCCACGGTAATGCTTTTTCAAAATGTCATGTATTTATCAACCCAGATTAAACAGAATGCAACTTTCACTAAGTGGAAAGTTCATCTTAATTTAACCTTAAAGTCATACTTGAGAACATTCTCCACATAATATTCCAAAGTATGGCATAAAATGTATATTTTATGCCATACTTTGGAATATTATAGCCAAAGCAACATTTCCATGGAAACATGCAGAAGGTGACAATTTAAAGGGATATGCCACCCCCAGGTCAAATTTGGGCATCTCCCCACAGTCCAGAGACTAAAATAAGTGGTGGAAAGCGTTTTCCTGCTCACCCAGCCATTGTCCGAGTCTGTCGCCACTGACCGCCGCGGTATCTGCAGCTACTCCGCCTTAGACTGAAGTCTAACGTCGCCAGAGAAAGATTTCGGCCAAAAGGAATTAATTTGCTCGATGCGTTTCCCAATTACTTTATATGTCGTGCGCATTCATATCGAGTGCAAATAAATGTGCAAATCAACATGGAGAGCTTGCCTTGGTCATTTTGGGTGGGAACTATTTTCCAGTGCGGAAGAATACAGTCGAATCACGCACCACGTTGTGCAACAGGGGAACTCCCTTCCCGGTGCGTAACAGGGATTCCCCTGGCAGCGTGCTGCGTGATTCGACTGTATTCTTCCGCACTGGAAAATAGTTCCCACCCAAAATGACCAAGGCAAGCTCTCCGTGTTGATTTGCACATTTATTTGCACTCGATATGAATGCGCACTACACATAAAGTAATTGGGAAACGCATCGAGCAAATTAATTCCTTTTGGCCGAAATCTTTCTCTGGCGACGTTAGACTCCAGTCTAAGGCGGAGGAGCTGCAGATACCGCGGCGGTCAGTGGCGACAGACTCGGACAATGGCTGGGTGAGCAGGAAAACGCTTTCCACCACTTATTTTAGTCTCTGGACTGTGGGGAGATGCCCAAATTTGCCCTAGGGGTGGCATATCCCTTTAAAGTCAGGTTTGTAGAGATGCAAGTCCACTTAGAGACACATGTTTTTCTGTGAGTTTCAGTGCAATAAAAACATCCATAATGGAAAAAAAAAGTGATTTGTGATTTTTTTTTTGGACATACTATGGTTTTAAAGAAAGTGATATTATAGGTCAGTATAATGCCACATATACCAAGGCAAATGAATCTTCTTACTTTCATAATTTATGTAATACTAACATGTGTCATGTGTCTCACGGCCACAGGTAACTGGGATTTGCATTGCTTAGGAGTGACACCAACCGGCAACACATGATTAAACTGGTTGTTACTGAGTACAGACGGAGCATATAATATTCATGCCGAAGCTTTCTGTTTTTTTGTTTTCTTTTGTTGCTGGCGACAACAGTGACAAAGGATCCTTGCGGTTGATGCCATTGTACAGCCAGGAGCAGGTAAGTGTCTGGCTGCAGTCCAGAAGCTACAGTCACAGATCCCACACAACAGATGGTGTGATAGTTTAGTTCCTTGTTAACTTTGGCATAGAACCACGCAGTGCCTCAGAGCAAGCCAAACCTCACAAAACCGTCACTGACTATACATCACACACGCGCGCATGCACACACACACACACACACGCGCACACACGCGCACGCACCCACACACAAGCAGTACTGTCAGAGGCGAATACACTTTTCAAAAAGTGACAAAATGCAATGTTTTGATATTTAAATGGATTATTCTCTGTTCTCTGAGTGAACGTTAGTGTTATGAAAGTCATAAACACTAAAGGTGAACTATAACCTTTATCAACTTTTTTAACCTGTTTGTTTCCACTCCATGGACAAGTTCCATAGAATAACATTAAACTCATCTTTCTTGAATTTCTTCACATACTTGTGTTTTTATGAGAAATAAACACCTTGAGAATTTACAGTATTGTTACTGGTAGCGGCGTCACCTCTCCACAGATCTGACCAATAACTTGTCCTGGTGGTGCCCCATTCTTGTCGCAGTGAAGACTGATATGTTTAATGCCACACTGGCAAAACACCTCCATAGAGTCAAGCAGATGACAGAAGGAAAGTTACACAGTGCATCAAATTAAAACCATATTTGAAATCTTTAACATCTAAAACTCAAGCTTTTATGCAGTACAGTAGTGTCTAAATCAGCTTTATAACCATTGCACCAGGATCCAAATGGTGCCCAAATCAGGCAGAGCATGATTATATTTTCATAACACGTGTACACGGTTTGTGTGTTGTATCTTAATCTGTTATTGTAGTACATAGCAGTATAATCTCTGTACAATCAAAAAACCAGGATGACAAATGAGTCTGCAGCTTACTGCCAAAAACAGTATGGAGTGGCATAACTTTTTCACAGATTCATCAAAAGCGGCCTAATGGAAAAGCAATAATTCCCTGATACTATAATATACATTATTCTGTATATAATTTTACTGTGAAATTTTTGTTAAAAGTAGAAAGTTACACAAACATAAAACAGTAAAATAGTTAATTCATCCAATCATTTAGTCATCCAGTTCTATAAATACAAAATTGGACAGGTTTACATCAACCGTCAAATAATTTAGGCCAAACCAATATCCAAATGTATTTATTTATTTATTTGTTTGTTTATTTCAGGGACAATGCACATTAATAAACATCTACATGTAATTATGCCAGAATTAGGGCTCTTTTTCATCTGTAGTCCCTGGTCACTGCACCTTTGGCATTTATGATTCATTACTGCGACTCTCCCAGAGGTTCCAAGTACAAAATAAAATATTGAATATACAAAAATCATTAACACATATGTTTTTACTTCTTACTGTATACAAGCATTTTTTTCTATTCAAATTAGTGCTGTCAATCGATTAAAATATTTAATCGCGATTACTCTCATGTCATAGTGAACTCGCAATTAATCGTAAATTAATCTCACATTTGTGTCTCTTGAATCATTTTAATACTCTTGTCAACATAGAAAAGTGGATAGGCGCCACTTTTTTTTTTTTTTGCCAACCATAACAGTCGTCAGTGAGACAACTTTGTGTTCGATGTTCCACTCTCATGTTCCACTTTCATGAAATGCCTCTCTTCTGTCTTCATCACAGTCAAAGCGATTGAAGTTTCCGCTGTGGGTGAAATAATGTGCTGTGACCCTGAGGTACTTCTCATTACTGACAGTAATCTCCAGTTAGCGCGACTGTGTTTGTCTGTCCTAACGCCTGCTGCACTAGGGGCGCACTTGCTCTGGGACTTTTGGGCCATGCTGTGGTTGCCTAGGGTGCCCCGCGGTTGCACCTGTGTGGCCGGGCCGCAGCCAATGGCGTCATCACATGGCGCCGTTTGTTTGCATGTCGCATGGCAAAGCTGGCGCTTTTTTTTTTTGGAGAGGGTGGGTACAGCGTCATGGGGTGTCTATTGAGTGGTGGGACCGATGTGGGTTCTGCTGCGGTGCTCCTCCGTGGGTTTGTGGATGTGGTGGCGGCGGGGAGGAGAGGCTGCGGGGCTTCTGTCGCTGTTCACTAGGTCACAAAGAACGTTAATCTCACGATTTAAAAAAATGAACAGCATTAAAATTGTTTTGTGTTAACTCGTTAATAGCGTGATATTTTTGACAGCACTAATTCAAATGTTTTTGTGGCTTATAAATGAAATCAAACTTCAAAATTTGAAAATTGGACAACATAAAAATGTTATCTACGCTATATAAATGTATTGATTCTGCAAAAAACAAATCATGCTATCAG
This sequence comes from Paratrypauchen microcephalus, assembly GCA_036785185.1. Classification (NCBI taxonomy): domain Eukaryota; kingdom Metazoa; phylum Chordata; class Actinopteri; order Gobiiformes; family Gobiidae; genus Paratrypauchen; species Paratrypauchen microcephalus. Next base: position 494,954 of record JAVJIX010000090.1, on the reverse strand, counting down.
GTCACTTCATTTTGGCCAAAAAGGGGAAGATGGTTTAACGTCATTGCTTTAAAAAAATCCATCAGCCATCAGACATGGAATATACAGAATCACCCATATATCAGAATTGCGTATTACTCTGGGGAATCTACTAATAGGCTATAAAAAAGTTTAAAGTCAATAGTGATTTATTGTAAACTGTAAACTTGTTGGCTTTTACACTGCACATGAGATAGTTCAAAACTTCCCAAACAAGACAAATACAGAGAGTAAATAAGTGCTGGGCTCGGGGCCACAACATTCCTGATCTGATGACAAATAGCCATTACTGTCCAGGTTATCCATCACTCGGGCACACTGCCTTTTGACGTAGCCAAATGACAGTCATAACTTTAACCTGACAAACTCTGTATGAGCTTGAGCAACTTCCACAATCCATCACTGCTGTCAGAGGCACAGCACGGCCCTGTTCCCATTAATTACACCTCCGCTGGTATGAGCTGTCACTCATTCCACAGGTGATACAGATACGCAGGTACACTATCAAGACGTTAGAACACAGCATGAATGAGCTTGGTGTCATGAGTCAGCCTCCAAATATTCAAATGAACATTACGAGAAAGACAGAGTTTGAGAGAGTGTGTGAATGAAGGAGGAAAAGAGAGAGAGGCTGAGAGACAGAGAAAGAAAGAGACAGACATAGAGTGACAAGAGACACCGAGAGAGAGAAAGAGAGAGGGAGGGAAAAAGAGAAACAAAGACAAAGAGATAAACAGAGAGATAAAAGGAAAAGACAGACAGAGAGAGAAAGAGAAGGAAAGTGAGAAAAAGAGAGACAAAGAGGAAGAGAGAAAGAAAATCAGGAAATCATTTGGCTGCCCTGAGGGAGCTACTCGAGCGTCCACAGAGGAGAGCAAAAGACGTGCTGCTGGTGTCAGAGGATCAGAGCTGCTACTACAAAGTGACGAGTGAATGCAATTTCCTCTAAGAGAGATTATTGTACCGCAATGTTATGTTCCCATGCAGTGTTTGGGTAAACCTGCTGGGAGGCTCATGCAGTTCATCTACAACATTATTCACACTTGTAATCCCGCTGAAAATACTGTGGAACTTTTACTGCTGGGAATCCACCACCTGCTTGTCTCCATTAAGATGTCATTGCATGTGACACCACCAGGTCAAGGTACTGGTTAGATCTGTGGAGAGGTGTCCTCAATGACAGTATAAATATATTTAAGGTATTCAAGTTTAGAGGACTAAAAACACCTTAATTGAAAAAAAAGTATGTTTAATGACATACCATGGAACATTACAGGCAAGGCTCCGAAATATTGCATCTTCAAGTAACAATAAGCAAGAAATTAAAGCAAAAAATAATAAAATTGTCTTTTCCAAGGGGTAAAATTTTACTAAATCAAAAACCAGGAAAATAGGCAGAAAATCGGGACTACAAATGGACTAAACCTTAAACCTCAAATCAGGATTATACCAGGTCTAAACCAGAACTAAATCAAATTTAAGATAATAACAACCATATCTATAATAATCTAGAACATATTAACCCAAATTAAGGAGTACTATCTAAGACAAAACAAGAAATAAAAAAGGATTAAGCAAACAATATTAATACAGAGAAGGACAAATTCACAAAAAATATAAAGCCTAAGCCCCACAGTTTGAAAGCACTGCCCTGGAGCTACTGTAATGTGTTTGCACTGGCAGAACATGCGCCTGACCAGGAGTCTGTAGAGCTCAAACTAAACACTGAGCGGCCATTTCTTCTGTCAGCCTGTCTCTAACATCGCGCCGTATTGTTCCTAATTTGGCCCATTAGCAGAACAAACATGTGCGTGGGTTTTTGAGCAGAGCCGATGTGCCCAGAGCAAATGTTTTTGAATTGAACATGACCATAGACTGTTAACTCTGATGTAGGGTCAATAGACGAATGGAATCCAACACTGGTTACAGTCACACTAGTGTGATGGTGTATATTACTTAAAACTACAAGTCTGGGAAAATATGGAGTAATGGAGCCAAGGGTCAGGGATTTATCTGCATCCCAAATGTTGGAAATAGACAAACTATTGAACATAGTTGGTTAACAGCCTTGCCTGGTCATTAGGAGAGTCCCATACCAAGATCTAACAAACAGCAGATTATTAAATAATTTGATATAAAGCTAATACATTATTGTTTGAAACATATATCCAATGTGAAGGTCTTCACCACACAATGCAAATAAGAGACATGGATAGATTTTATGAGAGAAACTACTTCCCTCTATTTGAACACAGATATTCAAATCACCAACTGGCCAACAGCCTGTACCCACAAGCTGTGAGGCTACTGAACACTGCCCCCCCACCCCTTTCTACCCCCCTCCCATGGACAATAACCACACTCGCCAATCAATAGTTCTGAACTGGTTTTTGCATTGCTGCATAATGTCACTATTCTCATGTATCTGTCTGAATGGGCCTGCTCTTTAATGCACTTTAATGATAATATTAATTACATGCCATGATGCTTCTGCCAATACTGCTGTACTGATGACAAATGTTTACAAATGTTCACACTGGGGTTATTTAGGGGTTATTGAGGGGTATTTATTTCACTGGGTTTGCACTTTACTATTTCACACTTTACAACTACGTATGTGGATGCTCCAAACAGACTTTCGTTGTTCTTTCTTGAGCAATGACAATAAATACTTGAAATCTGAAATCACCAAAGAGCAAATGTATCTTACGTCAGATCAGTAGCAGTTTTTAGTGCATGCAAATACTCAAAATACTTTCCTCAAGGGTGGCCTAATGTAACATTGCAGTATTCCTTGCAGAACATCACTTTTAATGCTGGCATTTTATGGCTCACAAATGTGAGATTTGAGAGTGACAGCTGTGACTGGAGAATGAGACGTGCATACTTTCAGGGACAATGTGTCTTAACTATTGGGCATAAGGGCCTCTGAGGCTAAAATAGACCACCATCATGCAGCAGAGAGATCCGGGTGTTAAAACACAAGTGAGAGACTCGAGTCTGGATGCTCAGGTTAACTAAAGGTCTATCTGCATGTCGCTAAGCTAACCTCACACAGAGCACAGTACAATCTCCCTCCTGATCCTTATCTGAGCCTCTGTGCTGCAGACCTGCTCTCAGGAGCTTTAGTGCTGCGCTCCATGACCAAAGGCTTTTACAGATGCACTCCTTTGTGCTGTGTAAAGCTCTCAAAATGCTAGTGTTTCATTACACTTTTTCTTCAGGGGTCCACACTGAAAACAACTTTACAGCTGAATACTCCTGGCACTAACAAGTCCGTCATCTCTGATGAGCTCCACATGCAATAGAAATCTCTGATCACGTAAATCAAATCAGACACATTTTCTGTTATATCTCACATCAAGTAGAATGTGAAATGTGTTACACTACAAAGAAAACAAACATGTTTTTGTACAAAGCTATGCATTTCAGCTGATGTCTTTGAGAGTCAAGTTGAGCTTTAAAATTTCGATTCACTGTATGTTGAACACATATGGCAGAATTGACAATAAAGCTGACTTTGAACTTTGAACTTTGAAAATTAATCTGCTGCTAAAATAGTTTCATAATGATTATAGATTGCTCCTTTAATGGGTGGTTTGAGACTCATTGCCTTATCTCCAGGAAGTCTTCCAGTCTGCACCAGAGACATGTCAAACTCAACTATTTCTCTCCCCGCAGCAGTACTACTGTTCCTGGGTGGTATCTTTACATATTCTAACATATCTCTGGATGCCTCAAAACTAAAATCAGAAATATGGTATGCCTACAGAACTATGTTCCATTGCACATGGCATATAAGCTCTCATTCAAGTCAAACTAGCCAAATATAGAACCGTACCCCCATTTGGAACAGTCTGCAGTGGAGTTCTGGGTCAGTGGGGCTGGTGGGAGCCTATTCATCTTCACTTTGACACAAGTCACAGATGAAAACAAGACAAACTGGATTTCCACATAAAGGTCAGAGAGCACTTTATATTTCTGAAGTGGCTTAAGGCTCAGAGTTTACCAAACTGTATAGACAGGAGTACATTTGGTTTGCATAGAAAATAATGAGATCACGTCACTTTGATAACATGGAATAACTTTAACTTTTTTAACCTGTTTGTTTCCATTCCATGGACAAGTTCCATAGAATAACATTAAACTCATCTTTCTTGAATTTCTTCACATACTTGTGTTTTTATGAGAAATAAACACCTTGAGAATTTACAGTATTGTTACTGGTAGCGGCGTCACCTCTCCACAGATCTGACCAATAACTTGTCCTGGTGGTGTCCCAGGACAAGTTTAACCACATTGTCCCAATTTAACCACATTATACGTAGTATAACTACATATACGTAGTATAGACAAATGAAATGTAGACTGTTGCATGCAGATTTAATACCGTGTTCTATAGATTGGAGTTTAACCAATTATATATATACCAAGATTATGCCAGAGTTTGTCAAAATGTAATTCACCTCTGGCCTATCTGGCTGGTCATACATACATTTCTTACTTGCCCACATTTTTTGGAGGCTTAACAATATTCCCCATTTTTTACCAGACATTTACAATAAACTACTGTTCTTTCATCCACTATGACCCCAAATCCATGCTCTCATCTCCAGGAGTCTAGACACTGCAGACCAGTCAGTGTATTTCTGTTCTGTTCAATTGACTCTTATGATGCACGGAGCTGCTGACTCCAGTGGTGAGATCGTGCCTTGGTGGTGTATGGTGTGCCAGTGAAAGGGGAACTGGGATAGAGTCATCAGGATCCTGGGATCACAGCGGGTTCAGGGCATACCCCCACTGTGAAGCTCTTTCATCAGGCTGCACAGTTGTTGTTTTAGCTCCAGTTCTTCTCAGCAGGCTTTGGCACAGGAGAAGGACTGTGGCCAGAGAGGATTTGGAGGGAGGAGAAGTAAAGTCTGGTCCACCCGGCCACTGGAGCATCAAGCACCACCTACTTCAAACCAAGCGTTACTCCACAAAATCCTCTGGGTGCCAGTAAAACTAGCAGGAGCAAAACCAAAGAAAAGGTCAATCACAAAGTGCAAAGTACTACAAAAGTATAAAAATGTAATATCAAGTCATTCAAAATATATTTTGAGTCATTCATGCATGTTTAAACCATAATTCTTTCAAGTAAAAAATCTACTAGGATCGTCAGACAACAATAACATCTTGTTTAAAAGATATTTTCTGCCACTTATTCCCATTGGGGGGTCATTGGTAACTTGGCCACTAGCAAAGCGACATGATGCTGGGGGCGTTCTACATGTATTTCTAAGGTGGAATGTTCAGTAGTTATCATGGAGACACAATCCACACATTAGCAAACGCTGCCAAAAAGTTTTAAGTTTGAGAACTGAGAAAAAAGTACAAAAAGCACATTTTCAAGAGCCTGTGATGAATGAGTGTGCATGGTGCTGTTAAAGTGTTTAATTTTCAACCCAAAAGGTGAGAGAACTGAAAAACTGTTGACTAATGTGAGCTAGACTGTGACAAATTCTATGTATGAGAAACTTCTTTAAAAGCACAAATCATCTCACCTGTTGTAATTCCAACTAAGTCCGCTGTTTCAGGTCAAAATTTGTTAAAATTAAAATTAATTTGTTAAATTAAAGTATTATAGAGCTTCTGACAGCAGACACCCTGGGAATGTTGATGACATCAGCTGCAAAAGTATCAATAGTTGTTACCAAGGACACACACGCACTCCATATAACCTAAAAAGATTTAATATGGTTTGGTAATTCCATTTAACCTAAAAAGATTTAATAGGGTTTGGTAATTCCATTTCCTGCATTAACCCACAAACTGGAAAGTTTAAGGCAACATATGGGTACTGCATCGTTGAAGATAGGACCAGACTGTCATAGCTAAGGTTTACCAATTTCTTCAATTCCACTTCTAGTACACTTTCTTGGTCCATATAGCAGAGACCTTTGCACAACTAGCTTAAAAAACAACGTGTACCCTTCATCAATCTTTTCTGGTTTGAATCATTCCAGTGATTAGAGAAGCATTTATCTTGTACCTGAGCAGGGACACATCACAGCCAAGAAGATAATGACATGCTTTATTGAAACAAAGACAAATGTTCTCTCCTTTATGGGTGGTCTACAGTAGTGATACATGGGGAAGAATGGCCCTTGAGCTAGTTAGCGTGCCAGAATGAACAACAAATCTGGTTTAGGCATTACACAGCAGCTGCACAGTAGTTACCGAATATGCATTGTTATGTGTTGTAAACCACACACTGGTCTGTTAAAAAGGGCCTTTATTAGCAGTAGTTGTCTGGCTATGTGTTTAAAGGAGAATTAACGTTTTTTTACAATCTGAGCCTTATTTCGGTAATAAAATAAGTTGTTTTAGTCACCCATAGCACTTTGGTGTCATATGGAGCACTTCCAGAGATGTTTTAGATTAGCGATCTCCATAATTTGAGTTCTCGGGGCACATGTTTGCGGTCTCCAACTAACACAAACTTTAGCACTTTTCAAATCATAGAAGCTTGATGTCTTAGTCTACGCTTTCGTTTGAGTCAAAAGTGGCCTGTAATCCGAGATTTATCCATAGTTTTGAGTAGATGAGGAGGCCAGTGCGCATGTGCGGAGTCACAGCTTATTTCACTCTCAGCTCCCGGGACCCAAACATGAAACGCAAAGCTGTAAATTATGGATAAATCTCAGATTACAGGCCACTTTTGACTCAAACGAAAGTGTAGACCAAGACATTGAGCTTCTATGATTTGAAAAGTGCTAAAGTTTGTGTTATTTGGAGACCGCTCGGGGCATATATTACATGCCCCGAGAACTCACATTACGGATATCGCTAATCTAAAACATCTCTGGAAGTGCTCCATATGACACCAAAGTGCTATGGCTGAGTAAAACAACTTGCTTTATTACCGAAATAAGGCTCAGATTGTAAAAAACGTTCATTCTCCTTTAAGGATTCCTGCTTTAAATAAATGAGCAATTAGAGCCAAAATCATGGGAATTTGATCCTCAAAAGATCATTATATTAAAATCTTCTTCTGATTGAAACACTGACTAGTCTGGACCATGCTAACCCACTAGCTGTAATGTTTCAAACAGGAAATTACCAAGCAGAAAATTGGCTTCATGAAGTTCAAATTGACTTTGCGTTGTTACAGTTTCTGCTCAGGCGTGTCATTCTTGTCTTAAAATGTTTTCTACATAATCCCATAATCCAAGCGAAGATATTGGCAATGATATTAGACCAATCAGGTGACTTGTTTCACGTCATCAAGTTGTCATCAGATACCATTTCGCAACAGGTTTGATTGACAGCAAGTGTGCCTCAATAGTGTGAATGGGATGGGACGATCAACAGCCTTGCTCCTGCGGTTGCCATGAGACATGCGCTTGAATTTCCGAACATGGGACTCTGCTCCAAATTAGCCACTATAACAGCTAGTCTCAAATGGTTTCAACCCGCTCGAGTTAAATGCAATGGCTAGCACTGTGCAGAGATACACACACTTTATATATTGCCAATTCCATCTCAGTCACTTACATTGCATGGATGATGGATTGATATACAATACAGAAAAAAGTTACAATTATTGCACTGGCTATGTCGGTAAACTGTTAAAATACATGTTGAGAATAGAAAGCAAATTTGAAAATAAATCACAAGAAATGCAGATGACAAATTTACTCAGAATGTTCATAACAATGGAGTAAAAGCAGAAGGGAATTCCATGTAACATAATACTACAGTTAAGCTCTAAAAATGTGGATAACCAGCAGGACAACATCAGGGTAATGACCTACAGGGAAGTCGGCTTGTGTAAGGGAAACAGCACATTCATCAAAACTATTACACAGGATTATGGAGGAGAAGAGAAATGGAACATATTTTGTAGATGTCGATTATCACTGAAAGAGAAAGCCAAATGGGCGGGACTTAATGATCACAGACACAACCTGATTAGCCACCTCCAACAGTGACGACGGTAGATGTTGCATGGTGCATGGTCAGGTGCAGCTGTCAGTCAAACATCTGGCTCACAGTTACAGAGCTGGCGGCGCGCCCTGAAACACTCACACAAAGCCACAGAGATACCTGCAATTTGTCACCGCTATAAAATAACACTTTGAGTCTAAAGAGGCTGTGGAGCAGACAGTTTGGGCCCCTACAGGGAGCCATGTTCAGCCCAGGTTTCTGACACAGGCATTTTATTGTGCGCTCCTCCCTCCATAAACACTTCTCAGTATCTCAGACTGGTACTTTTCACTCGCAGCTGGCACACACAGAGGAAGGTTTTAAAGAAGACATGTAATCTTTCCTGGCTGTGAAGCTCGTGCTCTGTGACAGGCAGGAAAAGCCCGCAGGCCAGAGCATCAAGTCTTTGACAATGGTCTTGGCAGATCTCCAGTTCAGATTTCTCACAGCAGGCATGCTGTAGCACACCTTGGGGAGGTGCCACTACAACAAGGAATGAATTAATGTCTACAGAATTTATGGAGCTACCTTTCCAACTCAAGTCTTGGCAGTGGAAGTGATATGTGGAGAATTCGAACCAACTAATCTGTTCTGTTGGTGATGCGTCATTAACTCAACCAAATATCTTCCACTGCACAGTACATAATTATTTAGTCTTGAGGTAAGAAAATATACTTAAAAAAGGTAAATTAACATACACAAATAACTGTTATTCCAATTACTTTATTAAGCAGATATATTACTGTGACCATATGCCATATGACCAATGGCAATGAAGGTAAAGTACCCAGAGAGTACAACAGTAGGCTCTATGATCGGGCAGCCTTTAAACCACCTTAACTCACTACCAAATAATGACCCCCATAGATATATAGTAGCCACAATATTTAACAGAGTATTGACTGTAATGAAAATGAAATACTAAGATGTAAGACAGAGATACGACTAGACCAAACATCAAGGCAGATGTCTGGAAAAACTGGACTACTCTCACAATAATCATGTTTAGATATAGTTTAATATAAGTTCAGGGTTAGGACAGTTGAATAGGATGGGGCCAAACATGTGTACTCAAGATATGAAAACATTACAGATATACAAAGCGCTCCTCCCTGTGTGCACAGGTGCAGACACTTACTATGATCCTTCTGTACAGCTCCCATCACAGCAGTGAGGAGGAGGCATGCCACAATTCACATTTCATCATCTTATTCACCTGAGCTATGGTTTAAACAATCAAAAAGACATACCATTTTATAGTATATCCCACAGAGATGTTACAGTAATACACCCAGCTAATGTAGTCTGCTGATGATTTGAATTATACAGAATACAGAAATGGGTGTTAATTCTAGAAAATGGCAGCATTTTTGCATAAACACCTGCAGTCAATGTAACTTTGCATACTTTGCAATCATTAGAATCTGTAAAAAATCTAAATTTTTAGTTATATACTTGTTGTTACCACCCATTTTTGGTGGTTTAGAAGGGCCCTGTGAATACATGATCGCAAATGAACAACTTTATCCAATAAGAATTCAAACAGACATTAATCCATGTGTCAAAAGACGCGCCAGTGTCTGTGACAACAGCTTTATAACCAGGTAACGTCAAACCAGTTTTCAGCATGTCAGCTTTGCCAAAACAAATAAAAGACCATCATCGGTCTAATTATGAAAACAAAAACTTGACAAGAAGTAGGTGAATCACCGATATCTGGTACTGTCAGCACACTCGTGCTCCTAATACAATTGAAGTGCCTTTAAAAAACAAGACAGTAACACTTCAAATTACACCTTAATTAGCCATAATAAAGCAAATACTTCTTAATAATAATAAACATATAGTTTATTAAGGATGATTCAGGCTTAGTAAGTACTTAATAAATGGGTTAGAGTTATGGTATCAATTAAGTTGCCTGGCAATGCCAGTTTCATCACCACTCCTTCTGTCGCACCTCTGGCTAGATTCAGACAGAACCGTAAAATCAGTTTTATCATTTGTTTATTTTAGTGAAGCATATTTAACAAAGAAGCTTATTGGTTTTGTTTGTATTTCTTCAGATATCTATGTTGTTTCAGTCTGCGGTGATTTATTTTTTTTTCCCCATAAGGAGCCATGTTTGTTTTAATACAGACTGGCAGTCTCATGAAGATTATCCATGACCATTCTTAATAAACTTCAATTTTCATTATAAATAAAGTCTTTATTAAGGCTATTAAAAGCATAGTTATTATAAAGTGTTACAATATAGTGAACATTAATCAGTACTGTCATTTAGTTTAGTTCAGAATTGCACTGTCAGCTTGTATCTTGTCTTGGTTAAGATATATCTTAAAAGCAAACTACATAAATAATCTCACTTTTAACTTCTTCACCTCAAATGCTAAAAAGTCCATTTGAAAGTGGTAATAGTGGTAATGTCACTGGCCTGGAGCATGTATTGGTTTAACCCCAGCAGGTACACCACATGTTGCAGCACTTTGCAATGGAAAGAACAGCACTGGCCCACAGCAGCGACCGGAGCAGGGCAGGAGCAGGGCAGGGACAGGGGATGATTGGCAGGGCCCTCTGCACTGGCCAACTGGCAAGGGGCTTTCCTCCTCCGCAGCTGGAACACAGCGCCTCGTGGTGAGAAGGCAAGAGGCTATACGGACATGGAGGAGCGCGCTGCCAGCAATTTGTTCTGCAGTTACCGAGGGATCTTTAATAAACACATCTATAAAGTCCCCATGTCCACGCTTTCTTCTTCAGATCTGTCAGAATGACCAATCAAAGGCCCGGACTGGAGGGTTAGAATAACTACGCTGTTGGAATACCTTTTATTATTTTATTATTAAGTCACTTAGCAATTTAGTACAGGAATCAAAGTCAGCAGTTGTGTTGCAATCTCTGCACAGCTAGTGAACCTGCATGGCTGACCATTTAGACTACCAATCAAAAATCTGGACACACCATCTTATTCAATGTTTTTTGTCCTTGTATATTTGATGTCTTCTGTGTGTATACAAAAAAGCAGTAAAAATCAGGAGGGAAAAAAAACAAATTGAATCAAAGAGTGTGTCCAAACTTTTGACTGGTAGTATATGCACTTTTTTTTTTGTTTGATTTATTTATTGGCTTAAAATTAGAAGGAAAAAAAATGTTCATGCAAAAAATGTCGCAAGTAAGTCTGTTCAAGATGTTTTTCTTCATATTAATGACAATTTTTGAAATTGTTGTATCATATTAAAAACTGATAAAAGTTTGTACTGTTTGTTTATTTTCGTAATTGCCATTTAATAATCAAATTTCTTCCTGAACTCTGCTCCAAACCACATGCTTTTACAGACAGAGGATTGGCTATGGACTCAGAAGCGAGTACAAAGATTTAGGAGGCTAGTTGAGAAGTTGGGGAGTGCTTTGTTGGTTAAAAATGGAACCCATTTCAATGCAAACTGTAAAACTAGAAAACTTGTGAGTACAGATCAAAAGTCTAATCAGGGGTTATGTGATTAGAAATCTCCTGATTATAATCCAAGAGGTCCACATAAATACCTGAGGAGCTAACCTGGAAGTCTCCCTCCCCCACTGTTAACCTGGCTTGTGCCCACCTCCTCCTCTCTCCTTACAGACACCACAGCTGTCCTGGGACAATCTGAGGTCAAATGGACATGCTAATGATCTGCCCCTGTCCCATAAGGAGCAGGCACCTGTTGCCCTCGCCTTAGCGCGGCCTTCATAACAAAACACTGGATTCAATAAAGAGGACTTAGAGCCACAAGCAAAGGGATGAGCTCATGTTTGATGTCATTAAATTAGTTTTCTACAATAAATAATTGCAACTTCAAAATAATTGCATAGTCCACCTCCATCCCTTCTTTAAAGGAGAATTAACGTTTTTTACAATCTGAGCCTTATTTTGGTAATAAAACAAGTTGTTTTACTCACCCATAGCACTTTGGTGTCATATGGAGCACTTCCAGAGATGTTTTAGATTAGCGATATCCGTAACGTGAGTTCTCAGGGCATATAATATATGCCCCGAGCATATAATATATGCCCCGAGAATATAATATATGCCCCGAGAATATAATATATGCCTTGAGCGGTCTCCAAATAACACAAATTTTAGCACTTTTCAAATCATAGAAGCTCAATGTCTTAGTCTACACTTTCGTTTGAGTCAAAAGTGGCCTGTAATCCGAGGTTTATCCATAATTTACAGCTTTGCGTTTCATGTTTGGGTCCCGAGAGCTGAGAGCAAAATAAGCTGTGACTCCACACATGCGCACTGGCCTCCTCATCTACTCAAAACTATGGATAAATCTCGGATTACAGGCCACTTTTGACTCAAACGAAAGCATAGACTAAGACATTGAGCTTCTATGATTTGAAAAGTGCTAAAGTTTGTGTTATTTGGAGACCGCAAACATGTGCCCCGAGAACTCACATTAGAGACTCACGGAGATCGCAAATCTAAAACATCTCTGGAAGTGCTCCATATGACACCAAAGTGCTATGGGTGAGTAAAACAACTTGTTTTATTACCGAAATAAGACTCAGATTGTAAAAAACGTTAATTTAACAACAAACATATCTTAGTAGCTTTTTTAGTAGCTTCTATGACTTAATATACTAATACATTTTTTAACTCAATTTCGATACTCTTACTCATAGTGTCTGTCTATACTAGTTTCAGTATGTACTGGTATCTAGGTATCAATTTTTGTCAACCCTAGTATACCACTTTTATAATTCAATTGACAATAGGAGCATATATGGACTGAGGGATCACATAGGCTACAAAGTTTGATCCAATTTTAGATAAAATCAGTAACTTTCTGTGTCCAAATTTGTTCCATTCACCACATAAACCACTATCTCCCTCCTCCTTAGCCGTTGTCTTCCTAATAGGACAGATCCACCTGTGCTGAAGTCGTCTAATACTCTTCTGATTGTATCTTTGACAGCGTGAGTCAGTGCTCTGATCCTCTCCTTCTGAGCAAATCCCACTCACAAAAGCCCATGCAGGGGAGATTTACCAACATCTGGGAGGTCCTCTTCAAAACCGTCACCTATGTGCGTGTATGCGTGTGTACTGTTTGGCATGTAACTCCGAAATACCTCCAACCCTTTCTTCCTTCCTCTGTGCTACTGCTCCTCTACTTCCCGCTGTCAGTCATTCCCAAATGGTATTGCGCTTGATATATAATTAACTGCAGTTGTTAATGGGCTCAAGAAGAATTTTGCTTGTAAGCCGATCCTACAATTAGGGCTTGTTGACTTTGCATAAATGTCGGGGGCTGCCCTCCCCAGGGGCGTAGTGCAAAAGAAGGGCATCTTTGAGAGTCTGCCAGGCCTGCACAGACCTCCTGAGATGAGGAGGAGCAGAGGGTTATAACATAGGAGAGACTGAAATGGATTTCCCCTGCCTCCCTATAGGTTTAAATACATATACAATGACACAAAAAATACTATTTAGATAAGCAATATAACCATTGAGATTTTTCTTTATAATTTTCCTACACTATATGCTTTTTTTAATTATTATTATTAATTAGGAAAGTAAGCACAATTGTGCCCCGTTGAAAACAAGACACTACATCTCAAGGGGCTTTCCGTGAATAAATTCAGATATTGCCTTTGGCTTTTGAAGTAATATATTGTTAATGATAAAGTTGGTAATCTGAGGTTTTATAGTTATCATTGAACATGTGCTCTGTTGAGTCACCCATGTGAAATCGAAGAACAGAGGACACTTGTCGTGACCTGCAGTTTCCAGTTAAAGAAAGATACGATTGAGGTATACAGCTCCAGATAAAACTGAAAACCACAAATGTTTGATCATAAACCAGAAGCACTTGCAATACATGACGTAAGGTAGACTCCATCTTTAACCACACACCAACCAGGAACTAATCTTACTTGTCCAACATGAATTCAATCAGATAATGGCTAATCTAATCCAAAGAGTGACCACAATGCAGCGATCAGGGAAAATCACTGTTTCACATTTACGTTCATTCTGATGCAGTCAAGTCCATGATTCTAGTCTATTACTGTTGCATAGATTTTCCAGCACCATTAATTTTGTATAATTTTTCACACGTCTTATTAAATTTATAGTTTTTTGAGAAAGACAAACTTCCAGAAGGTTACACTGACATCACATTTTATACATTGTGTTTGAATAATGATTTGCTGAATGTTTAGTCTCCCTGGAACATCCACAAGTGCACGGTTTCTCTAAAAACACATTAGCAGCCCTGCTAAGCTAACACGCAGTTATCAACATATAAAACAAAAGCACTTGTCACGATCACTCCATTACGACTGCATCTCTCAGGAATGCTCTGCTTCACACATCGAGTGTATGGAAGACTGATGAACGGTTAGTGCAGCCATTATTTCATATGTCCCTCGGAGACGCGTGTTTACAGGACAGAATCAGGCCCAATGAAGTCACTGCCAGGAGAAAAGCTGGACAGGCCCGCAGCACGACTCTGGAGTCCGTGCCAAGAGTGCGAGTATAGTGATAAACGAGTGAGGCTGCACTGTGCTAATGATCATTCTGGAAAAGCAAATAGATGTATCCAGCGCCGATATTTCTTAATTACCAGCGTTTCCTGTGGAATTCTCTGTTGACGAGAGCCGAATGAAACGATCCATCAGGAAAGTGCGAAAGCTTGGGAGGTTTATACTAAAAAAAAAAAACAGAGTCCATCTTTAAGAGTGGATTTGAACCTTTTAAAGTATGCTCTGCACAGGACAGGTTTGTAACTTAGGCAACATACAAAGAAAGGTGTACCAATTTTGTACAGTGGTATCTCACCTTACGAAAGACCCAACAAGTTACGAAACGCCTTCACGTTAAATTTTGGTCTCTAGATACGAAAGAAAATTCAAGTTACGAAATGCGAAATCTCAAAAATTCAAATAATGCGTGCTCAGCCACACACATTATACGCTTTTCTCAGACTGGATTTAAACTTTTCTCACATTTGTCTCTCGTTTAAACACTCAAACTTTCATAGATTTTCACCAAAATGAATTAACTCATTGAGTGCCGGTGACGAGTTTTCTCGTCATGTTGAAACCAAACGTTGAGTGCCGTGACGAATATATTCGTCAAGGACGTTTTTCAGCGGGGATCGCTAGAATACGACCTGGAGCAACTTTGAAGGTGTAATTCACGTCTCCCAACCTGTAGGTAGCGATCTTGTATCATTATTTGCCGATCGGAGATGCGGAAGAGAGGAGGAGTGTAGTTTGTGTACTGTGTATTGGCCAGAGGAGCAAGATGGCGAGGCGAGGGGAATCCGGAAAAGCAGATAACTGTTGATCAGCGCCTATGGAGCGATCTGATTGCTCTTGGGACCCAGGATCCTGGATCAGAGGATCGCAGAGACAAGCCGGATCAAGCAGCGAGGTCGGGGCCAAGATCTGCTGTGCCCGAGGCAGGGGACGTGTCATGTGTGCGCTGCGCGGAGCAGGGACTCTGATCAGACTACGACAGCGCCAAAGAAGAAGTTTACTGACTTGGAGCATTAGATCCTGGTCTCCAAAGAGGCATGAGATGAGAAGAATTAAGTTTACATGATGCTGCTGTGTGGTAATTGTAATGAATGAAGCTATATGTGTGTGTGCGTGCGTGCGCGTGTGTAGCTGGGTGTGTAAAGGTTTATGCATGGGCTTTTTTCTAGGTGAAAGAAGAGAGTCAACACTTTTTTGATGTGTGCCATGTTTATATAGTCAAAGAACTCAGTATTCTGTGGGTCTTGGAAAATCAGTAAAAATACACTAAAACGTCGGGCACTCTGGGGGATAGAATTCTGAAAACAGACCGGCACTCAATGAGTTAATAGTGAAGCGTGGGGGGAAGGGGGAGGGCGGAGAAGTGTGCGTGCGGACACTTGTGTGATAGCGCAGCATGACCCGGCGCGGGGCTGCGAGCACGAGACCCGTGCTCAAACCATGCCTCCTCTAAACCAGGTATAAACCAGGATTAAACCACCGCGGCTCTTGCATGCGTTCGTTCATGAGCTCGGACTGCGTGCGGGGAGGCACCTCCCCTCCTCGCTGCTCGCCTCAGCCGTGACTCGTGAGATACACCGGCAGAGCTAGCACGAAACCAGGAAATAGACCCGCACGCGGCGCTTTAATCCACCTGGTCTAGTCCTGGTTTAGTCCAGGTCTAGACCTGGTCCAGTCCTGGTTTAGTCCAGGTTTAGTCCTGGTCCAGCCCAGGTTTAGACCTTGGTCTAGACCTGGTTTATTCCACGTTTAGTCCTGGCTCTACAGTCTCTTAGCCAATCAGGACGCAGAACACACTGTTACACTATAAAAAAAAGTTACACTATATAAAAAAAAACTTGGAACAGGGCCTTGGAACGAATCAGGCTTTTTCGATTGAAACAGCTACTCAACTTAGGAAAAATTCACGTTACGAAACCACTTCTGGAACGAATTAATTTCGTAAGGTGAGGTACCACTGTACTTAAAAAAATATGCAAAATGTAATGAGAATAAATGCAGGAATCTGAATAACTAAACCTGTGCCTGATCTGAACTCAATCTCTCATATTTTCAGGGGGATCACAAACATCTCATCAAATCTTACCAAATTGTACTACTTAGTTAGCTGTACATAAAAAATCCCATTATACAGTGGGGGTGTGCTAAAATATTGTGTACTAAATTTGATCAATATTGAGTTGCTGTATCAATTTACTGTTGTATTTTTGCTACTGCTTACTACTGCTACCACCTACTACCACTACCACTACTTTCATTGCTTGTTTAGAGAAAGGTCCCTTGTTTAAGTAACACATTTGACATATTCACTGTTTTGATTAATATGGGTGTATTTCATTAAAAGTGCTGTGGTAACTGTATTTGGTTCTTTAAAAAAACTGATATATGACAGAATGCCATGTAACATGAGGGGCCCTGTTATTAGCCCTTACTGAAAAACAAACCAGTAATCCCAGTTTTCACACATCATTAAAACTCAAGGTCTAGCAACAACAAGCTTATACAAAAGAAAAAGAAAAATACATGCAACAAAGTGAGATAAAAGCAAATATAGTGAGTCTGTACAGCAGGTGGACCACATGCCAGTGTGTACATGCTGCTCTGGGCGGGTGAATGCCCTGTCAGCTGTGTCAGAATCAGACATACTATGAATCACGCCTGACACACGTTCGGTTAAACCCCAAACACAAAAGGACCGCAGCTATGAGCAAAGAATCCCAACACTATATGTACAAGGTAGATGAGAGAGTCTCGACATGTGTGTAAACAAGAGCAGATACACTCAGACTTTCACTGGGAAGGATCAAACAGCCTGCATATTTCTAACATGGGGAAATCACCTAGATGTGGTATTGGTTTTACACAATGTTGAAAAATACAATTTGTGTTTAAAAAGTTTTGAATAAATTACCCCAGAGGCACCACCAGCTTCTCTCCATGGAGAATGACAGGTTTAATGCCATACTGTGGGATATTCTACGCAAACCAACTTACATCTCCATAGATGTTTTTCCAGTAACTGTTCAGACATCTGTCAATCAATCCGTTATGGTATGTTTACTCAATGGTGGAGCAGGGTCCTATGGTACATTTTTTTGACTACAGCTTAAAGGGCTTGTACCTGATATATGTATTTTACTCCCTATACTTGGTTGTAATAGCTAACCATTTGTGAAGAAAAAAAACAGACTGAATGATACTGCTTATAGAATGCATTTTAAAAGACATTTTGTTGGATGAAAAACAGAATGAACAGGGACAGGGATAAGAAGATGTCAAGACTCTCCAGATACTCAGGAAAATAAAAGTCATACTGAGCAGCCTGCGTGTTCTGCATGTGTCTTTTTAAATACACTTAATATTCAGATTCATTAAAAGCTTGGGATCGAACATGAAAAACTCTGAATCAGAATAAATGCTATGTTTATGTTGGCTAGGCCAACTACGTGTGACGACACAATCCTGAGCTACATAACAATATGGCAGGTATACATCACCTGAATGGATGCAGGGGAATCGTCAGACTTGATAACCATTAACTGCATAGACTTTTTGGTACGTCTCAGCCTAGTTCTTAGTAATGACTTCACAACAATACTAAAGCCTGATCCATATGTTTTGCCACACACCGTGCTCATGCTAACTAGTCTCAGAGGGAGAAAGACCAGGATTAACCTTGGATTTGAAGCCCACACACTCACCCATCCCAGTGTCACAACATTCCTCAGGATCTGTTAGATATGGACCTTAATGGATGCTTTTAGAGCACTCTGCAGAGTGCTTTCTCCATTTCAGTTGGATTTGAAGCCATTGTCAGTGTCCTTGTAAAAGAACAGAGCAAATAAATAAAGCAAATAACTGATATCTGGATAACAGATACGATATGTATCACATTCACCAGTCTATATATTTTTCAATTGATGGTTATTGGATTCTAAAATGTGATGCCGTCATATTGCCCGATGGGGGAAAACAGTTGTTTTTCTGCTGATTACATTTACATACTTTGCCATGAAATATCCAATAAAAATCAACAAATATTAAAAATGATCACTTCTATTAGTGACTAGACCCTAGAAATCACTATATTATGAATTAAATCTGCCTCTTAACAACATTCATTTTTGCTGCCTTGTCTGTATTAAATATTATTGGCCTATATATGCTGTGACGTCATCTGAAATCCAGCAGCATTGTAAAGACTTGATTCTCTTCACAGTATACTACAGTCTGACAGCTTCCACAAAATACTCCCAACAGATATAGATCAACTCATATTAGACAACCTTATGGCTCCTCCTTTCATAATAGCACTGCATAATCCTTGCCCCATTTACTTGTTTGTCACCTATATTTTTACTTGCATAAAATCTGGAACACTCTTCCCAATTCTGCTAATCTTTTACGAAATTGTGCTTTAATGTACTGACCAAGTTGATAACTACACCATAATTAGCCTTAATAAAGCATCAACAAGACTTATTTATTAATGAACAAATATTTATGTTTAGCAACTACTCAATACCCTAACCTGTTATTACATAGTTTCTAAGCCTGAATCATTTGTACATTATTAATTAAGCTTTTGTTTGTGCTTTGCTAAGGACAATTAGGGTCTAATTACTATAAAGTGGTACCTTGTCTCTCATTATTACTACTTAGTTATTTGAAAAAATTAATTCAAAACATAATTCATTGTAAAAATGTATCAGATGTATTAATTATTTATTAAAACTACCCCAAAATCTAAAAATACTAAGCACACTCGTGATTGACTTTGGCCTTTGTTTTCTCTCCAGACAGGCACGCTTCCTCTCAGACAGAGTGATCCTGCAAAGGGCAGAGCAGTTATTAGTGTCCTGTAAATCTTGAGCTCTCGCTGTGGGGCCAGATCGTAACTCAGCCTCAAAACTGCTGCTGCTCCAGACTGCAGACAGGCCCAGTTAGTCAGGCAGAGAGCTTTACAGCCAAGGTGACACTCTCATTAAGGGACACTTAAACATTTATGGACTGGTCTTTAAAAGGGAAAATATCACCAAGGGTTTACAGAGATTTGAATCAATGGCTAAGTAAGATAAAGAGCAGTGATTTGATAATTGGGTTAAAGGTTCACTATGTAGCTTTTTGGTTGGGGGCCTGTCACCTGCCTGGAATGTTCCACAGTATATTAAACAGCTCTAGCTTACATTTATACAATTACAGGTGGTTTTATAGCTTAAAGATCCTAGAAAAACAGGCATTCTGACTGAATGGGGTGGCCTCTCGACAGATCTGACCTGTAACTTGGTCTGGTTTGGTCTCCATGGTGACCATACTGTGAAACGTTCCAGACAAAGCAATAACAGTCTTTTGGTCAATTCTTCTGGGCACATCTGATATTAACTTTACATTGAATCATATTATTAAAACATAATTGCAAATCTCAATTAAATTTGCAATGCTCATCAAACAAAACAAGTCGAAATTGTTCTGCACCCACTTAAAGGAGAATTAACGTTTTTTACAATCTGAGCCTTATTTTGGTAATAAAACAAGTTGTTTTACTCACCCATAGCACTTTGGTGTCATATGGAGCACTTCCGGAGATGTTTTAGATTAGCGATAGCCATAGCGCGGGTTCTCGGGGCATGTAATATATGCCCCGAGCATTTAATATATGCCACTTTTGAGTCAAAAGTGGCCTGTAATCCGAGGTTTATCCATAATTTACAGCTTTGCGTTTCATGTTTGGGTCCCGGGAGCTGAGAGCAAAATAAGCTGTGACTCCGCACATGCACACTGGCGTCCTCATCTACTTTTGACTCAAACGAAAGTGTAGACTAAGACATTGAGCTTCTATGATTTGAAAAGTGCTAAAGTTTGTGTTATTTGGAGACCGCTCGGGGCATATATTACATGCTCGGGGCATATATTATATGCCATATGACATCAAAGTGCTATGGGTGAGTAAAACAACTTGTTTTATTACCGAAATAAGGCTCAGATTGTAAAAAATGTTAATTCTCCTTTAAAAGGGATTAAAACAACTTAACCAGATCTAAATCAATTAATAACCTGACCAGACTGTGAGATGGATATATTGGTTGGTCTATGTATTATTTATCCAACTCTTTCATTTTTTTTAGCATATTGGCCATGTATCTCCAGCAAAAGCAGATATTTTGTTCGGGCTAACCTGCTGCCTAAAGAATCACATAAAGCTTTATTTGAGCACATTAGTGTCAAGAGGGTCCATCAGAAAATCCAATGACACTCTTTTATAGTCTTCAGTACAAGACTGTTGATGAGTTTATAGTATAGTTTAAATGACATAATTTGGGGGAAAATTGACAAACTGTCAAACTAACCAGATTCTAAAATAAAACCAGAATAAACTGAAAGCAGCATATAAAAAATACAGAATGACAAATCAACAGTACACTATACTGTGTTCACACTTGTCCTGGTGTGAGCCCAGTTTAGTCCTCATCTGGTCCTGTTCAAGTCCTGGTTTTAGTCCCAATTTTGATGTTGTTTGTATACCCAACTAACAAAGGAATGAAAAATGTCCTTATTTAAAGTAAACACAGACTTCAATTGCAAAAACTGCAACCAGAAAAATTCAGTACACCACCCATAGTACCATAACTATAGTTTCGGAATGACATGACAGAGTATCTGCAAATTATAATCTATCCAAACCACAACATTTAGAAAGAATGTAAAAAAGAGGAGTTACAAAAGACGCAAAGGAAACTAGGGAGGAAGCGCAGTAAATCAAGTCTCCTACGATGCCACAAAACTGTCAGAGAGTTGAAACATGACATTTATGTGACTACTAGCGGCTGTAACCCTTGTAATACCTGTAGAAAGTGTATGCTATTTGTAAAACTGAGGCGGAGGGAGGTGGCCATTGTTGAGGTGACAGTAAAGCAGTACATAATGCTACGCTATAAGTGTAATCCGAGTATCGCATTCTGGTGTAGTGCCATGTGCCAAATGAATGGGGTCTTTGTGAAGGCAGGCGCTCAGGGCTCATTTGCATGTAGTGATAGACGCTGTTTACACTGGCCATACAGCGCAGTGAAGTGGTTGGTAAACGCAGTCGGGATGATAGATTTAGGGCCTCACGTGGGAGCCAGACAGTTATGCAGAGCGTGCGCACACACACACACGCACGCACACGATTCACGGTGGAAACACGAGCTTTGACAAAATGTTTCATGCAACAAGGATGTAACACATATACAGTGTACAAACATGTTCTGAAACTAGATCCTGTCATTCGTTTTCTGCTTTTCGTGGCTCCAGAATGTGTCAACATTAAGCCAGAGCATTGTTGTTTTATTCATTTTATAAACATGCAAGTGAATAATATACTGCACCAAAACTGTTCAGCTCAGTGGGTGGAGTGTGCACTGCAAAGACAAAGTGACTACATCTAACTTTGGGGTTGTGGGTGTGGAGTTGTGTAGCTACCAGTAATACAACTGGTCAACAATGTAATAACATGATTTAATGTAGTGTATTAAAGTTTTACAGATAATGTGAAGTTATTACTTTAGTGGCTGGTTATTTGTGAAATAAGTAATTTGTTTGTTTGTTTGTTTGTTTGTTTGAGGCAAATAGTATAATAATATACCAGAATGACTGTATTAAAAATAATGCAAATTATTAAGTGCCAAGGACAATACTGAAGCTATGACAAAGAAGGGCTTTAAATGCGTCTACAACCTGTTAACATAACACATGCTTATTTCATCTACAAAATGATTTTGGCTTTAGAATAGATGAAAAAACAAAATATCATTTGCGCAAACTTGTAAACAGACAACAATCTGAACACAAAATCACCTTACGTGACACAGGATCAAATGGGTTGCGTTTGCTCAGTAAATAAATCCATACATTCACAGCACTAAGCAGAGGACCTGTCTAGAATACCACTGCCAAGATAAATCTTCAGTGATTGTGCAACATCCAGTTGGAGGAAAGCTTACGGCCCTTAAGCAAACAGCTGAAAGGTGTAGACCAATACCTCATTCAAAAACGAGTGATCTACGACTTGTCATCTTCCCTCTGCTATCGCTATAAGTTCTCATATTTTCAGCATGTGTCAAGCCTGTACTCAAAGAATGTTTATTTTAGTCATAAACTGAGGAAGAAAAATGGTTATGATTTTGCTGGGGGTGATTAGGAGAATACACAGATATTCACAACATGGAGAATGACAAAGTTAATGATGATGTTTGAGCAGTGCAATGTACATTGCATGTACAAAGTTGTACATACGTGATACTGTACTGTACTGTATTAAGGACCCAAACTGTTTTTTTTGTTGTTGTTGTTGTTGTTTTTTTTGTTTTTTCTGGCAACCCAAAGTAAAGGATTCATTCAGCATTTGGATTGGAATAAAGGCTTGAGATTCAATAATACACAGGACATCCTTGTATTATTATTATATTTTTTTCCCCACAATTTTAATAAAGTGTAGCCGTGAGTTTTATATAGGAACTTTGTGGACTCAATTCCAAGAAAATATAAACCTGGGTCAACGTGAAACACAAAAACAAAAAAAACAAAAACAAAACAGCAAATCTCCTATAGAGTGACTTGCAGAGTTACCCTGCATGTCCTATATCTGAAATGATTTCTAATGACTTGTAAAACATGAACACAACTTAAATGTTACTTTATACTGAGAGGCAAAAACACAGGAAACTTTATAACATATTTTGGTCAAATTCCTACACCATCTTCATCTTTCAGTTATATTTATAGACCAGGCATTAACCCAAGTGCCATGTTTATCAGTTTAAATGCATTGCACATGGCTTCTGTTATTGAGCAAGACACTTACATATGTAGTACTGCGTTGTTGGTAGTCAGAAGCTTATCAATGCCTGCATACTGTGCAGGCAGTGATATGCCTTCACCTACTTTCACCCTTCACCACACTGTGGAAAAACTTTTAAAAATGATGAACTATCAGCACAAAAACAGATAAAACTTATGTTTCTTATGTACACAGTGGTAGGTGTAGGGCAATGGCTCATTCAAACATGAGTGATCAGGTCTGTAAGCGTTAGGGGCAGGCTGTAGATGGGGAGTACAACCAGAGAGGGGCCTCCGCTACATTTAGGCAGTAATGGGTCATTTATCAAAGTCTGTGGCTATGGGATGGGCAAGAGGCTGGCAGTATAGCAACGCTCAAAGAGGAGGAGCCCAGAGAGGAGGAGGGGTGCAGGGGGTGCTAGTAGTGAGACAGGGGTAGCAATTTAAGGCAGTAAACGGGATCCGGGTCATTGGCATCGCACAGTGGACTAGTCAGTCAGAGAAGGAGTTAAGATAGATTGAGCAGTCAGGAGGAGATGTTCACCATACGCTGAGATGCAAAATAAATCTTGAGTAGTTCAGATCCATGCTGGGCTGTTTGTTTGGAAAGCCTCAGGTAATGACATTTAGTCTGCAGTGTAAAATGAGTGTGTGTGAAACTGAGATGTAATGTACCAAGACTTTCCTGTCATAAGCGATGGAGAAGAGCCAAAATGTTCGAATTAGAATATTGTTACTTCAGCTTAGGAAATAAATGCCCTATTATCACTCAGAGGTTTAAAAAAGCTGATGTTTTATTTATAAACCTTATGAACCTTATAAACATGAAATTCTGACAAAAAGTGCAAGCACAGACTGAAACCTTCTCAAATTCTCTTGTTTGTCTGAGCACTTTCTGATTCGTCTTTGAAAGCCACAAGAGGCAAAGTTCAGAATGTGGACTGGACTGCACATTTCCCAGTTTTCTTTTTGCAGATCATAAACTGAACAAGCCACAGGTGTAACAGTAAATGGCACCGCTGGAACATACTGGATAAGCACCATTAGTATGTTTGGTACAAATGAAAAAGATGTAA
Organism: Paratrypauchen microcephalus; assembly: GCA_036785185.1. Classification (NCBI taxonomy): domain Eukaryota; kingdom Metazoa; phylum Chordata; class Actinopteri; order Gobiiformes; family Gobiidae; genus Paratrypauchen; species Paratrypauchen microcephalus. Next base: position 470,562 of record JAVJIX010000090.1, on the reverse strand, counting down.
CGAAAATCTACTCAAAAAATATTCAATATGTCAACTACTTGTACACAAAATGTAGGCCTGTCAAGATAAATACTATATCGACTTATCTTTCAGTAAATGACAGATTGAACAATCATTTTAAGGGTCAGTATATATCCTAGGGACTTTGGCACTTAGTGGGAAAATGTTTGTTATTTTTCTGTACTTCACTTGATTTCCATGATACAAACTATCTACTTAAGTGTTGCATTCTCTTATTTAAATCAATTCAAACAATACATTAAAAATTAATTTTAGGGATAATTTTGCTTGATGGGTTTAACATATTATTGTTTATATCTATATTTACTTAAGCAATATATTGCTTCTCACTTATACTTCTCAGAAAATAGAACATATGCAGAGGCAGTACTACCATTAGGCAAAAGTAGGTGACCGCCTGTGATTTTCCATCAATATGACATTAAATTAGAGTAGTTTACTTTCAAACAAAAAAACACCTTCAAAATAGTATCTGATTGTCAAATCTATTTTAACTGTCAAAGCATTCCCCCCTTTCACGTTAGAATGTACTCGTCCAAGAAAGCGCACATAGCGAGAGGGGCCATGTTGCTGCTGCGGCAGTTTCAAAGATGTTTACAAAATGGACAGACATCAGACTATTGAAAGATGCCAATTGGACTTATTCTTGCTCTTTGAAGCAGCATAAGGATGTCTGTGTGGCGAGATAGGCAAAAGATCTCCGTTGACGCTACTTTTCTAGCTTTATTTTCACTTAACACACAGCTACCCACCAAAAAGTCTGATCACAGAAACAATATTCTGGTCCACTTTGAGACAAACATGATAAGTGAACAAATAAGAAGTGAATGCACTGAATGCGTATTAATTACTTGCATATTAATTGTGCTATTCACGTGTAGATGACCCATGCCTCCAAAATATTGTAGTTTGTGCTTATTAATTGTTCATATCTACATAATAACTGGGCCAGGAGGGCAGGGAGGTGACAAGCTGATGAACCCTATGCACAGAAAAGTAGTCCCACACAAGTACTTTTTGATCTTTAATCTGTCTTACCGTGTAATTTCAGATCTCATACTGACTTGAAGGGATAGTTTGGGTTTTTTGATGTGAATCTGTATGGCATCCTCTTCAGCAGTGTCGTGCATTAACACTGACTTACCCCTGACAGTGTCCTCTGAGCAGAGTTTCTGCCCGGTTCTGGAGCTTACAAAAGTAGGTCCGGCAAGTTAGCCAGGACAGTTAATAAAGCTTGTTTTTCTTCTCAAAACAATATTTGTCCAAAAACTGATATATTTGCGTCACTAAACAGTTGCCCACGAAAAAGTCAGAAGTCATAATCACTTGGTGCCATTTTCTTTCGAGTCCTATAGCCTGTTCACTTGTAAGTGGCGATGTTTACAAGTGAACAGGCTAATGCCATACAGATTCACAAAAAAAAACCCGAACTATCCCTTTAAGCTCAGTAATGTGGATCTGCCCCTTTCTGTATTAGTGCCTCTTTTCCAGAGCTGCGGCAAACCTAACAACGTCCAGTGTTGGTTTACGAGTAATCTATGGAATTACTCTTTCCTGTGTAACGCTGTTATAGTTACTGTAATGGGGCTTAATTTACTGTGAGTCTCCGCAGTGGTGACGGATCAGACTGCACTCTTTTGTCTCAGAGGAGTAGCAAAGTCTTCCTTTATTTTGGGAATTAAACAAGCCTGAGGCGAAGGATTACAGACAGTGATTGGCTAAAAAAAGAAACTGGCTATAAAGTTGACTAATCAGAAGCAGCGTGAGGTGGTCTTAAAAACTTTCCTGACATTTCAGTGGTTTAGTGTTGACACACCCTTGAATACTCCACACATGTGGAAATATACCGATTCATGTGGATTGTATAGATATGCATGGGACGGCAAACAGACAACTACCGCAGGAAGGACACGTGCGTTCGGCGTTTACATGCTAAAAATACATCAGTGCAGCGATCGTGGACACAGCCCTCTGCTCTCACTACTTATCGTAAGTGCAGCTCATCTGATATCAGTCAATATTAACATCAATAAATATTTAAAATAAATAAATAAACAGTGCATTATAGTGATGGCCCCAAACTCAAGTTCGCCTAGGGCCCCCAAATTGCTAACTCCGTCACTGCATATGACAGCAAATGTACTTCAGTTCTGATAACCTGAATATACACCTCACATCTCATACATCTATAGTTTAGTTGTTATTTGAAGGGCCAATGAACACAGACATTAACTGAATAAATAAAGCACATGTTCCACACTAGATTATTGTTAAATCGATTTCCATCTGCAGTCCTCGATTTATAGAAATAAATTATATAATGCTACACCAGTGTTGGGCAAGTTACTCAAAAACTGTAGTGCACTACTTATTACTTGTTACTGTCATTTTAAAGTAATGCCTTACATTACAATATTACTCTAAATAAAAAGTAAGGCATTACACTACTTTTGCATTACTTTAGTTAGTCTCGCCAAAATGACTGGAAATAAGGAAAAGCCATGTTGGCGAAAATTCCATATGGGCCAGAACCAGACAATGACTCCCACATTTTCGATATTAGGCTAACATCGAATTCAAATTCAGCATTCAGGTAAAAAGAAGCGTGTCGAGGCAATGCAGCCTTGCTTATCTTGTCCTTGCTAGCAGCGACCCGGATCTTGAAGATAATTTTTCTGAAAGCGGGCGACTCCACCGTGGAGAGTGGCAGCATGTCTTCCACAATATACTCGGCAACGAGCCTTCTCACCTCTCGTGGCTGGAAATTCTCTGGTCGGGTCAACATCAGTTTCGGCTGCTTTGTTGGGGTTGTATCGTTCCCTGTCCCATCCCCTCCTTTCCTGACAAATTTTGTGGTGCTATGGCACCTCTGCAAGTGCTTCGTCAAATTGCTTGTACTGCATTTCGACGTGGAAAGAGGTTTGGGATTCACACACAGTGTGCATTTAACTAAAATGTTCTTGGAGTCCTTATTTTGAACGAAGTGAAAGTAGTGGGCGTATGCCCATCTTGAAAAGGAGCTAGCACTATCTGATTCTTCTGGTTCTGTCACCCTTTGTCAGTCTGCCAGTTCGAGATGAAGTAAAAGGAAATGGAATGTTCTGCGCGGACTTTTATCACTAGCTGATCTCGCGGAACTTTGTATGAAATGTAATGTTCTGCACGGACTTATCAGATTCAGTAGCTGATCTTGCGGTGATCCACAAACTTTGTATGAAGAAAACGCAAAACCCACAAAAACAAAGCAGGTTAAAAATGCATTGTAATGTGCGTTACTGGCATTGTAACGAGTAATATATTACCGATTTTCTTCCCTGTAATGCGTTACATTACTGCGTTACACCAAAAAGTAATGCATTACAGTAATTAATTACTTTTGTAACGAGTTACTCCCAACACTGTGCTACACACACACAAAACACACACACAGACTCACACACCTCAGCAAAGAGCAATAGGTTTTACAAACTCATAGGTTATCTTTATCTTATACACACAGACAAGCAGAGATACTGAATAATGAACCAAGCTCTCCTGTCACTGTAGCTATTGAGCTGTACTAAAAGCCCATAGAGTCGTACAGTGTTGAAACCCGGCCAGAGCGGCAGCTGTCCAGCCCCTGTGTGCTGAACATTCCTCCAATGGTGGCAGCAATAACACTTTTTCCCACAGACATACACAGTGATAGGACAGCGAGGGGTCAGGCATTTTTGTCATGTTTAAACCACAAGCCAACAAGAGCAGGGCCGATAAATCAAGCTCGCCAGCACAGTTACGCTACATAAGGAAGTCCGCAGTCAATAAGTTCAGAAAGTCAGTGTTCTGCATTTACGCTGAGCAGAATAAAAACTTTATCGTAAACCATACATTGTAAAGTATATATAAAGTATTTTCCCCTGTTCATGGGTGGTGGGAAAATAGTCTGTCACACTTCAGTATTTAGTTTTTATGACAGGCAAATTTAAAACGTGCATAGTGTAACTTTTTTCCATGGAGATGTTGCTTTGTCTTTATTTTTTCACTGTACATTATTAAACCTTTATATCTTCATGGAGACTAAACCAAGCCAAGTTACAGGTCAGATCTGCGGAGAGGCAACCCCGCTCACAGTCAGAATGCCTGTTTTTCTACTTATTTCTGAGAAGTAATTGAAGAAATGTAAAGTAGAGCTGTTTAATGTCATCCTGTGGAACATTCCAGGCAGAGCAATATCCACAGAAACAAGCAGGTGATGGACCACCAGCCAAAAAGTAACACAATGCACCGTTAAGTCAAAAGTGATGATCAAATAACTGCGCTCTACATTTAGCCACAACAAATAAATCACAGAAGGGACCAATAACTAGCCAAGTTATTTTTTCAACCCTCTACAGCTCAAATATAACCTTAACAGTTAAGAAAATAGCCCCACTATTGTAAATAAAAAGTATCCATGATAAATAATGAACGCCAAAATATATTGTTTTAGCTTTTATATATTGAACGATAAATCAATATAGTAATTATCACGACAGGCATACAGCAATCCATCAGACGTGTGCTAAGTCGTACACAAAGTGAATGGATTGTAACTTAACACAATACTGCAGAAAATTGACTGACTGGAAGATTACAAAGTAAGTATAAGTTTTATATTTCTTTTTGTAGCCTTTTTGATGTTTTACTCGATATTCAAATGCCACATAACTGCCAAACAACAATTACAATAATATCCATGTTTTGATCAGCCTTTTTTACAGTCAATTTACAAACTGCTTACGCTTCTAATACACTATGCAACCTACCCTAAATGCTAAGATGCACATGTGTTTGCAGATAATGTACACTTGAACAGATGCACTCTCACTTGACTTAACTTGATTTAAACTCAGCTGACATGAGCGTGATTGGTGTCTGTGTATTTGGGTGGGCTGTTTAACGTGTCCCTGAGGTCCCATTGCAGGTAGAAGGAGACAGACAGGGCAATGGAATCCCCCTCTTTCCTTAGCCCCGCCTCCCATTGGCTTCCGCACACATAAGCCCCGCCCCCTTCTACCACTACCACTTTCTCTCACCCCAAAAACCCTGGACGTCTGGGTACCGAGGATGTGTCCCATGCAGGCAACACATTCCAGCAGCAGTGAGGCCTATTATTGGAGGAAATTTATAGGGCCATTTATTTCACTGGATCCGAATGACATGGGTTGTGGATGAGTGCAGCTAGGGCAAACTGCCGGGCCATGTGGTCCAGGGAAAACAGAGGCGCGGATAAATCATTGCATTCGAGGAGAAAGAGAAAGAGTGGGAGAGAAAGAGAGAACTTTGCAGGCAAGGAAGATGAAGGACGACTGAAGATTTATGGGAAATAGACGAGGATATTAGGAGATGCAAAGCAGGCTCAATGAAATTACATTGTTGAGATTACTGTACTGTAGTTTAAAGTGACACTTTGTAAAGAGGACATATTATCTAAAATCCATCTTTATGAGCTTTTAACCAAGTTATAACTGGGTTCTCTCAGCATAGGCTTACTCAAGAGCTGTAGATCAATAGATTCATGCATGTTTGAGTAAACCTGTATTTGATCTCCGCCCACTGCGCTGTACTCAATAGTAAATTCATTTTTCTACTACTGGGTTTTATTTATCTAAAAAAAAAAAAAAAAATCATCTGTTATCTAACCCCATTGTGCAACTCAGGCTTGAATAAACTATGATGCGATCCTTACGCACTTGATGTATTGCATTTGTAAGACTTTTCCACTTTTAATTTGCAATGATTGATGTAGGGGGTCATTTGAACCAAAGTGTTTAGTCAGTGGAGCTTCATGTAAACAAGGGTGCACTGAGTGGCACCGATGTCTGTTACTTACCACTGGGGACAAAACTCTTCCTCTGTCAAACCTGCCAAGAATAAGGCATAAACATCATTGCAGAAAATGTATACAGGAAGGATTGAATATTTATTTATTGAATTTATATATTTGACGGGACAATGTACAGTTAAATAATGTCTGAGGGCAAAGGTGCCTGTAACAGATTCTCTCTAAGGAACCAATAAATAAACAAACATTAAAATAATTAATCAGTGCGTGTAATAAGTGAAATAGACAAAAGACAAAAGTGCTGAGCATTTCCAAGTGTCTTACTTATTTGAAAATTCAGTTGTTAAAATAATACCAGCTCATGGACACAATCCAAATGTTAAAAAGTCCAGTTTGGGTCAGTAAGTGGGAAAAGGCGGAGTGCGTATTCTCACCATTGAAAACAGCAGCCGCACATGTCCCAGTGGAGTGACTCCGGGATAGGCTTTATTTGGTCAAGGACTGACCCCAAACACAATGCCGCTTTGTGCCTATAAAAGACAAAGCCAAAAGACATAAAATTTGTCATTGCTTTTTCCATAATACAGCTCATATTAGACACATAATCTATAATAAAAAAGTATGACGTAATGCAAATTAAGAAAAGGTTTTGGTGAAAAACTACTATATTAGCTTATTGCTCAATATAATGTTAATTACACTGTAAATCAAGAACTGCAGTTGGAAATGAGCTATTTCGCTATAACCTGGTGCAGAACATCAGTTTTTCATGAGCTTAATGTACCTGTACATTATCCCTTCAAATAAAGATTAAACTAATAATAATTGTATTATATATACTGACTTGTGAGGATTTGCTTGCAAGTGAAGAAATATTTGTTACAGTCATTTTCTAATTCTAGTTATACATTTCAGCATAAAAAGTTCCAATACAGTGGACCATTAGTGAGCAGATTATTTCTGCGATGTGCTGAGGAACATTAAAGTTACATTTAGACAATCATCCTAACTTAAATATTTGGGGGTTCTCAAAATATTTTCTGTAACAACCAAATAAATCTGGTGTTTTGCATTTATAGAAAAATAACCCCATTTCCATACCAATATACAAATATTTTGGCCCATACAGACCTTTTTCTATCATTTACAAATGAAACTATTTTATGCTGCATTGCTAACAAAAGAGTAAGATGAATGCAGTGGTTGGCACATAGGCTCCACACATGGTTTAGCCTGACTGTGGAGATGTCTCAGGCCTCATTGGTGCTGGATCTTTGAAGTGTTTGCTCCCTGTTTACTGATGCCAATTATCAGGTATGCAGCCTTCAGAGGAGCACAGAGCGTGGAGTCTTCGTGTGCGGTGAATGCTCCACCTAACACGGCACGGCGACCCATCCCTCTGTGTCCACTAATGCCCTATTAGAGCTTAGGCCTGCCCAGGGAAGAATGCTTTCAGAAGGTGGCATGTGGTGCAAATTAGCTCAAACAGTCTTCTAATAGTGAGCAATGTGAGTGCAATAAGTATTATATTGTATGCCTGTATACAAATGTGCATTCTTACTTATTCCATGAGATTTCATTTACGTTATTTGATTATATATACATATTACACAGATATACTTAAGTTTGTTTTAAGAAGACAAAAGAAGTGAATGCCAATTGAATTTTGATATTAAACAACTGAAAGTCAACCAACATGAAATTAATCTGGGCCTTAAAATAAAAAAAATATATATATATAAAACTAAATAAAATAAACAACTGTTTTTATATCAAAACACCATCCTCATATCAACTTTCCCAAACATGCCAAGTTCTAGTGTATCTCAGTGTTAAAATATCCATCATTGTGAATGGGTGTATACATGTTTCTTTAGATAGGCCACCACCCACGAAGACATGTCAGGTAAATATTTGGACTGAGAGCGGAGCAGTGTCCAGTGTCCAGAGAGGGCTCATGCCATTCGAATCAATCCACAACACACAACACACACACACACACAGGACAATGTCATTTAAAACTAAGGGTGACATATGATACTGCATTAGGACCGTCCTCATCATCCCAAACTTTCACGTGAACAAGTCTGTGCATATTTAATATTGGAGTATTGTGGTTTAGTTGTCACAAGTCTAATATTATTGCAATCTATGGTCTATAGAGCTGTAGGTAGCGTTTTCTTGTAAACTTGTAGTTCAATTTTTAACACATTTTTAAAATATAAATCTTTTTTTTTTTTAACCTCATTTTATTCTTATATTATTTTTCAAACAATAGGTAACCATTTTTGGTTCAACTATTTTCAGGGCAGTAAAAAAAATGTTTACAGTCTGCAGAACACAGACTTAAAGACATTTGTCTTAGCTCTAATTGGTCATTTCCCAATATATTAAAATGACATAATTTATTGTTGTAATCCTTTATTATTGCTGCTGATACAGAGATAGCAGTAAATCCTAGTTACGTTGTGCAGGCGTATTAAATTGTGGGCCGTTTGTCATATATATAGAGGGAGGTGATGAGAGAATGTTTTTTCTAGCAACTCCAACCATGCAGTCAGTGTGTTAAATAAGGTATAATATAAGCATGCATTGCACTAGTATCTATTTTTGCCATGGGAAGAGGAAATTTTATTGACATAATTTCTCATAAATCACTATTCATATTTGATATTTATATTACTGGGGTTCAGACAAAAGTATTGCTGCTCAGGGCAGTAAGATTCATTGATGACTCAAAATTTAATAGGTCACAATAAGAATTTTAAAAATTCAATAACGTGTTTTATAATTTTCTGTGTAAAAAGAACAAAATATTCAGTGTCTATGTACATTATACAGCATTTTTATCAAATCTTGCATTCAAAATAGTTCAGCCCATTATATATAATACAGGTATAAAGGCATAGAGAGAAGATCATCACCACACTGTAAGCTCTTAAAACAAACTAATACCTTTTAAATACAGTTGTCATCACACCTCAGAGTGCGGCTGTCGTAGGTGATGGCACACGAATGCCCACGTCTCCTGGGTAACGCTGTGTGCTGTGCTCTTACACCAGAAAACCACATAGGGGAGCTGCAGCTTTTTCCTGAGCCCAGCAAAAGATACACACACATACACCTCCTCCATCATCAGCATACATCAGTAATTACAGTGGCAGTCACAATGCATGCAAGCGCCACTCAGGACATTTTGTACATAGTTCGAACAATGGGGACAAGATAATGTGCTACAATAACAAGGGGTAAACAATGACAAGAAATGGACAGATATGCCAATTTATGTGGTGGATGTCAACCACAAATCTCCATATGGTTCATTATACAAGTTCCATACATACAGTTGAATTAGAAAATATATTATATCATATATTAAGTCATACTGATATTTGTAGTTTATCCAGCTTGTGTGCATCATAAATTAGTTATACATTTCTTAGAAAATAGTGCAAATTATATTATCTTGTGTGCAATTTTGGCATCTAAAACTGTAGAAAATGTTAAAACACATAAATTCACCTCTATTACAATACTGATCTTATTAAAATAAATAAAGTATAAATCTTGCAGCAATCCAAATACACTGTAAGCTGCAGTTTCACCATAGACCATTTCAAATTGATGAAGCCCCCTTTGTTCAAATTTCCCATAACATTCATGTCATAGCGTTCCTTTATAGATCATTATGTAAATACAGTTCGGTTTCTAGGCAGATGATGTCACCTTCGGTAAAGGCGCGTGGCAAGAAAGGGCATGTTCTAAAAAATATCATTAAATTAAGACCAGCCGAAAGGTGGTTTTAATGACTTCACTTCACAACCAACAAGACAAATGAGCTGAGAAGTCTTACACAAATACAAAGGCTATTTTTTTACATTTAACTGCAGGCTACAAAGAAGACGGCTTCAGAGAATGGTTAGAGGGAAGATAGGGTTAGCCATGTTGTGTTGTGCAATTAATCCATCAGCAAGAGTGTGAAAATATTTTTACATGTAAGGGTTATGGTAACACAATGAAGAATAAATTACAGACGTTAAAAAGAGTGGTAAATAAATAAAAGGATTACAATCTCTGAAAATAACAAAATAATGGTTTGATCCTGTGTGGGATACAGATGAGATTGATGGGCTGTTAACTTTGTAATGCATACCTTTTCAATACAATTATGGGAACTGAATTAGTTTGCCACACTGTTACTAAATGTCTAACTTTTTATTTTATATATTTAGCTATATTATTTCATTTTACATGTAATTTCATTTCAAATTTCATTTTTAATTTGAACTTGACTTAATTTTACTTGATAGTTCCTAGATCTAATGCAGAGCAGCTCAGACATCAAATTTACATTCATGACTAACTTAGAAAATGATTAAAGCAAAGTTAACACAATTCTGTGGAACTGAAAACATGCTGTAAATTGCATTGCACTCCTTGAGTAAATATTGTGCCCTGCTTGTTGCAGTAGGAGAGGGAACAGTTTCATTAAAAGCAGGCCCTTGCCATCTCTGGGTCTTTTGTTTAGCTTGGGCTCTCGAATGGTGTTGGTCACATCGACAACGGCCTAATGGAGGAAGTGTTTGACATTACGGACACAGCAGTGCTTGTTTTGGAGATGGTCAGGTGACTCTACTACGGGCCACACAGTCAGACTCCATATACTGTTCCCCCATGCAGCTGAGTGCAGGGGGCTCAGGAACTGTCCACTCTGCAGGGAACCAGCCTCGGTGTCAGCTTCAATCCCCTGTGAACCCAAGTCAACATGCCTTAATGCCCCCATCACCTAAAGTTACACTGTCGGGTTTGTAATTAACTGACCGGACAGGAGAGACCCCGTCCCCCACTCAAGAGCTACCCAGGGTGCTTCATGGAGACCATTTTGAGTAAAAAGTTAATTTGTTTTTAGGGTGAAGGTTAATTTGTAATCTGGGTTTAGTGTTGGTGATGTAAACTAAGATGATAAAGTCTAAAGCAAATCATGAATTTTAAGTTCTATATACTGTATACTTTTATCAAGATTTTATTAAATTCAGATTTTTAGTTTATGAGCAAAAACACAGTTCCTGATTTCATTGTGCTCTGTGAGTGGTCAATGCTTTAAGATAAGATAAGATAAGATAAGATATGCCTTTATTAGTCCCACAGTGGGGAAATTCCAATGTTGCAACGCACAGATCAAGAACAGCAGGAAAATGTAGCATGCAATAAAACAGGATAATAAATAATGGCTTAAAATAATTTAAAAATAGACCTAAAAATAGACTCTCGAGTATAGCTGAATATTGTAGTGCAGATAAAGTTTAATGACATGTTAACAGTGTTTGTTGTACAGTCTGAGCACAACCTCAATTCTATGGGGGCAAAGTGCAATAAAGTAAAATTTACATTTTGGTGAACACTTCTTAGATCCAGATGTTTGTTTGTTTTTTTTAAGGAAATCATCATAGGTCAGCTAACGGGAACTGCCGAGCTTCCAATACGCACTCAAAAGTGACGTGCAAAATCAAATCATTTAATCCATTCTCTTAAAACAATTAAAAAGATATAGAATCTGTTTAATTCAAAACGGTCTCTGCATTCACACTACCAGGGCCACCGCTCGCAGCCTTGACCCACAAGAGCTGCATGTGTTAAGGATTTGCGTGGCACAGAGCTGGGCCCGCCACATGGTCCCTCATCTTTCACTGTCACCGTGTTTAGGAGGAAGAGATCAAAACAAACGTGTGGTGGCAGGGAGTGGCCGCTATGATGGATCACTGCAGTCAGCATCAGACAGCCCAAAGCCCGTTCTGATTGGACAAGAAGTCTTAGACAGATTCCATATCGCGATGACATAGCAGACAAAGCAACAGCAATGACCCCAGCATGAGGTATGAGCTTGAAGTCAAGTCGAAAAGTCTTTATTCCAAACTTCTTTTGAGCTGTGAAGACATTCTCAGCGTAGCAAGTTCAAGAGTACATATTCCTGTAGTAGTCCGGGCCATGTCAATGTTACTGCAAGATAGTGATGCCTCAAACTTTACACTTTAAATCACTTTATATGCTGATATGACAAACATCTTCATGAAGTCTTTTTGCTGTGAATAGCTTTACATAGATATAAACAAGTTATATGAAGATATACTATAGATTTCATTTTATTATACGACAGAAAAGTTGCCAACCAAACTGAATATCCAAACACGCTGGAGGGACAATTCTAAAATGGTGGCAAGGTCTCCAAGTGGAAGATGTGTCCATTACCAGTCAACATGAATCACACCGGCAGGGATGTGGGCGAGAATTCCAAGCGCTGGTATCAGTTCCATTTTGCACATTGTTTACCTCCTGTGTGACTTCCTGCTTCTTCATCTCAGAAGAGGAGCACAGGAAGACCCGATATTCCCCACTCGCCCCAAATCTCCTGTACTAAACCCAAACAAAAAGCCACATTGTAGCCCGTTTTCCTGTCTCCTTTTGCAGCGGTCTCTTTCAGGGGTGTGGTAATGGCATTCCTCAAGGTCAGATCCCAATGTGCGCTGCTGATCCTGTAATTTTACTGTCCATGTAAGGGGGGTGGGGGGTGGTCCTGTTTAATGGACATGATCCCCACATCAACACATGCAGTTACCAAGTGCAGCTGATTTAAACCTAAAAGGACTCTGAGCTGAGTCCTCTAAACCCCAGCACTTGCAGCAAACAAATACAAGTGCAGCCTATGCAGCTGAGTGAGTGAATACAAAGGAAAAAATAGAAAGGGTCTATATATATATGCAGGTTAAAGCACTGGTAACTCGGTTGTGACTGTAGTACCTTTTTAAAACGGTAAGAGTACATGCTGCATACAGTTTCTTTAAGACCTGTGTCCAAGTTCAGAAAAGCGGCGGCTGGAAAACAGGCAGCTGATACTGAAGAAGGACAGATGGGGCAGCCATGGAGAGAGGGGGTCTCAGACTCAAACCTCAGCTGCAAAAACAACAAGCAGACTTTTTCATATTCAAATAAATAGTGCACCAGAGGGGAGCAGGGAGGGGCAGATAAGGAGGAGGCCACAAGGACTGAGGATGCTTCTCTGCTCAGGACTAACAGAGACAGGCCAAGCAGGCACTGATGGATTTAGAATGAGCCCAGACTGTGCCCTTGAGTTTAATATGAGGCTTAAGACGTATTAGAGACAAAGGCTGCAGATCCTCCTCCGCCAGGAGGAGACCTTATTAATTTGAGCAGATCGGGGAGGCCCAGGGCCCACATCAGTACTTCTTTGTGGCAGGAATGCCAACTATTTACCGGCGCTCCAATAGGGCTGAGGGGAAAGGCGAGGTGATGACGACTGGGGCCATGGCGCTACAGATAGAAAAGGATACTTTTCAAAAGCTAAAAGCTTCCCAGTGTTAAAACAAAGAACAGCCAGAAAGAGAAGAAGTGATTTTGAAAACAGATCTGACCAAACACCCCCCATCCCACTACACCCAGTCTCTATGTCCTACACAGGCATTCCTGACACTTTTCTAAGAAACACTGTTACTTGGTAAATAATTACTATTTCTATCAAGTGAGCCATGCATGCAGCCTGGACACACTGTGGAGACACAATGAGAAGCTGTTTTGATGATTCCTAAAATGCGAGACAGAATTTTAATTTTTGACAGGTCCACTTTAGTGTTCTTTTCTGATAGACCCAAAGCAGAGCAGCACTGAAGAGGAAAAGGACTGTCAGGTAAAGGAGATGAAACTTTGTACTTAATGAAATAATTTTTAGTATTATTTTTTGAGATAATATAAGTCTTTAAAATGTATTTAATTATTTTCCAAATAACAGCCCTTGAGAAGACAAAATATAGATCTATATTAACCTTGTATTTGACTTTCTCTATTTACTAAAATGATGACATTAATTTCATTCAAAGGGCCCTGGTGCTTGTTGTGACAGTCAGTTGGCCACTTGCACAGTAAATATCCAACTTGCCACTAAATGACTGATTCCTTAAACAAAATTATGAATTAGTCAAAAAAGATAATTGCATGATAGTTACTCATCACTGCGGTAAAATGTTTGGGAGTTTATGGACAAAGCCTGTACGGATCGTACCCTTTACTCTGAGGACAGGCTGCTGCACACGCGTCTACTGCGTCAGCTGTTTGCCTGGATTCATTTCTTATCTGTTAAATTGACTGTTGTAATTTAATTATTTTGGCCTGTAAAACTACTAACTTGGCCGTAGTCGAATGACGAAGGCCTGAAATAATATGAACCGAGAGGTTGAACACTTGAGGGTGTGTGTGACGCGCTGTGGCCGCAGATGGGCCCCTGGACCTGGGGAGCGTTTATTGATTTCTCGGTGCGCGTCGCGCGGAGGGCCTGGCCCCGGACCCTCCTCCTGGCCCCGGCGGTCAGCGGTCAACTGCGCACTTCCGCTCTTCTATTCTGCCATTTGCACTAATATTTAGAAAGGCTCGGGTTTTACGTGTGCATGGCCCCACAGGTTCAGTCACGCAACATGAATGTAGAAATCGTCGTGTTTACGGTCAGCGGATTCACCTGTGATTTATTACAGTTTATGTGTAATTATGTGTAATTAAATAGTCGGAAACATCAGACTGAGCAACATAAGCGGATTCAGGATTGGTACGTGAGAAATGAAAGCATGGCTGCGTGGTTATTGTCATTTGACTTATTTTATTTTTATTATCTTACTCAACATAATTCTTGGAATAGCAGTGACCCAATTCAGTTTCGATGTGTTGATACATTACAATTTTAGCCTTCTTAAAACAAACGAGTGTCATATGAAAAGGTTTATTAAAAGCATAAAAGCAAAGTGCGTCACACAAACCCACGTGGCAGAACATTATTACAGAATAACATAAATAACTCAGTTTGTAAAACTAAATAAATAGCCTATATAAATTCAAATAATACAAAATAAGCAGGCCTAAATAGGGATTAAAAAAATAAATAAAAGCAAGCGTGTGCGATAATACATTTTGAATGGTGGTAAATTGGCCTACTTTACACATGCTTTGAGTGTTTGAGTTAAGATGTGAATTTAGGGCCCGTTTAGGTCAGTTTTTAAACGTAGGCTATAGGCTTAAATTATTTGTCAGAAAGGAAGAGTAACCTAATACTTATTCGGACAGGCCATATAGAGACTTTGCCCTAAAAAAAGTGATTTTGGTCAACACAATAGGCCTATATTAGTGGGTTTTAAGTCTAATAGACTGCTTGTTTTCTTGATGCCGTTTATAGGCCTAAACGCCTTTAATGTTTAGGACAGCAGTGCTCTCTCAACAGGGCAGGACGGCCCTGCAGCACATTCCTGTCCCTTTCCATTTCGATGTGCTTCTGCATTTTGTCTCTTCTCACCTGAGCATGCACAAAACGCGCTTTCGACCTGGAAGTGACGAGGTGAAATATCTGATAACAAAAATAATTACAAAACACGTTTTAATGTAGGCCTATTTGATAATAATCCGTTTCTTTTTTTTCCCCTCCAGCGTTTCCATGTAATAAATGTAGACTATCAATTTCCCTAAAGTGATAGACTGAGGTTTATTTATGCTCACGGGCTCCAGCGGCGAAACATCCAAAACAAATATCTCTAATCCCCTCCCTGGTTTATCTCATTAGTGCCCCGCTGCAGCCCTCCGCGTTTAATTCACCCGTTGCTGTGTAAATGGGGCTCTATTCGGAGGCCACTGCACACACAACACATTTGGCTTTTGGTTGGCGCACACTAAAGGAGCTGGACCTGCGGCAGTGCCAACGGACGCACAACTAGAGGTCAAGTTTAATACTGGGCCTGATATGCCAAATAAACTGCATTTGCCATCTCTCACTGAAGTGGCCATCCTATATCCCCAACAATGTGAGTAAAGCAGGACACAATACCGAGATTAAAGTAGAATTACATTTAAAACCATTAAGCGCATGCGTAATAACCCATTTTTAAACGAGAATAAAGTTGAATTGTCTTAGAAAACTTTGTTCAAGTTATTGATTACAAATGCTATAAGGTTGTGCGACTACATAGCCATGCGTAAAAGGGGACTAATGCCATACGTCATTTACGCACTGAAAAACAATGTATTTCATGATTATTATTGTATTTGCAGTGACGCAATGTGGGGAAAGCACAAAACAACAATGAGGTTTCATCCCAAAGTCATGCACTGTCTGGTTTCAAAATAGTACGAATAAGTAGCGAGGTCTTGATGGAATAAAACACAGTGTACAGAGCGCAGGCACTTTTTTCCTGGTGGCGCAGAGGAGGCGTGGATCTAGCTCTCTCTGACATTCTCGGAGCAGTAGTAGCGTCTCCTGAAGGCACGACTCAGATGACACCACCTCGCCACCGTCCGGAGGAGAAACTGCCTTTGCTCCGTCAGTGAACTGAGTCGACACCGGGACGGACTTTCGAAGTGTCGGGGAGCGCTTTCCTCGCCTTTACCAAACCCTGGGAATACTTTTTCCAACTCTTGCGAAGCGCGCCGTGGAGGAATGTGAGAGTCCCGTTTTGGCGCATGTTCCTGTCCATTGTGCGCAGCCTTCTCCTGCTTTCTGCACGGTTGGAAAGCGGAGGGGAAGGCGGAGGGAGATTTTTAAAAACACGATCTCTCGCCTATGGACGACGGCGGCCCCCTGTCTCCCAAGGCCAATGCTTTCAGTATTGCCTCTCTGATTTCGGCTGCGGAGCTAACAGGAAACGCGGCGTTTGATAAACACAACAGCGGTGGCCTGGACAAGCCAGACCTGCACAACAGCACGTCTTTTAAAATGCACTACAGCACTGTCACCCGGGAAATGGAAGGTAAATGGGTTTGTTAATACGATTGCAACACTGTCCCATTCAACAATGCTCCACGTTTATAAATGACAGAATTTAAAAAAAGTAGGCTATTGCAGCTTTGTATGATTCAAATGCAAGAAAAAGAAGTAAAGTAAATGCCAAGAGCGCGCTGAATGCAAAATGACATAAATGAAAATATGCGGGGAAAATGCCACTACTGTCACAGTCAACTTTAATCAATAACGGATATTTTTATTCGCCTTAACACTGTGCGTAAAGAGAGGAGACAAACAGAGCCCTATCCATTGATCCGTTTGTCCAATCAGAAGCAGCCCAGGGTCATCTTTTTGTTTGTTCATGCAAATCAATGAGTGTTTACCTTGTTGACTCCAGCGCATCTATTGTTTGTGTTTGGGGCTTATCCATAAGTTTAGCAGGAGCCGGAAAGGCCATTAGAAGGGGCGCACTTCTCTGTCAATCAGTTTCGTCCCAAGGCAAGGAAAAGGCACATTACCTGCAGTTCCTTATCTAAATAGGAATAAGAACCGGTTATATCGCAAAGGGGAGGCCCTCCACGTCAGATAAGAGAGCAGCCTGCCTCACACTTGAACACTCAATACACCAGGAGTTACAGAGAGCGACTGGTCTGCAGGGCCCTTCGTTTTACGCACTCGCAATTCGATTATTTTCAGTAACTTTTATTTTGGGACGACTTCATCATCTTCAGAAAGTTTTAACTATGCAATAGCTTATTTGTTTTTGGTGCAAGCGGATATTATTGAACACGGAAACTTTTAAACCAAATATGCCTTACTTGTGACATCTGTATTTGGAGTGACTGAATCTCTTGCTATGCATTTTCACTGACAAACCATTTTGACGCGTTTAGTAAATCCACTTTTTTGGGATGATTTCAGCCATATCCAGTCCGTGGCTGACGCAGCTGTCCCATTTTTGCGATGTTGCAGCCTTCACGACGAGCAGCCTGAGCAGTCTCAACACTCCGGGAGGCTACCACCTCTCCCCGTCCCCCGGGGACCCGTACGGTCAACATGAGTCCCACTTTGAACCGTGCCCCACCGCGCAGCACAGCTACAACTACCCGGTCTCCAACCCGGGCCAGGCCCCGGCGAGCGACGGAGGCACACCTAACTGCTCCTCGTCCTCGTCTAACTCTACCCCGAACAGCAAAAACATCGTGAAGAAAAACCCAAAAGTTGCCAACATTAACGTTCAACTGGAGATGAAAGCACTTTGGGACGAGTTTAATCAGCTCGGGACAGAGATGATCGTCACGAAGGCGGGCAGGTGAGCACTGCACAGACTTCAAGGATTTTACAAAGCACATCATGTACATTAGTTCAATATTACCAAATTTATCATATACATACAATGCAAATGCTGTGCAATGTTTGAAAAATAATCTTAGTATCGGACATGACATAGTAATATAAATATAATGAGGCTACATTTAATTTAATTTAATACAAAATAACTACTTTCGAGCTTTGACAATATTTGGGTGTTTGATGGGCATTTATTTATAACAGATACTTGTGTATTAACGAGCCTACATTTACAAACATTGATTTGTCATCTGCTATAGGCTACTCGAAGTATCTAATACCAATGTGAAGGGTTTTTTATACAGTATAGTAAATATAAATGCAATTATATGCGCTATTATAGCCTACATTTTCTATTGGATTGTGTAACTATGACGTTCAGTCGCTTGTAGCCTATAAAACACACTTTTACTGATGTTATTAAAGCCTTATGCTCATGCAGCTTCTTGGATCAGAGAAAAACGCTTTGCTGCCATTTATTTGAATTAGCCTGGATTAAAATAAAAGCACGACTGAACTTTGCTGTTGGTATTAAAACCTTAATGTTGGCTTTAGATCCAATTGTTCCTTTATAGAATTGCAGTATAGCAGTGTGCTGATGATCGGTTTCATGTTGGAAGTGGGATAACGTTTCAGCGTGACAGGGGAAAGGAGATCCGCGGAGCACTTTAAAAGATCCTCCAGCCTCACCTAGCCACAACACTGACGTTAATTGAGCGTTGATTTTAGGATCCCTTTCACTGACTTGGCGGATTACCAGCGTGTAACCAGTTTGTTAGAAAATTTGGCTATAAGCAGAAAAGAAGAAATGCGTTGGACACAAAAGTGCAGATATAAATTAAAACCTGCATATAGTCCTCCATAGCGATAACGTAGGCCTAAATTATAGTATCAGACTTCAAAAAACGCTTTTGGGTTTTTTTTTTCAGCACGGCGTGTTAGCTACTGGAAACCGTCAAAAGAGCAGAAGCAAAATTAAAGTGACTTGCGCATGGGTCAAAAGAAATCAAGACGCTCCACTCAATTTTACGCACAGCATTTTCTTAATTTGGCAATACACACAGTACATATTGTTAAAGCATATATATTGAAACATACAATGAAAACACACATTTAAAAAGCAATTATTAATTTCTTATTTGTACAGGAGGATGTTTCCAACTTTTCAAGTAAAAATATTTGGGATGGACCCGATGGCGGATTACATGCTCCTTATGGACTTTTTGCCGGTGGACGACAAACGTTACAGGTAAAAAATATGTTATTTAGAAAGTGAGTAGTGATGACTTTGCCTATGTCTGGACATACTGTAGAACACTGCAATTCTCCAAACTCTTGAGTGTAAACGCGGCAAGAGAATGTTTCTCAGCGGGTGCGTGTGTTGTTCCGCAGGTATGCTTTCCACAGCTCCTCGTGGCTGGTAGCGGGAAAGGCGGACCCCGCTACGCCGGGCAGGGTGCACTATCACCCGGACTCCCCAGCTAAAGGCGCGCAGTGGATGAAGCAGATCGTGTCATTTGATAAACTCAAACTGACCAATAATCTTCTGGACGACAACGGCCACGTGAGTTCTCAGCACACAGCGCGCTTTTACGCAGCGTTGGAGAATTACGCACAGCTCTGACACCTTTATTGATTGTAATTAAGGACTACAAACAAAGTGAAAACCCTCCACAATGTTTGGCCGACACTTTATGACATGATTCTTGTTACAAGTTATTACACAATGGTAGTGAACCCACTGTTTAGATGAAAAGGTTCCACTCAGTGCTCAGTGCGCAAAAGAGTTTTATTTTTACGCACTATCAAACTGATCGATACACGTGATTTAACTGACTATAGAGCCTGTAATTCTGACAAAGCTGTGCCAGAAACACACAAGGCTGAGCTCCAAAAGGGAGGAGAGGAAGTGGAATATTTACCCACTGAAAATAAGACCGGACTCGTAATACTAAAGTGGCGCTTTTCTTAATTCCTAAGTCAGTAAGGTTAAAAGTTCGTGACCACTCATGAGAGGACAGACGTGCCTATACACAATCAACCGTTCAGTCTTTATGCTTTACGATTCATAATTAAAAATAAATAAATAAATAAACAAACAGGCTTACATACACAATTTTGAGATATTGGGCGTTTGTCAGAAAGCGCAAGATGTATTTTTATTATTGTTTTGAACCTCGGCTTATGGTCAGTCCCATATTTTGTTGAAAAAAAACATCCCTTTTTAAACATTCACGTGCTTTGTTCCTTACAGATCATTCTGAACTCGATGCACCGCTACCAGCCCAGGTTCCACGTGGTTTACGTGGACCCGCGCAAAGACAGCGAGAAATACGCAGAGGAGAACTACAAGACGTTTGTGTTCGAGGAGACGCGCTTCACGGCGGTCACCGCGTACCAGAACCACCGGGTAAGAGGCCCTGTTATACACGACTTCTCCAATTATTCTAAACACATATTATTGCGTGTTTAAATTCATTCAATGTGCTTCTTTTGTGATGCCACTCTTTTAAAAAATATCCAAGTGTATTTTCAGTGTGTGGGAAGCTACACTATGATATTAAATGACTCATAACATGGCCTAATTTCCACTCAAGAATATATATATATACTTCAGTTAAAATGTTACACTCTAAATACGCCCATTATACACTGAATTGTAGTTAGCCTTAATAAGACATTGTGTTTGCCTGTTTTATCATTTTCTCTCTTCTCACACACACACACGCACACACACACACACACACACACACACACACACACGCACACACACACACACACACACACACTAGAAAACAGGTATTGGGCTAAGAATTAAAATATATTTGACGTACCATTTATTTAGAGACTAATAAAATGTTCCAAAAAACGACGCAAATTTTGAAGTTTTCTGTTTGCTTAAATATTTACCAGTGTTTTGAACTCTCGAAAAGACAATACAAATGTAGCTCTTTTACACAGCCCTATGAGATATTTCAACACTTTCCTGTCCAGTCAAAACAACATGTGCGGAGTTGGCATGGTGGATAATGTTGATTTTTGCCTTGTTTTGCAGATCACACAGCTAAAGATAGCCAGCAATCCTTTCGCGAAGGGATTCAGGGACTGTGACCCAGAGGACTGGTAAGCACTCAAATAATGTTATGTTTCTACTGCATGAAAAATAGAATAAGAATGTTGCTTATAGAATATTATTACTTGATGTTACAAAGTAAAACTGTTTAAAAAGTAGAATGATGGTAGTATTGTATACTTATTATTATTATTTATCTTAATTTTGCATGCTCATATTTTCCTACTGTTTCTGAAACTTGCACCGTGACACTGGAATTTCCCCATTGTGGGACAAATAAAGGATTATCTTATCTTATCTTATCTTATGTATTCAGTTCATCAATTGTTTGTTACGCCATGAGAATATTGTTACAGCAAAAATGTGTAATAATTGTAAAAATAATAATAATGAAATAAATGCAATGTAACCTACCCCCAGCTCTCTGCCCCACGCGTTACAGTGGTTTTTGCCAGGTGCACTTTTCCCATTAGAACATGACAATATTTAGTAATAACAATCTATTGTTAAAAAATAATTCTAGCGTGACATTCTGTCACTGACAAATTAATCAAGTCCAAAACCCCACCCTTCTCTCGCCAAATGAATTTAACTTGCATTATGGATTATTATTTCCATTATCAGCAAGATTTTGATTATTTTAAACAGTCTGTGTAAGTTTACATTAACGGCCCATCATAGTAAATTGTGCCCTGTCACCGCAGAAATGTTCCTTACAATGTAATGGTGTAAACTCTTAAACTATGCATCCATCATTTTAAAATATAATAAAGAAAATGTACCCTTGGCTTGCATTAAATGGCCGTATGTAACTGTATCCGTTCCCCTGTTGCAGGCCCAGGAATCACCGGCCCGGCTCACTGCCAATCATGAGTGCCTTTGCCAGAACCAGAAACCCCATGTCATCTCCCCCTCAGCAGAACGGCGCAGAGAAAGGTCTGTATACAGAAACGCACCATAGTCACTTTCCAGAGCGCGTACACATGAAACATTCACAGCGACTACCTATAATGGGCCTTTCTTCACTTTGTAGAGGTTTCACTCTGATTTTAAATGTATGGATCGACACTGCCCACAAAATGATTACATTTAATTCAATTTTCATCAACTACTGACATATCAGAGACAAAGTGTGACATAGAGTAATAGGCAAAGTTTTTTCCCCATTACAAAGGGTTATCAAGTTTGTAAAAAATAAAAAAATAAAATACTATTGTACACAGAATGCTAAAGCAAGGAAATTCATGTGTCGATAGTGGTTTTCTACTGTTTGTTAAATTTTAATACATACAATTTTAATACAAACATTATTTATTTTAATATATATAAAAACATCTACTAGTCTACAATATTAAAATTAATAAATTCAAATGAGTTTTTTTAAATTGGAAAATTCTTGGAAACAGTGGTTTGTAAAAAAATATATATATATTGTTTTTGTATTATTTGGCTTTATTTTTTTTGACTGCAGGTGCAATGTGTAACAAAACCATGTCTTGCATTTTCATGTTTATTGTTAGGATCCATATTAGCACAGACAAGCTCCAGTTATTCGTCCTAAGGTCCAAATAAGATAATGCCACAAAAATATGTACATTTGAAACTATAAATATGTAAATTATACAAGCGTACACATTGAAAATGAGATGAATGTGTTCATCAAATTAGAATTCATAAAGACTGGTCTTTATTGGGCCATTACATTTATTTTGTAACTAACATATGTCTTCTTCTTCTTCTTCTTTTAGAGGACAGTCGGAGAGATTACGATCGGGACCCCAGTGGCACCCCCATCCACGGCGACCCTGCTCACCAGCTCATGTCCCGTGTTCTTAGCCCCGCCTTACCTGTCCCTGGAGGTCTCCACGCTGTCCCCCTCACCACAGGACGCCCCAGCCCACCCCACGACCTGCGCCCTGAACCCCACCCCGGAGCCACCCTTCCCCCGGACACCCTCCACCACCATCCGTACAAATACCCCACCACATACGAACACTACTTGGGTGCTAAAACCAGGCCAAGCCCCTACCCCTTACCCAGTATTCGGCACACAACCTACCACCATCACATGAACCCTGCCACAGCGAACATGTACTCTGCCACTAGCGGGCCAGCGAACTACGACTATGGGCCGAGATAATGACTGCTGATGGGCTAAAGAGGCAAAGCACTGCGGGATGAAGGCAAAACAATCCTGTCTATTGAGTCCACGGCAAACTGAGTGGTGCATTCACAGAGTTAAAAACTGTGGTATTTATTTAAACAAATGCACCATTGCAGGGAGCTTGGGCACCTGCTCTGAGCCAATACAAAAGGTCCACATTGACCTATAGGCCTATCCCACAACGGGCCCAAACAGGAGCAGTGTTGACAGTGAAGAAGCCAGGAGGAATCTTCATGCCCAACTTTTGATCACAGACTGGAAAAGTTGTTTTTGTGTTTGATGCACTTTGTGATTTTTTTTTTTTTTTTGCCTTGTTTTTAATGCTTTCAAAAAAGCCATATTATGTTATATAGTCTGTCAGCCTTTTGCATAGACAAGATGTTTGCATGCTGAGCTCATCAGAGAGGTAACTCACGTTGGATGTTTTTGTTTGGTGTAAAAAAGATTGATTTCGGAACATCCGGAGAGGCTCTGAGGAGCTTGTACTATGGCACTGACTTGCAGCAATTCAAACTAAATAAAAATGAAGCAGTTGACTGTTCTGTAAAGTGTAAAATAAACATTAAATTCTTGTAATTCATAAAAAAAAATATGTGCCAATCTTCCATTCAAAAGGCCTGTGTGTGCAGTGTCAGTGCTCGAGGCAGAGAGTGAAAGTATTTACCTCACTGATAGCATTGTTCAGGCCACTCAGACCAGATTGGCTTTTGAATGGGTAGAGGTATCCACCGCTGCTACAGTCAGAGAGAGCTGTCTAAACATAAGGGAGCTGCATTATGTTCAGCACATCCAATGTTCACATCTGCACCTGGATTCAGATTGAAAAACAGCATGTACTCCATGACCACACTTCCACAGAAAAAAAAAAACAACAACTTATAAAGCAAAACTAAAAAGGCACTGTTTGGAAGAAGAGGAAAATAATCAGAAATAAGATTCAGTGTGGTAGGTATCATTAAGTAAAATGTTTTAAATTTGTGTTGACAATTTTAGGTATGGTCAGTAGGCCTACTGGGGAAACGTCCAGTTTTAAAACCAAATGTTTTAATTAATCTGGTGGATACAGACAATTAATAAATTAAATCAATAAATATATAAATAATACAAAATATATCCTAGGGCATGCATTTGTCCCCATGTTGCATATTTTCCTAAGCTACAAGGAAAAAGTCTTTTTCAGTTGTAGGCCTGAACAGTTAGGCCCATCTCACAAATAAGGTCTGATGTCAAGCCGCAGACACTGGAACATTTGTCCTGTACATTTCCTCTCACTCAAAAGGAAATCATTGCTCATTTTTAATGGGAGAGTTCCCTGATATTTTAGGAGTGTACCCCTCCTGTTGGCGTTGTCGTTTCCATTATCCATTTGAAGTCATGTGTGGAAAAGGCTTTGTTGTCAAGGTTAATCTCGTTTGGAAGAAACACTGCTTTGGGATTTGTGGCTGTCACGATACAAAAGGAAACGTAACTTAACGGTTCGTTTTAATCATGTATTTTTTTTTTTCTTCCTTTAAGCCAGCTGCCTGTGAGCGGACAGCCGGGAAAAGGATGCCTGGGGCGGCTGACCTCTGGCTGTTAAATGGCTTGTAAAAGTGCCAAAGGTTAAATAATCTTTCCAGTCTTTTAAGATTAGATCAGGAACCAAAGCATTTTGTTTTGCTCGTGGTTACTGTACTATCTGTTTGATACAGTCGTGTAGCTGCGCTTGAACAAGTGACAAAATTGAACACAATCCGTGCGTAAAAGTTAGCTATGTGTAAAATAAAGAAGCAAATTAATTTTGCACACGCGTAAATCCTGTTTATATCGTAAAAGCATGCATGTGGTTATTTCCAACGGTATCTCCAAACCCACCTGCAGGTCACGCCGTGAGGAAGAGGCCGCCCGGAGAGAAGCGGCGCCGGTGTACTCCCGGAGCACTCCCGGAGCACTCCCGGTGCACTCCCGGAGCACTCCCGGAGCACTCCCGGTGCACTCCCGGAGCACTACCGGAGCACTCCCGGAGCAGGTGCCGCGGATCCACCAGCGGAAGGATAAATCCAGAGCTGAGGCCTTCAAGTTTGTCCCTTTGGTGTTTTCATGGAAATCATCTTTCACCACTATAAATATCACATGTAGTAGAGGCTAACCGATTCATATGATTTTTCTTATCTGATTTTACAAAAACAGATAACACAGAAGAGCAGACATCGTTTTGGAACACCTCTTCTTTAGAAGCAAGGTGGATCTAGATAGATTATTGTATTTAATTTATTTTCCAACAATAAGCAATAACTGTAGGTACTGTATACTGAATAACATGTGCTGACGTTTCATGTGTGAAATGGCGCCAACTTGAGGATTCTTCCAGCATTGCACCTCTGCTTTGTTTAAGTCAGTGTTATGGATTGTATTTATGCATTCTTTCCTTAATCATTTTTTTATCATGCACCTAAGTAGTTACAGACATGCTTTCAGCGGGCTTAGCCAATTTCAAACCATAATCTTTGGATCTTTCATTCATTTTGCCCAAAGGAAAAGAGAACAACCTGCTTGCCTTGGACTCTGTAAAGCTGTGAATATGCCCAGATGTCCCGCTCCATGCCAAAGGACTGCTATTGAAGAATGAGGAGGTAGAGGATGGATTAGAATGCGGCTCAAAGCATCGTTTGACACTCATCTGCATCTGGAACATCTGCTGTGACAGGGCCATCAGTGGGGCTATACTCTTGTTCTACCTATAGGGATGAGAATCACACACACGCCACTCCACCTTCAGACATGAGCAGGTTTGTAGCAATATCTCTTATTTGGATCATATTGTTGACAGATGTTGTACATGGAAAATTATAACACATCATCATTGCAAAGTAGAAAGGTTAACGTTGCTTATTATTGCATGAAACAATGTGTAAAATGTTTTCTAATATTGTTCTTTTAGAATATTTTGTTATTTAGTGAATTGTGGAGGGAAAAATCATAAGATAAAGTTTTAATTAAAGCGATATTGTCAAAAAAATAAATGTGTACCAAATCACTGTGTAACCCAGTCACTCACAACCCCAAATTGAAGCGCTCTACCTCTCTTAATCTTTGTTCTTGTAATACATTTGAAAAATCATCACATACTTGTACACATAATGCAACACACATCTCCACAGAGTAAAGAGCCCACTGCTGGGTTACGACCTGGCCTAAAACTAACTTGACCTTTGAACTCAAGGTGAAGGAGGACACGCATTAGGCGCTAAGTGAAGCCCAGCTTCCATTGTGCCCTCTGATTTGTAATGGGGGGGGTCTCCTTGTCTATGTATTGACTTCTTAAATGATCCATTATGAAGTGATTTATTAGGTTTACCATCTTCTCCTCACCAGCAGTCACCAGTAAAGCCATAATGCCGCCTGTCCCATTCAACTCACTTACGCACAAATAGACCGCTGCCCATTTGATTTATCAGAGAATGGACGGAAGCTGCTTCACGATACCACTGTTTGTGCAAAGCTAACACCAGAGTTCGGAAGTGATTATAAATGCAAGATGTCATCAGAGGTCAAAGGACAAAATAGATGGAGTGCTGTAGGGAACAAGGAAAACCAATTAGGAAACCAAAAAAGGTATTTGAATTATTTAAAAAAAAAAAAAAAAAAATGCATGTTTTTCCCCCTAGGCTACACATCTTTTTTTGTTACTACTTTTTATGATGCCAGCTTGTCAGTATTTTTTGCTTGTACTGTTTATTCCTGGAAAATAATAATGCATCTATTTTATTCCACCCTAAAACATACTAAGAATACAATACAAAAATCTATTTAGGGACCGAGCCCGAAGGGGGACGAAGGTCCCTATTGTTGTTGCTTTGTTTCCCTATTATTATTATTATTATTATTATTATTATTATTATTCTTGTTCTTGTTCACACTCGCTGGGGAAATTTTGAGCATGTTCCCATGCTTCAAAACGAACGAAACTTTGCACGGGCATCACAAAGTGCTGCCAGTACGACCACACAAAGTCTCGTCCCCCAGTGACCCCCAGGAGCTCGATAGCGCCCCCTAGCGCGTTGTCTTTCGGGGCTGGCATACCGTTTAAGATAGGCGCACGAAATTCGGTAGGGACGTGTATCTCAATAAGACGAACAAACGCCTCACTGCAATGTCATGGCCACGCCCAACAGGAAGTGAAATAATTGGCCTTTTGTGTGATTTTGGGGTATTTGACTTAGAATGGAATTTGAAACACTTCTCCTACACCGTACCTCAGATAGGCTTAAATTTTGGTGAACATAATCTTAAGACGTTGGAGATGTTAAATTGCGAAGGATTTTCAAATAGGCGGTAATATGACAATACGGCGGATCGATAAAGTTAGGTATTTATTGAATGGGAGTGATGAGTTATGAATGGGAGGTATTTGTTGCTAGGCAACGCCCTGATCAAAGGTCTTTGATCTTTGTACCTTTGATCTGATATAGCTGCAAGCAGCAATGTGGGGACAAGCATCGAAGGTTCATGTAGGCCTCAGCATGTAGGCCACATGCAGGGTCTGACAGGGTCTAACAGAGTCTGACAGGGTCTGACAGGGTCTGACAGGGTCTGTTCTGACAGGGTATCTACAATGTCATGGCCACGCCCAACAGGAAGTGAGATAATTGTGCCAGGCACACAAAATTTGGTATGCGTGTGCGTCTCAGTAAGACGAACAAACGCAGGTGCGAGGTCCCGACCAACGCCGCTTGCGGCTTTAATTGCTTTTGTTATTATAATTACTGTCTTTGTTGGGTTTGCCAGGGCTTCATGGAGCTTTGTATTCTGCATTTGTTAAGATTTGTGGATTTGTGTTGTTACACACAAGCTAGCCTTAACTGCAGTCTTTCATTTACCCACTTTTTGTCTTGAAATATAAAGCCTTAGCTTTGGCAATGGAAAAACAGATGCCTAAACAGGAGCTAAAAAAATCTATTTTATTCTTAATGTAATGGTTATTCTCATGCATTGTGTGTCGCTATAGTTACTGTGCCCACAAGAAAACAAAAATGTTATGTAAGTGAAAACTATTAATATATGAACAATTTCTCTTTGCAAGGAACTGAACTTTTGTCAATTGTAATTATTTTAAATGCATCCCTAAAGGCACAGTAGTCTGTTCACTGTCTGGCCTCATCTTTCCACTGCTCACTAATGGTACATGGCCATAATGGTGCAGAGACTCTTTGATTTCTCATCCGCTTCCTGTACAGCATGAAATACTTTTTAACTTTGACTTATCCCAGGAGATGAAGCCTCTAAAGAGCATAACATTTACTGTTCAAACACCTAGCTCATGCAGACAAGACTTTTGGTATTAACATTAACATGCAGCAACTTATAGACCAGTCATTATATTGATATTATTGTGCATGTTATCTTCTGAGACACTGATTGCGTAACCTTTATGTTTATCTAATTAAACAGCAAATGCATAAGGCTTTCGCAGTTACAAGGTCCCCTTTTCTACATTGCAGATCATACATTGTTCCTGATATTGTCAAATAAATTTGAACTTAAACAATATTGGGGGTTTAAGCTTTTTAGCACTTCGGCTTGGTGCTTGCATGGAGTAATTTGTGATTTAACAAAATTGTACCTAATCACCGATTTAAGAAATAAAAACAGGATTGCAGCGATCTAGTGAGATCAGCTGTAAAAGGATTTTATGTAAACAGTAAAAACATTAAAAAAAAAAAAAAAAAAAAAACTTCCTAATATGTTCAGATCTTACTGGTGTCAACAATTACAATTTGTTGATTTGCTAAAGTAGTCCGTAAAAGGAAGGGCAAATCATTGAGCTTCAGTCCCTTCATTGTATATAGACCACAGACTGATGCGCTGGTCCTTGGATCCTGCAGCCAACAGTCTTTGTCTTGGGTCTTGGTGGTTGGAGAAGGCCACACTTAGCACCATGTCCGTGTGGTACTGTAGCACGGCCAGCGGTTTTAGCCTCTTCCAGCCAAATAGCCGCACGCGATGGTCCCAGCCCGCGGACGCCAGGAGCTTACCGTCGTCACGGAGACACATCTGGGACACTCCCGGGTTAACCAGCGTCACTGAGTCCTGGAGCTGTAAAACCACAAGAGAAGAGAGGTCACTGCTGGTACAACCAAAATATCTATTTTCTTCAGCTGTATCAGGAGAGAAATAACATACCAAGTGTAGTTAAACAAGGATAAAATCAATTATGTGTTGTCTATTCATTATTTTATTGTGGTAGAGTAGTGAAAATGTTAACTCAGATTGTATTAGTAAGAAGAAGGTAAAGTAGATGACATCACCTTGGTGAGGTATTCAAATTATTCAGATTCTGGCTAAAAACACACAAAATTAACACTTGTGAGTTTTCAGCCATATTAGAATGTTGTTACCTGCTCAAAAATATTCCCAGAGTTGTTTTGTTTCATTCACACATTTGAGTAATCCTTTATTATTAGTCTGTCTACTACTAATTCTAAAAAAATTAACTCACAGTCAGAGAAGAGTAACCCAAAAAAAAGGTTAAAGAGCATTCCTTTACACTAGCTATGTTTATGCTCTTGCGTTCTAGTCAATTAAATTAAATACCACATCATAAAATGAAAATTTAGAAGTACAAAATTGGCTCTGATAAAACAACACTTCAAAAAGTGTCTCTAAACAACTTAATGCAAAGTCCCACAAATACAGATAGTCCAAAACAACAGTAAGAAGCTTTTTTTTTTTTCACTATCGTGATTAATCCGAAAATCTAAAACCCAAGGCGTGAATAGCAGACAAAAATAATCAGAGTAACGAACTAGGTCAGGGAGCAAATTCATCACTGCCATCTAAAAACAGTTTGGCCAAGACAAATAGAGTCGGGGGGAGACTATCAGCTGATCTGGTGACTGAGGTTCGAGTGCTTAACTGCATGTCTGTTGAAACTGGCCCAAAACTCCTGGGACTCAATCATCAGCCATAAAACATTATTATGGCACGAGGCTGCGGCAAATCTCTCCTCGTCCCACTATGTTAAAGACGCGGTACGTAACTTTTCACCTGAAGAGTCTCCACTTTAATCACTGCATGCCACATTTACCCAAGGGTACGAACAAAGATACTTTAAGCTCACTTGTTTCCATGGAGATGTTATTGCTTTGCCTGGAATGTTCCATAGTGCTATCTATGTGCATGAAGACAAGCAGGTGATGTGAACAGGCCAAGTTACAGGATTGGCGGAGAGGTGACCCTGCTCACAGTAAGAATCAGAATCAAGAAGAAATATAGTCATATCAAAGCTAATTGATCTAAAGCCAGAAAGATATGTTTAATGCCATACGGTGGAGCTTTACAGGCCAGGCAAAGCAATAATATAATCATGGATGCAAGCAAGTGGTGTGGCCTGCACCTGAAAAGTTACGTATTGCACCTTAGAGAAGTCTTTTTCCTTTTTAGACGCTTCTTCGGTAGGGCTTGGGTAGATTAATTAAAATCAAATTGACGTTAGAATTAGCAAATTGCAACGGCTGCAATTTTTTTATGTAACAAACCAGTCTTATTCTGCATATAAAACCGCTAACCTTGTAGTTCAGATCTGTACAAACATGTTCTGTGATGTGATTACTTGTATTACATTACTTGTATTAACATTTGTTTGCCACTTCATATTACAGCATTTTGGACATTTTTTTGGATGCATTCAAACTTTGAATAGAATCCTATTATTAAAAAATACATTGCAAATTTAATGGCAATTGCTATGCTTGTCAGAAAAATCATAATTAGATATTTTCCCCGCAACCTTCAGTCCTAGTCTTGGGTTGCACCTTCGTCGCCACTTTCAAAGCGGCAAGAAATCCTTGTTTGCCGAGGCTGTTGTTCCACGCGTCTCCTGTGAATTACATTTGCACTGAAAGCTTTGGTCAGCGAGAAAAGAGACCCAATAAATCCACTAGTGTAGGGCCTGCCTGTTAGGGATTAGCCACACGTACTCCTAGTGATCTACTGCATCCTAAAGTACTGTATCCATCTCCCTAAAGGGGCAACATTTTGACATATTATAATGAATAGTGCTATGATTACTATCTTAAGGATTCGCTGCTACGAGCATTCCGGCGAGGGGAGAACGTGCTCTTCCTTGCGAGCGCTGGATTTCAGCCTCACACACCGTAGATAAAACAGGCATCTGGAATACAGGAGGCGAAATCAAACCGGACAGCGTAAAAATTGGGAATAGGGAGACTAATGACTGTAGATGGGAGGAGACGTTGAAGAATTTATCTGCATGCTCCCGTTGTTCACCAAAAACATCCGTGAGCTGCATGTGGAAGACATAAGCCAGGTACTCGCGGCCCAAGTGGATGAAGTGGAATGTAGGCAAAAGAGAAAACACAGAGGAATGCCATTGATCAAAGGGGGGCAAAAAGTTTAAAAGCAGAGAATATGGTATAACAGTTTTTACAGTTAAAGGGGGCTACATTACACTGTTTTCAGATCTATATGTTATAATATATGTTAACATATCTGATAACAGATCTGATATCAGTTATATGTTATCAGATCTGTATGTTATAATGTTTCTTCATCAAAAGTACACTTGGAGTAGTGTTTGTTTGTTTTTAATTCACATATATTCAATACACAAACCTTGCATATTTAGGCTGACTTTTTCTCTCAAACTGAAAACACTTCACACCATCTTGTGACGTCATGTGGTAATACAGAAGTGCTCCACTGTATCTTTAAACTCCATCTTCATTAGAATCATTTGGATGATTTCAGCACTGGAATTGACTATCTCTATTGAACAAAAGGTAAAAGGAAGAAGTTAATTATGAGTTCATGACATCATAAGGTGGAACAGAGCATTTTCAGCTTTGGAGATGTAGACAGGCTAATGAAAAAGGATTCCTCAAACAAGTGTGAATGAAACAAAGCAGAACTTGTAATATTGGACCGATACATAACAAAATCGTGAATGGCACAATGGCTATGTAAAATGTAAACCACATTCATACAGGGAAAGCTTTGGGAGACCGATTGTTAGGAGGGTTGTTATTACCTCAAGAAGTTGGTATGCCCCAACTCCTGGACCATCTGCTTTGCATTAGGCTGCTGATAATGATGGGTTTAAGTGTCTGTTTTTGTTTGTTTTGCTTCCCATAGTTTGTGTCAGGAAAAGGCATTTGTTTCATTAAAGGGTCAATTGTGGGCAGAAAACGGCTAATGATTTTGCAGGTAGGTAAGCAAGAACCAAACTTCACTTTCTACAATAGTCTATAGAGAATTAATACATTACTCGGATTGCCAGTAATGAACAGTGTTTAATTGATTAACTAGATATTTCTTTTACAATATTCAAATGGCAATGGGGGACAGCCAAAATGCAGATTTGTTTAAAGAGCTTTCTACTGTGTTATAACGTTATTCCCTCACCAAAAACAAGCCTGAAGAGGTTTTAGATGTCATCCATGCATTATTGAGTATCTTAGTGATCTCTTCTGGGCCCTAGAAGAGATCACTAAAATAATCAAACCCTTCTTATGGAGAGATGTAAGATTTTGCTCAGTGCTCAGCCCACAAGCTATGCTCCCACAGGACAATTCTCCTTAAATATACAAAAACATGATGCAAAAATATACCCAGCAAGTTTACAAACATGATCCAATGTGTAGTAGGTTCATTAGCAGGATTCACGCAGACATGGCTGTAATAGAACTCTGAAGGGGGAGTGACTTAATGCAGAGAGCAAAGTTAGGCGAGACTCAAAGCTCCAAAAACAAGTGCAACTTATAGATGTTGATACATCTTTTTTGGCAAGCATAGCATAAATATAGCATTTTCAAAACAATAACCGGTAACACGGTGATCTAAATATGTTATGTGTTAGCAGTTAATGCCCCCTCCTTAACTTGTATACATTTATAAACAGGGACAAAATAGGAACTGATCAAGAAATACTGATTAAAATATAAACCAACATTGTAACCAGATCAATGTTGGTGCTCAACTAGATCTACAAACAGGTATTTGAGTCATTAGTTTCAACCAAGAGAAGACCCAGGTACCACAACTGTACAGCTGCTACAAACTACAAACAAAGCTATACCAGTGTCAGTATAGTAAGTATTGTTGCATTACGAATCTCACACAAAAATCACAGATTTCAGTAAAACATAGCTTTTAAACCCTCTTAAAAGGCTGTATAGAGGATTTTCCAAGGAAGAAGAAATCCAGTGACGTCTTTTTTCAAATGTTGTGCATGCGTGAAACTCACAGCTCCCCAAGTAGAAACCCCTCCTCCCACCTCCTCTTTATGCTAGAAGATGTTTGTTTACAGCCAGTGCACGTTCAGAATCACTGTTGCTGATGTATCTATACTGTACATTTTCAAATGATAAGCAGAAGTTTCCTGTTCAGAAGTATTTTAATGACCAACGTGTCAGTCTCTGCTTCAGTGCAGGCCATCGCTGGAAGGAATTTCCGAGAATCACCTTAGTTTGGGTTCGCTCCTTTTCCCCTTCTCTTCTTTCAGCGATTGCAAAAACTGACTTTCTTTTGCGGCTAACTGGTAGTGGATTATTGTTTAAAATTGCAACAAACTTTGTGCAAACTGCGAGGAAGCTACAGTTGGAAAAAGCCGCTAAGAGCTGCTGCGTTGGTTGAGTAAACAGCGTCTTGCATCTGTGGAATGTGTAAGAGGCGTATGTGAACTACGGGTGTGCAAAATAATCGTCATGACAATACATCGCGATACTAACTTTCACAATATACTGCATCGGTTCTTGATGCCAAAAATCGATTATTATTAATTAATAATGTATTAATTAATTATTAATAAATACATTAATTAATTATTAGGTTTTTTTTTTTTATAAATCCTATGCACTTTTTTCTTTGTGAAAGGGTATTGTTTGTTATGATGGTAGCTACCTCCAAAATGGCAAATGTTTGAACATCATTTTTTGTTTTAGAAAAAATCCTATGCACTTTTTTTGTTATTGGTTTGGTTTATTTGTTTTTGTTATTCAATAAATTCAGTTATGAATTGAGTTGCTCAGTTATGTATCAATTGAAGACACTACCCAGATACACAGCCACTGATATTTAAGTTATCCTCTTTTTTTTGGTACATTTTCACTGAAGTATGTTGAATATATTGCAATGCATCGCAATAATTCAAGTATCGTGATGCATCGTGATAGTATCGCATCGTGGCATATGAATCATGATTCGAATTGAATCGTGACTTCTTTGCCAATACCCACCCATAATGTGAACCACATAATCCCAGCACGCTGGCAAGTCAGTTACGCCAGAAGCATAGGGAGTTTGACTGACAACCTAACAGCCAATAGATGACGAGGTAGCCTCGTTATCTATTGGCTAATGTTTATCTGGCCCCACCACATCCACAGTTGATCGATTTTCATTCTTTTTTTTCTTTTTTTTGGTCATCATTCAATTACAAGGCTGCTGCATCTCTAATGCCATCATTGACATACAACCTTTAATGGACTTTTTCAATATAATTTTAATTCCCCACTCTCCATCATGTTGTTGTTATTGCGCCACACCACTGTAGCAGTACTACCGGGAAGCAGCGCCATTAACCAGGTTTGGGTCTGTAATGAAATCCATTAGCTTTAACTGAACTGCTCTTGGCTACCATTGTTTGACACTCCATTTCTCTTCCTACTCCTTCTCTACACTACTATCTCATAATAGACGGAATCCATCTTTGTGCACCATCGATCATTTTTGTCTTTGAACATTACCTTTGAGGCCCGTGTTACAGAATGCAGCTACACACAACATCTGCTGTCAAAATGCCCGTTTTCTCAGCTGCCAGGAAGACACCAGCTCTGTGAAACATCTGGACCAAAACTTCACTTCAAGATCCTTTTCTGTTGCATTTCACTGACACCAGGCACATTCACTGAAGTGTTACTCCACTTTTTTCCCTGTCTTTACTTACAGCGCATCTTGGCACTATTTTACCATTCACATTGAGTTAGTGAAACGTCCACTCATCGCTCACTCACTCGGGGCTGGCGAAGGTATTTTTGACACGCCTTGTCCCTGAAACGCACTGTGGGCTGTGGAGATTACAGCCTTTTGTCACCTGGGCTGTCAGAGTTGGCCCGGGCTGACAGGAGATGGATGTGTCAAACAGGTGAGCTGAGAAAGTACAGTGAGGAAGTTACACAGTAAAGATGTCAAGAACTAACTAAAAAAGAAAACAATATATTAATTTGTGGTTCTTTCTGTAGTGGATTTATGTTTTCATTTACATAACATTTAACAACTGAAAAAAGAGTGAAATTTGAACAGCTAAACTAATACAACAATCATAAGCTTTTCATGATTACACCAGTTGAAACTAGCAGTTTAAAGACCCATGAATATTTATCTATGACAAAGGATAATAAATTAACTTAAAGAACACATACTGTATTGTGTTGAGCCTGCTACATAGCTATAAAGCTATAATCTGTGACACCTGTGGATCACTGTGTTATAACTGGCATATTTTAAATAGCAATATTCATCTAAAACGACAAATAAAAGTAACAAGTTCGCTCACTTCTGCATTAGAAAACCGCAAGACCCAATGACCGCCATCATAACAAAGAGTCGGCAAGTCCAGTGAATAGTAGCAGATTTTTTTTTTCATTTGTATCAAAATGACTAAGCGGCATTGCAAAATCCTATGCCTGTCACTGATTAAGAAAATAAAACTGTAGAACAAAGTACAGAGCAGTGGTCATATGAATCACTCCAAATACTATAATACTTCGAGAGGGTAAATGAGCTCTGAAACATTTTTACATGATAGGCCTGTTTTATGTAATTGCAGCATTTATGATTTGTTTGTTTTGTTGCAAAATATGCCAATTCAAAGCATGCAACTTGGACTAGATTCAATTGTTTTATTTGCAACTAGCAAGAATTAATTGTGTTTACTATTTGTTGTAATCACTTATCTCTACAGAATTATTACGATGGTAACTAATAACACTAGCTATAGCCCATATGTACTAGAAATTTACACAATGCAAGAAAATATCACAAAATCCATAGTCAGCCTGCTGGACTTGGAAGAGCTGAACATAAAACCATATGTGAGTACAGACATATCTGGACCAACAGTAAAGCTTAGGCCACAGTTGGACTGGCTAAATGTGGTGTTTTAAGAAAGAAGGTGCAGGTGGCAAGTGGAGAGACAGTGAAGGTATTTTTACATCGAAGTGAACACAAGACCCATGCGTCCCACCTGTAGTGAACTGTCAACGGTTTTAAAACAGGCATACTTAACGCACACTGCTAATCTTTCTTCTCTTTCTACCTGCTTTCCCTTTGCTCAGTCCCTGACCTCTGTGTTCTTTGTCCTGGAGGAACCCTGTAATGCACCTGTCAATACATCTGAGTGGCCGCTTAAACACACACATGTCCGTCTGGCTCTAAAGCATGCACTCGCCACACCCACCACTGCTTCACCTTTTACACCCAAAAATACACATTAGTATGAAAAAAGATACACAAAAAATGTAACCTAAAAACGTACCAAGTATTTTTTGTTATTTTATTTTATTGGCTTTTGTATTTGTTTATTGCTGTAAGGCGAGTGTCCAGAAAGGTGCCCAATCAATAAAATGTATTATTTATGTTATTAGGTTCTTTTTTTCAGACTGAGAGTTAGTTTTCATACCTGACAGTTTTGACTGCTCACTAGCAGTCTTCCTCAGAGTGGTCACGTGATATTGCTGTGATATGTCCGGTCAGCTGATTTATACAGGTTTTTAATGATGTCTTCCTACCAGTGGAGGCAGGATGATAGCGCCATCCTTGGCTTGACTCTTGGTCTGAAAAAATAACCTAATATAAATATTATTATTATTATTATTATTATTATTATTATTATTATTATTATTATTATTATTATTATTATTATTATTATTATTATTATTATTATTATTATTATTATTATTATTATTATTATTATTATTATTATCATCATCAAAAGTACCAGTTTTGCATTTTGTTATCCAGACAAAAGGCTGTATAACTTAAGCAGTATATAATTTTTAAAAATATATATTTGTACATAGAAATAATAAATGTCTATATGAATGGGATACAACTATAACAAACTGCTAGAATGTGTAAATGTGTGAGTATCTGAACAAAAGCTAACTGGACGATAAATGCGTATTGGAAAATTAATGTGTGTGTATTTTTGTATTTTGTGCTTAATTGTTAATATTCATAAATTTAAAAAAAAAAAGATGGCAGATGCAGCTAGGAAAGCGTTATCAGGTTGGCTGGGTCAAACTCCAGATAAAGCACATGTGTAATACATTAAAGCTCGGAGGCTATCACTTTTTATCTTTCTCTGATACACTCACTTCACTGCCTTTCAGCCACACTAAATCATACGTGCGCTGTGTTGTGTCAAAATCAGTTTCCAAAAAGCAACATGGAGCCCTATAAGTGCATTAAATGGTATCACAGGGGTAATTTGTGGAAGTGGGATAATGTGTGGGGCTTATGGACTCGACTGGCTTTATTGCCGTCTCCCACTGTGAACTACTGTTCCTTTAACTGCAGATGTGTTTTCTGTTTGGTTAAAGGGGCCTCGGAGGTTTTGATATTTTTATTACCTCTCGCGGGTCGTCCGAGTCCGCCACCCAGCAGACCCCCAAACCCACCACCACGGCAACAGAAATACTTTTGTGGGAAGTACTGAGGGGAACTGTCTGGACGTCACACTGAGCTGCACTTGAGGATAATTTAAAAGCCCCTGTTGGATCCTTTCCCTCTTCGTGTGCTTTTTCCCTGTCATCCTCATCCTGGATTATATGCTGAATCAATATTTTGTTGCATGAGCAAAATAAACCAAATAACCACTCTTCTCCTGTTTTTCGTATATTGAATCAAATTCTTCTTGGTGTTTTTCTAGTCACATTTTCAGGGTGAATTAATCTAGCCTCTGCAAATATTTCTAATTCGAGCGTCCATCTGTGAAAAAAAGCTCTGGAAAGAATAATACCCCATTCCCCCTGCTGGAGTGTTGTGTATCGGCCCGACTGATTCATGGAGGTTGGAGGAAAAATAGGAGCATTCCCTTTTGCTCCTGAAATCAAGAGAAATACAGCTCCAAATGAGGCGTCAAGTCTGTGTAGCTGTGGTTCATGGGACAAAACTGTTATGATCCCTTTTGGTCTGGAAAGACTTCTGTATAGTTAGTCTCTGTCAGTGTTTTCCATTGATACACTACATTTATGTCTAACATTTAGGGCTGCAAGATATGAGGCAAACATGCCGGTGGATACCCATGTTGATTATTGACATACAATATTTTTCCATAATTACGGAGAGTAGATTGTGTCAATAGCATATTAGCTGTTTTTTTAAACTTTATCTAATACTGTATATAAATCAGCAATAGTAAATCCTTTCTTACAATTGTCACATTCCTGATCCCTATGGTATTTGAACTTGTTATGAGTCCAAGTGCATGTGGGTGGCTGGAGTGACAGCCCCGGCTCGGCCCTTGGCCTCTGGTCCTGCCATTGCTGTGTAACCAGCGGCTGATTTATGGCACCAGGGCCCTGTGGAGCCTCTTCCTCTTTGGGCCCTTGTGATTTCCAGGAGATGGAGAAGGCAACACTAACCCCCCTTTAGCACTTAGGAGCTTTTGCTAGTTTTGTGCTGTTTTTTATTGTTTAAAAGTTTAAGAATTTAGGAGTGCAAGACAAAATGTAATGCTTACTTCAGAGATTTCAAAATAAAAATACTGTAATGATTTCATATTGTATAGCACAGTGATGAAAACTTTGCATTAACTAGGCCATCTTTTATCATAAAAAAAAAAATACTACAAAAAAAAAATCTGACCTAAAGTCTAATAATGTATTTTGTAGCAGGCTGATATTAGTTACTCACAAATGTCATAGATCAAACAACCCTGCCTCAGGCATACTGAACGTATTATGGTAAACATCCGAGATGCATAAAACAGCTGTCAGTGATGTTGTTAAACTACAGTTCAATTAGCTAACTAGCTAAAGTAAAGAAATAATGTTTTGCTTTTGAGAAGGCTAACAGCAACAAACCTTTTAGCTCTATTAAAACATTGTTAATGAACAGACTTTATTATAGTTGATACTAAAATCCAGATTTTCCAAGGCCAAAGCAGATTAATGCAAACAAGAACCTCACCATCTCATTCCCGAGGACCACGTGAATGCAGCAAACATGGATCACAGTAACTTCATTCCAAATTCCAACTTCTGAGGACAACTGAACAGAATCGAGTATACTTGAAGAGGGCTACTATAGCAACAGAACCAAGATATGAACCAAGTAAAAAAGAAAACAAGAATACAGCAAGGACATCTGGCCAAGAAGACAACAAACAAGAAAATATGGATAGAACTTTAGCCTTGGAA
Organism: Paratrypauchen microcephalus; assembly: GCA_036785185.1. Taxonomy (NCBI): domain Eukaryota; kingdom Metazoa; phylum Chordata; class Actinopteri; order Gobiiformes; family Gobiidae; genus Paratrypauchen; species Paratrypauchen microcephalus. Next base: position 430,965 of record JAVJIX010000090.1, on the reverse strand, counting down.
CGTGAAAGGGAAAAGATGCAAGGAAAAGGGTGCAAGAAGGGACCAAAAAATGGACACTAGCAAAGACACAAGACCGGTTTCAAAAGAGGATTGGATGAAAGACATAAAGACTTAACAGATTTAAAAAGATGAAATGATTTACAAGACGGTAATAGAGAGAATGTTTGGCCAAGTCCAGATGGCATAGAACAAAATACTTATCTGGACTTTATTGTAACTAGAGCCAATCAGAAGAGACCCCCAGAGCTGAAGCCTATGTTTTTTTTTTGTTTGTTTGTTTGTCAAGGCCCACCAGACGCAATAAAAGAGCATCATAATCCACAAGTGGGGTATTTGCCACAAAATAGCATCTTCCATGAAAACCAGGTATTTTTGGCAATAAATATAAAACAACAGATGGCTCGTGCAGCCCCAGCACAGGTGAGTTTGTGCAGCCGCTCCTGTGCCCCATCTCTCCTGTGTCGCTCACACACCTGTCAAATACTGATGTGTGGATGTCTTGTCAGACTGATATCAGTCCTTATAAAAAACAGAGAGATACCATTCTGGACTTAACAGGCAAGGTAACAGAGATGTTGTCATTATTTTGCCGATCTCAGATCAACACAGTGACAGACTTATGAGTAAATTAAATGGTATGAATCTGCATTGCAATATGACATGAGAAAAATATTATGGATTTATGTTTATTTTACTGAATTAACCTTCTTACCTGCATATTGTTTTGGCTGTCCACTATCCAGGAGGACAGTTTGGAGTCTGACGAGCCTGAAATGCCCTTTAAACGTGTGGGGTCAAAGGTCAGACACATGATGGGCTCAGGGTGGGCTTTGGCCTGGCTCAGCTTCGACCTCTGGGTTACATCCCACAGCAGTATGGATCCATCCTCGTAACCCGCCAGCAGCAAAGGACCAGTCCCCAAATCACTCTAAAATTAAAGAGATTTTTATTCAGGATTAAGTGAAAAATACTCAAACCTTGGCGAGATTAGTCAGCTCTTATCCATGTTCTGAAATACTTCTCTTGTCCCATGTGGGGAGTTTTTTTTGTTTTTGTTTTTTTTTAAGTCATACAGTGCACATTTAAACAAATTTCAATGTTAATTGCTTTAATTAAAGGTCAAAATCATCCACCATTGGATGGATTACCCAGGTAATCCAATGTAAATAAAATTTATCTTAAGAAATTAAAAAGCTACAATGCTTTGAAACAAAAACTGAAATACCAAGTCATATTCTTAACTCCATTCACAACAACTGTAACACGGAAGAGAGGTTAGGAGCAGAGAGGAGGGGTGAGAAACAGAGAGAGAGGGGAGGGGGCAGAGGGGAGCAGAGGAGAGAGGTGAGGAGTAGAGGAGAGGGGTGAGGAGTAGAGGAGAGGGGTGAGGAGTAGAGGAGAGGGGTGAGGAGTAGAGGAGAGGGGTGAGGAGTAGAGGAGAGAGGTGAGGAGTAGAGGAGAGGGGTGAGTAGCAGAGTGGGGGATGAGGAGCAGAGTGGGGGATGAGGAGCAGAGGTTATCTTCCTGGAAGCCCGCGCTGACACTTACAGAGAGCTGTGGGCTCCATTCATCAGACTGCTGCTCTATCTTCCACACACTCCATTACACTACTGCTCACTTTGCTCCTCATTCATATTACGGAGCTGTGCTGTTGGCAATGCAAAATACAAGGATCAAGCCCTTGCATTGTCCACATGTTTTAACAGTGTTGTATAAAGTATAATACATTCATGATGTATGATTCATGATGGAATAAAACATAGTATGTACAAGAAAGTCCATTTGCACGAAAGAAAAAATACACATAGAATTTAGCTTTGCATGCAGCCCCCTGTAGATTATTTCCCTCCATCTTCTTCCATTTCGACTAATGATGTTAGTCGGCCTGTACAATCAACAACTGTACAGGCCGACTAACATCCCAATGAATATAAGTGGTGCAAAAAACTAAAAATTAAAGTAAAATAATATGCGCCAAGCAAAGATAGAAACCTGCCCAAAATGCCAGTAGCTAGGTATTTTGCAGTAAGGTTGTCTGCTGTGAATGTGGACATCATGGGACAAAAGGTGAACTGATAAAATGAGAGCTTTCATACATCTTTTGATCCCAGGAGGCAAAGAAGAAAGGGGTGAGGGAGAGACTGCAGAGGCTCTGGATAAGGGGAATATGAATGGCAAACATTTTTCTTCATCACTAGGCTTTTTACAGTTCATCTGTGAAGCCAGAATGAAAGAACATGCTTCCACAGTGACATAAAAAATGAATTATTACAGAGTTAACAAATGTACCCTTGACCTGTGATACTGCGCATATACTGAAGAAGAGTCTGAGCGTACCACCAGGCCCCCAGAAAAAGCACTGTGCCATGCAAGCAAGAAGCGAAGACGGGCAAGAAATTTTTTCCATATGTGCGAAAGGGCCATATTTTCATCAATCAAGTCCTCCTCCTTCTCACTTAATGCTATATTTCTCTTCTTCCAACTTTAAACAAATTATAGCAAGACTTGTGTATCTCTTCCAAACACGTCGACCAGTATGAACAATGACAGATTATGAAAACAAATAAAAATAAAGAGGTGAAAATCAGTGGCTTGACTCTGCAGCAGAGCCATATTGGACACCCAGTTTCCCTTAAGTATAGGACCTCCTTGATTGATGATGTCATGGGTCAGAGGTCGGGGAACCCTGGGCAGACACCTTATTCATTATATCCTCCACAGCCGTTTGTACAAGAGGCTCTCTGCTGGAGTGGCGCTTCAGGACAAGATCCATCAGGACCATAACAGCCGGAAAGACAAATACAAGGAGGACAGTTGGGGGGGTTTGAGTACTGTACACGGTGTAAGAGTGATTTCAAGGCTAATGAGCACAGTTATGCCATAAATACATCCAACAATGACTGTAATAATATCACAGTGTATTAATTATAACAACAACAGTTTTGCTGGTCATGGTACTAAGTTACCAAGACAATAAATAAAAAGGGACAGACCAGAACAACCTCAAGGCAAAACAGAATCAGGATGCAGCATCAGTGCAAATTAAGTTTAACAAAGTAATGAAATGCAATTATCACAGCTAATTACAGTGACAACTTTGGCAAGACTGCCTTTACTGTAAGAACATTTGAACCACACCATATCAAGTGATTGTCACACTTGTGAATGAGGAAAAGAATCAACAGTTGTTTGTTGACGTGACCAGCTCTAGCCTGCTCACATAAGGAACCAATCAGGGCAGTGTTTTGTCCTGGTCCTCCATGATGTCATGGCCACGAGGCAGTAGGTGATGAGCTGAGACTGATGGATATCTGTATAGGAACATTTCCTCTCCCCGCCAGCCTCTGTTCACATTAAAAGCCTTGCACATCATACATCAGCACTGTCCCGCTGCAGGCCCAGCCTGTACTGGACATATGGAGACACTTTCTGGCTTCAGGCCCGCCATATTGTTGTGCACTTTCAGGAGCACCTTATAGATGAGGCAGAGGTTTAACTGTGGGCTGAGAGAGTCTGCTGATGGGAAGCTGGACTGAGAAGAACGAGCAGTTTAACACTGCATTTAATCTTTTCCATAAACTCCAGCCGAGATGGCTTAAAGGCCAGCAATAAATCTGTTTGAGCATCTGTCCTGGTAATAATGGGGGATAATCGCTGCATATCTCAGCAGCACAAAGAGAAAGACCGTGAGGATATGAGAGTGTGAGGAGCTCTGTCGCCTGGATCATTTCAGAGACAGATCGAGATGATGGCTGTGTCAGATGTGCCTTCCTGCAGTGCAAGGAGAGGAAAACAGCAGGCAGCACTTTAGGCTTCGTAAGAAATCATAAGCCTTTTTATGACTGACAAACTGCATGTGTGTAAAACTCCAGTCAGGCTCTCACAGTGCATAACCAGTATTCTCCACAATAAGACCTGTTTTTTGATTCTCCAAAATCAGGGCAATCCCAGTGCACTGATCTTTCTTGTCATTGAAACAGATGAACACAAGTTGATCTTTAAAGCGATCAGCCTGAAATGATTTAGCTTCAACTGGGCCCTTCGGCTTTGAAGTCAGACATCTGCCTGAGCTGTATTTCAGATATTATATAATTTATAATCATATAATTGATCATTATGTTTCCTGGCACTCAACGCTACAACAGCATGGCTTCATAAATCAGATGAAAGGTGGGTGTAACACTGATCTCAGGGAGGCAAGGGCTAAACACAAACACCTTATCTATCGCCTGTACAACACTTTTAGAGTTGTTATACTTTATTAAATTATGCCATTTATTTTTATAGCAGCAGATAATAAAATGGAAAGATGTGTCTCTTTATTTTCCTTTTATTAAAGGTCACAAAAATCATCTATATATTTAGACTCTCTACTCTTTTTTGCATAACAGATTTTCCATGCCTCTTAAAATTGTTAATAATTACCAATAAAAATAATACAACCTCTTGGTAATGGTCGGAAAATAAAACTCTTGACAGAATTGACAAAACAGAAAACAATCTCCTGCTGGGATCAGATTGGGTGTAGAGCTGCAGGCTGATATATGGCTGTGAACCCCCAGCCCTCCCGAACGCTCTAATTACAGTGCGGGGACTCACTGCCAGCTGAGAAGAAACGCTTTGGAAAAAATGGTCTGGGACGCGCTTACGGCATTTATAAATCAAGTGCCACGTATCTCATATGCATTTTTGTTTAACCTTTCTTTCATTGCAGTTTTATGTGTTTCTGGTCTATCAAAATCAAGCAGGTATCTTTGGAAGGCCGGTGCTGCTTGAAATGTAAGGTCATAAAAATGAATGATTCTATAAATAATGGCAGTAGGAGGAAAGTAATTAAATTCAAGTCCAAACAGGCAAAAAGCTATGATTCAAGTTCATATCAGATTTGTGTAAACTCACTGTATTTTCAGTTTGGTACATACCTGCCAGAGTTTGATGCACATAACCATGCCCAGCTTTGAATCTGGTACCAAAGTGCTGACTGGAGTCTTGCAGGGCAGCTCAATGATCTTGATCTGCAAAAGTATAAATATTTAGGGGTTATGATGATATTTAGGGGTCATTATTATAGCAAAGATATGAAGTCATTCTAAAATATAACTGTACTTAAAGGTGCACTATGGAGCTCCGCCACCTGCTTGTGTCCATGTAGAAGTTACTTGTTTTTGCTTGTATTTGTTGGGAATGTTTCGCAGCATGGCACTGAATGTACTAATCTTATATTGATTAAATTGTAGCTGTCCAAACCACCAAATCATCAAAAACACACATTCTTACAGGGTTGCCTTGCACAAATTGCTCTGAACTTGGTTTTGTAGTTGCACCTGCTTGACTTCATGCAGTTAATTAAGTTTAATGCCATACTGTGGAAAATTCCAGGAGATGGCGAACCTTCCCCAAAAAACGTCACATAGAGCACCTTTAACTACCCATTGTCTGGAGTGTTTTTAGACTCAGTTGCTAGGCTTCAATTCCCAAACCCAATTTGCTTGCGTTTCCTAAACAAAAAAAGCTACATCCAGTGTTTGTCATTGTGGTTTGGGACCTCTGTGAACCAGGGAGCCTGCTACAAACTGCAGCACTGCGTGATCCATCAGAGCAAAGCAGCCGCCATGTTGTCTATAATAAATCCCATTAAAGTTCATTCTGTGACGTTGATAGTATTTCCCTGCACACATTGTATATTTTATCAGAATCAGTACCAATCTAATGAGACCCGTGATACAGTCTGGACCTGTGTTTCTAATGCCCGAATCCCAACCAATGCGCAGTCACTTCCTCCACCGAGATAATGCACAAATTTATTCTCATTAGGCTTAAATTAAACATCCCTTTAAGGTAGTGATCTGTATTTTAGCGCAAGGCCACATCTGTCCTCTCCTTGTTTACCTCCGCTAGTCTGACAAAGAGGGCCTTTTAAGGACTTCTCAGCGCCTCCGGTGATGTGCAGTTCTTGTGTGGCGTCGTGCTGCCCGTAAATACAAAACCCACACTATTAATTAATGTTTCTACCATGGCAAGTTTGTTACTGTGAGCTGTAAACAGTGAAAGCGCTTGAAAAATCAGAGAAAGAAGTTGGGTTTTCATGCGTGCACATTTGAAAATTTGCCTAACCTTTAAAATTGGCAATAAATCATCCATTGTACGGGCATTTTTATGAATTGTTTCTTCTGAGGGTGTTCTGTTTGGTAATACACGATAAGCATCTGTCTGTGTGTAATAGGGCAGGGAGGTCAATGATAAAATGGGCACAGGTTGTTTAAGTTTATCTTTTCTGGGTGTCTCTGTGTTTATGTCTGTCTGTGTCTGTTTGGGACAATGGCATTATTGAGATGGTGGGCGCCCTGATGCCTGGCCCGCTGGACTCGAGTTAGCACAGGCACGTTTGAGCTGGATCGGGTGACCGCTTTGGGCCTTTTAAGTATGGTTTCTCAGCAGTGGACCAAGTAATATGAATCTGAAGGCAATATAAGCAGGCTGGGTAACTGGCTCAATAGCTTCCAAAGTATCTGGTACATTTAACTGGTAAACAAACAGAAATAAAATACTTAAAGGTCCTCTATTACACAAAATTGGATGAGCTGTAAGCCATATTAGAATGCTGTTACTTCCTCAAAGGCATGCCTGGAGTTGTGTTTTGTTTCATTCACACATGTTTGAGAAATATTGTTTTTTTTAATCTGTCAGTATCTCCAAAGGTCAAAATGCTCTGTTCCACCTTGTGAAATCATGAAGAGAGCAGAGTTTAGTGATTCCAGGGTTGAAATCATCCACATGATTCTTGAGGTGTATGGAGCTTAAAAACACAGTGGAGCACTGTAGAGCCTGTATTAAAACATGACATCACAAGGTGGAGCAGAGTGTTTTCTGTTTGAGTAAGGCTACGTCCACACGACAGCGCTCCTGGATTTTTTTTATGCGGGTTGAAAAAAATTTGCGTCCACATGTGTCGGATCAGTAAATATTCGCGTCCAGACTAAAACGAAGCACTGAGTGAAAACGATGTAATACATATGCCACACCGATATGTGGCGCTGTAAACAGTAAACAGCCAGAGCCACCAGAAACGCAATACTACAAAGAGCGCATGCGCATAAAGTCCTTTCTCTTCCGCAAACACAAGAAGATAATAATGATGGCGAACACACGCACAAAAACCGACTCTCTCGTTTGGACTGACGACAAAGTGGAGTTACTTCTACGAGTTACGTTGGATCACAAAACACGTCAGTATCAGCAGAACACGCCACCCCCAAAACGCCGGCCCCGTGTGGACAAAAAGCCAAAACGAATACAAACTTCTCAGTTTCCATCAAAAAACCCTAAAACTCTGCATAAATTTGCAGGGTTTGTGTGTTAATCATGTGTCAATTAACACAACTCCAGGTATGTTTCTGATGAGGAAACAACATATCAGAAAATAAATCCCATTTAAGAAACATTTTTATTTCATAAACTTGACCCATTTATGTCCCAAATTATGGGGTAAACATGTTCCAATCAAATACTGTCTTTACTGATAGCAGCCAATCATTTATCAGTAATAAATCTCTGCAGTTGCAGAGTTGCAGAGTGATTTCTTGAGATGCATTTTGCATGAGACACTTTATCTGCAGGTTAAGGCATTGGCAACAGCCCAGGTTCTGTTGAGATTGTAGTACATTTTTTAAACCTGTCAAAACAACGGCACGGTAGCAGAGTGGTTAGCGCTCTTGCTTCACAGCAAGAAGGTTCCGGGTTCGATCCCCGGGTCGCCCAGACCTTTCTGTGTGTGTTCTGTGTTGAGTTTGCATGCATGGTCTGGGTTCGATCCCCGGGTCACCCGAGCCTTTCTGTGTGGAGTTTGCATGTTTCTCCCCGTGTCTGGGTGGGTTTCCTCCGGGCACTCCGGTTTCCCCCACCAACCCAAAACATGCACCATAGGTACCTCCAGCTTAGGTCCTGACCAAGCCGAAGCAAGAAGATCATGGAGATGGTCCCCGGGCGCCCTAATGTGTGTGCTGCCCACTGCTCCTAATATATGTATATATATATAGGATGGGTTAAAATGCAGAGAAGAATTTCTCCAGTGTGAGATCAATAAAGTTCACTTCACTTCTTCAAATGCAGTATCAATTAAACCCAATGTTAACCTTTGAATAGTTTCTGGTCCAATTTTATAGAACAGATCCAACAAATTCAATTATTTTGTTTAATTGCTTTAGAAAATTCTGGTGTGGGTGGTCTAATAAGTAGAAAATAGTGTGGCAAAAACCCACAAACCTAATCGAGCCAACAGATAGCACTTCGTCTTATCAGGTCCATACAGGTTGAATGTTAAACCAATTATCACAACCACCCACTGAGCCATCACACCTACTGCAGACTTTCTTCTAGCTGCTGTATAAAGATGGTGAAAATGTACTGTAGTCAAACTGTAGGACTAAAATATAATGTAAATCACTGAACAGTACAGCAGATTATAACATCTAACCTCTTCAGTTTGTTCTCCTGGAAAAGCCAGCAACCACTTCCCAGGACTTGTCTCCAACATCGAGCTTTGACAAAACCCCACACTGCCGGTCCAAATGACGTCCACAACATCAGTCCGGCCTTCAGCCAGATCCCATAGGCAGATCTGCATGTCACGTCCTTGACTATAAAAACATGATATAAACTGTATATATCCCAACACTATAACAAGGCTGATCAAAGCTTTATACTTTATACATATTTAGCTCACCTGATTAACTTTTGTCCTGACTGAATGATGTTGAGCCATATCACAGAGTTTCCAGAATGTCCTTCAATGACCTTTTCAGGCCGCCGCGTGTTCAAGTTCCACATGTGGATAGCACCCTTCCCCGAACTAGAAAACATACATTGATTTATTAGGTTCTTGTACGCTCTTACTGTCTTAAAACATATCATTAACTTTGATTCACCCCTCTCTAACCTTGTTACAACAAGATAATAAAAAAGAAGGAAAAGGTTAGACTAAATAAATAGAAAACTTTCTCAATTTTGGCTGCACTATAATTTAAAAAAAAAAAAAAAAGAGAGAGAAAAAACAAAATGGCATCTTTGCCTTAAAATGTATGTCATAGAAAATGACTCACCCAGAAAATAGCAGAGGAGTGGTTGCCTGGCTGCAGTGGAAGTTGAGGGTGTTGAGGGGCCCACCAGCGCCCCTCAGGGTGTAGATGGGAGTCGGAGGTGGACGAGACATCCCGGGATCAGGACATCTTTGAACCAAAACAACAGCACCAACTGAAACAGAAAAATGAAATGAGTCCGTCTATGTAAAGACACTACAACATAGATAATATGAGCAAAACAAAAGTATGTCAGTAAAAAGGGCCATAAGAGGTCACATGCAAGAGCACTTCATGCCAGTCCTAAACCATGATAAATGCCGAGTTCCAACTGTGCCTTGAAGACTGACTTAAATTTACTCTCTGTCTTTGACTATTGTTAGTACAAAGCCTGTGGCTGCTGGAGACACAGTTTCTCTTCTTACTCAGTCTTGATAATACCTCTTACTCAATATGCTATAAATCACATCCACTGACAGCTTAATTACAGTAAATAGTGGCAGATTCAGGCTTCTCACTCCTCCTGTGATCAACAGCCGTTGTCCCAGAGGCACAGGTAACAGATCAGGCTTTTATGTTGTTTGTAGACTGAGGAAACCCAAATGACCACAGGTATGCAGCAAGGAAATGATGTATCAACACTAAAACACTGCTCCAGCAACATGATGGACTGGATGAGATTGACTTTATCTACAAAACAAGTAACACTCCATGTTATCACCAGGTTGTTAATCATATTAAAATGAGTAATTGCACGCTAGCACAATATCCCTAAGACATGCAAGAGGCAGTGTACACTTGGTACCAATCCAATGCAAATATAAAATGATTGTATCAGGAAGAACATTCAGCATTAAACCCATGAAAACTATAATCCAAACACAATAGTAATGTGCAATAGATTAAGGTGAAGATTTAAATTATTGCTTCAACTGTATGTATTTATAATATGCTATTAAAAAGTGAACCAAATTCTGTTCTGAGTGATATGGACTTTCATTTTGCTGCACAAATCCTGGCGCAAAACCATTTAAAATGCTAGTAATTATTAATTATTTTTACCGACTCCAAAGGTTTCAAATAACCCAAATAACTCTGTACACAAGCTGTCTGAGATGACAATACATTTCCTTGAAAATGTGAATTAATGCATGTTTGTTTCACAAAGGATAGGAAGCTATAACACTGAAAGTCATCTTCTTTCACTTATCATAACCTCTGCTCTCGACCATCAGATTCAGACTGTGAAACCGGAGCCTGAGACATGCAGGAGCAGCTCATTTCAGAAGGTTAGTGGTTAAATTGTCCATGTGAATCTGTGGAGCGGAGAGACGGACCAGGCCGGCCTGCATAATTAAAGACACCACCACAAGCCTGCAGTCTGAGGCACTCACTCATGCAGCCAGGCCATGACAGGCAAAACAACAGTTAGACAAAAGCGGTTTTAGCGCTCGCTGTGTAAGATCTACAAAACTTAGCCAAATACAATAGGGCTACAAGATTAATTGCAATTTGCCAATCACAAAGCCTGCAATTTTTAAGTACCACAATTTCCTCCACAAACAACTAAATATTATGTTTTATTATGCATAGAAATTGCTAACCCTGTAGTTACAATCTGTACAAACATGTTCTGAAAAGTGATTCTTGCATTAGTTTGCCAGTTTATATTTCAGTTTTTTGGCAATTCTTCTGGATCTGTTTAAAATGTGACGTTTGAACAGAATCCTATATTAAAACATAATTCGCAAATCTTGTCATAAAATGGTAATCAGATATTTTTCCCAAATCTTTAAGCATTAATATAAAGTACTTGACACGATCTACATGTTATTATACTCAAGATTCCAAATAAATATACACGGTTACAGGAAATATTTGTCATGGAGGAAATTACTTTTGCTCTCAGACTGAAAGAACACAGATTTAAAGAAATGTTAACATTCCAGTCTCTTTGGACATCACATGTTTCTTTTGATTTTCAATTAATATTATATTTATACAATGTCAAGTGGTTTTCAGGGACAACACATAATTTATTGGTTTACAACATAGATTAGACAAGATAGATTGGCGGCACGGTGGCTGAGTGGCTAGCACTCATGCTTCACAGCTAGAAGGTTCCGGGTTCGATCCCCGGGTCGCCCAGGCCTTTCCGTGTGTGTTCTGTGTGGAGTTTGCATGCATGGTCTGGGTTCGATCCCCGGGTCGCCTGAGCCTTTCTGTGTGGAGTTTGCATGTTCTCCCCGTGTCTGGATGGGTTTCCTCCGGGCACTCCGGTTTCCCCCATCAACTCAAAACATGCTCCAGGTAAAATCCTCCAGCTCAGGTCCTGACCAAGCCGAGCAATAAGATCATGGAGATGGTCCCCGGGCGCCTGAAAGACGAGCTGCCCACTGCTCCTGATGGATGGGTCAAATGCAGAGAAATAATTTCCCTACGGGGATGAATAAAGTCTGTCTTCTTCTTCTTATGCAATATAACTGTCTTGTCCCATCCCTATAACTTAATGTAGCCCATTAGACATAGTACAAGGTTGAAAATTGTGAATGTATTCTTACGTAGTATTTCTTTAGGAGGAAAATGTGTCTTATCCTCACAACCAGATCCTAGTCGTTGCAAAGAAAATAAAGAAGTCACACAACTGAATGAAAATTAAGCAGCTTAACCACTGACTGTACAAACTAGTTGTGTGGTATGAAAAAAATGGTAAAAAATGTCAACAGTGTTTTTAGTGAGGGTCTGTCTGTTAAGCCTCTGGTAAAGAGTAAGTCCGCATTCCTATTCCTCAGACTGTCCTCATGAGAGCCAGTGGCGGGGAAGGCTGGGTCTGATAACAGGTGGATTTAGGTGCACTCATTGTCTTTCTTTAGCCGACCACAGAATACCCTATGACTCACACAAACAGGACAAAAAATCTGTCTATTTTCACTGTCTGCTCTTTAAGACTCTCCATTGCCAGTCAAAGCTTAACGTCACTCAAAATAAACCAGTTCAGGACAATGCTGGACATGCACTTTGTTGGGTACACTTCATTTTGTACTTTTCTTATTGTATTTATTTGTAAAGGGCTAGCACATATTAATGAACAATTAAAATGTAAATATGTAAAAATTATAGACAACGTGGCTAATTTCCATCTTCAGTCCCTCAGCATATACAAATGTGTGAAAATGGGATTTTCTGTGCTCACAAAAATGAAGACAAAGCACCGAAACAGACTGAATGCTGATATGCCTGATATGTGTGTTGCGCTCTCCTCCAGCGTGCCGGACTGGAACACGCTACAAAAACGCAGACAGGCCCACCTATGTCATTAGAAATGTTGAAATGTTAAGACATGTTTTGTATAATTTCTGATCTTTTTGTAATTATTTTTTACTATTTTGATCCAGTATTGCTGGTTCAATTGAATGCTGAAAAGAAAAAGAAATGGGCTACATTTAATGTCCAAATAGGCTACTTATGGATACCTTTTATAGCTGGTTCGATTACTGTTTTTCATTGTTTAAAACTTGAGTAATACTAATTATTCAGAGAGACATGATAACTCAACAGTAAAATATCTGCATTAATGTTCAATAATGGTCAAATCCAACCTTCACTTTGTGACTTACAAATCTACTGAAGTGGGTCGTGAAGGTTTGTGACTTTTAAAATATGGTCCCTAGAAAAAAAGTTTGGAAAACACTGGTCTACAGGGCAAGGAAAAAAACCTTACCTGCCATATGTCAAAATGCTTTTTAGCAAACCTATTTAAATGTCATTGTGTCAAAGGATTTTATTGATTCATAAGTGAGTCAAATGTGCAAATATTGAAATCTTACATTTTTAAAAATGTTGAATCTACACCACAATTAACCACCACAGTAATGATTAGTGTATGCAACAAGTCATTCCACAAGCCAAGTCTGCAGCACAAATCTAACTCCTGTCGCTACTTCCTGAGGTCTTTTTCTTGTTATCTCAAAGTCAGCATTCCCAGCCATGGAAGTGCCACCAACAATAGGTATGCTCCAGTGGTGTCAGCATGAGACACTTAAAACACCCAAGATACAAGTTTGTGTGCTGCTCAAATACTGTAAATAAACAAGATGGAGGCCGGTCGTCACTCAAATTTGTTTACATGGATGCTTGAATTGTTCTCTGGTAGCACAAAGAGACAGAAGAGCAAATATTTAAACCCGGAACTCAAATTCTCAAACAGTCTAGTTCCAGATAACAAATTTACAAGAAGCTTCAAACTTCAAAACAAAACCAAAAATACAAAATGTGAATTGAGCAGGAACAACAAGTGAGTGTGAAAAATATATAATTAATGAGTAGTTATCAACAATGTGATATAGCTTCAACTATCCACTAAATATAGAAAAAAATGAATTTGGTCATGCCAGTAAAGAAATCGCACTTATGGCATCTTTATATTGTGCACTATTTCACATTTTGTGTTTAAGTTTTAGGTTTTTGGGTCCTCAATTTTTTTTTTATATTATTATGAATTTAAAAAAAACACACACACATAATTCACAAGTAAATGCTTAACCCATAAAAACTAAATTATCTCATAACCGCAAATCGAATCTGAATACAGTTGAATAGAAATATGCAAACAAAATCAATTATAAATAATAATAATATTAAAAAATAAGTGAGTGAAATGATACTAGAACAGTGACCTGGTCTATCTTGCTACGGTGGTCAATCAAAACTTCTTCCATGACAGGACATAATAAATCAGAGGGACTGACTAATATACCTGAGCAGGAACAGGAGCCAGTGGGAAGAGGCAGGAGTGGAGGGCTGCGGCTGCCGTTGGCCCTGAAACAGATAAGACAGCTCTGTGTAATCTGACTCTAAGTCCATGGATAAAGGCAGTTTGTCTGTTCTTGGGCCGTCTGTCCACACCTACTGCGTAATTAGGCCTAATTATGAGAGAAAGGTCTGCTTCCCCTTCATGTTATTAAATAAGAGCCAACCCGGTCCGCCAAGCATCTCTCAACACCGGCAAGGGGCTGGCGACCTTCAGATCAAACGTACCCCACTATCTGTACAGCTCACCTCAGCATCACCACACATACGGGAGGGAGAGAGGGAGGGAGGAGACTTATGATATGAGCCATCAAATGTTATGGGGGGGTAGTCTAAATTCCTGCCTCCGTATCATGTGATCAGCAGCTACCCCACCTGAGCTGCCCCTTGTTAAATTCAGCCATTCATAAATAAGGCATAAAGGATATACTGATCACAGGGGGTTTATTATAGAAACTTTATAATGCCTGCCTAGACAGGAGCTATTATGGGGCATAGGAACTCCAGATCTTGTGATATCGGAGTGGTCAAATATGAGATCTGAGCTGCCTGATGAAAAACGAAAAGCAGATTACATACAACTAAAAAGCATGCAGTCAAGATAGCCTACACAGTGAAAGACAAGAGAACCAAATATTAATCCTGGCTAAAAGAGAAAAGAATATTCTGTTTTCTTACTAAGCCTAATAAAAATGTATGTGCACCTGTCAGCACACAGCTATAAGGGCCATTTATGAGCTCATTATACTGGTGATACATGCAATCTAAAATATGTGGTCGTAATCCATCACAGTCATCATAGATATCTGATAATAAAACAGTCCACAACATTGCAGTTACCAATAACAGAGATCTATGGCCAGAGAGATCTGTACCTATTGCACTGTGGAGGAAGCGCTTGTGCTGAAAGCGGAGCTGCTCCATTATAAAAGTCTAGCTAGACAAACAGTGAGGGAAGTGTGGAGGAAGGCACACGCCCTTTATTGTGTCTTGGTGGGGGAGGGTATGGACTGGACAAACAGCCAGTGTCAGATATAGGCTCAAGATGGACACAAGTGCACCAACACCCACTGTCAGTCACAGGCCCAGTGAGCGGGAAGAGGTGGCATTGTTCATGTGAATGGCGTGAATGCTAAGCAGGGGCCAGGCCTGATAAGAACTCAATGGCTTGTGGGTGTCATTGAGTCAGGCCCTGATGGAGTACCATGTCAGCGGCTCCTTCGGACCTCCTGACTGCAACAGTCAGGTACCACAGTCTTATCTGTTTGCCCTATCGCCCATTTCCTCCACAGCATCACCTACCTGGACACTCCTGGATAAAGAGACACAAGAGGGATGACAGCATCATGTCACATACGTCAGCAGGTATCTTAGGTGAGCCTACACTCCAATGCGATTTGGCTGGTTATAAGAACTAGTCAAGGTTATGATCACAACAGGATGCCGTGAACAATAAAGTGGCGCAATGGTCAAGCTTGTGTTTTTGAGCAGTGAATGACAGCACAAAGACAGAATAAGTAAGGAATAAGTAAGAGAAAAATGTTTGACAGACAAACCCTGTGTTGAAAGTTAGTGTCCGGCAAAAAACAACAGGATTATAATTCATCTGTTAAGTTTAAGGACATTGTAATCCTCTTGTGGAATCGTTATTATATTACTCATAACATGCACGATTATAGACGGGCCAGTAGTATCGCTTCCCCTGTTTTAATCCGATACATTCTTCTTTCTAAAACTGTGACCACTGTGACCATCACGGTTAGCAACAAGCTAATATTCACATAAGACACTACTACTACTGTGATGTACTTTTACGAATGAAAATGATAAAGTACCCTGTGTGTCCCGCAGAACGTGGTTAAAGTGAGTCTTCTGTTAAAAAGTGAGTCTTCTGCTGCTTCTCCGCGAAACAAAAACAAACCAAAAGGACCCCGGCTTCAGTAGTGCGGCTTCCCGTCCAGATGCCTGTACAGAAAGAAAAGATTCCTCAGTCATTTATTACGGACTATAGGGGCTGTGGCTCGGTTTTGGACTTTCATAATCTGTTCTGTATCATATGCTACGTCTGATTAAATGTTTGTTTTTATTTTTTTTTTAAAAGAAAAAAAAAAAGAAAAAGAAAAGAAAAAAGAACTGATCAAATTCAGTTATACATACACGTTTTGTTGTACTTAAATCTCGCAAGCATGGTCTGTAAAGCATATATTTTAGTATCCTATATGAAAATACATCTTTTATGATGATATTGATCTTTTAGATTATGCTGATGCCTAGGAAATAATAAATTACTATTCGTTGATTGATGAATTAATAATTATGTTATACTTAGGCCTACATACAGAACTAAATATCACAACAAATTATCATGGTATATTTGGCGTTAGTAGGGTATGTAAAAATGTACATGAATATTTAATTACATAAAAATGTAATTAAATAATTCCACATGAATCTCATATGTTGCTATTTTGGCCTTAATGCCTATTCGTGTTCCTCTTGCTGTTGTCTTTGTACTCTTCTGAATGCCTCCAGTTTTTGTTCCTATGAGATCTTTACCTCCACTGCTGGTGTCTTTTGGTCTTCTTCACACTGTTTCTAGGTGAGAGGTTTTGGTCATCCAGAGTTTATATTTCTTCATCTTGAACCACTGTTAGTTCATTTGTCAAATCTTCAAAAGTCCTTTCTGGTGTCACTTCCTGGAGCATTTTTTGTTCTTCCTGTTCTTTTTCTTCTTTTTGGCAATGTTCAAGTACAGAACAGTTCCATTCGTGGCTTGCATCTCATCATGCCTAGTTAGATGCTTCAACCACACTTGATAGGAGTAATGTCAGGTTTTTCCAGTGCTGACTTGCCCTCTGTATTTCCAGTCTTCTGAAGGACATTTTCTCACCCATCTTCTTCAGAAATCTTACCTTCAGTGTTGGTAGATGGTTCTTCATTGAGTAAAATGACATCAGTAGCCTCATCTGAAGGGCCTCTTCTACATCTGCCACTGTTGTTTCCTCTATAGTCTTATGAAGACCACTCAGGATCTTCTCTAGTGGAGTAAACTGGTGTTCCCAGCTCAGTCTGTGTCACCTGGTGGCTGGGGTGAGAGACTTTAGACATTAGATTTTTCTTCAATGTCGATACAAACACAAGGTTTTTCACTCTCTTTCAGCAGTTTTAAGAAGAGCTGCTCTCAGGACTTCCACTCCTCAGGGGCCTTAGCAAACTCCCGCTGTTGCTGTTCATACTGTCTGCAGTAAAAGTGCACAGGTTCCACTGAGCCCATTTTCATAGAGGTTTGTTCAGAGCAAATGCAACAAAAGTTCAAACAAGGGGCATTCCATACTTGAGCCTTGTTAAAGAAATGTCAAAACATGCACCATAGGTACCTCCAGCTTAGGTCCTGACCAAACTGAAGTAAGAAGATCATGGAGATGGTCCCTGGGCGCAGAAGTGTGCTGCTGGTTTGTTCATAAAGTTGTAGTACAGTAGATTGATATAAAACTGTTATTATAAAAATAAGTTACTTACTTATTTTTATAATAACAGTTTTATATCAATCTACTGTACTACAACTTTATGAACAAACCAGCATGTAGCAAATGTTTCAGGATGTCTGCCACATCAAAGACTTGCTACATATATTTTTGCAGATCAATAAATACTAAAGAAATCACAAACAGTATAAAACTAGGAAAGTGTTCTATGTAGGATGGGGCAAGATCTTGCGAGGCAAAATTACACTATGTACACATTATCTTGTGAGATTTTCTTTTGTGTTTACATTTGGATAACATTTTTTTTAAGAAGCTGTAGTTCCAAAAAGCAGTTCCCAAATATAAAATAAAGAAAAGAATGGTGACACCAAAATTGTGAACTGTACTGCATAATTTATTTGCTATAAAAAATGTCGAAATCTCTGTCTCGCCTTATTCTTGTGGACCCAATCTCGTGTCTCGTTTTGTCTGATTTCCTTCTCCCTCCATGCAATTGTAGTATGAAACATTTGACGTTTCTTTGTTGTGTTTCTTTATTAGACTGATATGCTATCAAACCTCATGACAGAAAATATGTAGCAAGCTTCACATAGCTGCTCAAACAGGGGAGTCTTTATTTTTCATCCTTTTCAGTCTAAATGAGAAAGAGAGCAGGGCGAACAGGCCCGTAATCCACAGTGCACACAGAGCCCTTTCATGAGAGTGGTGGGAGAGACTTTTATTTGTCCATTCCTATCATGGAGAAAGCAGGTTTCAAGCTCGACTAGGCCTGAGCTGGAAGATTAGATGAAACCAGAGTGTCTTAAACCTCTTCTGTGGCCTTGGATTAGAGTTGGCTGTATCCCCCTCAGCCCTCTGAAATGAAACAATCAAGAGTAGGCCTAGGTATTGGATCAGTGAGAGTCTGGGGAAGCAAAACAAAAAAGTGTATTTTTGAACCATGTGTCAAACTTTTAAGGAGCATTTGTTGACATTGAAAGCACATAGTAAAGAATGTAAACACATAATAGGCTAATTAATGTAATTCACCCTTACTCTGGGAATTACAATTGTCGCCCATTAAAGTACTGAGAATTTTAGCAGATAATTTTTTTGTAAAACCAACTCATAGGCATTATTAAGTAAAGACATAGGCAGTGTCTAAATACCTATAGAGCAATATGAAAGTCTGGCAGCAAACCAGTAAGGCCTGTTCACTGTGCCAATAATATTATACATATTTTAAATAAAAAATTAGTAATTTAGACACAAAAGTCTTGTGTAAAAATATTTAAAATACATATTAAAGATGCATTATGTAACTTTTCTGTTGGAGGGGGCTTGTTTCTATAGATATATCATTGCTCTTCCTGGAATGTTCCACAGTATGACATTAAACAGCTCTACCTTACATTATTCAAATTACTCATTAGCTCAAAAATACCCAGAAAAACAGGCATTCTGGCCTCTCCACAGATCTGACCTGTAACTACGTCCGGTTTGGTGTCCATGAACATAGAAAGGCTTAATACCATACTGTGAAACACTCTAGATAAAGCAATAACATCTCCACGGAGAAAGGCATTTTGATGGATTTGATGGATTATATTTTAATCTACTATAATTTACTGATGAAATGGCTCAAACTCAGAAGCAGCTGATGAAGCAATGAAACCCTGTGCTTAGAAGAACCTGTAGTGAGCTTAAACTAATTAGCTCAAATGGATGAGCCTGGACACTCATCCCTTTGCAGGAGGTGGTCCCCTATTCCTCCCATCGCCATCAAGTTCATCAATTATTCTTACAGTCTCATCTTACCCAGGGGTACGGAGTCTGGACGGAGATGTGCTCGGGCTGCACTTTAGAGCCAGTGGTCCCCTGGTTGGTCGGGGCAGCGAAGGAGGTGAAAGACAGAGGAACGTGACAGGCTTAGGGTGTGTATTCTGTATCGTGCATCCAACGCAGGAGTTGTAAGGAAATCCCCGGAATCTCACTTTTAGTCCAGTCGCTTGGCCGTGGGGGCAGGCAGGTCACTTTACAGCTCATCACCAAATTAGAAAGGCGGCTGGCGGGGCAGACGGGGCAGCAGCCAAAACCACACAAGGTCAAAATAAGCAGGAGATGTGGTATACAGTCTGCAGGCACCGCGCATCAAAACCTCTCATAATGTAAAAGAACTGTGTGCAAGGAAAAAAGATCAGGTCAGGGAATCAACTTAAAAAAAATGACATGACACTATTCCAAGACATGAAAGAAGACCAAACTGCATAGACTTTTTGTGTATTTTCTATTTAAAGGTGCAGAATGAATCCTTCTTGAGGTGGCACATAATCTGAAAGTTAAAATAATACTTAGAACATTCCCTATGGAGATAGACTATGATATTCTACAATATCTAACAGCATTTCCATGGAAACAAGCAGGTGGAGGCCCTAAATAAGTGGAGATGTCCTAAGAAATGAATAAAAGCCAATGAGGGGATACAAGGCAAGGCTGCTCGGAAAAAAGGGCTCATGTTTTTAGTACTTTTATTTTTGTCTATTTTTCAGCTAAAAAGTTACATGCTGATACTTTAAATAAAATAGCGCTATGACTGGCAGACGATATAATTTATTATGATGATATTACAATATTGCAGTAAATTAACATAAATCTCTTAGTAAATAGTTAAGAGAACATCCTCTTTTCTTCTTTAACCACAGTAATCAGAATCAGAATAGATTTTATAGCTTGAGTGGCGCAAAATAAAACAATGACGTAAGGGAAAGAAGTGAAAAAAGTGACTGTAGACCTGCCCAAGGGGAGAGGCCTGTGCCAAATTGTAAATAACACAATTCACTAATATTGCAAGCTACATTTAAAGTATTGTATAAATGTATCTTGCAATATTCTGGAAATATAGTGAAAACATATAAGATAAATGCAATAGAATGTCAACAAATGCCTAATTTAATCCACTCCTCCAAGAACGGGGTGATAGAAATAACTGTTCATAACAATTGACATCGTATTTTATTTACTTGACTATATAACTAAAACCTTTGCCATACTTTCCTATACAGAGAATCCATTAGGAGATATGACTTCTGGGAGTAATGTTTGGGTGCTGGTTTCAAGTTTAAATCACTAGGGGCTGCGTGTTTTTCTTAGACTATTTTTCAGGTGTTAATGAAGAGATCTCATAGAGGGTGAGGAGTGACTGGTCAGCCAGCTACATTTTGGGAGTAGAACAAAACAATGATTCAGTACTCAGCGGAAAGCGAGAAAGCAGATGCACAGTCCCTATCTGGTATTAAGACATCCTCCCTGAATGAATGGAGGAGGGAGGCACGTTCAAGTCTAAAGTTAATATTGTTATCAGCTCTTCTTCAAACTCATATGAATGTGAGGCCGTTTCTCATGGTTAGGTTAACACACAGCAAGCTCTTATCTGACCTCTAGTGTTACTCCCCAAAGCATATAGAGGAATAAATGCCACTCAAACGTTCACCAACTGCTAGGATACAAGAGTCATCTCTAAATAAATAAATCCACACAATTCATATTTTTTCAATTAGAATTATAGTTATATTATAGTTACTTTAACTGCACAACTTAAAGGTTAAACATGCACCGATTTATATACAGTATTACATAAACAGATTTGTGGCAGGTACATTAATCAGGCCGTTTCCTACACTACCGTAATCCTCTGTGTCCTAAATAAAGTAATGATAAAGACAGACTAAAAATGTCTTGTGTCTGGATATACAAACGCTGGACGAGTTATTTGAGACACATGCCTCTACTTTGAGCAAACTCCTCCATGTACAGTAATGAGCGGTCTTCATTCTGCTGCTGTACGGGCCCATTCGTCATATGAGATGACATTAAGGCCAAAGGTGACGCAGTGAAGACTAATTACAGAGTTAGTTATATATACATACTGTATGCTTTTCTGTGACAGTGACACTCCTGTTTTTTAGAAATGTCTGATCAAGTTTGCTTTGGAAACACAGAACTGAGGTAAAGAGTTTTAAATTAGGGGGAAAAAAGTGCAATCCCATATGATTCCTAATAGCAATAGTACATACAAGCATAGTTAGTACATACACTAGGGCTAAAGTTGCATGACACACCCATTCATGCACATTCCCACCTGCCCCCACTCACATGCAAAACATACCACGCAAGCCGTCTTTCATCATATCACTGACCAACAAATAAACACACGCTGGCATAACTGTGCGCTCCACAGGCTAAGCTTACAATACACCCAGCATGCAATGTTAGGAGCTCAAGTCTGCACCAACACACAGAGGTTTTATAGGCCAAACAGGAAAGACACAATCAATCAAAGAGGTACCGACAGCACCCGCTGGGTGAGCCATGTGCTCCACATAACATGTCCATCTCTGCGTCAGCACTCTGAGTGGGGTTTCGCCAAGATATTCACTGGGACATCAGCTAGATTCTCAGTCTGTCAAATCCAAACGGGTCTTAAAATATCAAACCTATAGTTGAATAGCAATTCTAAAATAAAGTTGATCCACTCGTTGTGGCTGTTAGATGTTCTGCATGGTTATAGATTTGTTCTTTGTAAGACAAGACTCTTTTCTAAACACATTACCAATGATTTTTTACAGAATGTAAATTCTTGCTTTTCAACCCAAACTGTTTAATCATATTATGCACTGTATGAAAAAAAAAAAGCTGCAGGATTGATGGGAACACATTAAGCCTTCAAATCAACATTACACTCCCTTGAGGCCATTAGAAAACTCATTCTATCCAAGCCTTCTCCTAAACAAAGCACAGATCAAATATTCTCTATGGGCAGGAATTACATCAGGCTGCAATATAGACGTATAAATACAGTGATAATATAATATGTACTATTGGTGATGACATACAAATGAGGTTATCAGATTAAATCAAATTAACCAATGTTCAACCGTGTAATTATTCTTAGGCTTATCATGTTGTCACCTCCTACTGAACACAGTACAACAGGGGTTTTGACCTGTGACAAGTGCACAAAATGCCAACGATATCTCTTTGAGCCTGATTATAAAGTCAAGGTCTATAAATCTCTATAAGCAGCTTCCAGAAGTAATAAGATGGCTTCCTGTGTGGCATAAAACCTGCCCTGATGATTTAAGAGCTGAGGTTTCCAGTTGTGATAACTCATTTAGAGAAAGGAGGGGAGTCCAACCACAAATAATAAAGTTTTAGCACACCTCTTGCCTTTAAACCCAGATCATGATGTGCAACTTAAATCTGTGGTCAGTCTAGATAAGCCAAAAGCTACCAGTGCTCCATCACAGCATGTAGATAAGGTCACCGGCAGCCATGTGTATTGAGTTTGGGCCTTTCCTGGGGGTATCCTGTCCTTATCAGGAGTCAGATAAGAACATTTCACAGACCTTCACCTCTGCTTGGCATCTCATGGGAGTCTCCTTCTTAAATAAGTTGCCCACTGTTCTACCAGGCTGCTTGTCCATAAAACAAAAAGAGTGTAGCTTTGAGAAAATGAAATGCACACTTTGTAACAATTATCAGTCATCTTTGAAATTTCTGTAGGGAGTTTTGATTACAATCCAATTTCAGGTTTTCTGTGGCCTTGCTTTGGGCTCCGTTGTCCAGGCAGAACAATAAAGTATCTATTTCCGAGCTCACCATTACTCACTAGTAACATATTCTGAGCTGATTGACTTGAACTTGGGAAGCCAGACATGGTTGAGAGTGTTAGAATCCAGCAGACCAGCTTTTATACTCACCTGGGCTTATAGGTTTTGAGTGGTCTTTTTCTACATGAGACGTCCCTACTCTTTGCATCTCATAGGGGCCCTGAAGGCATCTCAGGGTGACAGCTCTTGAGCCTCAAACTGGCAGTACAACAGAGCAGTCATAATTGGCCCCTATTCATTGCTTAGGGATAATCCTCACCCAGGTTTAGCTTTTTTGTTAGTAGAATCAGTTTTTTGAATGTTTATACAAGACTTGTATCGGTTTCTCCTTCTCCCGAAGCTTTCACCCTGGTGCAGGGCTGTGTGTTTTAGGTTGTGTTCCCTCAACATGGCTCAGGACCTGATGTGACAAAGGCCTGTGAATGTCTGACTCACAGACGACTGTCAGCGTTCAATGGGCTGGATTAAGTCGGAGCGTCGATTCGAGCGCACCCTGACATGTTGACATGTTCCACTAAGTGCATTTCAAGGTGGATTTAGCCAGTTTGTGAAGGACATAGTAGACATCATTGCTAAAAGGAGGTGGGTATTTGTGTGTTTGGGAGGGCAGTGTCTGGGTTAGGCCTGACACGGTCGTCTCTCAGGGTGAGTGCGGCTGCTGTGGATACTGAGGAGGTTCAGGGGTTTCGGAGAGCCCTGTCCTTAACCAAACAAACACAATGGAATTTGTGCCATTGTTGGTGCACAAGGCTGAGTGACAGGGCTGCTCCTGTCAGCACAGACGAGTCAGGGTCAAAGTGTGACCTCTTATGACACCACTCGCACCAAAGATGAGCTGTTAGATTACACAGACAAATCCTAAGAACTGTGTGTTATCTAAAGTATGTAATAAAACACAGTGCACAGATAAGTGAACATAAATAATTTAATCCTAAAGATTGTTTCATTACGGTTTGTACACTTACATGAAATACATAATTTATGTAAAATATTCTCTATATACAATAGTGAAGATGTTAGCCAGTGGACATCAGGCCTGCACTCCCCAGGTTTGGGCTTTACTGCAGGTCATCATAAACTGGCCGAAAGGATAGATGACCCTGACCACCAGTGGGAATCAGCTTACACACATTAGTAAACAACTCCAGAGCCCAGAGTGTCAGCAACAACAGGAAAAAATATACTAAATGCATAATTTATCAAGTTAAAAAAATGGCAATTTCTTCTTCCAAATGTAGACAATGTGTTTAAAATAACAGAGTAGCTGAGCGAAAGCTGAAAGGAAATGGAGGATTTAAAGCAAACAGACATTGCAGTTACACCAATGGGTTGAATGACTTCCCTCATGTTGCTGTGGGCCAGTCTGGGGTCTCTGAAGTGGCTCGTTAAGAACAGGAACACGGACTCAATTACAGCGGGCAAACATGGCTACACCGGTTGGCTCTGTCCATCCTACCCTCCATAACACAGTCGACTGGGATGTGCCCCTGTGTCCTCTGCATGTGAGCCCTCCATGCTCCGAGTGATGGAGTCAAGCTGTTCCCGCTGAGAGGAGGTCAGGGTCCTTCAGTCAGCACCTCGGCCTCAGCACAGCACACAAGAATCCCCCCACCCTACCTCCCTGGGTCCCTCCCCAGCGCCAAAACTCAAAAACTTCACTCCGTTCCAAATAAACCTGCAAGTTGGTTCATTCTTTCTCTCCATCTCCTGGCACTCTGTCACTCCCCTCATCAAACCCATTAATCAGACTGGACAGATTAGACTTCAAATAAAAATAAACGACTCCCACAAGCCACTCCAGTCCACCAAGTTTTGTGGAAACCCACGTATTGACAGCACTAATGCTCCTCTACCGAGAAAACCGACAATTGGTTGAAGATGTTCAGAATATGCGAGTGCTTTGCCAAACTAACTGCCACTGTTCCAGTTTTACTGATGTAAACAAATCAT
This sequence comes from Paratrypauchen microcephalus, assembly GCA_036785185.1. Classification (NCBI taxonomy): domain Eukaryota; kingdom Metazoa; phylum Chordata; class Actinopteri; order Gobiiformes; family Gobiidae; genus Paratrypauchen; species Paratrypauchen microcephalus. Next base: position 405,999 of record JAVJIX010000090.1, on the reverse strand, counting down.
CTTATCTTGGAGTGTGTTGACTCTTTAAAGCCAGTCCTCTATCCATACAAACATACAGCAGATAGCCCTTATCAGTTTGGCTCAGAGAAAGCCTTCATCTGTCAAGCAAAAAGTGCATATCTTTAAAGGGATTAAAGGATTAAATGTGCAACATCCATATAGTTGAATGTTATATTCAGGACGGCCTGTGCAGAGAAGACTGTAGTAAGAATTGGAGGGCAACAGTGCCATCTTTGGGTAGAAGTGAGTAGTGTAGCTAAAGTTGGTTTCAGCTGTCAGTGGTTTAGAATTGCAGTCTCCTCTTGCTGTCAGCTGCATTGTGTGGTGCCCTGGTTAGGAGCAGTGCATGTTGGGGAAAAAAAGGGCTCTGTGGTTAGCTGGACTCATAGTGGACCTAAACAGTGTGGGGTTCCCTGAGTTGTTGGCCTGGCTGACTGACAGCAGCCCGCTGACTGTTTGTGTGTGTCCATGGGAAATGGGGCGGTGTCGCTGTGCCGAAGGCCCTCGGGCCATCCATCAGTGTCATGGGGGTGTGGAGGTGAGGGGGTGTATGGTATGTGTCACCTCCAAGACTAATGGACAGGAAGTACAGCCAGAGAAACAACAATATTTGCAGAATATTCAGAGAAAAGTTTGGGTGCAGACTACGTTACCTCTATGATTTCAACAAACCCTTAAACATGGTCTGTATCCTGATCGATGAGCCTGTTTATTTTTAGACCCTCATTTTGGACCAAATATGCATAGCTTGCATGTTAGAGGGATAAGCAGTGATTTTTCCATAATGTTCTAGTGATACATGGTCATTTGTATGGAGGTATTTTAGAAGGAGAGGGAGAGAGAGGATCCCTGTGTGCTTACGGGCCAAGGGGATTTAACCTCAGCAGCCTGTAACTGTGGCATCCAGCCCTGAGCGCTTTGTGATATGAGCCTTTATCACCTCTTCAGCACAAGTAGGGTGGATGCCAACTGTATTCAAGAGGTCAGAGTATGTAGCGCCACATCTGGTAAAAAAAAACAAAACAAACAAACAAACAAAAAAACCTTGTATACAAGCTCTAAATCAGTTACATACGACATTGATGCAACTTACAGGAAGCCCAGAGCGAATCCTTGTGTAACTTCTCCTGCATTTGGTCCTGTAAAGTGCAAACCCAAAATCTTCTGGTTCTCTCCACGTTCACATACAACCTAACAAAAAAACAGTTAAAACACAAGGCATAATGTAGCAAACTCCCAACATCTTAGAGACACATGATTCACAGGCTGCTAGATATGCAGAAACATATCAATTTCAGCCTCTTCTAATTTTATTCTGAAATTGAAGCATGAATATCTGCAATACAATGTTAAAATAAAATAATACAGTTGAAACATACCTTCAGATAACACTGGCTGGCATCACGCTCTGCAACAGTGAATTCCAGAGGCTTGTAGAAAGCATGATAAACCTAGACAGAGCAGAGCACATATCAAAAGTATATTATTATATTAAACCTATTTATAGCAAAATATTTCAGTTATCATTTATATATATACATATACATACTTTCTTTTTGCAGAAATGTATAATGGCAGCTATAATTTTATTTCATTGTTTAATGTTCTGCATGTTTTTATATTGTATTGTTGTTGGTCACCTTGAGTGTTGTAAAAGGCTTTTTAAAAAAAGATTGCATTTGGTTCATATAAGCAAAATTGTCAAGCCGAGTTAAGAGTCTACCACTGGCTACAAAAACATAATGGAGCTACAAAGTATGTAAAAACCTGGGATGAAATCTAGAGAATGTTTTTAGTTCCCGATAGTGACAGGTTTGGAACATTTTAGAGGAGATGTGAGTAAGTTTGCATTATCCGACAGCCAGCGTGCCGACACAAGTTACCGGGGCCGTGCAGCTGTTAGAGGCCGGGGTTTGCTGTGTCCTTTCTGATCTAAGCGCACCTGTCATCACCCGCTACACACCTCCATCAGGCCTCCTGCTCACCTGTCACTCATGCTAGGAGCCCCACCTCGCAGCTCCAAAACCGTTTATCAGCGCCGTGTGCAGGTACTGGCAAGTGTTTGTGTACGTGTGTCCGTGTACACAGGCATGTTACATATGTGGCTCTAAATATGTGTGGATGGGTTTAAAAAGCTTTATGGTTTATAGGAGATGAATGTTCTCTTTTAAAGTATTGTAGGACCAGGGTTGAAGCCGGTCCAGGTTATATTCATGTTCAAAAGACTCATAATCAATCATTAAAATATATAATACATATAATATGTATAAATCGTGCTTCATGTTGAAATGGGGGTGGGTGAGGCCTGTTTTTAAAGACTGTATTGACACAATATTTTAAACTTTATTTTTTTTATGCTGCTGATAACCTAGACATGAGTACAGTGTTTCATTTCTGTGTATTTTTATACTGAAATAACAAATAAATTCTGATTCTGTAATTATGGGGTAAATATAACTTTTATGGTGAAATTAACTTACCTCTATGCCATCTTTTCCATATCTTTTTTCAGCATCAGCTTCAGACAAACCCACACAGCCATACTCAAGAGGAGTAAAGACTGTCGTTGGAACCTGGAAGACGGTAAGAAAACCTATTATTCACATGCTTCAGAGAAACAATTCCTTCCTGATTTGAAGGACTCTCTGCAGACCTTTCCCTATTAAAAAATATAATATTTAGATATGTATTACTTAATTGCTCTGACCACAGAGGATGGTTGCCATAGCTTGAAACCCACAAATAAGCATAAACAAAAACAAAAATTTTTGTTGTAAAAAATAATGTTGGTTTTTGTAGCTTATTTTAATTTAAATTGAATTTAAATTCCATATTGGTCTGAGCATTTTCAGTAAAACACATATTTTAAACAAAAAGTAATTTAGTATTTCTACACATAAAATATTCAGTAAATGAACATCCAAAAAGACTATAATTAAACAAACTTGAAGGCTGACATGTGATAAGAGTGTACGTTTATGAACTAATGAGTCATTCTTACATTGTCATAGTTCATGAGCTGAGCACTCTGGCCAGCCAGTCTGCGAGCCAGGAGTCGTCCTGCTTTAATGGCAGTGGGAGTCAATTCTGGTCGACCCTAGAAAACACAAAATTACCAGTAAAACGTCATTAGTTGACCAACACATATAAGGTAGGCATTTTATTTTATTATTTAAAAAAAAAAACTTTGCTTAATATACACCTGTTAAAAGATAAACTAAAGAAATATGGTCGTAATAGTAATAATAATTTCAATTCATATTGAACTTTTCAACCCTTTACATTTCTGACGAAAAGTTTGACATAAAAAGTAACAGAGAAAACATATACATCTTAAAAGAATATCTTTGAAAAATACTATTTAGTTGAGGATGCCTGGTAATTACATACAGACATTACTGCACATTTCAGGAAACAATACCGCTGTAGGCCAATACTAAAGGGATGACTTAAACCTGTTAAATCACCAGCTTCACATCCTGTTGTTCCAAATATATCTGCACGTATGTCGATTGGAGCCGCCATATTCAACTTAAGTGTTTACACTCCAGACAGCATGTGTCACTGTAATGCATTTCTTGGCGGCGTGTACTTGTTTAAATACAACAAACGAGAGAATGACAACAATGCTTTGGACAAATTGATGGAGAGATCAATCCTCCGCCTCAGGAAAAGAAACTTCCCGCTGCAGTGGAAGGCTGACAGACAGATTGGGGTGAGGTAGGACTCATCAAAGCGGCTGTCAGTTTGAGAGCGGTGTGTGCATGCAGTGCTCTGTGTGTGTGTGTGTGGGTGGATATTTAGCACATCGTGGGGACTAAAACCTGTGCACACGCTCAAGTCATGGGGACCTGCCTCTGTGATGGGGTTAGAAATCAAGTCCCTATAGTGCAAATCTGTTAGTATTAACAAATGTTATTTTTTTTATTTCCACTTTAACATGATGGCCAGGGGACTATAGATGAGAAAAAGCCTCTTGTATAACTCTGGCTTTGTAACTATGAGTTTAACTATGTGTTTTATGAAATTTCACTGTCCCCTTTAAAATAAATTCATTTATTAACATGATTTACAGTTTTAAATTTGCATGCAAACACCATATTATATTTTCTCAATTGAATTCAGTACTCTTAAGTGCCACTATACATATTTAGGTTCTAAAAATAATGTAAAATAATATATACAGTGATGTCAAGAAAGAATCATTTTTCATGTTAATTTTTAAGTAAAAAAAAAAAAAAAGAAGCTTCATTTCTGTTTTTGCTTGTGGTATAACAGGCAGCAGGAGAAACTAGTATTAACACTGCTCTTGTACTGTCAATGCCAAAGGTCAGATCAAAATGGGGGATATATCTTCAATATACTGTTAAAACCCTACCCCGCACATTTGCTAGTTATTTTTTATGAATATATAATGAGTTCTTTTAGCTTTTAGGATTGCCACATCAAAACAGTCTTTTTTGGCCCATGCATACATACAAGAACTTAAGTTTGCAGTATATATTTCTTTTTCCAATACACTTTGCTCACATACAGTTTGAAACTATACCAACTGGCAAACCTCAACTTGACTAGAAACAATATGTGGCTTTTGGCTTTTTATTAAGGTCCCTAGAATAATTACAGGGTAAGCCATTAATCTTACCTCACCAATATCACCAAAAGCGTAGATGTTTGGCACTGAGGTGGATTCGTCAGCTCCCACAATGATTTTCCCAGTCTCCTTGTTGAGTTGCACGCCAAGCTTGTCAAGGCCTAGTACTTTAGTCTCTGGAGCTCTACCTGGGGAAAAATAATCACAACATAATTTTACAGTTCAGAAATGATTAATGGGAGATACAATCTGTAAATAGTCCCCACATTGTTACATAATGCTGATTGTGCCAACATCTTTAATAAGCAAATAACAAAGCATGCATCATCTATACAAAATTAACAAATGGGAGTAAAAAACATAATACAGTACTGTAACAATAACAACACTGCAACAATATAGAAAGATATTCCCATAAAATGTGCAGTTCAGTCACAAAATCAGACTTAAACTTTCGTAATAATGAATGATAATTAGGAAAACATGAGAAATTCATGATTAATGACATAATGACAAAACAGAAAAATCATTTTCCTTAATCCTCCATTATTTGATAAAGTATCTCTCCACTAATAGACGACTAGTTTTATGAAATTAAACTGAAGGATACAATACAATTTTAAAAAGTAATAAGACATAAATAGCCAGAAATAAATAGCCAGAAATGGGCACTTTATATTCAAGAGAATCAGTTGAATTACAATGACTTATTTTGTGTTCAAAATTATTGTTTTTAGAGCTTACAATTAAATTGTGAGTTGTGAACCGGTTAATCTTATCATTCCTCTTGGTGAATGGTTTGGTGCAATAATTGTCCAATGAAGCAAGTTAATCTTTATTTTTGATTTAAATTTGATGCCAAGGAGATACATTATTATTGCAAATCAAAGTTCTGAAACAAAAGCATCTGGCAGGAGAACAGGTCAGCTTTATAACTGACCAGCTGGGACAAGACTTCCCATCACTCCCGGGGGACAGACTGAGGTTCTATTTGTAACACTTCATGGGGGGGCAGCTGACGGATGCTTTTCGATGACACACGGACTGCTCTCTGCCCCCTCCCGCTTTGGCACCCCTCACAATCTGCCTAGGTAACATAATAAACAGCGGGCCCTGAGGTACCCATGTAGATGCTATCGGACAGCAAAAATAACAAACCCGCAAGACCCTTTTTCCTGGCTGGAGCCGTGCCCCCCTTCGTGACTCGGACAGGGGGGCTACAGGGACTGGTCTAATACTCAGCTGCATGGGTGGCTGGAGGATATGGAGAGCACACTGGAGAAGACCTAGTCCCAAAAGTGTGACTTGTAAATATTTTCTTATCTTCAGTAACGTTAGAACAGCCTGCCATACGTGACATATTTCTGTTACTGTGCCTGGTTGAGTTGCAGTAGTGCTGAAAACTAACTACACAAAGGGATAATGCTATGTGTGTTTATTTTAAAGTTTTTATATATTAAATATTAACAATATAGTGATATGTGCTCACCAGTGGTATATTGGTTTAAGTCATTGCACATACGTGGTTGTTACCACCTCGGCATCGTGGGCTCACCTCCCAGCCACGATCATTTACTGACTGTCTCTGAATGTCTCTATTTCATGCTACAGCTGTCATGTCCAATAACATTGTGCCACAAAATCTTTAGTAAAATCTATAATAGTATAGTGATTCAAATAAGAATCCAAAAACATTCTTTCTACTCATAGATGTAATTTTTTACAGAACCACCACTGATGGAAATACTGAGCAACTGAAATCAGCCCGAAACTTCACTTGGAGCCTAATTAAAAGAAAATGGTATTTATTTTCATAATAAAATTAGCTGTGGCCTCTATAAGAGCATATCAGCCAAATCTCCCGGTTGAGTGTAGCCGGTCTGTTTCTATGTGCAGAGGCGCTCACTGCTGCAGCCACAGCTCCATTGTAAGAGGAGGACACAGGGAGCGCGTCTGATAACACAAACAGTTGAACACTATCGGTTGTGACATTAGAAGGAAGTGCCAAGCCAACTAGTCAAAACAACCTTTTGCAAGTTGAAATGAAGCCGGACACTTATCTGATCAATCAAATGAGCAAATACAAAAGAGAAACATGAAAGAGTGATTGGAAGGAACGTAGCACAAAGGCCGCCAAGACATGACTAAGTTAAAGACAAAAGGGGAGTGTATTTTTTATTTTTTTTGTAATGTTATTTAAGCCACAGCACATTATTTGTGCCAGTCCAAAAATCTAGAAAAAAGTAGAGATGTATCAGGCTGGATATCAGACGTAAAACCCATTACAAACGAATACGCACATCATGGCATACAAGGCGGACAATTATTTGTTGCAGGTTAATGACAAGTAGAGAAGAACGCACTTTTTAAATGACAACAACCAAATAATTTGTATCCAGATTTTTAAGTCATTGTGATTTATACACTGACAAATATATTCATTAGACCAGACCTGGGCATTGTACAGCTCCAGGGTTGTTGACTCTGTCCAGCCCATTTAAGCTCATTTAGAATTACAAAATAAACATATTTTATTATTTTACCTCATGCATGGACTAAAGCTGCACTGCTTTTATTTTAGGGGTGTTTTTTTAAATGACATTTTTGTAAGACAGTCTCACTTTTCACTGGTGAGTCATAACATACTCTTACCAGTCTTACCAGCACGTCAAAACAATGATATTTACTGCTATCTTAAAAGAAAAACAATTAATATTATGCCGAATTGACAATATTTTCTGTTTCTCATGTGGCACCATGGAAAAAATAATTGCCCACCCCTGCATTAAACTGAAACTCTACTTCATAAAAATAAGCATAAAGACCCAACATATTGCTGGTTGAGGTCCAGAAGGAAACAGACAAATGCACCAGTGTCTTTATTCAGACAGGAAGGGTGTAATGTTGTTTTTCCTGGTGAGTCTCTGTCACACCTGGTCAAAGGAGCGGCCCTGGGTGCAGGAAGGGCCAGGGGAAAGGATGTATCCAACACTGATACAGTCCCAGAGCCCTGCGGCTTTAATAACTCCACTGAGGTTTGGAGCGCTCTGACCTCCAGTGTGAGGTCCTGTTAGGGGAAGTGGCCTTGTGCTCAGAACTGCTGCAGCAGACATCAAAGAGCAGGAGCCAGGATTCAGGAGGCTCTCACTGAACAGTGTGGGAATACAGGGTACCATGGGCATATGGGTCACAGCATTGTTGTCTGTGTCTTTTCCCCTCTCTCAATCTTTTTACAGATATTTATTTGGAAGGCATTTTACAGAATTAGGGCACAACATGAATTTGATTGCCTTATTTATTCACTCCACATAACATGTGGAGTGAATAAATAATACTACAGTACATACTCTTCAAGATGATGAGAGAAAGTGTGGCTGCCAAACTACACCTGCCTCCCTCAGACCACCATCAATGTATTTTTCTAAATTGAAAAATGTTGAAAAACATGTAAATAAAGCACTGTTTAGAGAATTTTAAATCTTCCGTAACCAACTTGTTGGTGTAATTTTTGGGCTTTGTTTCTCGAAACCATCTGGTGCTTCAGTCACAGAGTGCACTTTTACACCTTACACTCATTTTAGAGGATTTGAACAGCTGTGCTTCTCCTGTAGGACATCATCTTGTTGCCTAAGCACCAACAGATGTCATGGAAACATTAATTTTATTGGATGTTATGAAATAAAGTTTTCATATGTATGTGGAACTTTCTATTTTTACCAGATTAATATCATTAATCAAGTTGTACAAAACAGCTCTCTCATTAATGGTTTAGTTTTGATGCAGTTACAGAGTATAAACACGGTGACACTTTCTTACTGGCTTTTTCATTCTGAGGGAAACACTGGCCACAGCAAATCATCAGCCTCAAGAGCTCAGAGAATCACTTATTGTTCAGAGGCAGTATTTTCATTTAATATGCTCTGACGATGGCTTCATGCTGAAACACATACCAAATAAAAAGCTATGGGAATGTCTCTGTTCTGATATTTTTTTTATTAAATGAAGATGTGCAACCCTTTAACATTTGTAATAATTTTGTGTGAAGAATCCCTCAGTTGTCCAGGTAGAATCCATGGCAAAAGGAGAAATCAGTTCAGAACTGAAGAAGCAGCTTGGATGAAATGTATTCGACCAAATAAACTTTGTCCAGTTGACAAATTGAATTTCTCCTTTTGCCATTTTTAATAATTGTTATTGCTTTGGGTATAGCACTCACTTGAGGATGTGAATTTCATGCATTTGATGGAAAAAAACGTCTCCTCCCCATTTCTCTGGGCTATATAATAAATAACACTAAATCATGCCTGTTGCCAGAGTGCTTCTGTTAACAATGACATCACAGCTCCATGTCACTGTAGCACCTGCTCCTAACAGTGGACAAACACACCCTCTGCCTCTCACGCCGACAGGAGCAGCACAGTCACGACAGGGAAGAGCCCATGTCACATGAGCTACAGGGTCACTCACATCCTCGTCCCTGTCACACGCAAAGGGGCACAAAACCCCTGCCATACTACACAATGGGAGAACTGTACGAGTGAAGCCCTGGTAAAGATACTGCACTCAGACCTAAGTGTAGTGCTTGCAATGACAGATGCAGGGGTGGTTTCCTGGAGGGCTGGCATGATCAGGAAGGCCCCAAAGAGAAGAGAGGGAACAGAGAAAAATATGGTGACCCTGTGTGTAGGTGCATCCTGCCCCTCTGTTCGGCTACAGCCACAAAATAAGGGTTAGGTGATTAACACTTCCCCTGGCCATTCCCATCACTCTGTATCACTTTGTTTTTCTTTTGATTCATCTGCTTTATGCTGACACTGTATTCACATTGTATTCAGGGCAGGACGGAAATGTCTTAACAGATTTATTATTATTTATTAAGGGTTTTTAAAAACACATTCAGGCAAGAATGGAAATTAAGGTCAAAACAATGATTAGTTGTGAATTGAAGGCAGGCTGATCACTGAAATGATCAGTGGTAAAGTTATAAGAACACAAAGTAGCTGGAATTACCACAAGATGACATATATTAGTGGGGGGTTAAGTGTTTTGGTTGAACATGGATGAAAGCTAAGAAAAAGTCAGTTTAGTTTATATATAATTTATCATGGGAAGACTACTAGATAATCATTCCTCTAGTATGTTACTAGCCTTATGAAATCTAGCATTTTATATTTAGGTTTACTATAGAACTTTATCAATCAATCAATCAAACAATATTTATAAAGCGCTTTTCATACAAAATGTAACACATAGCGCATATATCATATAAAATGTTTTGTTAAAATGTTATTTTGATAGTTCTTATAATGCTTTATGACCCTAAAAAGATTTTTATTAACTCACCAACTGCCCAGAGCACAGTATCGTAGGTGTCTTGATGTTCACTGCCTGTCCCTGTGTCTGTCCACGTCACTTGTAAGACTCCGGTCGGGAGTTTATCTATTCTTCTGGGGACACACTTCCATGCAAATTTTGTCCCATAGGCCTCCATGTAGTCGGTCACCAGACCTGACATTTGCTACAGGAAATAAAAAAATGTGAATTACTATTAATTCAAAAGTTCATTACAGACAGTACATTGTCCCTCAACTATACCTGATCAAACCCCCGAAGAGCAATGCTGCGGACCATTACAGTGGTGTCCAAGCCAATACCCGTGAGGAACCCTGCACACTCCAAACCCACATCTGACAAATACAATGTTAAGAAAGATATTAACAGTATCTGCTATAAAATACATGTATAATGACATATTGTGTTCTTCTTCAAATAAAAACAAATAAAGGATACAGCTCGCTCCAACCACAAGTCTGAAAAAATGGAAAGAACACATTTTATCAGACAAAATACACTGTAAGATTGTATCAAAATTCAATGCAGACAGTCATACACTATCAAAACATATGTAATGTTGACTTTGTGATGAGTTCCAAGTGATGATGTACTAAACTTCAAGACAACAATGTAAGAAGGCAGTAAAAACTTTGGTTCATTCTGAGTTCTCATTGCATATATGTGTGTGGTCCAAGTAAATCACATTTCAAATCCAGTCCTTGGATTTGTGTAGATGTGGAGAGCTAATTGCTAGCATTTAGGCTAATCCCTAAAGATGGGGTGTGCCGTGTTCAGGCTCCAGTCCACACATCAGGCTGCTGAGTGAGCCCTGCCACGCACAGGTGAGGCCCCCTTTCCCTTGTTTTATCGCCCTCCTCCACTGTCTGCACATCCTCCTATTGCCCATACTAACAGTAACCACTAAAAGCCCCTGTACCCACATCACCAGTGTGTGGGGCACTCAGACACTCAGCACGTATTGTACAGTGTTTTAAAAGAGATTAGGCAAAGAGCTGCTACAACAGTCTAGACTCATAACCAACAAATGTCTCCTTTCATTAACTCTTATGATTTGAGATGGTGTTGATAGAATTTTAAACCAATATTCAATAAGGCAAAGCAATGTAACATATTGCTATCAAACAATCTCATAGAAATGTGTTTAAAAAAATCTGTGCTGTTATGCTTTGATTCTCTTTAAATGAAATGCTGTAACATAAACCAATATCCTGTCCTCAAGTCTGAGTGGAACACTGTAGACAGACTGTCACGTTACATTAGCATAAATATTACTGAGCCAAAAAAGTTACTTTGTACCATTATCCCAGTATTATAACTAAAAGTAATTTTACTTACATTGACACATTTCATAAAGATCCTCAAAACAAAGAAATACACAGTGGGTTTGGCCTGGCAGTGGGGTAGTATGTATTATGAACTCTGGCCAAAGCTTTGCTGTACAAAAGCTGCTATCCAATATCAGCCGCTGCTGTTGACCTTGGCCGGCTGCACACAGGATCTGCCACTGATAGGGACCCTTGCGTGACTGTTTGCAGTGTGGGTGGTATGAACAGAAATATGAAATGTTACAGAAAACATTGGTTGGGATTTTAAAATACTATTTTTGTTTCAGTCAAAATCAAAGGAGTGCAGACACACACGTGGTGCATGTAGGATGAAAATAAGCAGTTCTGCGAAGGCATCACTTTGTTGTGTGCACGCTCCAGGGTCCATTAGATGGCTGTCACTCACCTGTCCCATCAAACTACCTGTCGACATCACCTGCACCCCCAACAACAAACCCATCTGCGAGAAGTATCTTTACAGAGGGAGCTATGGCTAGTGCTAACCTACAGCAGACAACAATATCAGCCTGCAGGCAGAGGGGACATAAGAGACTGTCCTGCTTCAAAGGACTTCCTAAAGTCAAGTACTCTCCTGAAGTGGATAATTCTGCTTCCTATACAAGAGTGTGCTGTTGAGTCACTGAGAGGTACAGTGGTAATTGTCAAGGACTGGAACAGTGAGTGCACAACTGTAAATACTACAGAACCTACAGAAGCAGCAAATGACTTTCTACTGCCACCAAGTGTTCACAAGAGGAACAAAATATTGACAAAGGGTTGGGCTGAAAGTTCAATAATATAATTCAAGTTTCAAGTCATTATTGTGTGCAGTGTAGCTTGGAACTAAAGTGTAACTAAAATTACAATTTAAAAATACATTTAACAAAGCATATGATCAAACAGTAATATTTTCCTCTATTGCTCTATATCAATAAATGCCCACACCAACGTGCATGGCAAAGACAAATTAGGTTTCAAAGAAAACTCTAACATTACAATAACTATTTCCGCAGTTCTGTCATCATTTAGCAAACAAGCACATCAGGTCAGGTACACCACCATCACTAGTCACCGTCTGCTGCCAGTGCCAAGAGGAAATGTCAGGGAAGGACCAATTAACCAGGTGATGACAGGAGCTAAATGGCTGGATTAAAGGCCTTGTTCTGCAAAGGTGAGGATGCACGCCGCTAATCTGAATCACAAGGCGTGGACAGGCTGACAGGAAGAGAGTAAAACAAACTACATATCCCTGATGAAAGATTACAGTGCGTGACAGAGGGATGTGATATACAAGCTACAGAGGGCATTGAGACTGTAGATGCAAACATTCACATCACAGCTAAAAACACCTACCAATGTCTACTTCTTTGACCGAAATGTCTGAAAGGTAATTCTAGAGGGATATTGATGTGCTTACGTTTTTCCTGGTGAATTCTTCATCCAGAATATGTCATCACTGGTGATACCATGTTCAATTGCCCCAGGGATCTGTGTGACACATAGTAAAACAATGATTTTTTTTAAAAACCTTTGTTGCAATATGCACATTACAAATGTACTTGTTCTTGACTTTGGAACAGTACTTACATTAGAGGGGTATTTAGGACGACCTCCTGTGGCAATCACAATGTTTTTAGCTGTCAGGGTTGTCTATGAAACCAAGGAAAATATAGCAAATTAATATGAAATGCTGACAATATAGAAAGTATAAAATGTAAAAAAGACTAAATAAGACAATAAAGAAAACTGCATATATTGAACGGTTTGTTTTGAAATCTGTTTACCTTTTTGCCTGCTTTAGTAATTCCTTTAACTGTATGGTCATCCATAAGGCTTCCTTTCATGTTCAGATATTTCACTTTCCTATAAAATATTTAAATAAAATTTTTTAAATTACCAAAGATGTGAATGCTGAAGACAGTTCAATGCAACATTTTTTCTTGATTGAAAACAGCAGAATTATTACACTTGTGACCACTTACTTGTCATTAAGTTGCACTCGGTGGCCCCAGTTCAGAGACTTAACATAGTTTTGCACAGCCCCAGCCATTGTACTCCTGAAAACAGAATGACACACGAAATATCAAAGGATATACAACAATAACACCACTAGGTGGTGCTATTGAGACATAATTATACCATCTGCGTCTCTTAAAGGGATATGCCACCCCCAGGTCAAACTTGGGCATCTCCCCACAGTCCAGAGACTAAAATAAGTGGTGGAAAGCATTTTTTCTGGTGACCCAGCCATTGTCCAGGTCTGTCAGCACTGACCGCCGCGGTATCTGCAGCTACTCCGTATTAGACTGAAGTCTAACGTCGCCAGAGAAAGATTTCGGCCAAAAGGAATTAATTTGCTCGATGCTTTTCCCAATTACTGTCTGTGTAGTGCGCATTCATATCGAGTGCAAATAAATGTGCAAATCAACACGGAGAGCTTGACTTGGTCATTTTGGGTGGGAACTATTTTTCAGTGCGAAAAAACAGAGCCGAAGCACACACCACGCTGACAGGGGAATCCCTGTTACGCACCAGGAAGGCAGTTCCCCTGTTACGCAGCTTGGTGTGTGCTTCGGCTGTGTTTTTCCACACTGAAAAATAGTTCCCACTCAAAATGACCAAGTCAAGCTCTCCGTGTTGATTTGCTCATTTATTTGCACTCGACATGAATGCGCACTACACAGAAAGTAACTGGGAAAAGCATCGAGCAAATTAATTCCTTTTGGCCGAAATCTTTCTCTGGCGACGTTAGACTCCAGTCTAACGCGGAGTAGCTGCAGATACCGCGGCGGTCAGTGCTGACAGACCTGGACAATGGCTGGGTCACCAGAAAAACGCTTTCCACCACTTATTTTAGTCTCTGGACTGTGGGGAGATGCCCAAGTTTGACCTGGGGGTGACATATCCCTTTAAGGTTAAGAATACAACAAAAGAAATATTGAAGCATTTACCAGTCATGGGAGAGTGCTTCTGGGATTTGCCAGCCAAACTTCTTGGCATCTTTGACAGCAGTGCCAAGCAGAGCCGCTTGGTGCATGAGTTTCTTGGGGATACAGCCCACATTGACACATGTACCACCAAGACCCCATTTAGTACCTGTGTAGAAAGTGTTCAACACTGTTAAAACTGTGTATGTTCGTTAGGCTATAAATGGACTATAGGAAATACAGGTGTTATTGAACCTATAGCTGAAGGCTCCACATAATCCAGCACTGCTACTTTCTGCCCCAACTGGGCCGCTACAATGAATATGATTTGGTGAGAAACTGTAAAATAGTTTTTAAAAGACATCCATGTTTCATGCTGTTGCCTTACCTTCTTTGGAACAGGCAAGTCCCCCTGATCCTCCACCAATAACTAGGAGGTCATAGTCATATTTACCTATAGAAACAATCAGACTTCAATACAGGCGTTTGTCATTGACAACAGTAGACACGCTTATATATCTTCCATTTTAGAAGAATTTGCTTTAAAATAAGTCGATACTGGTTTCTGCTGATGTTTACAATAGATAAAGCACTGGTTACATCAGTCAGTTCAATTTGAATGTCTATAAACGAAGCTAATTTCCACAGTAAAAAACAACAAGCAAGTAGCTATAACTGGTACAATTCCTTTTGAGCCCTTCCTAATTTCTTACCGGTAAAGGTTCTTGAAAAAAACTTAAAATAGGTGATTGTTTTCCACCGGTGCCTGCCTCTAGTCAAGGCAGCCATATTGTTTTGGTGAAAGGACCCAACACGGACAGATGTGCTGCCCCAGTAACCGCCTGAACAGAAATGAAACATTCAATTTATTTGTACAGTGGTACCTCACCTTACGAAATTAATTCGTTCCAGAAGTGGTTTCGTAACGGGAAAAATTCGTAAGTTGAGTAGCTATTTCAATGGAAAAAGCCTGATTCGTTCCAAGGCCCCGATCCAAGTTTTTGTTTTTGTTTTTTATAGTGTAACTTTTTTTATAGTGTAACATTGTGTTCTGCGTGTTTCTCACATTTGTCTCTCGTTTAAACACTCAAACTTTCATAGATTTTCAACAAAATGTATTAACAGTGAAGTGTGTGTGTGTGTGTGTGTGTGTGTGTGTGTGGGGGGGGGGAGAAGACTGCGCTCTGACACGTGTGATAGCGCAGCATGACCCGGCGCGGAGCTGATAGCAGGTCTAGACCAAGGTCTAAACCTGGACTGGACCAGGACTAAACCTGGACTAAACCAGGACTAAACCTGGACTAAACCAGGACTAAACCAGGACTAGACCAGGTGGATTAAAGCAGCGAGGAGGGGACTGCACGCAGTCTGAGCGCATGAACGCATGAACGAGACCCATGCAAGAGCCGCGGGCTCCTCCTGGTTTAGTCCAGGTTTAGTCCTGGTTTAGTCCAGACCACCGCAGCTCCTCCTGGTTTAGTCCAGGTTTAGTCCTGGTTTAGTCCAGACCACCGCGGCTCCTCTAGACCTCCTCTAGACCTGGTCAGGTCTAGAGGAGGTCTAGACCACCGCGGCTCTTGCATGGGTCTCGTTCATGTGTTCATGCGCTCAGACTGCATGTAGTCTCCTCCTCGCTGCTTTAATCCACCTGGTCTAGTCCTGGTTTAGTCCTGGTTTAGTCCTGGTCCAGTCCAGGTTTAGACCTTGGTCTAGACCTGCTGTCAGCTCCGCGCCGGGTCATGTGCGCTATCACACGCATGTCAGAGCGCAGTCTTCTCCCCCCTCCCCCTTCCCCCCACACTTCACTTTTAATAATTTTGTTGAAAATCTATGAAAGTTTGAGTGTTTAAACGAGAGACAAATGTGAGACAAGTTTAAATCCAGTCTGAGAAAAGCGTATAATGTGTGTGGCTGAGCGCGCATTATTTGAATTTTTGAGATTTCGCGTTTCGTAACTTGAATTTTCTTTCGTATCTAGAGACCAAAATTTACCGTGAAGGCGTTTCGTAACTTGAAATTTTCGTTTGTTGGGTCATTCGTAAGGTGAGGTACCACTGTATTTGATTCCTGAAAAGCCTGAATATTTGAAATACTGTATATGTATGGACAATTTCATCACTGTACAGCATGAAAATATAAATCAAATTAAAAATAATAATCTTGCCTCCTGTTATTATTATTACTATTTTTATTATTATTATTATTACTTATAAATATTTTACTTATTACTTTATTATTCCATTCTTGCCTGCATGCACTTTTCTTTCTTGTTCAAACTGTCCTGGAGCTACTGTGGCAAGTACATTTCTCCTGTGTGAGATCAATAAAGTCTTATCTTATCTTAAAACAAACTTCCAAATGCAGTGAACCATGTATCAAGTATCAAAATCGCATTAATCTAACTGTAGCAGGAATGTCTAAATGTCCATAAACTTGAAATAAATTGCACAGACACTCAGCACCTTCTTTCCAGGCATGATTTATTGAAAACACACCAAATTTATACTCTACAAACCAGTATTTTTTTCATTATGTTTAACAAGCATAATATTTGCCTCTGGGTATTAGTAAAATTAACATAATACATTCTGTCACTGTGACATGGCCTCAGCTCTCTACCGAACAATTTTTACTCCTCTAGGAAATCGAAACCAGTTTTTGAATGACTAACCTTTAAAATCTTTATCATACACTGTTATACAAGGCAGAAATTAGCCACCAACAGTCTAAACTACTTGGAGGGAAGGGACAGGTGCGCCATTGGGATAACATGGGGATTAGTTTAAAGGAACTTCTTGATCTGACAGAAGACAGACAGAAGAGGATACATATTAGGATAAGAGCATTGATAGTTGAAAGGGAGGAATAACATTATATAAAACACATTTATTTTGATCTACCATGGAAAAGGTTAAGGCACGTGATAGGTACAAACACATCTGCTACTGAGTTGTACAGTAATTTTGACAATGTTGATTCAGAAATATCTACACAGGTAGGTTGGTTTGATTCATTTTGTGTCCTTCATGTTTTCTTGGATTTTGTACATTTTTGTCAATGTACCATGTTGAGTGAATCCTTTGGTTGTGGCATTGCTAATTGCATTTAGCAACTGTAATTATTTAACAAAATTCTTACCAAGGGACAGCACAGACTTTTAAGGACACATAAGAGAGGGGATGCTTGGATTATAAATAGTATTCTTTTAAAACTCTGAAATTAAAACTGTATACATTTTTTGTTTACTGACTTTTTAACCACGACGCACATCTTTGTAAACACTGTAAAGTATGCAAGCTCCACAAAGTCACAAATAAAATGAAAATCAGACTTTGATGCAGGCACATGCCGTTTGCCTATAAAACTGTTGCATGAGTGACTGAAACCGATTTGCCCTTATCTCAAAGTTTGCAGTTTTATAAAATTAAGAGATCCAAAATGGCTGCCTTCTTTAATTCCCAATACTGTCCTCCTTTAGCTCTTTGTAAAAATATATATACTATGGCGGGTTCCTCTGTACAGTGTCTTTAAATTGGCCTCATATATCATCTGATTCCTTTTAGCACACTAATGAGTTAATATCCAAATGACACCACGAAAACTGGCACTTGGAAAGAATATAATATAAACATTTGTACAATTGTTTTTTTGTCATGCTCACAACAGAAACAACCCCTCTTAAAGATAAACTGGTGAAGAATTCAAAATGGTGGAGCAATAAGCTATGAAAACATTAAACAACAATGCCATTTTGTCCATCCAACTTCCAATCTTCTTATGTCCTCTTCGCTGTCATGGTTGAAGAAGCATAAAATTACAACACAGTGGCTTATGAAAAACACATATAAACGTTTTTTTCTTTTTTGACAATACAAAATATAAATAGTTGACACACATTTCTGGTTATTTGCTTGGTGAGACTGTATCAAATGAGATGTGCTTTCCAAACAATGTATTATTAATATACAACTAAGAGTTTTGAATTTTTTTGTACTTAAATTTTGTATATTTGTTCTCAATATACATCAACATAAAACCATCAAATAAGAAAAACAACAACATTTTTTTAAAAGAATAATCTGTTTCCAGGGGAGATCAATGCTGAACCACTCTTGTCTCACTTAGAAACAAATGCCTTATATCGTCTTACAATACAATTCATAGACACAAACCATGTTATAAATTGCTGCTTGCTTGGCTTATATCACAACTAAGCAGTTTACCTTTATTTAGAATTTTTAGATTTCATTTGTAAATTTTAGACCAAATTAAATAACTTTTTGTCACCTCCTCCTCTGCAACCAAGTCTACACTGATACAAGTCTCTTTGACATTTAAGCAGCTTTTTCAAAACACAGTGAACCAAACAGATTTTTAAATTACTGATACTAAAATTGTGGAAATGCACGTCTCCACTTTGCTATGGCTCGGTTTTACCATCTTTAACTCTTGTTCAAATGTCCATCTCAAAACTCCAAACATTCATTGACTTTCCCACATGCTCAAATTCTTGGCTTCAAAACAAATACAAAAGCGCAAGATCTGGAACAACTTTCTATTTTCATTTCATTCTACTTATCAACATAATATTTTCTTTCGTATCCATCTCTTTGCACCTTCAAAGTTTATCGCATTTCAGAACCAGCCTTAGTCCATTTGTTTGCAATGGTAGCGCTCCATAAGAGTCAACACTGTAAAAAGAAATCACATGATGTCCAGTCCAGTAGGAATGTAGATATGAGAAAAGTAGTTGAAATTGTTGTTCTTTTTTGTATTTTTTTTTTCTTTTTTCTCAAAAGCAGGAGAATGCTGGCTGCTGCTGGGTAGTCGCCGTTGTGATTTTTTTTTTTTTTTTCTGTACATAGGTTACTCCATGTGGCTTCTTGTGAAATGGCAGTGGTGATATGAGATCCTCCTCCAGACCGGACTAATGCTTGGTTTTATGTTAAGCCTGGAGAAAAAGAAAAGTAAAGCATATTAGAAAAGTTCAGTCAAAGTTTCAAGTTGCAGTCCAAATCTCTCTCTCTTAAAACAGTTATACATTTTTAAGGATATACCAAAAGGGATAGCATTTCTTTGTCAATTATAGTAACAATATTTTTGTGCTGTGCCTGCCCCACACTGCCAGCTCAGTCCTTGTTACCTTAGCCCATGTCATCTGATATAATACTCCCTACAACAGAAGCATACTACATACTTCTCCTGTATTACTATTGCAGCTCGGGCTTCTTCAGATTATTCATAATAAAAGCCAAACATGTCATGTTTTTTCAATATCACTCCAAAAATAAATAAATAATTCTAAACATGTTAAAACCCTATATAAAGTTTTAGTTTGCACCCACAATTGAGAATTATCTTCATCGTGGTTCTGCATACCTATGAATCAATTTGATCATGCTTACAAGTGCAAAAATTGTCTCTATGATTGGATACAGAATACAAATTTAGATTTGTACTACAAACTGACAAGTCAACCAAATGAATAAACAAATTCAAAACAAGGCATCAGTCGTTACACATGGAAATGAGAGACAGCCAGACAGATGCACTAAGCCATGTCACATATCCTTACCTGTTGTCTCGTTTCAGTAATTACCCACTATAAATGACACTTCTAACTACACCCCAGGGAACTCTCTAGAGGTAATGCACTTCTACAATGGCATGAATGAAGATGAAGCTCTAAATCATGACAAAGATAAACACAAGGAGTTATGGCAATAGCTGAAGCACACCCAGAAGAGTCTGGGTGTGCTAGCGAGAATGCTAGGGCTATTAGTGAAACATCCCATAAGGAAAATGTTTGAATGCTTTCATGCACCAAAAGAAGTGTTGTTCAAAAGGTGTGTTAATGGGATAATAGTCAGTTTAAAAATATAACTATAATCACTACTAACACATTTAGCTACCCATTTTGTGTATAAATATAGGACTACTACAATTTTATTTTCCTATTATGAGGATCACTTAGGTCTACAGTGTGGCATTAAATTTAAAGGTTTACGAAGTAACTTTTTTCAGGGGGAGGATCCGCCATATGCTTACATATTACACCTTTAGGTCTATTTTTAACAACATTCATTGATCAAAGGAGAAGTTCAATTTGTCAACTGGACAAAGTTTGTTTGGTTGAAACAAAGTTGACAAATTGAACTTCTCCTTTGATCATGGATTCTACCTGGACGACTGAGGGACTTTTCACGCAACAACATTCATTATTTATGTTCATTTTTGATTGCTGATTTCTATTCTCCTGCTCTTCTTAAATTGTCCTCTGCACTGAAAATTGGAATTTCTAAATTGTTGGATAAATAAAGGTTCTCTCTCTTATTTAAATAAAATCTTGCCACCAATGCCAAACAATGTAAAACATAGAATAATAAATTCAAGGCAACATTTTAAAACTAAATTATACAATGACAGTATATTTGCTTGGGTTTACATTCAGCTCTTGATGTATATTGCCAACTTATGAGCATACATTATTCATTCATCACCTCGTTCTGACCCAGGGAAATTAATGTGAGCTGGAATAGATTTTATATGTGACTCTGCATGCATATATTTGTATTTGGTGCTACTGCTTTTCATTGGGAAATAACTCAGTCCCTGGAGGATCCTCTTTGGAGTGCACTAGAATGATTCCCCTTCATCATTTACCACCAATTTCTGCAAAGTCTGTCAAGGGGAGGCTTGGCATACATTTCAATCAGGCAGAGCTGTGGCATCGTGAGTTGAAAACAAATGCCATTGTTGATTGCTGTGTGATAGGTTTTGTGTGATAGCTTTTGACAACTTGGTGGCATTTGACTTTAAAATACAGCACCTTGAATCTCTATCTATTTTAGAAGTGCAGATTAGAAGTTTGTTTTTGTTTTTTTACATTTATAAATGGAGAGTTTTAGAAGACTTTCTTATTCTCTCATTATGAGCCCTATAAAAAGTCTGCATTAGACCAGATTTAATGAACGTAGGGCTGGCCGATTTGGCAATAAATAAATAAATTAAATAAATCTATCCAAATTATTTATGAGGTTTTTTTTTCTTTTAGTTTGTCTCTCATATTACTTATAGTGTCTGCCTAAACAAAATATGCATGTGTGTACCGGTAATTGTGAATTGGTAAATGTGGATATGTAGATTTTAAAAAAAAACTGCAATATAAACCCTTTAAATGTGCATTGAGTAACTTTTTGGTTGTGGCCCATCGCCTTTTTTTTATGGCTATATCATTGCTCTGCCTAGAATGTTCCAGAATATGACATTAAACAGCTCTACTTTACATTTATTCAGTTACAAGTGGTTTTATAGCTCAAAAATACCTAGAAAACCTGGTATTCTGACTGTGAACGGGGTTGCTCCACAAATCTGACCTGTAACTTAGTCTGGTTTGGTCTCCTTGAAGAAGAAACATTTAATACCATACTGTGAAGCATTCTAGTCAAAGCAGTAACATCTTCATGGAAAAAAGCATTTGACGGACCCTCTGCTAGAAACGTTACACGATCCAACTTTAAAATAACCTTGGTTCCTTTTAGTAAAGACACATTTTTGGGGAGACAGACACCGACTGATATGGGTGAAGTGACACAAGCAGACAGGGTGACCAAACAAACAACAAACTAAAGTGATGTTGAACTGAATCGATTTGGGCACCATTTTCTTGACCTACCAGGCATGCACTTAGACCCAGGAGTCTACAGGCTGTGGCTTAACGTCGCAAGCGTCCACCAGACTGACTGCAGGCCTGTTACTCCTGATATAGTGCTTCCTATTTGTGTCATTCTGAGGCAAGCGTTATCAACAGAGACCACAAAAACAGCAAAACAAAAAGGGAGAAAAGTCATTACATTTGACATTCTTTTTAGACATGCACCTAGGATCAAAGAAGAATAAGTGTTAGGGAAAGCTTGGAGGTGCGCCATAGTGATTATAAAGACATGCAAAAGAAAGAGGGAGAGAGAGATAAAGAGAGGGCGAGGGAGAGAAAGATAGAGCAGATTTAAGTCAAGTGGCATTCAAAGCACACTGAACACCTCCGGCAAGTACAGATGGCAGAGTTGGTAACGCTAGGAGGCCTGTGCTCTCCAAAGACCACAGCAAACTGTTCACTCTGATTGTTCCTGGCAGGCTTTACTGGCTGGAGAAAACTTTCTGCTTTGAATAAATATATCTACTGCTTCAAAGTGTCACAGTATCTCTGGTTGTGTTTTGCCATTTAGAAAATATAGAATTAAGTCCATTGCTTCTGACAAAAGTGAAAAGAAGAGATTGGGGGATCAAAAATCTCCAGAGGAAGCCATGTTATAATGTTATAATGCTAGTTTCTGATCTGTTATAATGTTTCCTCCTCAAAAACATACCTTTAGTTGTGCTTTGTGTCATTGTGCCATGTCACATTTTGAGTAATTGTTTATTATTAGCCCCTCCTTGAGCCGCCACCTTAACGTGGTGGAGGGGTTTGAGTGCCCGAATGATCCCGGGAGCTATGTTGTCGGGGGCTTTATGCCCCTGGTAGGGTCACCCAAGGCAAACAGGTCCTGGGGGACGGGTCAGACCAAGAGCGGTTCAGAAGCCCTTATGATGAGTATTCAATCGAGGTCAGTTACGTCGCCCGGATCGGCGTCACCGGGGCCCCACCCTGGAGCCAGGCCTGGGGTGGGAGCTCACGAACGAGCGCCTGGTGGCCGGGCCTTTCCCCATGGGGCCCGGCCGGGCTCAGCCCGAAGGAGCGACGTGGGGCCGTCCTCCCGTGGACCCACCACCCGCAGGAGGATCCATAAGGGCCGGGTGCAGAGAGATCTGGGCGGCAGCCGAAGGCAGGGGCCTCGGCGACCAGATCTCCGGACATGGAGACTAGCTCTGGGGACATGGAATGTCACCTCGCTGGGGGGGAAGGAGCCTGAGCTCGTGCGGGAGGTTAAGCGCTATCGACTAGATATAGTCGGCCTCACCTCCACGCACAGCCTGGGCTCTGGAACCCAACTCCTTGAAGGGGGCTGGACTCTCCATTTCTCTGGCGTTGCCCGCGCGGAACGGCGGCGGGCCGGTGTGGGCCTACTCATTGCCCCACGGCTCAGCCGCTGTGTGTTGGAGTTCACCCCGGTGAACGAGAGGGTCGCGTCCCTGCGCCTTCGGGTCAGGGACAGGTCTCTTACTGTTGTGTCGGCCTACGGGCCGAACAGCAGTGCGGAGTACCCGGCCTTCTTGGAGTGCCTGGGAGGGGTACTGGACAGTGCACCGACCGGGGACTCCGTTGTTCTCCTGGGGGACTTCAACGCCCACGTGGCCAACGACAGTGACACCTGGAGAGGGGTGATTGGGAGGAACGGCCTCCCTGATCTGAACCCGAGTGGTGTTCTGTTATTGGACTTCTGTGCTAGCCACAGTTTGTCCATAACGAACACCATGTTCGAGCACAAGGGTGTCCATCAGTGCACGTGGCACCAGGACACCCTAGGACGGAGGTCGATGATCGACTTTGTTGTCGTGTCATCTGACCTCCGGCCGCGTGTCTTGGACACTCGGGTGAAGAGAGGGGCAGAGCTGTCAACCGATCACCACCTGGTGGTGAGTTGGGTCCGCTGGCAGGAGGAAGCCGGAAAGACCTGGCAGGCCCAAGCGCGTAGTGAAGGTCTGTTGGGAACGTCTGGCAGAGCCCTCTGTCAGGGGCACCTTCAACTCGCACCTCCGGGAGAGCTTCTCCCAGATTCCGGGGGAGGCTGGGGACATAGAGTCCGAATGGGCTCTGTTCTCGGCCTCTATTGTCGATGCGGCCGCCCGTAGCTGTGGTCGTAAGGCCTGTGGTGCCTGTCGCGGCGGCAATCTCGAACCCGGTGGTGGACACCGGAAGTAAGGGATGCCGTCAGGCTGAAGAAGGAGTCCTATCGGGCCTTGTTGGCTCGTGGGACTCCGGAGGCAGCCGACGGGTACCGGCGGGCTAAGCGTGCTGCAGCCCGGGCGGTGGCAGAGGCAAAACTCGGAGTTGGGAGGAGTTCGGAGAGGCCATGGAGGAGGACTATCGGACGGCCTCAAAGAAATTCTGGCAAACCGTCCGGCGCCTCAGGAGGGGGAAGCAGTGCTCCACAAACACTGTTTACAGTGTGGGTGGGGAGCTGTTGACCTCGACTGGGGATGTTGTCGGACGGTGGAAGGAATACTTTGAGGATCTCCTCAATCCCGCCGTCATGTCTTCCGAGGAGGAAGCAGAGGCTGGGGACTCGGGGTCGGACTCACTCATCACCCTGGCTGAAGTCACTGAGGTGGTTGGAAAGCTCCTCGGTGGCAAGGCCCCGGGGGTGGATGAGATCCGTCCTGAGTATCTCAAGTCGCTGGATGTTGTAGGGCTGTCTTGGCTGACACGTCTCTGCAACATCGCGTGGCGTCGGGGACAGTACCTCTGGAATGGCAGACCGGGGTGGTGGTCCCTCTGTTTAAGAAGGGGGACCGGAGGGTGTGTTCCAACTATCGGGGAATCACACTCCTCAGCCTTCCCGGTAAGGTCTATTCCAGGGTGCTGGAGAGGAGAATTCGACCGATAGTCGAACCTCGGATTCAGGAGGAGCAGTGTGGTTTTCGTCCCGGCCGGGGAACACTGGACCAGCTCTATACTCTCCATCGGGGTCTCGAGAGGGCATGGGAGTTTGCCCAACCAGTCCACATGTGCTTTGTGGATCTGGAGAAGGCATTCGACCGTGTCCCTCGTGGGGTCCTGTGGAGGGTGCTCTGGGAGTACGGGGTTCGGGGCCCTTTGTTAAGGGCTGTTCGATCCCTGTATGACCGGAGCAGGAGCTGTGTTCGCATTGCCGGTAGTAAGTCGGACCTGTTTCCGGTGCATGTTGGACTCCGCCAGGGCTGCCCTTTGTCACCGGTTCTGTTCATTATATTTATGGACAGAATTTCTAGGCGCAGTCAGGGGCCGGAGGGGATCCGGTTTGGGAACCACAGGATCTCATCTCTGCTGTTTGCGGATGATGTTGTCCTGATGGCTTCATCAAACTGGGACCTCCAATGTGCACTGGGGCGGTTCGCAGCCGAGTGTGAAGCGGCTGGGATGAAGATCAGCTCCTCCAAATCCGAGGCCATGGTTCTCGACCGGAAAAAGGTGGTTTGCCCTCTCTGGGTGGGTGGAGAGTCCTTGCCTCAAGTGGAGGAGTTCAAGTATCTCGGGGTCTTGTTCACGAGTGAGGGGAGGATGGAGCGTGAGATTGACAGGCGGATTGGTGCAGCGTCGGCAGTGATGCGGTCGTTGTACCGGACCGTTGTGGTGAAGAGGGAGCTGAGCCAAAAGGCGAAGCTCTCAATTTACCGGTCAATCTACGTTCCTACCCTCACCTATGGCCATGAGCTTTGGGTAATGACCGAAAGGACGAGATCGCGGATACAAGCGGCCGAAATGAGTTTCCTCCGCAGAGTGGCTGGGCGCACCCTTAGAGATAGGGTGAGGAGCTTGGTCACACGGGAGGAGCTCGGAGTAGAGCCGCTGCTTCTCCACGTGGAGAGGAGCCAGCTGAGGTGGCTCGGGCATCTGTTCCGGATGCCTCCTGGACGCCTCCCTCGGGAGGTGTTCCGGGCATGTCCCACCGGGAGGAGGCCCCGGGGAAGACCCAGGACACGCTGGAGGGACTATGTGTCCCGGCTGGCCTGGGAACGCCTTGGGGTCCCCCCGGAGGAGCTGGAGGAAGTGTCCGGGGTGAAGGAAGTCTGGAGGTCCCTGCTTAGACTGTTGCCCCCG
This sequence comes from Paratrypauchen microcephalus, assembly GCA_036785185.1. Classification (NCBI taxonomy): domain Eukaryota; kingdom Metazoa; phylum Chordata; class Actinopteri; order Gobiiformes; family Gobiidae; genus Paratrypauchen; species Paratrypauchen microcephalus. Next base: position 380,061 of record JAVJIX010000090.1, on the reverse strand, counting down.
CGACCCGGCCCCGGATAAGCGGAAGAAAATGGATGGATGGATGGATGGGTTTATTATTAGTCTGTCTACATCTCCAAAGCTCAAAATGCTCTGTTCCACCTTATGATGTCATGTAGTGCTAATTTTTAAGTTAACAGCTACCTTTTACATTTTGTTTTGTAGAGATCGGCAGTTCCAGGGCTGAAATTATCCAATTATCCAAAGTGTATGAAGCTTCACAACACAGTGGAGCACTTCCTGTATTACCATATGACATCACAAGGTGGAACAGAGTGTTTGCGTTTGAGAGAAGCACTCAGCCTACATATGCAGGGCTTGTGTGTTAAACACGTGTGAGTGAAACAAAACACAAGTCCAGGTCTGTTTTTGATGAGGAAACATTATAACAGATCAGAAACTAGCGTAATATGGGCCCTTTAAAAATTTGTTTTTGTTTCTCAAATGGTACTTTAGTTTTGTAATTAGAAGAATGTCCAAGTAGTAGCACTATGATTATGTCATGTGGGATATTGTTAAATTAACCATTGCCTCACTTTAACCAGTCTTTTAATTAGTTCTACGCATCTGGAAACACTTGTAAACTAGCAGCATGCAGCAAAGTGTTTTATTGTGACTTTTACGCTCTCTTAAAGGCTGTATGGAGGATTTTCCAAGGAAAGAGAAACATACAGTGACTGTTTCCTCCTTTTTCAAATATTGTGCATGCGTGACATCACCCCCCCTCCTCCACAGCTCCCTAAGTAGAAACACCTTCTCTCGCCTCCTCCTTACACTAGAAATGATGTTTGTTTACAGCTGGGGTGTGTACAAAATTGTTGAATAGATTGCTGTTGAAGTTACTTAGAAGTAAATTAGTGACTCTTTTTCCCCTTCTCTTCTTCTTTCAGCAACCTCAAAAACGGACTTTCTTTTGTGGCTAACTGGTAGTGGAATCTTGTCTGCCATTGCAACAAACTTTCTGCTAGCTGCGAGGAAGCTACAGTTGGAACCACTGCGTTGGTTGAGTAAACAGTGTTTTGCATCAGTGGAATGTGCGAGAGGCGTAAACCGGGTAATCCCATCGTGTCGGCAAGTCAATTATGTTAGAAACGTAGGGAGTTTAATTGACAACAACAGCCAATAGATAACAAGGTAGCTTTGTTATCTATTAGCTAATGTTTATCTGGCCCCACCACATCCACAGTTGATGGATTTATTTTTTTTTATTACAAGACTGCTGCATCTCCATAATGCCATTTTGAACTTTCATTGACAATTTGAAAAAAAATAAAAAATCCTCCATACAGCCTTTAAGGTTTAACAAATCATAAGCCAAGGATCAAATATATATCTTAGGATTTATGTCTTCAACAGTAGTGCAGTTAGCAGCAAATAACTCATGAGTCCATCTATCAGTAATCTCCCATACATACTTCTGACCTTGCTGGAGATTTCTACTGTGAAAATGTCATTCAAAACAGCTTATATCCTCAGCTGTATTGATCCGGACCTAATAAACCAGCCAACAAGCCCTTTATAGTTAAATAACTCATGGCGGTGTCCTCGGAGGCCACTATCCTGTGACTTCTCTTTGAGGCTGGATTACGAGCGAGACAACAAACAAACAAACTCTGGCCCGGGTCTGAAGCAGCTGTGTAATCAACCCGACTAGCACTTGATAAAGCACTCCAATGTTCAATGCCATGCCAAAGGTCGTCATCATGAGGGGCTTTTGGTTGGCGGTCCTTTTAATCACTCCCAGTTTAATTACTTTGTAGACGCCAATAGCAAACATCCCATTACCGAAAGTCTCTCAGATCTGGAGCTGTCCAAAGTGCTGAACACATTAGCCCTGAATGACAACTTCCAGCCTCTGTAGAGAGTGGAGAGGATTAAGGGCCTTTAATGAGGAGACCACCATGAGTCAATATGAAGGCACTGGAGGGCTGCATTATATATTTAGATCAAATAGAGTAATTGATATCTCTAATAAGGTTAGGATTTTTAACTTCAAAAAGCAAAAAATGTCTTTCTCTCATGGATATACTGGCTCAAAGAATATTCTGATTTAGGTGAGCGAATAACTCCACCTATTGTTTATAATGGCAATACTATCACAAGAAAATCAGTCCTGACACAACACATCATAGAACTTTTTCAGATTAATTGCAACTGGTTTTGGCAAGCAAAAGTGAAAACCAAAAACACACCAGTATAATAAATAATATTGATATAAGAAATATTGATAATTGTAAATAACAAAACATGGCAATTGTTAAGAGTAAAATTAATATCTGATTTAGCATATGAATGTCTCCCACCCCTTTTGTACAGTTACATTATCACACAAGGAGAGAAAGTTACAAAGAAAGAGGACCATAGTTCTTATTTGAGACATCATTATCTTGGCCCTATAACAAAAGAGAACTGGCTGTACCTTCAGAGGCTCCCGTTCTGTCATGTCCGCCGATCCATCATTCCTATATTTGCACTCTTTGTCTCTGTGGTCAATGGTGGTGTAGCCATCTAATGAGGACAGGGAAGAGAGCTCTAGTTAGTGTATGTAAAAATGACCCGCTGTGGTGGATCAGACATGGGTGAAGTAATAACAAGCAGCATCATCCGAAGGCTTTGTGCCTAATAAAACATTTTTTAGAGGACAATTGTGACCCGCCATGGCGAAACTCGCCACAAGTCGTTCAGAGCAAACACGAGAACATCGCATTAGAAGCATTTTTTTTTTTTCAAAATTTCTGATTTTTGTTTTTTTGCAGAATGGATTAGTTGAGATCATGAAGATCATTGGTTACTTTAAAAGCATACATTTTGTCTTTGAAACTGGCTAGTTTTTCAGAAAGAAACGGGACCTGTGTAAATGACCATAATTACCATACTGGCACTACTGGCCATTCACATAACGATTAGCACTCTTTTGTTTTCTTTTTCCGCCTATCAGCTGTGAGCAGCTAGTGAATATTTACGTTGCCTTTCAAGAGGTTAAGGACAGTGAAAATGGAGAAAATCTGTAACTTTGACTGTAAATCCTACGTAAGAAGGAACTCTCTCCTCGGGACACATTTGGGACACATCTGTTTCTCCGGAGCTTATGTACAAAAAGCGATCAGATTCTTTAGCTGCTGAAAGACAGTGGATATACAAATAATCAGACAACGAGGCAAACAACGAGGCAAGTAAGTGTACCCGATGATGTTTGCAGGAACACTGCAGATGGAAATTAGCTTTGAGCTAAATCTGGTGCAGACATCTTTTTAATGAAACTGCACACTGTCCTTAATAAACTAAACTAAACTAAACTAAAAAAAAACACATCTCTCTTTGTTATGGGGTGAGTAAAGTGCCTTTAAACTTTGACAGTACAGACTTTAGGACTAATTCAGCTTTTGTGTGGTCATATTATTTCTGCATCAAAGGGAGATATTTAGCTGAAAGCAGGGGGCTTGTGTAAATGTCAACATTAGCATCATACTAGCTTAAACCGTCCATTACAGCTACTTTTGCGATGGGCAATAAATGTGAACAGAAAACATCCAGAGTGTGTGTGTATACGTGTGTGTGTATGTGTGCATGTCCAGAGTGTGTGTGTGTACGTGTGTGTACGTGTGCGTACATGTGCGTGTCCAGAGTGTGTGTGTGTGTGTACATGTGTGTGTATGTGTGTGTACGTGTGCCTACATGTGCATGTCCAGAGTGTGTGTGTGTGTGTGTGTGTACGTGTGTGTATGTGTGTGTACGTGTGCATGTGTGTCCAGAGAGTGTGTGTGTGCATGTGCGTGTAGTGTCCTATACTATATTTACCTACAGTATATACTGCTAATGTATTTTTTACTTTTATCTTTATTCTTTCTCTCTTTTTCATTTTATATTGTATAATACATTTCCTATTGTATTGTATTAAATTGACAATAAAGGTGACTTTGACTTAACATATTATCCTGTGTATTATTAAATTAATGAATGATTATGTGGAATTTTTGTTATAAAAGCATTTTAACAAAGTACCTTATAATGCTGACTTGCCCTGAAGGCTAACACCACAGTCAGTGATGATCTGCAGGGGGGTGGACTTAGCTTAATATCATGCAAATGAGCCCAAAAGGCCTAGAATGAGGAAACTTTATGAGCTTTTTTCAGAGCTTTCCAGAATCCCATGTGCATACTTTCAAATGGCCACAATTTCTTCAAACGCTATCAGATTTCCATGTGTAAGGCATCGTTGGAAAGATATAGAATCTATAATTTCAGAATCTGTGAATAACTCAAAACGCCTCCGGGACGACTTGTGACTGGTTTTCCTGTGGCCGGTCACATTTGTTCATTTTCTGCATCATCGAAACAGACTGAAAATGAGGTTTTACAAGCACAGTATGTGACCTTGTTGTCATTAATCATCTTAGAAAGCACTCCAGCCGAAATGCAGTTGTGTGAAAAAAATGTATTAAAGTGCATTATGAATTTATTCAGTGAAAACATATCTGAAAGTGAGATGAATAGTTAAATATTTTAACAACTGTGTGCTTTTGAGTACACTTAAACTGAGGTCTTTTACTGTGTAGTTAATATTCTAATAACCATACTTCTTGCCTTTTTGTAAAATATTTATCTTTTGGTTCTTAGACCTGTTTACAGTGTGTATAAGCAGAACTAATCTCCCATTCTATAATGATTAGCATTTGCACATATCCTTTTCTAATTTGGCCTACATTTGTCCAAGCTCAAGTTGAATTTTATTGTACATGAAAACTATTGTAGCTATTATTGCAATTAGAAACTAAACCACAAACTGTTACCTTGTGTGAAATAAGGGTGTGAAAAGAGCTGGTGTCTTTTTCTTTTTGAGATCTAAAAAAGTGCAAGGTTGATGGGTAAAACACACCAAAACATGACCTGACTGTTACTGCTGTGATTTTAAAAACAAAGTAAAGCAAGTAAATACTTATATTTACACTACAAAGACCCACCCCCACCAGCTCTTTATGAAGGTCTGACTTAATAAACAAACAACTTGTCAAGAGAAAAGCCTTGCATCAAACATCAAAGCAACATGTCCAAAATGTAATGTACAACCAAGATAGATGATGTAAAAGAAAAACAATAGGTTTTAAAAAGGCTAATAGATCAGAAACTATTCTTTGGCCAGCACACTCTTGCCGGGCCAAACTAATGTATAGGTATTTTATCATCATTGGGGTTTAGAGAGCATTTAAGTGCCATTTGTACAACAGCGCAAAAAGAAAATGGTGCCAAAAATACCAATGCTTTGCAGGTAATGAGTCTGGGCCAAAGACTGAATAATGCAAATTTAGAGTGGGCTGAACTGTGTAGTATGTAACGAGGGAAAAGAGGCAGAGCTCCAAGATTCAAAGCATTGAAACTGCTGCTGTGCTATTGACTACTCTTTCAGGATGATGTTTGATAGTCAGCCAAACCACTTCAAGCTCTCCCTCCCCCAGCCTCTACATACTACTGCTGCTACTGCTGCGGGAAGCTAAAGCTCTGTTGTATAATATGCAAAGTATTATTGCAATGGTATATACTATTACCTTTCATTATATATATATATATATATATATATATATATATATATATATATATATATATATATATATAAATAAACAAAACATCAAAGTTGCGCTATGTCAGATTTCCTCATGGAGCTTGAATTGCTCTGCCACAGTGTCATTAAACTTCATTCGAGACAAGCAGGTGGCATTATCAGGCAAAGCTACAAGTCTGTGGAGAGGTGGCCACACTCACAGTAAGTATGCATGTTTTTCAAGAAATGTATGAATGAATGAATGCAAGATAGTAAAATCATTACTAAATGCACCTTTTAACACTGAAAAGAGGTAACGTATTTACAACTATTTTAAAATGTAACGATGCAACAAACCTTGGTTCTTCTCCATAAGTGGCAAAGTGGTGTCATCATAGCCTGTCCTGCCATTCTTTGTTGCTTTTGGGGTTGCGGTCACAGTAGGCTATCAGACAAAATAGACAGTTTAATACAAAATGTTGTTTTATTACGCAGGGCAACCCATAAATAATACTAATTTGTGTTGGTTACCTGGAAGTGGCTTTTGTTCCACCCGTCCTTGGTCAGGGCATTTCTCAGCTCTTTATAACTCCAAACTGTCTGTAGAACATGGGACGCTGCTTTTGTTTCACGAGATGATTGGCTGAGATTTGGAGAGAAAAAATTAAAAATTAAATGTCTGTAAACATCATACAAATGCATCAGTCATCATTATAACTAGCTAAAGAATAACGTGATAACTTGATGAGTGCACATCTTTCCTTTCAATCTCTACCTCTAAGCCACCAATTATTCGTGGGATAGTGCAGTGTTCAATGACAGCAATCTTGAGAAGGATGTTACACTGCTATTTGGATGTGTCTGCAGTTTCAGGTAGTGTGGGTTAAGATTAAAGGTTAAGGTACACTTTATTGTCCCTGTAGAGAAATTGGTCCTCTGTAATTGACCCATCTTGTGGACCCATCTCCAGATCTTGAGCTAGGCTTGTTCAGGGCTACCAAGGAATATACCTATTGCGCATGTTTTGGGTTAGTGTATCATAGAAGCAATACTAAAGAACTCAATTCATACCACATCTCAATTTGAAACATTTTACTGCAGCACAAAACACCACCTGCTAGATCTTGAGATAGGCTTGTTCCTAGCACCTCCTGTAACTAGCACGTCCTGCTAGTTTTTCATCAAAACATCAAAAGCATAAGCAGCCCAGTTCACAGTGCCCTCTGGTTGTAAAGGTCTTGTTAATTAATGGATAGCTCTGAGTGTGTGGGCTCAGGCTTGTAAGCATATAGTATTATAGAAGCCATTAGAGACACATTACATTATCCTCCATGAATACTGATAATGCCAGATCATAATGCAAATGGCATTCAAGGTCACACACTAATTATGACTGATATCATGTCTCTGAGGTATGCCTATTCTACTTGTGCAGGTCACATATTTATGGCCCATGTGATTCACTGTATGAAATTATTGCTTGCTTGAGAGTACAGCATAGTAAAAAATTATTCAGCCTCTAGACAACAACAATAAAACCATTAAACTGCCCGAAATCCACCTTTTTACACAAAATTTACTCTTGTGAGTTTTAAGCCATGTTATAATGTTGTTACCTCATGTTTGAATAATTCTTTATTGTTAGTCTGTCTACGTCTCCAAAGCTCAAAATGCTCTGTTCCACCTTGTGATGTCATGAAGTGGTCATTTTTAAGTTAACAGCTAAGTTAACAGCTACCTTTTACCATTAGTTCAGTAGAGACTGACAATTCCAGGACTGAAATCCAGTTGATTCTAGTGAAGGTGTGTGGAGTTTAAAAACACAGTGGAGCACTTGCTTGATTACCACTTGACATCACAAGGTGGAACAGAGGGTTTTCCGTTTGAGAGAAGAACTCATCCTAAATATCCAGGGTATAACAGATAGATCAAATCATAATATGGGCCCTGCAATCTCTAATAGTCTAATCACTCAACAACAAATACCCAGTCATAATGAAGACGTAAACATCTGTGATAATGTATTAACAATGATTTTGTTTTACAGCATAGTGGCTGTCTAAACAAAGATGAAAACTGAAATAAAGATGGGAAAAAATGTCAATAACTCCAGATCACCTTGTCCTGTTGATAGCCACTAGCTTCTCGATGGCTTGTGCTTGAATGAGAGAGCGGGCGTTTTCAGAACTGTCCGTCACTATCTCGTGGATGGTGTTGAGTATGGCCACCACAGTGTCCTCCTCCAGGTTTTTGGCTGGCCTCTGCTGACCGCTGGGCAAGTTACTCACTAAGTCCCGCATGGCGTAGCTTCCTGTAAATGTAATAATGCATTTTAGGAAAGGCTGAGGGGAAAAAACCACAAGAATGTTCTATGGTCAGTTTGTGATATTATGTTGCTTAAAGGTGCACTATGGAACTTTTTTTGTTTGGGGATCCGCCACCTGCTTGTTTCTGTGGAGTGTCAATGTCATTGCTCTGCCTCGAATGTTCCACAGTATGACAACTGAACAGGGCTAACATACATTTATTAAATTACAGGTGGTTTTAATGCTCAAATATACCTAAAAAAATAGGGTTGGCTCTCCACAGATTTGACCTATAACTTGGTCACCATGAAGATAAAAAGTTTCAATGCTATACTGTGAAACATTCCAGATAAAGCAATACCATCTCCATGGAGAAAAGCATTTGATGGACCCTCCACCAAAAAAGTTACACAATGCAACTTTAATATTTCTTTATTTGAACTGTGTAAATCTTTTTTTAACCATTTACAGTTCCAACATGTGTGATAATCCCTTTTGGATAAAAGTTCTAATATATGAATGAATATGAATGTACTACTTTAGCTCTAGCTTTACCTATCAGGTCCTTGTTGCGGCGGTCAATAGAGAGATTCCGTAGAGCGATGGCCACAGCTCGGACCACTTTGTCTGAGTCGGAGCGCAGCAGCTCCACCAGGATGGGCAGCCCCTTCTCCTTACGTACTGTGGCACGGATGTAGTTGGACCACTGTAAAATACAAAGGCATATATGACATGTGAATGTCTTTTAAAAACAGCAGTTTTGTATTTCAGGAGGTCAGTTAAACACAAGTGTATGTCATTAGAGGCATCCTGTTTGACATTCTCACAGATGTACTATTTTCTATCATGAGAGCTGACCACACTGACCTCATCCATTTGCTTAGAACCACTGGGAATGCTCCACAGAGAAGTTCAGGTCAAGAGCTTGACATTAGCGAAGGTGAGGAAGGTTATTTTTAGTAATGGCACACACCCCTTATTCAGTCTGAAGAGAGCCACACTTCACAGTACTACACAGAGGGGCTTTACAAGAACATGATATAATAATTTATCTTAATTTAAATTCACCACATTTTACTTCTCATTTTTATGTAACATGAAACATTAAGTGTGACATAAAAGAGCTTCTCTTCTGAGTAACTGCTCCCCCAGAGATGTAATTAGACACCAATGTGCACAACTGCACCACAAGGTGGCAGTGGTAAGCCTTGGATGCGTTACTGGTTTTAACTATGAGCAGCGGGAGGAATGAGGGTTTAGGGGGATGCTCAAATGTCCTCAGAGGGACCAGGGTCTGTTTTTGTCCTACTCCAGATAAAACTGACTGATACATCTTCCTCACCTGGGGCACAGCATGTATTCTGACCACCTCCAACCCAGAAATACACCTGCCAGAGAAAGTGCCTTAGCTGAAAATCACTATTACTGAATTATTCAAACTCTAAATGTGAGACTCAAGAGCTGCTGGACCATTTTTAGAAGTTGCAGGCTGCAGTGAGCGAGCCCAGTGAAGCCAGAACCCAAAACAGTGATGAATGTGTTTACAGTGTGACACATGGGTGTAAGAAGACGTGTGGTGGTGACAATGCTGCTGCCGCCTGAATACAGCCAGCTCACTGAGAAACAGAAGTGACTGCTTACTCGTGCCTGAGGTGCAAAGTGAGAACTGAAATCTGACAGCTCAGCCGCCCTGTTGATCATTCACTGCTGCCCCACTGGGAGACAGGAGCACAGGCTTCTCTAATTGGAATAAATCTGGGCTTTAGCTCCCATACCATTGCTCAGCAGTACACAGCCACAGATCCAACTGAGCTAACCCTGCGCTAATCCTGTAACTGCACCAAAACTAGAGTTCAGAGGGACTGACTAAGGCTTGAGGATTAACCAATAAATCAACTAAACTTAATTTCCTTCGCCATTAGTAAAAGTGCTTGATCTGATTTTACTGCTCAATATTTAAATGTAATCACATAAAGGGTGCATAATTGAAATGTGCATCCCATTTAAGTTAGCATATTAATTAAAAGTGGGTGACAGAAACTGTCACCCACCCACTACTATAACTGATGTATTTTCTAACAATGGAAATATACTGAATGCTCCAGTTAACGACAACATTATGTGATGTTCAAATGGTTCACTTCTAATGCAAGAATGTTACATAGACAAAGAAGATGAGCTCCTGTGTGAACCAAGATCACACAGGCAATAAACAGAACAGCAAGATTCTGCTTTAACCAATCAGCTCACTTCTTTTCACAACATAAAACTTCTCTGTAACATCTTAGAATTGGGCAGTACAGGAAATTCATTATGTACTGTATGTACAGTCCACTTTGAACAAAGTGTAATTCAACTTTTAAACCTTTCACTCGATGAGTGGTTATTTTTGGCTTATTTTATTGAATAGTATATACTCCACAATTTATCTTAAATGTGTGTAACTGTGGTTATTTAGGTTATATGGTTACTCTAAAGGAGAACTCATCATAAAATCAGCCACAATAATGCAGAACTATCACTTGCTCCCGTCATGTGCACTACATTATAATATTATTCAAATTACTTAGTATGTTACTTACAGTACATAATCTAAAAGTATCAAACTAGATGTAGAAATTAATTAATATCAAGCTACTAATCGATATTAAAACTAGTATCGAAACTAGATATATATGTGCAAGTATCAATACTTAAAAACAAAACACATAAATACAACAAAGTTATATATCAAACTAAGCACGCATAAATCCTAATATCACTGTGTTACTTAAAGTGCGTATGACAGATTTTTATAATTATGATTTAATTTGTTGGGATTATAATTATTGTAAATATAAATTATATTTTACACCTATCAAGAAGCAATTCACAAAGAAAAGTTGAAAAAATATGCTGAAAATTTAAAATTACAGGAAGTAGATAGTTTTATCCAAATGTTTGGCACAGTTTACACAAGAAACACATAAATAAATCTGTTTTCTTATATTTATATTTGTCAGATAATAATTTCTATGTACATCAGAGGAGTTTGCAACCAGGAAGTAACATTTTAAACCTAAAAAATGGCCAAATTGGAAAAAACGAGTGTGAATGTTTTTGCAATATTCGTCAATATGATTTTGACTTGCATAAAATTAATAGTCTAAACGGACATAGGCACTTTAAAATGAACGCATGTGCCATCCCTCCCTCTATACTCACAGTCCACTGCCCCGCACTGAGGTTTTGTAGAGCCCCCGCGGCAGCCTCCAGGGTGTTGTAGTTCTGGCTCTCGGTCAGCAGGGACAGGTACAGGCGCACCACTTCGGGCTGATAGAGCAGCTCAAAGCCTGCAGGGAGAAGCAAAACACTGTTCAGGTACAGGCACAGACACACAGCCAATTAGACTGCAGACAAACCAGGAACACCCAAAGGAGTTCATCTCACACCATAGTAACTGATTTGGTACAAAGGAAAAAGACAGGAGACTGGGTTTAGTACACTGCAGAAAAATTGTGAAAATACTGTGCAAAATGGAAATACCAAATTATGGAATACGGAATTTCACAGAAAACCTCACAAAATTTTGAAACATAATATAAAAAAACATAGTCATTCAAAACATTATGCATTTAATTAAGATAATTTGTTCAAACTTTGTTGAAAGACAGAATCCTCTTTTTAGCCTATGAAGTGCTTGCATTTCTAGTGCAACATGGTAACAAAATATTTTAAAGATTTGTCCAGTTTGGCTTCTGTTCCAGGGAGCAGCATATCTCTGATGACATAGGCCTTCAGTATAGTACACAAATTGAATTTCTCTAACAGTAGTTACCATGAAATATAGAATGAGCCAATTTCATTAAGAGTAAAGTAAGGTACTACAACACCTCTTTACTTTGTGAGTGAAAAAAGATAGCAATTTGTTTTTAAAAGTGCATTGTGTAACTTTTCTAGAGTATGGCATTACATGTGGAGGCAAGCAGGTAAAGCTACCAGCTTTGGGGAATCTAATTATAAGATAAATAAATGCAAGATCAAAACGTTTTGCCAGTCTAGGCTAGGCCACAACATCTCCATGGAGACAGACACCTTCCACAAGCAAAGTAACACCTTCAGGAAGTTATAGGGGTAGAAGAAATGTGATTTATATCAGTATCTTCCCAGCGACATTCAGACAGCTGCGCCCATATGTGATAGAAAACACTTGAGCATTTAGAGAATGAGGAGGACAGGGGAAGGAGAAAGCATCGATCAAAGCATCCATCCAAAACTCAGCATGTTTCTGAACCAGGCTTATCTCCTCACAACACACAAAACAACCCCACAGACACCAGTCAATCATTAGGCCTCCCTCTGATGAAAATGCAATTACATTATCAGCTATTAGACTGAGCAGGCACAGAGAGCGAGAGAGGCAAAGACATCCAAACACATTGACAACTATTCTTCAAGGCCTTTTTTGAATTTCACACAAAACAATGTAAAAATAAACACGGCATCCACAAGGCAAGAAGAATGATGTTCAAAGCTCTCTCCTCTCAAGGTCATACAATCATACATTTTTGATGCCACACACAGCACACGGAGAAGGAATACTGTCATCCTTCAACTGCTGAGGCCAGAGCAGTTCTGAAGGCTGTTTATCTGAATGGGGGTTTGTTGTGGTTGAGTGGCTGACATTTTTTTCCAATTTATAGCCTCAAGTTAACTAAATGTTTGTTGTCTGTGGATTTTAGAGTGCATTTCTCTAAAATGTTTTCAAATCAAGTCAAATTGAAAAATTTCTTTTAATGGCCCCATATGATAGGTTAGCATTTGTTTTTCTCTTGCAGTTTTCAGACAAGTTACAAGGTTTCTCTATTGAAAAGAACATATTCGTGTGAATTCAAGGAAGGAAAAGAAGAGACACACATCAACTATGTAATATTTATTTAAAATATTTAACAGTTGACACTAGCCACGAGACTCCATGACTCCATTCAAGAGTCATTCCATATCAATACAATTGCGGTACAAACCAAAATGCCTCTTTATATACTAATATACTGTATAAAAATATGCTATTGAGACTGCATATAATCTATATATGGCAAAAGGAGAAATTAAATTGGTCAACAAAAGTTTATTTGGTCGATCCAAGCTGCTTCTTCAGTTCTGACAGTTGACAAATTTAATTCCTCCTTTTGCCATGGATTCTACCTGGACGACTGAGGGATACTACACATAATCTATATAATGCTATTTGGGTTAAATACTTTTTGTACAACATTCAAATTTAAATGTAGCAAAGTCAATTTTGATCAACTTATTTTTTCAGCTGTATAAATTAAGCATCCAGTCCTAAAAACTGTACAATCCAATTGATAGTCTGTTCCTCAATTTCACCACTTCAGTGACTTAGCTCACATATAGCAGTTGGCTAATGGTGCATAACAGCAAAGTCAATGCGATTACACGCTGGAGTACAGCTTTCTACATTTCAGCGGCTTTGAAACCACAGACTGAAACCAATTTTTACAAAAAATATCATTTCGAAGACAGCTTGTTTCCTATCCTCCACACAAGTAATTTCAAATCCTTCATGTCCTCTTGTAGGCTGAAATTAAAGAAAACAACCCACTGGATTGTCAAGTCTTCTGAGGGCACAGTTTCTCAGAGTTCTTTTGAAAAACTATGTATTATGTGGGTAGGGATCCCAATGTGACGGGTATACAAGAGCTAACAAAGCCCAGAGTACTGTTATTTCATAACTTCACAGATTGAAAGCAAATCTAGTCCCATAGCTGTAATGGCACATGTTTTTCTTCTATATCTCAGCCATAATTTCAGAGCAGGTGGAAGTGGGGCTGCTAACAAAAAGTCCCTGCTAGCATAGAAATACAAATGTTTAATTGGACATCACTGCAGGTACTTAAAAAGAAACCTAGAACTAATTTTCAAAGGAGAAAGTCAAGCCGCAAAAGAGACCCAGGCTGTAACTATGAGCCAAAACATGCGTTGTACATCAATACAGTGTCTGAGGGGCGCGTGAGAGGGCAGGCCCCACAATCCAGACAGTCAGCAACATTTAACATGCTCCTCATATTTCGAGTCCCGCTGTCTGCGCACTCAGCAAACCTGCGGCCATCTTGAAGGCATTCCTGTTGACACACACTTCATCTCCAAGGCAGATTCTCCTCCCTGCACTAAAACACAAAAGCCCAGTCCTGTGCTGGAGCCAAGTTCCTCAGAAAACCCAAAGAGTGGTTTTATGAGTGTCTAGAAAGAAAAATGAAAAGACTTCAAAAGTGTATTTTTGTTCATGTTTTTGTTTCATTATGGTCGAAAGCATGAGAAGCAGGATTATGAAGTTTATAACAGCAAATAGAAGTACTTCAAAATATAAAATACTAATAGGTCTAAAGTAATAATATATAATTTAAAGTACTTTTATATGACTGTTAAATACACAATAGACAAAGTGTGTTATTTTTAACACAAATAATGTTGGAAGTTATATAATTGTCAACTGCACTAATAATCACAATATTTACAACTGCAGTATAATTGGGTAACAACTATTATTAGTTACTACCATGTTCAAAAGCAGCACTCATTCATATATATAAATGTAGTTTAAAAAATACTTAAAAATGCCAAGCTATTGGGGGAAAAATTAAAAAAAATTCAAGTACATTAAAAAGTAAAAGATTCATTACTACAGTACTGCACTCATATTCATGTCACTGAAATTAAGACAAAATATTTCACTTTAACATTCAGAAGTAGACATTCAAAACCTTCAATTTTTAGATTAGAATTTGATCAGGCACCTTATCAAACTACTTTTTACTTTCTGAGACAAAAGACTGCGTGAAACCTCACCAGTTTATTTCTCATTGTAGAGTTTTCTTTTAATCTGGCCAAACTTTTCCCATCTAATTCTCACGAACATGGCATGTCCTGGATCTCTCTACAGCCCTTCTCATGTCAGGAGTATTTCCATATGTTATTTTGTTGTTGTCATCAGTCATCTGCTCCGTGTTGTTGGGGGCAGTAGCTGTCAGGTTGTTAGGGAGCATTAAGATTCAGAAGGGGAGAAGCCATGTCAGTGTGGAGTGACCTCGGCTTTACTCAGAGCCACCTCCAACCTCTGACACACTGCAACCATCACACTTGAATAGGAAACAGAGGTAAGCACATTTTATTATACAGTTACTGTGCCAAGTATAAAATACTCTATCTGTTACTAAACAATATGAAATTTAAGGAGCTTTTTTCCATGTAAGGTAAAATATTTGATGGAAAAGCTATTAATAAGACACACATAACAGGTGAAAGAAATACAAAAAGCTGTAGACAGTATTACTTACAGCACTACTTACTACTTACTAGATGAGAACATGCTCCTCCCTACCTCACTTTAAAACCATCCTAAAAACATATTTTTTTCAAGATGGCATTCAAGAGCCCATGAGCTCTGCTCTGAAGCTGTGAACTTTAGACTTTTATCTTTGTGTATTAACTCTTTTATGTAATACTTATATATTTTACATTTGTTTTATTGTTTCACTATGATGTGTGTGAACTTTCTAAGTTGTTTTAAATGTGCTATATAAATAAAACGACTTGACTACTAAGAAGTAAAAGGATTAGTAAAAATTACAAATTTACTCTATTATTGGTCAAGTTTTGTAACTGAAATGGAACATCAAGCAACATTTAACTGAGGTATCTTACTAAGTAAATACAGAAACATGTCTGCATTCCTATTCAAATTTCATAACTAGATATTATGAAGGGGAGTATACAGTGGTACCTCACCTTACAAAAGACCCAACAAACGAAAATTTCAAGTTACGAAACGCCTTCACGTTAAATTTTGGTCTCTAGATACGAAAGAAAATTCAAGTTAGGAAACGCGAAATCTCAAAAATTCAAATAATGCGCGCTCAGCCACACACATTATATGCTTTTCTGACTGGATTTAAACTTTTCTCACATTTCTCTCTCGTTTAAACACTCAAACTTTCATAGATTTTCAACTAAATGTATTAATAGTGAAGCGGGGGAAGGAGGAGGGCGGTGAGTGTGCGCGTGGACACGTGTGATAGCGCAGCATGACCCGGTGCGGGGCTGCGAGCAGAGACCCGTGCTCAATCCGTGCCAGGTCTAAACCAGGATTAGACCACCGTGGCTCTTGCCTGCATTCGTTCATGCGCTCAGACTGCGTGCGGTCCCGAGGGGAGTCCTCGCTGCTCGCCTCAGCCGTGACTCGAAACGAAACCAGGAAATAGACCCGCACCCCCCCCCCCCCCCCCCGCACGCAGTCGCTGCTCGCCTCAGCCTCAGCCTCGTGAGGTACACCGGTGCTGCTTGGTCTAGACCTGGTATAGTCCACGTTTAGTCCTGGGTTTACAGTCTCTACGCAGAACACAATGTTACACTATAAAAAAATGTTACACTATAAAAAAAAAACTTGGAACGGGGCCTTGGAACGAATCAGGCTTTTTCCATTGAAATAGCTACTCAACTTACGAAAAATTCACGTTACGAAACAACTTTTGGAACGAATTAATTTCGTAAGGTGAGGTACCACTGTATTAGGGATGTCAACAATTAATCGACTTACGATTAATTGTCGATCAAGACGTTGGTTGAACAAAATGCATTAATTGTAATTAATCGCTAATCTTGGACACACGCACCCGCATGGTCACGAAACAAGGCAACCGCGCACCGCGCTCACTCAACGGCACTGCCCAGTGTACGTGCGGGCCACGCGTGTACACCGGGGCTGCTGAGCACGAGATCAAACCGCGGCGCCCGGAATGTGTAGTCTCAGCCCGAGCCACAAACCAGCCGCACAAAACCAGCAGCAGCACGTGGTGGTTTAATCCTGGTCCAGTCCTGGTTTAGTCCAGGCCCAGTCCAGGTTTAGACGTGGTTTAGACCTGGTCTAGACCTGGTTTAGTTCTGGTCTAGACCTGGTTTAGTCCACGTTTAGTCCTGGTCTAGTCTCTTAGAGAATCAGGACGCAGAACACAATGTGACACTATAAAAAAAAAAAAAGTTACACTATTTTAAAAAAAATTGAAAAAATAAAAATAAAAATCTGCGAACCGCGATAGAGCGAGGGATTACTGTATTTTGTTATTCAGCATCAATACATTTGTCTGCTTTTTACTAAGGAATAATTAATTGAGGAATATACAATATAATAATACTATGATATATTTTTGACTCAGTGTTATGTATACTATAGCTTATATTCTTAAAGACCCTATTGAAACACTAAAATTCAGGTGAAAAACGCTGCTTATCAGTTAATCGTTAATCGATCGATAAGGTCAATCAACTATAGATTAATGAATTAATAATTTGCAGAGAGTATATGCAGCTTGTCAAATGCTTGTCAATAGCGCTTAGAACTTCCCATCACACAGCATTTTGTCAGCCTAAAACAGTGTTCGCTGTGCTCTTCTCTCAGAGACGTTCCCCAGGGTTCAGTACTCATCCCCCTGCCCTATCTCCTGTCTGTCCTCTGGTCCCGGTCACATCATTCACAGACATGCCTCTCAGTTCCACTGCTGCACCAGTGACATTGAGCTTCACCTTCGACCAAAGACTCCAGTCCTGCCACTCACTCCAACATCAAAAGCTGCTGTGCACAAGCTGCCTTCACAACACATAAAACTCATTCTTATTCTCACTGTACACTGAGCATCTTTGAGTACACAAGAATGCATTTTATTACTTTTGGGCAAGATCAAAACATGACACTAAGATGAAGACAGTGTAAAGAATTTAATTGCACGTAATGTAAATTACACAAATTGCAGGATGTAGGTGAAACTGTATGTAAGGCAATCAAGAACATTGCACAAGGGATAGAAGATGGGTAAGAGATGATTGCTTACATGAATAATATATTCCATAGAATTAGAATATGCACCCATCTGTACAACAGGCATTTCAATTTGATATTAGGTTCTGACTGATTAAAATATTTTGTGGTCTATCACACTATGGGCTTTTCACAAGGTACACTCCTTCACTTGCGATGTTAATTAAAGGGCCCATATTAAGCTATTTTCTGATCCATGTTGTTAGTGTTTTTCAAACTCCATATACCTTCACTAGAATCATTTGGATAATTTCAGACCTGAAATTGCCAATCTCTACTGAACTACTGCTTCATGACATCACAAGGTGGAACTGAGCACAGAGCACATAAGTTTTGGAGATGAAGACAAGCTAATGATAAAGAATTACTCAAACATGTGTGAATGAAACAAAACACAACTCCACATACAGTATGTTGATGTTACCTCCTATGATGAGGTAACAACATTCTAACATGTCTTAAGTCTCACAAGAACCAATTTTGTGTAATATAGGATGTTTAAAACATATCATTGACACAGGAAAAAGTAAATCACACAGACTATAGACAGCAGGAGCAAGACCAAATTTGATGGAATTGATTACAGTAATTGTTTACAGTATAAGATATTTCCAATTTAATGTTTAAATTGGAAATATCTTATACTGGAAAACTGAACACATTTTGTCCAATAAGCGTGCTTCAGTATCAGACTATGGGCCTCTAGGAAATTTTAAATAACAGACAGATTTTTCTTAGATACTACCAACCATTAATGTGTGGACTGAAGGTGCGGCAGTTCATCAAAGCAAAAGACCTTACTGAAAACTGCACAACTGAGAATCAATTTATAAGAAAATACAGCTTTACCTAAACTAGGTTAGAGATAACAATGGCATTACATGATTTAGTCTCCAGTTCTATGCAAATTATATAATATGGATAGCCTGGCCTCACATGGCTGTAATTAAAGATGTAGCAATGTGACAGCAGGAATAATTGATTAAGTGATGAGTGAGATGGGAATTAGACCTGTATTAATAAATAAACACAAGGGGGGCATTTTAGGAAGCATCTAGACTATAAAGATTTTGTAAAGATTTTGTACAATGACTTACAATAAAAAATAGAATAAACTATTTCTCACTTCAGCATTTGTTGCAACTGACAACTTGAATAGACAACTACATCAACAAAATTGGGATGCCCGATCAGGTTCAAATGTTGTCACAGTCTTCCTTCTTGGAGCAGTAGGACAACAGCGCCATCTGCAGTCTGGCTTCTTCAGAACTGTATCCCAGGTGTGAGAGAGTTGATACGCCCCCACATCCTGATTTACAGTCTGGTGGGCAGACAAGTCTTTGTGCCTTGCATTGTCTCAAACCATAAAAAGGTTTTCCCTTTTGCAGTGGTCTGCAGAAGGGAAAACCTACCTAGTACAGTATGTGTTAGAAGCCTAACATTATCTTATGGGAAAAGAATCTTTATTTTAAGATGATGTGCTCAGACTCTAAAACATTAACATCCACACAAACATAGCCTTTCAAATTATACGCTAATTAATTCCAATGAGATTTCAGTCTATTTGTGTATTAGTATCTTTCTCCTTCAGCAAGACTTACTAATGCCAAAAGAGATTTAAAGTTTTTGACTGACAATGATTTCAAACAACATGAGATTTTGACTTCAATCCATCAAGTTTTGGATTCGTAAAAACATGAAAAACAAGGCATGATTATTCCTGTCAGGATAAAATAGCCAGGATTTCTAGTTTCCACAAAACACATGGGATTTTCAGCCCACAGAGGCACAAATAAACCAAGGCTTGGCCCAAACATGTCAAAAAGTGATTTCCATCCATCACACAATAAGCATGCCTCTACACTCAATAGACTGTGTGTATTTACAGCAATTTTTCCAGCTCCGTCAAATCAGATCGCCAAATCTGTTGACATCTCACAGGGGAATGTTGCACTGGGTTATTTGAATGAGGAAAAAAGAAAGTAGATGTACCAAAAAAAATATAAAAAATAAAAATAATAATAATAATAATAAATCACAATTTTCCTGTCAGTGTCACCAGTACTTTCATTCTTCTTTTATCACAACATTCTGCAGTAATGTATTGGCTGTTAGCTGGTACTTAATTAAAAGCTGCTCTGTGTAACTGTTCTGGTGGAGAGTCCATCATTGGCTTCTCTCACAGAGATACTGTTGCTTTGCCTGAAATGATTCATAATATGGCATTTAACATACCTTACTTGAATATATTGCTATTGCTAAGAAATAAATAACACATGGAATCCAGCAGTGAGCAAAGTCACATCACCACAGATCTGACCTGTACTTGCCTGGTGGCATTGTATGCTTGTCTCTATGCAAATAGATTGTTTGTGTGCTGTACTGTGGAACAATCCAGGAAAAGCAACATCTCCATGGAGACAATAGAGTGGCGTACTATAGCACTTATGGTTATTATCCATCCATCCATTTTCTTCCGCTTATCCGGGACCGGGTCGCGGGGGCAACAGTCTAAGCAGGGACGCTCAGACTTCCTTCACCCCAGACACTTCCTCCAGCTCCTCCGGGGGGACCCCAAGGCGTTCCCAGGCCAGCCGAGAGACATAGTCCCTCAAGCGTGTCCTGGGTCTACCCCGTGGCCTCCTCCCGGTGGGACATGCCCGGAACACCTCCCGAGGGAGGCGTCCAGGAGGCATCCGGAACAGATGCCCGAGCCACCTCAACTGCTCCTCTTGACGAGGAGGAGCAGCGGCTCTACTCCGAGCTCCTCCCGTGTGACTGAGCTCCTCACCCTATCTCTAAGGGTACGCCCAGCCACTCTGAGGAAGAAACTCATTTCGGCCGCTTGTATCCGCGATCTTGTCCTTTCGGTCATTACCCAGAGCTCATGACCATAGGTGAGGGTAGGAACGTAGATTGACCGTTAAATTGAGAGCTTCGCCTTTTGGCTCAGCTCCCTCTTCACCACAACGGTCCGGTACAGCGACCGCATCACTGCCGACCCTGCACCAATCCACCTGTCAATCTCGCACGCCATCCTCCCCTCACTCGTGAACAAGACCCCCAGATACTTGAACTCCTCCACTTGAGGCAAAGACTCTCCACCCACCCGGAGAGGGCAAGCCACCTTTTTCCGGTCGAGAACGATGGCCTCGGATTT
This sequence comes from Paratrypauchen microcephalus, assembly GCA_036785185.1. NCBI lineage: Eukaryota > Metazoa > Chordata > Actinopteri > Gobiiformes > Gobiidae > Paratrypauchen > Paratrypauchen microcephalus. The sequence goes on along the minus strand of JAVJIX010000090.1, from coordinate 359,191 downwards.
GGAAGAGCTGATCCTCATCCCAGCCGCTTCACACTCGGCTGCAAACCACCCCAATGCAGCTGGAGGTCCCGGTTCGATGAAGTCATCAGGACAACATCATCTGCAAACGGCAGAGATGAGATCCTGTGGTTCCCAAACCGGATCCCCTCCGGCCCCTGACTGCACCTAGAAATTCTGTCCATAAATATAATGAACAGAACCGGTGACAAAGGGCAGCCCTGGCGGAGTCCAACATGCATCGGAAACAGGTCTGACTTACTACCGGCAATGCGAACACAGCTCCTGCTACGGTCATACAGGGACCGAATAGCCCTTACCAAAGGACCCCAAACCCCGTACTCCCAGAGCACTCTCCACAGGACCCCATGAAGGACCCGGTCGAATGCCTTCTCCAGATCCACAAAGCACATGTGGACTGGTTGGGCAAACTCCCATGAACCCTCGAGCACCCGATGGAGAGTATACAGCTGGTCCAGTGTTCCCCGGCCGGGACGAAAACCACACTGCTCCTCCTGAATCCGAGGTTCAACTATCGGTCGAATTTTCCTCTCCAGCACCCTGGAATAGACCTTACCGGGAAGGCTGAGGAGTGTGATTCCCCGATAGTTGGAACACACCCTCCGGTCCCCCTTCTTAAACAGAGGGACCACCACCCCGGTCTGCCAGTCCAGAGATACTGTCCCCGACCGCCATGCGATGTTGCAGAGACGTGTCAGCCAAGACAGCCCTACAACATCCAGAGACTTAAGATACTCAGGACGGATCTCATCCACCCCCGGGCCTTGCCACCAAGGAGCTTTTCCAACCACCTCAGTAACTTCAGCCAGGGTGATGAATGAGTCCGCCTCCGAGTCCCCAGCCTCTGCTTCCTCCTCAGAAGACGTGATGGTGGGATTGAGGAGAAGTATTCAAAGTATTCCTTCCACCGTCCGATAACATCCCCAGTCGAGGTCAACAGCTCCATAGCAACCATGTGTCATCTCCATAGTAATAATAACAATGTGCAATACCTGCAACCTTACCTGCTACTTATTTATTTAACCCCCACTGCCCATCACTGCACTGTACACAATCATCTGAGTCACTTTATTGTAGTGATATTATATATTACTATACTGGAGTCACTTTAACTGCTGTTTGTTCACTGCTCAGAATCAAAGACATTTATTGTGCAACGTTCCTGTGCCTTTTAACCTTACAGTGTTGTGTTTTTTAGTTGATTGTACATACTTATTATTATTATTTATCTTAATTTTGATGTATGCTCATATTTTCCTACTGTTTCTGAAACTTGCGTTGTGATTAAGATTAAGATTAAGATTAAGTTTAGGCTTAAGCCTTTATTGGTCTCACACACAATGACACACAGTGACACACGGGAGAAATTTGACTTCTGCATTTGACCCATCCTTTTCAGGAGCAGTGAGCAGCCATCTTTTTTCGGCGCCCGGGGGGCAGTACCGTGAAGGGTCTTGCCCAAGGACCCACACTGGTTAGCTCATTGCCCAGGGGGGGATTTGAACCCACAACCCCCAGGGGGAAAGTCCATGACTTACCAGTTGAGCTAACCAGCCTCCTCACACTGCAATTTCCCCATTGTGGGTCAAATAAAGGATTATCTTATCTTATCCTCACCCGCACTGTAAACAGTGTTGGTGAGGCACTGCTTCCCCCTCCTGAGGCGCCGAACGGTTTGCCAGAATTTCTCTGAGGCCGTCCGATAGTCCTCCTCCATGACCTCTCCGAACTCCTCCCAAACACGAGTTTTTGCCTCTGCTACCGCCCGGGCTGCAGCACGCTTGGCCTGCCGGTAGCCGTCAGCTGCCTCAGGAGTCCCATGAACCGACAAGGCCCGATAGGACTCCTTCTTCAGCCTGATGGCATCCCTTACTTCCGGTGTCCACCACCGGGTTCAGGGATTGCCGCCACAACAGGCACCACCTCACAACCACAGCTACGGGCGGCCGCATCGACAATAGAGGCCAAGAACAGAGCCCACTCGGACTCTATGGTTATTATAGCATGCCAAAATGAATTTACTACTGCAATCTACAATCCAACCATGTCATATTATAAATCTGAACAGTCATTGTGCTAGTCACAATCCCATGAAAAAGTATATTTTCCATCACACTATGCTAATTATTGTAATGCAGTTAACTAGGAATGATTCTAATAAGGTTGGATTCTAAATATTATATTATGATTTTCTTTTATATTTGGTTAATAAAGGGTCAAGTATGTAATTACTAATTTTATGTAATTTCAATTCAATGTATTTTATTGTACAATATAAAATTTAAAAATGAGAAATATCACTGACTCATCTGCTAATTCGTAAAACTCAGTGTTAGACTTTTATCACAATGAAAAAATATTCAGACATTACACCAGAAATGACCTTTGAACTTATGACTTCCTGACAATTTTCCACAACAATGGAAAAAAAAGCTTTTACACTATTTGTTGAGACACTCCAAGTGTCACTGCAAGACAGCTACAGCAAAAGGAGAAGAGACAAGGACCTAGGTCACGCTCCCTCCTTATGAATAAATGCATACATAACCCAGGCCATATCTGTAGGGGATGTAATAGATGGATTCTCCGATCTGAATTTCTCTACACACTTACCCGTGCTGCTCCTGTTAAATAAATGTAGAAAAATGCTAATGATAGTTTACATAAGGGAAGAGACTAGGGCCAAAATACTTTATAATGTCAGTAAAATAGTATGCTACCACTGGCATAGTAATGATCCTGGCTCTTGTGGCTTCGTTAAAAAACTAATAGGTGAGCTGCTTGTGACTGTGTAAACAAAGCAAGTGAATACGCAGAGGTCACAAGGGATGGTGAAATGCCTTGAACAAAATATTCTTCTACAAGTTGTGTGATGTGTAAGCAAATTATTCTGTGCATCCTACAGAAGGAAACTGGGACAAACTGGGATGCTGTATATATTCCCAAGTAGGATAGGGTTGTTAAAAACTTGGAGAGTGTCAATTCAGGAAAACCGGTGTCAGGGTAAAGTAATTTGTAAATGCATCAAAATTTGCACTGTCAAATAATATGGAAATTTAAATCATGAATAATATATGGTATGGGTGAATCTAATATTGTGACCAACAGTCTATGGTCATACGGTCACTACATCTGACTTTACATATAATAATAATAATAACATTTTCATAAAACTCAAAAGACACTTATTGATGGTAAATTACTTCTGTAGCCACAGCTGCCGTGACGGACTGATGGAAACAAGGCTGCCAATCTGTGCTATCGACCAATTTGACCACCACATTGGAAAGGCGGAGGAAGTGTCTTGCTTAAGGAGGCGACAACAGTATGCACTTCTTCACAATAGCCACTGCCTCACTACTGAACTATTATACATATGTTCATCATATGTAACAAAAAACAAAGCATCATAAATGTATTAAATTTATATGGAGCAAAATAAACATTCACATTAGTCACAGAATACGTGTAGACAACTGCCTACTTTATACTTACACTAATTTAGTATCAAACAGAGGTCTTATTTGATTGTAGAAAACAATATGGATTTTTTGCTAGTATAATATTTTCACATTTGACGTGTAATCTTCTAAGATGGAATAGTTACCTAACATGAATGATTTAGAACACAGGGATCATTTTTTATGTCATTGGTATGCTGGCGAAGGATCCCATACACTCAGGTGCTAAAGTAATCAGGCTTGGATATGAGGAGCATGTTAATGTGGGCTATAAATTACTATGAGAAGTGCACTAATTGACTTTCAGCATGTCAGAGACGCTTTTTCAGGAGTCAAATCTGTTGCCACAACGCTACAAATCCTCACTAAATTTAATTCAACCTGTGAGCCAGGGAGCCTGCTACACATAAAAATGAACACTAATAGTGAAAATGCACCCTATATTTAATAAATAAACATACTATTTGCCTATAGCTAGAGATAAAATGCTTTTTATATTTTAAAATGTGTGTAAAGTAAAAAAAAAAAGTCCAAATCTCTCTTGGGGAATGAACGCTAGTCTCCAGTCACCTGCAAGAAAATTAATAAGGAGAACAACAAATGCTTGAGTATTGAATAAATGAGCTAATCGGTGAAACCATCTGCATCATTGCTTGAAGTCGTGCTTCAAACCATGTGGGAAACGCTAGATTAAAATTAGCAATACCCTTCAGTTATCCCTTCACAGAGACAGGATCTAGAATTCAAAGATCAATTTCAAGATGAAGTCGTCTCATAATTCCACTATCCATAGAAATTAGAGAAACACAATATCGATATTGGTAGAATATTGGCACTTTAAGAAAATTAGTTGGAGCGGATATCGGTTCCATGATATCGATTCAGCCGATATCCTGGTTGTGCCTTTAATTGGATGTATTGAGGCTATTTACTGATTGATGTAGGCCCAGGATTTCTTGTTTGATTCATACAAAACTGTTCATTATAAATAAGTTACATAACACAGTTCACAGTTCAGTGAATGTACTAAAGCACAATACATTTTTGGATGTCGACAAAAGCAGTAAGAAAGTGGCTTTTTGGAGTATTTTTTGCAGTATAGGACCAGCACTGGGTCACAAAGATGCTGCAGTGTGGAGAGGGTAGCAGAGGAGGGGAGCTTTGACATGTCTGCTATAGTGAATGCACACAACAATATTTTTTTTCCTCTCCTGCATCTGAACCTGCCACTCTCCACAGGGGTGCTCCACAAACCCAACACTGTCCCATCCTTGAATGCTTGTTTTCTACCATTTTACACAATAGTGGTCTTTCCAGTCATCTGCCTTTGAAATGACAGAACCCTGCTGAGTTCCCAAAAAGCACACATCACCACCAGCAACACACAGGCTGACAAAGTGACATAAGACCAATGACAATGCCAGCAAATGCTTTCCAAAAAAAGTCATATAAAAAATTCTTTCAGGCAAGGCTTACAAAAATAGACAGTTAAGAATTATTGTCTCAAGGACCAAGGTGGCAAGGATGTAACAATAACCGAAATAGCATGATATCGTATCACAATAATACCGAATTACAAGTCTCTTTGCTTAAATGAATAGTTATGATGATTCTAATTGTCTTTCTTTGTGATTTTAATGTCTTTCTTATTCTGTAAATCACTTTGAATTACTTTGTGTATAAATTGTGCTATACAAATAAACTTACTTGCCATGGTGCAGCAATAGAAAAAACAGAGGGAACTACATAGACCATGATCCTCTGGTGTTGTCAATGCAAACTACATGAAGAAATAACTGTAGTTAAGCACTTTTAAATCTTAATTCTTTATATTATTGGCTTTATATTTATTTTATTTGCTTCACAGCAAGAAGGTTCCGGGTTCGATCCCCGGGTTGCCCAGGCCTTTCTGTGTGTGTTCTGTGTGGAGTTTGCATGCATGGTCTGGGTTCGATCCCCGGGTCGCCCAAGCCTTTCTGTGTGGAGTTTGCATGTTCTCCCCGTGTCTGGATGGGTTTCCTCCAGGCACTCTGGTTTCCCCCATCAACCCAAAACATGCTCTAGGTAAAATCCTCCAGCTTAGATCCTGACCAAGCCGAGCAATAAGATCATAGAGATGGGTCCCCGGGCGCCTGAAAGACGAGCTGCCCACTGCTCCTGATGGATGGGTCAAATGCGAGAGATAATTTCCCTACGGGGATGAATAAAGCATGCCTTCTTCTTCTTCTTCTTCTTCTTCTTCTTTTCCAATGCTTTTAAAAAGAAAAAAAGTAGCATATTCACAATTTTGTAAGCCTCCACAAATATCTCAGTAAATATCAAACCATGAGATGCGTATCGTGAAAATATTGTATCGAGGGATTTTGATATTGTTATATCTCTACAGGGTGGTATAATGTTCTGTTGAAGAATTTATATGTAGCCATAAAAACAAGGAGGTAACAGCTTCTACTGCCTTACCATTTAATGTAACATAGGTCCAGTGATGAAGGTGATGAAGCAAAGAAGAAAAAAGTATTTTTTGCTAAAATGAACTTTCAACCTGTGTAGTGAGTGCAGGAATATTAATAAAAATTTGCTGTTGTTGAACAAATGGATCACAAATTGGATAATGCTGGGATGTCAGAAAGAAAAGAAAGGCTGAGAGGCTGAGAGCTACATGCAGAGTGGAAATGTGTTTCAATCTACTCTCTTTTGGACGTGAAACCCACATGTCAGGAATCCAGGTGCTCCGAGCTGGAAATAATAACAAAATGGACTGGGCAAGAAGGAAAAGTAAACTCAATTTTCGAAGTTGCTGGACCAATCGTGTGTGCTCGAATGTAAATGTGTGACAGTTACAAAGCTAACAATTTGTGCACCAGCTTTATCTAATCCCGACATGTAATATGAACATGTCCGAGATACTGTAAGAGTGTATCCTGCTGATATGTTTTTGCAGAAAGGATCACTTGTCAGTTTTCATCATTTTTCCATGCTATCAGACCTGCTGAACAAAACTGTGGTTAGACTATGCGTAATGGTGGACCTAGGAGATACGTAGTTGTAATATATGAAATATATAGTTGTAATATTGAGTACATTCAGTGAAAGGATCTTTTTTAATGCATGGGGAGATTTAACTTTATTTAGAGCAGTTTTGTTTTTGTCTGGTGTCTTTTGTGTCTAAAGAAACCATCGGCTACACTTGTAGAGGTTCAGCTTTTTCAGTTCCAATACCAATTTCAATACTAAAGCTTTTAGTATCTGTGCATCCCCAATATCAGCTGATAGTGTTGTAGAGAAAGAAAAAAAATCATTTCCTTACAACAAAAATAAAATAAAACTGATCCAAATGTGTTATGTAACTGTTATTTATCTCAAGTATAAATAAAGATTGAAACATTATGGGAGTTTCTTGGCCGACTAAGACCAGTAAATAGTCCTATTACTTCAATTTCTTGGCCCAACCAAGATATCAGCTGAACCAATATTTGAAATCCATTATTCGATCCAGCAATTTTTCAATAATCAACGCTGATATCTGATACCAGTATCATCCATCCCTAGAAGGGCATCTGACATGTAATGGGGTAACTTAACAGAAATATATACACACATATTATAAGGAAAAAAGTTAATTAAAAAAAAAAAAAAAAAAAAAAAAAATGAAACCTATGTGAAATCAATATTAGAATAGGATTTGCATATAAAAAAATCAGAAGGAAGAAGGAAGGACAGCTAACTGGATAGACAAATAAACGGGTCAAATTTTGCTATTCAAATTGCTATAAATTGTTGCGTAAAACGTAGTACAATTGTAGGAACACAGTCAGTGACCAAATATATTCCATTGTAATTGTCTGTAATTGTCCATAATGAGTCCAGAGGATGCAATTTTCCGATTTCCTCTCTGGCCCTCTTGCCACGATCATTTTATCCATGGCAACACCACAACAGACTAATGATTGCCTTTTTGATTTACATAGACTAAATTAAATTGGTTTATGAAGTGAAGGGCATAGAGATAATAAGCAGCCAATAATAATTTACATACATTTGGGGATCCTAAAAATGCGATTTCAGAGCCCAGATCTCTGTCCATCATCACTGGCAGCAAATTATATTTTAGCAGCCAGTTTTCTCAAGTAGTCTGGTGGTTATTATATCTGCCTGCCTATCCATCTGTATTTGTTGAAGACTATTAAAGAATTTGGATTAAAATACATACAAATAATATGTCATACCTACAGGTGGCATTTGGTCACATTAGTTTTGGAACTACTTAACTGGCAAGTACAGTATGCTTAGTATTTAACATAAAAAATAATTCATAATTACTTGTAGATTTTGCTCATTAGAACATTACCCAAAAGAAATCAATATCAACTTACTAAATACATAAATTAAATAAATATAAAAGCCTGCTGCATAACTTTTGCCAATAAATAAATAAACATTTTTATTGCACTGCAAAATGTACAAAAAAAAACAAAACAAAAAACACACACGCATACATGCTGTGAGCGTGCTTGCATCTCCACAAACCTCTCCACAAAGACTCTTAGTTGGCCTGAAGGAAGGCCTTCTCCTGTTTGTCTCCATGGAAATGTTGTTCCTTTGGCTATACATTTCCACAGTAAAGAAAAAAAATGTTTCTATCTCCATGGAGAATGTTCCCAACTACAGTTTTAACTTTCTATTTCCAGGGAATCATACAGGTAATTTACCAGCTCCAGCTGTGCAGTGTTGCTTTAACTAAAATTTCAAAATATATAGGCCAATCACTGGAGACATTTGTCACAGTGAGGGACAGAAGGACACTGGACAAACTGCTCTCCATCATGGACTTTGTGCTAGACTATAGAGGGACAGAGGAGCTCATTCTCCAAGAGGCTCCTATAGCGCTGTTCAAACAGTGAGAGATACAGGACTACATTCATACTATACTCCATACAACTATATAACAACTCACCCTTATGTAACAGAAGTCCTGTCAACAATTATATAATCTTTGCACTCCTTCTCCTTACGACCTCTTGTATATAGCTAAGATATATTTGTATTATTATATTTCTATATTTAATTTTTATTTGGATATATACATATACACTGATATATCTCTGATTTTGCCAAATAAGTAAATTATAAATAAATTATAAATAAATAAGTAAATGTCATCATAATTTTCATGTCATCAACCCTTAGGAGTACGGTTTGAATGTTACTGAACAAACCTCCCGATGATAACAGCATTTTTTTTTTTCAAAAATAAAAACTGTTCCAAATTCAAATTCAAAAGTGAAAATTAGCGTTTGATTATTTTTCAATTAGAAGCATTAGCATATTGCTAAAATCAAAAGCTAGGTCAATCAAAACATCTTAATCAGGTCAAGTTACATTTTAACATAGGACCCTTATTTGATAGGAGCTTCACAATTCTTGCATCCAAACTTGTGAGTTTGTGGAGAGTTTCTGTTGAATTTCTTTGCCAAATTGTCAGAATAGCCTCCCAGAGCTGCTGTTTGGATGTGAATTGCCTCCCATCATAGATATTTCGCTTGAGGAGCTCAATAGGGTTCTGAATAGGGTTGAGGTTAGGGGAGGATGGGGGTCACACCATGCATGAGTTTCTCTTCTTTTATGCCCATAGCAGCCAATGATACAGAGGTATTCCTTGCAGCATGAGACGGAGCATTGCCATACACGAAGATGTTTTTTTTGTTTTGTTTAAGGGTGGCCGAATAGAAGGTTTTTGTACAACTGCAAGCCCCTGGAGGATCCTACACCTTGATGTTCGCAGGACGTCAGAGGCACCAGCAGCTTCAAATACCTGTTTGCTGCTTTGTAACGGCATTTTAGCAGCTGCTCTCTTAATCTGGTTTGTCTGGCATTGTGTCTTCATTGTGCCTTTATCTGCAGGAATCCATGTGTGCTCTAAATCAGCTACAAATCTCTTAATAGTACAATGATCACGCTTAAGTTTTTGTGAAATATCTAAGGTTTTCATACCAGGGTCCAGGGTATTTGATTATTTCACGCTTGATTTCACTGACTCAAAGAACTCGGAGACACAATACCGTTCATGAGTTTCACGAGAAAACAAAACAAAACAAAAAAATTATGACACTCAAACACAATTTGCATAATAATTTGGAAAGCAGTGTACATTTATATAATTATGCCTTATTTGACATCAATCTCTTGCTATTTTTGCTACTTATGTTGAATGTATTATTACCATTATTACATATAAGTCTAATACATTTTTGGTTCAAAAGTCAATATTTACTATTTAAATTGCTTTCATGTTTGAGCATTAATTATATTAAGTCAAAGGCTAAAAATTAACAAGCCCACCATCGTAAAACAGCAGAGGGAGGAAATTGGCAGAAAATAAGGTAATGGGGATGAAGCAAAAGCCTAGAGAGACAAGCCCAATGGGAGTTGGTGATAGACAACCTCTCCTGCTTCCTGGGAGCTGGCAGCGGTAGTCTCTCACCTGAATGAATGAGAGAAAATGGCTTAACTTGTCAGGATGCTGTTGTGCATTCAAACTTCATAGGTTATGTCTGACAGGGATCTACACAAGAAAATTGAGAGGAGGAGGGAATAAAATGTTTCTATGTGTCTGTACAATTTTCAACTACTGCCCCTGTTTTTGCTCTGGGGAAAACAGATGTTACTTTAAATATTACTGACACAAAAAATCTAAGGATTTGGTGAAACTGCTATTTTAATTTCTTGTAAAATATGTGACCGACCACAGCAAAACCCGCCACAATTCGCTCAGGGCGAACAGGAGAAAATTGCGTTAGAAGCATTTTTTAATGATTTTTGTTTTTTTGCCAAATGTGCTAGCTGAGATCATGAAGAAGCCACTCCATGTTTCAGATAACAGCACTGGTTGCTTTAAAAGCATACATTTTGTCTTTGTCTTGTAAATTATCATAATTACCATACTGGCGCTACTGGCCATTCACGTGACAATTAGCACTCTTTTGTTTTCAATTAATTAATGTTAGTGTTGTCATAATACTAAAACTTCAAATCAATTTCTATACTAACAACATATTAGTGATATTTAAAGAAATCGTAAGTTTTCTTATAATACCATATCATTTTCAATACAAAATAAAAGTACTTTAATACTACTCTATGGTGTGGCGGGATTCTTGAAGAATTCAGGCTTAGTCGAGATAAGCGTTTTAAGGTGATTTATTGTGCTCCCACAGTGCAAAAAAAAGGTGTCCAATGTGTGTGAAAAAATATTTACAGTGCTGGCGTGATATATACAAAAAACAGTTTTTAACAGACTTCCCCTTTAAGTCGTTTGTTTTCTCACTTTCACTCTGTCTGCGCACGTTACCTTCCATGTAGCTGAGCCAAGACAAGACTGAAGGCAGCGCTGCGAAGCGCACCTTTATACCCCCATTGCCCCGCCCACATTACGTAACATTACTTTTACAATCTGATTTACACCATCCCACTATTAAATGGCCAGCATTTCTGGTGCCCACAGGTGAGCACAGATAACAGCTTTCATGCCTCCTTAATAAATCACATACAACACTCTAAATACACAGGCTATATGAATAATTGCCCAGACCAATTACGCCTGGCTCACATGACCACCAGAACCCGCGAAACTAGTGGTTTTAAACTCCCGGTGCGGAAGTGTTCGGTTTCGCCAGAACGCAGCACGGGAGGAGGAGAACGCAGCACGGGAGGAGGAGAACGCAGCACGCGAGGAGGAGAACGCAGCACGCGAGGAGGAGAACGCAGCAGCGCGCAGGTACGCAAATGATCGGTTTTAGCGCGGACAGAATGGCAAAACTGGCGCTTCTAAGTGTGCACCCCTAGATGCGACAGAGCACGCTGGAGAAGTTATGAAAATTTGTATTTGGTGAATAATAGATGAGGGTTCGCCGCGCGAAGCGCAACAGAGAAAAAACGGGCGCGTCTTCACGTGCTGTCCTCCGGGACCAACGCTCTTAGGGACGGGACTGCTCCGTCACATATGGTCTTACTAGTTCTAATATAGAACAAGACTAAAACCAAGACTATTCGGGAAAAAGGCAATTTATGTCAGATGTATGTGATTTTTTTTCCAGTATTGACACTTGTTCTAGTTTCATTGCTTGATTTAGTATTGATTAATATCTGGTTTTCAATACAATGCTACTAAATACAAAGCTTAATACAAAGGGACAACAGACACCAATTTCAATGTGCTGGGATCAACCAACGAAAAAAAAAAAACTCTTCACAGCTACTGCAACATCTGTTTTTGAGATATGATCCATCATATCACCACAATGCAAGGATAACAAATGTTAGATATTGTCAAGCTTTAACCTTAAATATTACTGACATAACCATTCATTCTCCAGAGACAGTTAATAAAATGAATGGACGTTATACAACAGAGCTTTGGGGATTTATGTCAAAGCAAGACAGCTGTGCAAGTATTTTCTGTTTTTTGTTTGACTATTTTGATTCATGGGTCTCCTTTTACATTCTACCTGTGTTATTTATTCATTAGCCTGAGAGCTTGAAGTTGTGCGGTCTCTGCAGCTGTAATGCACTGTACATACTCCCACTTAGGTTCTAAGTCTTAGCGCTAATACTGGACAGCTATCTTTCAAATGGCTCCTGACTAACTACTGGACATTAATATTGAGTCCACTGTGAAAAGTCCTTAAATAAATGTAGATTTTTACATTTGAATTATTTATATGACCACTTTAGAATTACACATTAAATTACACATTAAAGGGACAGTGTGTAAGATTTTTACCTGTTAATTACTGAAATTGAAGATACCCATTCAAAAATACATTGTTTTCCAAGCCTTTTCACTTCCATCATGAAATCAAAGTATTCTTTTGGACTTAGATATAGTCACATAAAAGGGGGATCTTCCCCATATAGAGGCAGCCATTTTGAATACGAGAGCCGCAGAAGGACATTTGGGCTCATCCTTCGCCTCGGCTCCTGCTAGCAGCTGCTCAGCCGCGCTGCCTGAGGGAGCGGAGGAGCGAAGGAGAGAAGGGGAAGGGGAGGGGGGAAGGGGGGAGCCTCGTGTAAAGAAGCATGCTGCTGTATCACACATCGTAATGGATATAACACGTATTTTGGACTAAATTGTTTTACTGGATTTTATTCGCTGGATCCTTATGGACAGATTGAGACCAAGTTTATGGTGAAATACAGAGTTTGACCTGTGCAGAGCCTTCAAAGGTAAGTAACAAACCTTGTTTTGTGCTTTTCTGTATAAAAGCCCCATGTGCTCGGGGAGTGATTGTTTTGCAGGGAAATTAATTGCATAGTCAAAAAGAGGAGACTGTAAGGTTTCATTTGATGTGTAGATTGTCATGAATCATGATCGGGATTGTGTGTTTTCATGCGAAAAGAAAAAAAAAAAGTGAACGGGGGACCGCGTTTTATGTATACAGCGGCGCGCGGTTCGTGCGCGGGCACGCGAGCTGTCGGCGCTACGGCACGCCCGGGTGACCCTCGAGGTCTGCCATAGCCAAAAGAGGAAGTGGAATAGCTACTAACCACCTATGCGCCACGAATCCTACACACTGTACCTTTAAGAAAATATTCAAAACAAAACAAAAAATCTAAATCACTTCTAACTAATCTTCAGTAAGGCCCACGGGAGGACGCACCTTGCAAATTGAGAAGTTTTAATGTAGATCATCTTTTTATGAAGATGTTTTATAGTTGCTGCATTGAATCAGTCCTCACTTTTAGTTTTTTTTTTTTTTGCTTGCTCAATCTAAAACATCAAATTTTCTCAAATTTGACATAGGGACCATTTATTAATGCTAGAAGTGTCATTATCTTGGTGGGAGATACAAACATGAAGGTATTCTTCAAAGCTAGAACAATATTCTAAGTGTACAATATAGTAAAAAAAAAAAAAAAAAAACTAAAGCTGTAAAAAGAATCATTTTTGTGGAGTTTGTGTCTATAATGAAGCATCGAAATTACTTATTCAACCCTCTACAGCTCAAATATTTTACAGACAAAAAAGTTCTACAGTAGTACAAAGACAAATTACACACAATAATTACTCCCCAAAAATTACAGTAATTATCATGATAGGCCTGGAGTTTGAACTAGTACTACATGTACTAGTTCAAGCTCCAAGCCTATCATGAGGGCACAATAATAAAGACCTCTCAAACCTAGAATCTTCCACATTGCGAGATAGCGTCTATTTTTTACAGTAATATTGTATTATTGCCTATTTTATATGGTGACATTGGTTTATCTCTGGAACGCTGTCCTCTTTTGTAGTAGTGATGAGATCACTGCCCTGCTCTGTCAACAAGCCCTTAACAACATCGCTGAAGTGTGATGAATACTTTGATACCTTGGAGAAGACCATACATGCTTTTCCATCTCTAAACCATACACCTGATGCTAGAAGCAATTTCCCTCTAGTAATATGCTGTCCAACACTGTGACAAACTACACATGTTGTAGCTGGAACATAATGGCCCCCAGATTTTCATGGCAATATTGAATATCTTTCCTCCACCAAACCCTATATCTCGACATCCTCAACTAACTTCATGGCATCTTTCAGTATAGAGTCATACTAAATGATACTTAAAGTTGTATCATACTTGTCATACATACTTCTCTGTAAATAAAGGGACTGGTGCATCTGGCATCTGGAGTATCTGTAGACCATACGTCTATGGGCGGAACTGTAATCTCAGAAATGTCTCAGAATAAAGCATTAGAGAAAGAAAAACTGTATCAAAACTAAATACTCATTTCATTAAGTATAGTATTATATTATAGTATTATATTATGTATAGTATTATTAAATATTGATACTGAACAAAATACAGGTGGTACCTCACCTTACAAAAGACCCAACAAACGAAAATTCCAAGTTACGAAACGCCTTCACGTTAAATTTTGGTCTCTAGATACGAAAGAAAATTCAAGTTACGAAACGTGAAATCTCAAAAATTCGAATAATGCGTGCTCAGATGCACGCCCCGAAACGTAAATACACTTTATCAACACACACGGGGTTAGGTTCCAGAAATAACCCGCAACAAGAGAAATCCCCGAAGTAGGACAACTTTATATTTTACAATTATTCTACATGTTTTAAGGCTCTAAATGCCTCACCACACACATTATACACTTTTCTCAGACTGGAATTAAACTTTTCTCACATTTCTCTCTGTTTAAACACTCAAACTTTCATAGATTTTCAACAAAATGTATTAAATAGTGAAGCGTGGGGGGAGACACAGCTCCGGAAGCCCCGCGCCGCGTGAGGCGCACCTCACCTCAACGTGCCGCGCGAGGAGCACCTCACCGTGCCGCACGAGGAGCACCGCTAGTCCTGGTCTGCACGACCGGCACCGGGTCTGCGAGCACGAGATAGAACCGCGGCGCCCGGACCGCGTCCTCTGGAGCCCGAGCCACAAATCAGCCGCACGAAACCAGCAAAGAGCGGCACGTGGTGGTTTAATCCTGGTTTAGTCCAGGTCCAGTCCAGGTTTAGACCTAGTTTAGAAATGGTCTAGACCTGGTTTAGTTCTGGTCTAGACCTGGTTTATTCCACGTTTAGTCCAAGCTCTACAGTCTCTTAGCCAATCAGGACGCAGAACACAAAGTTACACTGTAAAAAAAAGTTACACTATAAAAAAAAAAACCTTGGAACGAATCAGGCCTTTTCCATTGAAATATCTACTCAACTTACGAAAAATTCACGTTACGAAACCACTTCTGGAACGAATTAATTTCGTAAGGTGAGGTACCACTGTAATCATATAAGCAGGAAATATTGTACCTTTTCTGAATAATTTTAGAATGTACTTTTATCTTTTTTCACAATATGCAAAGTGTCACGGATGTCACCACACACACCCGCTCACTCAGGTCCTCCTCCATCCACCTCACAGTCCCTCCCGCTCGTCTCAGCACCATGGGGAGCAGGGCCTTCAGCTGCTCTGCTCCCCATCTATGGAACTCACTCCCCCCAGACCTCCGGAACATTCAATCACTACCAATTTTTAAATCCAGACTCAAGACCCATCTTTTCAAAATATCTTACCCCACTTAATCATTCTCTCCCTGCTGACTGTTTCATTTTACTTGTATTGCTTTGTCCATTCTCTTAGTTTTATTTTGTATATACTGCCTGTTTTTAACTGTTTTTAACTGTTTTTAATTGACTGTCTTTGTGCGGTGTCCTTGAGTGTCTAGAAAGGCGCCTTGAAATAAAATGTATTATTATTATTATTACTTTTTAACTCAGTCTCTCTCCTTTCGCCTTTTAGAATGGACTTGATCTACAGTAAATCACAACAAGACCACATTGTGATATTAAAGAAAGTACTATAATTTGGCTTTTTTTTTTTTTACTGTAGTGGCGAAAGAATCAAGCCTTTTCCTTAGTATTGAAATATTGAGTACAAATGCATATCACCTTTTACTGCTTTATACTGTACTTGCTACTATCCTAACCACTACTTTACTACTAACATCCAAATATGTACTTGTCCAATGAATCTGTTGAATTCATTAATTAATTTGAACTCATTAAAAACAAAGACTCCAATTGGCAAAGCATCCTCACTGTGCTTCCCTGGATCTTTTTTCTACAAATAATTATCACATCCGATCAACTGCTCATATTTTTGGGACCTGGGGAGAAGGGTTAACTGAGTGAGAAGACTAACTCGCACTCATTCAAAAGCTCATATTGTGCAGTAGTTTTGAGAGCTTCTGTTCCACAAAGAAAGTGTTGAGAATTGGTGCTTTCCAAAATATACTATAATTGTGAATAAATACTGCCAAACAGCAGTTGATGACTAAGCAGAGGAGGGAAGAGTATTTTTTAATTCTAACAAACTATTGATAAAGTAGAAGTATAATGTCAGAACTACCTTACTATATAAGTATAATTTCTTCAAAAAATATATATATATTTCAGTCAATAAATTGGTGTAAGATGGTTTACTGGCCAATGTTTGCCCAAACTACTACATAATAAAGAACTTTTATTTTTTAAAAGTTGTTCTGTAGTTACTTTAAATGATAAATAACAAAGACAAAATAACTTTTTACTATATGCCATTTGTGTTTAAAGAAATTAATTTTCAGTCTCTGCCCTAGTATAGCGGATCTCGGGTATTGGCATTGGCAGGTACTAAAAGCTAAAGTATCTACATCGGTATCGGAACAGAAAAAACTGGATGGGTGCGTCTCTAAATGTAAATGAGTAAATGTATAACTGAGTACTAGCTACCTCTGTTACTACTACCACAACCATTACCACTCCTACTGCTGCTAATAACATGTACTACTACTGTTACTATACTAAAAGAAATACTTAACCTTTCTAGATTGTAAATGTTTTTGGGTAATAAAAGAGGACAACCATTTATCACTGCTATTTGTGTATTTTGATTTGTCTGTCTCTCTACACCCAGAGTTGGCAGTGTGTAGCTTTGCCAGAAACAGGTGGATAAACGCTGCTGTGTGCACTGCTAATCTGCTCAGGACTTCATTCCACTAACGATGCATGGTTCTGGCACTCTCCCCAAGACCCAGGAGTATGATTATGCAAAGCTCTGTACTTTTAACAAAACACAAGGTGGTCCCAGTGAAATGACGCTCTCCAAATTTGTTTTCTACACATTGTCGGCCTATTATCACTCCTTTTCATCAGAGAAATCCCCTGGGGAGGTGAGGTGTGGAGATCCAAAATGTCAGCTGTGAGCCGCCGGCTATTCTCGTAATTAGTGTTTTTTTTTCTTCCTTTGTGTTTAGTTTTTCATGGACAACAAAGGCAGTGGAGTAAATTGGTCAGAACAGTAGAGCCTCATTGGACTGGTTGGACCATCAACAGCTGTGCACAAGAGTTCACTTTTAATCTCCAACAAGCAGAGGAAGTGAGTGGACCGTTTAGCATCCGGCACAGGCAAAAGAACAAAAGAAAGGGGACAGAAGGTAATTTATGGATGGAACAATTGAATGGAAACCAAATCTAAGACAACATACAGTGAATAAACATAAACATAAAGTAAAAATATTGCAAGCAGCAATGTGAGGCCAAGCAACGAAGGTGACAGGGTTTAACAGGGTCTGACAGGGTCTAACAGAGTCTGACAGGGTCTAACAGGGTCTGACAGGGTCTAACAGAGTCTGACAGGGTCTAAGAGAGTCTTACAGGGTCTGTTAGCCAGGCTTCCCTTCATATTCCTATGAATATGAAGGGTTCCCGAGATATGAGCTCACTTCGGCTAGATCAAAGACACATCAAAGACAGATCAAAGGTACATTTCTGTGTTGCCTAGCAATGCAGAAAATTCCTGAAAATTCCTGCAACTTTGACCTGCTGGTGGCACTAGACGGTTGGGGGTGGGGGCCTATAAATTGCTGTGGGTAATGAGGAGACTGGCTGGAATGTGCATGCAAAATTTCACAACTTTTTACCAGACGGTTCTAGGGGTTGCCATAGACTCCCATAGGTGGAAGAATAATGTATAATAATAATAAGAATCAGTAGAAACACTATAGTGCTTGGCCCCAAAAAAAAAAGGTTTGCCACTTTGGTTGGCGCCTAATCGTATTGTTCAAGAAATACCTGTGTAATGTTGGGGGAAGATATGGAATTTAAATATTGTTAAAAAATAATCATAATCCACACTACAAAAGGTTTTCATTTCTGGTTATGAAGTAAATATAATTTACATTGTCTCATAAACTGCAAACTCTTCGTGCTGTTCTTGATCTGTGCGTTGCAACGCTGTTCTTGATCTGTGCGTTGCAACACTGGAATTTCCCCACTGAGGGACTAATAAAGGCATATCTTATCTTATCTTATCTTATCAATATACATTTTAGTCTTTGATGAATGAAATATGTACATCATCAAGAGCATCAAGAGTCTTTTACTAATGCAAACAAAATTCAAGATTAACTTGTCTATTGTTCTGAGGGTGGAAAATTTGTGTGATAGATAAATATAGTCCATAAATACAGAAAACATTAAAAACACAAGTTAATTACAATTCAATAGTCCATAATAAAGAGCTTTATGCAGATCAACAATTTCTACCTATTCAATAGTCTAAAGACAATGGCACAAAGGGGTTTTTAAGTCTGTTCATGCAACAGGTATAGATTTCAATCCAGTCAAATCCACTTTATTTACAGTATATGGTAAACTTCATAAATCTAACCCTGTTTCCAGTGCTACATAATAATATATAAAATACAATATAAAATACATCTATATTTCACTCTAGTAGTCCTTATGTAAAGCAATACAACTATTAAAATCAAAACAAAACTAGTAAAATCTCAAGTGGAAATCAAACTGACAACTCCTGCAAAACTCCTGTAAAACTATTTGTAACTGATCTTGAAAGTATAACAAAAAAGCAGCTCCTTCTCCAAAAAATAAATGGTGAACAGCCTTTGCTTCAGTCCTGTATTGCATATTTGGCTTTAGCTGAGGTGTAACACTGTGGGAAATATAATGAGAGAGGCTCAACACAGACATCTTGGGTGCCAGACAGTCTGAACTCATGCCTGTGTAGAGTGGATGCAATGTGAACCTATGAGGAAGGTGTTATATTAATGTATGCCTTTGTGTACATGCTATATATATATATTCTTATATGTGACAGGCCTCTCAGTATGTGTGTGAATTTCGAAGCGTGCGCTGGCTGCAGGTGTACCTGGGATTCGACTGTGAAATGTGACAGGAGAAGAGGGAGAGCCGAGGGGTGACAGCAGCAGGGCCCAGAGCTGCTGGACAGGTGGGCTATGACGAGAGTGTTAGTATTCACCATCATAGATTATATAAGAGCGGAATGATAAAGTGTAGAAAAGTAGGGCAAAACAACTTGTTGAAATGTAAACAGGTATGTCCAATGTGAGCAATCTGATTATTTTCTAATTGTTTACAACTGTGCAGACTTTGAGAAGCAAAATTATGCAAAAAAAAAAAGGGGGCAAACTAATGTGGCAAAGACAAAAATGAAAGATAAAATGTAAGTTATTCTAAAATATAATTGTACTTTATTTTCCAGTTGCAACAGTTGCTCTAAAATCCATTGGTTAACTGTCACAATATGTCACCAGGTGTTTTGGATGGTATTTCTTTGTGCTGGTAAACACACACCAAAAATCAGATCGAATTATAGGGTCATCTGTTTATTTGAATTTGGGTTGTACATAGCCAGTTTTAACTGGCTATGTAAATGTACCCACTGCTACTCAAGTTATGGTCCCAATTCTAGGTCTTTAGCATGGTTTGCTCTGGACTATCTTACCTGGAGGATTTGATTTTGATTTGTCCGGATGAAACCAACCCAGACATCAGGAGAACATGCAAACTGGGCCATAGAGTGGAAGTTTTAAAGTACCATGCAAAATACTAGTACTATGCAAAATAAGGCAAAAACGGTAGTTTATCAGAAGGTACAGTGTGTCTACAAGCAACCAGTTCTATCTGAAAGCCTGTCTGCACATTCCAGTACATTCATTTTAATATGTCTAGGGTTTTAACATAAAATATTTTTTGATTTCACATAAGAGAGATGCCTCGAAATTGTGTGCACCTGATGTCTTTAGATATTTCTTGTTTATTTCTTGTTGGATAAAAAAGTGCAAGTTAAATATTTTCAAAATATAAATATTATTATTTTTTAATTCATAGCATTTTTATAGCGCCTTTCATGACACCCAAAGCGCTTTACAGTTCATTGTTCATTCACTCCACACTTGGTGGTGGTAAGCTACTTTTTGTAGCCACAGCTGCCCTGGGGCAGACTGATGGAAGTGAGGCTGCCAATCTGCGCCATCAGCCCCTCCAACCACCTCCAACATTCACACACACTCCACTTTCATACTAGGCAATGTGGGTGAAGTGTCTTGCCTAAGGACACAACAACAGTTTTTGCGACTGGCGCCCCACTGTGGCACCTGGAATTCCCAGCGGTCTCCCATCCAGGTACTAACCAGGCCCTGCCTTGCTGAGCTTCTGAGATCTGACGAGATCAGGCTTTGACAAGTAGGTATGGCCACATTTTTAAGCAAAAATGCCTAAATCTATTGTATAAACAAGATGCGATTATGAGGTAAAACAATATCATTAAATATATTTAATACATTAGCTAGCCAGCACAGTTATCAATTGATTTTCAGTTCATCTTATCAATATAAATGAGATTTAGCCACTTTTATCTCGGAAGCAGATTGAGTCCAAAAATTTATAGACCAGTGCTAGCAAAGAAAAGTACTTACCAGCATAATGTTGGTCAATTCACCAGAAACCCCAAGAAAAATTTACCAGAGGGCTACGTAGTTTGGACACTCCTGTACCAGAACATAATCCTTTAATGCTTTAGTTGCGTGATACTTGATTAAAAATTTCACACTACAATACTTTAACATAATCCCTATTACTTCTTCCACCACTAGTACTTCCTGTACATCTACACTGTAGATAAACTGAAATAGCATGTGAATAATTTGTGAATATTTCTTGCAAGAAAAGAGAAGAAAAAAGAAGTAGGCAGCTAAAACTTTTGTCTTGTGGGAGGACAGAAGGCCGCGGATGGAGCTGGCAGCACTTAATGATGCAGAGATGCTTTATCTTGAAAAATGAATGTGCCTCAACATATTTGCTCAGTGCGGCAGGATGTTCATCTCGCCTTCAGGCAGGACCATAGCTTTTCTACCAGACACAGATACGGGGATGGGGATAAGAAAAGATCTGATTCATGCATTCAGCTATTATAGCACAAGAGCAGAAAGTGAGGCTGGGTTTTATTAATTCAATTGTGTAGGAGAGGTGTCCAAACTTTAGTCAAGAGGGTTAGATGTGCAGCACTAAAAATGGCTATGAAAGGGTTTAGCACCAAAGGATGGAGGGTGTTATGAGATATTGTTATAAAAATCAATTAACCAGGAAAATGTATTCAGTGCCACTGCAAAGATAACAACATTTATTCTTGGAGATTGTACATATTAGAGGTACATTCTACACTAAATATCAAAGGAGTAGCATACAACTTAGTAATTGTAGTACTAAGGCATTTATGAGCTTTTGTGGGTATATGATCCTTTCACATTTGTGGGATCCTACACCCTCAGCTATCACAATGACATAGTAGTATTTGTACATTTCTGTGGACTTCCAGAATATCTTCTGATTATCGTTATCTAGATACTTGACTGGTACCTACTAAAAACAGCTGTCAACTGTTTTCATGGTGGCAAAACTGGCCAAATCCAGTCTCTGCATTTAAAGTGATCCCAAACAGTCCCAAAAACATCCAGCAGCGTAGTTAGCATTCGCGTATTGTCTCTCTCCTCTCGTATCACTACGCTCATGTTAACTCTATCAGCCTGTTCATCTTCAGCGGATGTCTACACCGAAGTTTACAAGTGAACAGGCTGATAGAGTTAATATGGGCGTAGTGATACGAGTGGAGAGAGACAATACGCAAATGTGAAATACGCTGCTGGATGTTTTGTGGACAACTGTTTGAGATGCAAATATATCACCTTTCTAACAAATGTTTTGTTTTGAGAAGAAAAACAAGCTTTATTTCATGTTCCAGGGAAGTTACCGGACCTACTTACGTGGGCTCCAGAAAGCGAGCCGAACCGGGATCAGCTGAGAGTGTCAGAGGTAAGCGGGTGTCAACACACGTAACTTTTAGAAGGAAACCCATACAGATTAACATTTTTTTTAAAAACACTATCCCTTTAAGTGCACTATGCAACTTTTCTGGTGAAGGGCCTGGCATCTGTTTGTGTCCACAGAGATGCTAATGTATTACCGGAGTTGTTCTACAATATAGCATAAAACTCATCTATGTTCATGGAGAAAAGCAGGTGGCCATGTTACGGGTCAGATCTGCGGAGAGGAGACCCCACAATAAGTATGCATGTTTTGGAAGGTATTTCTAAGCAATAAGCAAATAGATAAGATGGTTATCTGAAGTGATACATAACTGTCTATGTTGGCGTTATTTGCCAAAGCTAAGACATCTCTTCAAATTAAATGCTCAGCTTGCAAGATAAAGTGGCTGCATGTGTCAGTTTGTTGTTGTCGTCTTGGTAAATCCCGCTGTTTTCTCAATTGCTCCGTGTGTGCTCGAGAAGCAACGGCAGTGCTATAAATCTCCATGGGATGAGGGGTGCACTGAAGTGGCAGAGAGGAAGAAAAATTAGGATCTGAGATGGTGAGACAGTTTAAAATATAGTATAGTAAGTTTTGTCCAGCTGGAGACGTCTTTTGCAAAGTTGCTGTCAAGCACTGACACATAGGATGAATTGGCACTGCTTAATGCTTTTGTGATCTATCAGCATCACACTGGAAGCCATTAGTGGTAATAGTAAATTATACTTGATTTTTCCAAGACTAGAAACCTCTAATTATGGCAGGCTGACAGATATGATTGAAAACACCTGCATTCTCGGAGAAATCATGGCTTCTGTTTTGTGACACCTTTGACAATAAAAAGAGATAAGTCTGCCAGAGAAAGGCTATAGTGATACGGAGCTAACTTCAATCTTTTTTCCTCATTTTTTATATTTTCTTGAAAAGGCTTGACAAGAAAGAAAAATCTGTGCTATTTTGGGTGTGTAATGTTGTTGTAGTAGGTCTTACTGGAGCATAATATATAAGTAGCAAATCATTTTCTAGATTATTTGATTCATTCTGCACTTATTGCTGGATTTTAGATGGCTATAGACCATCAATAAACCTTTCATATTTAATGCAGAAGAGACAGCTAAAAATCTGAATTAAGTGGTTATGCAGTGAGTTCTTGGGTCTAGTCACTAAAATAAATGATCAGATTCAGCATTTGTGCATTTCCTTTGTGATATTTCATGAAAAAGTATAATGTAATCAATAGGAAAAACTGTCTCGAACACCCAGCTGAATAGGACCTCATCACATTACAAAATCCAGAAAAACTATTAAAAAGTCCACTGTGTAACTTTTCCAGTGGAGGCCAGTCACCTTTTTCTTGACAGCCAGATATGTTCTTCCTGTAGACAAGCAGGAGTGACCACAAGGTCAGATCTTAGGAGAGGCAAGCCTGCTCACAGCAAAGGCTCATTTATGCTCCACTTTCTTATGTAAAAAGATAGGTGTTTTCCACGTTTAGTAACCGTCACTGCATTTACTTCCATACGTCTTTTATGTTCTTTTAAATAACCACCAGAGTGCACAAAAAGTCAGTCTGAGAATTTACAAAATGGACAAAAAAGAGACACAAATAAACAAACATGTAGGCACCCATGACAGATTTTAGATAGCATCTGTTGGGAAAGCGTCAACAAAACACAAAGAAGCATTTATTTGTCTTGCATTTTTTACTTTTTAGCTTCTGCTATCGAGTTGTGTTCACAGTTGTGTCCCCAGTGGTCAGCTCATGAACAGCTCAGTTTCAAAGGTTCCACATGATTCCACTGAGGAGACGGACCAAATGACGGACAGAAGCCTCCAAGTATGCTGTCCTGTATGAGTCTAGAACATAGAATAAATGAGGCTTAAGAATGCCTGTTTTACAAAGGTGTTTCTGAGAAATAAAAACACAACAGAGCAGCACCAATCACGTTGTGAAGTTTGTGGACGATACGACTGTGGTGGGTCTCACCTCTAATAACGATGCGACAAACTACAGGAGTGAGGTCAGCCTTCTGACCAAGTAGTGCAGCGATAACAATCTCCTTCTTAATGTTGAAAAGACCAAGGAGATTGTTATTGACTTCCGGAGAGGCCCCACCCAGCACCCCCCACTGCCCATCAATGGTGCTGCTGTAGAGAGGGTGAGCAGCACCAAATTCCTGGGGGTGCACATCAGTGAGGACCTGCAATCACTGGATCACTGGCAAAGAGGGCTCAGAAGCGCCTCTATTTCTTCCGCAAACTGAGGAGAGCTGGAGCCCCCCCACCCATCATGACCACCTTCTACCGAGGCACCATTGAGAGCGTCCTGACCAGCTGCATCACTGTGTGGTACGGGAGCTGCACTGAACAGAACAGGAAAGCTCTGCAGCGCATAGTGAATGCAGCTGGGAGGATCGCTGGTGTCTCTCTCCCCTTCCTCCTGGACATTTTTAACACCCGGCTCACCCGCAGAGTGTCCAGCATTGTGGGTGACCCGAGCCACCCCTCTCACAGCCTCTTCAGCCTCCTGCCCTCGGGGGAGAAGGTACCGGAGTCTCCGGGCCCTCTCCACCAGACTGTCAAACAGCTTCATCCACCAGGCTGTCAGGAGGCTGAACTCTCACCTTACCCCCCCCCATATTGGCATAACCTGTATTCCATAAAAAGACAAAGACATATCACTCTAGACACTAAAAATCTGCTGCTAAGGACTACTGTTGCACTGTTGCACATTTACTACTGGAATTTTACTACTGTTGTACTGTTGTTTTTGCCTGGAAGAATCCATGACTCATCGCTGTACCAGCGGATGAGTCTGGTAACGCTTGATCCACAGAATGCGCTGCGGTTGCGCGTAGACAGACAGCTAAGTGAACCAATCAGAGATTGCGCCATCTTGATTCAAAACTGAGGCGGAACTTCCGCTGCCTAAGAGTGACTTTGCGGGCAAAGGCGGGTGCACTGACGTCACCATCTGTGAACGAATCAGAATCGCGGAGTCCGTTTGTAACCGGAGGAGCGAGCGTGGATGGAGGGTGTCCATATGGTATCGCGCTGTATAGGAAATACAGAGAGATATCATTTGGCTGGCCAGGTAACTGTTGTTTACTACTGGTATTGTACTGGAATTACTACTGTTGCACATTTATTTTTAATTTAACTTCTTAACTTCAATGCACATTCTATTGCACATTACCATCTCACTTCTGTATCTTCCATTGCACATTTTTGATGCACACTGCACATTTTTTGACATCTGTAAATAGGTATTTATTTATTATGTTGCACTGCTTTCAGATTTTAGATCTCAGATTTTAGTTTTAGATTTAGATTTTTGTCTTAGATAGTTTTGTTGTGTTTTTTTCTTTATATTGTACTTTGTACACTGTCTTTTTTGCACTACTTGGCCAGAGAGAAACGAAATTTCGATTCACTGTATGTTGAACACATATGGTAGAACTGACAATAAAGCTGACTTTGATCTTTTGATCTTGAGATAATGTTCAGTATAATGCCATACTATGGAACATTTCAGCCAAAGCAATAACTTCTCCATGGATACAAGCAAGTACGGTATCTCGATTCTGATTAACCATCTGGAATAATGAAATAAATATTTAATTATCTCAAGTGCGTGTGTGCCAACCTGCATTCTATTGAAATGCAGCTTTGTTAAATTACTTTTGTTTATGAATTATCTAATTAATGCAGTGCCACTTACTGCAAACTTCTTTAATCAGGCATTTCCTGCAAAACAAGTACCATTTATTGAAACTATAGGCAAAAATAACTCACTTAATCACTCCACTCGAAACAGACTGTGAACAAAACCAGCAACTTCAACTTAACTTATGTCAAAAAACATTTCAGTGCCCTTGACCATTGGCTGATCTCACATTTAGGTCTTAAAGTATTTTAGCACATTATAATTCAAGCAGAATGGTTCAGGGAAAGGTTAAAACCAAGTATTATAAAATGTTAAATATAAAGGGATTTTTATGATGAATGTTAATAAATGATTGTGCACGCTGAAAAAGTTAAACCACAAAAGTTAACAGAATAAATGTCAGACTTGTGAAGTACAGGGCATGTTTCTTTAATATACCCTTTAATCTTGCTTTTACTTATAGCAAATTAGTTCTTTGACCCTCATCTGCAAATACATAGTTAAAATGCTAAAGCACGGCTAAAACCATTTAATGAGGGAGAATTAGACAGAAGAAAATATAGAATTGACCAGAGACCTTCACAGCCAGCCAGCCACAGCCAGTTTATTTTACCAATTTTCACACCAAATCCAAAGCATCAGAATGAGCAGTAGTTAGTTATTTGCACAACTGTGAGTAGTGTTTACATGATACTAAAATTTTATATAATGAAAATGTATTTATTTACTATAATAAAATGCAACATGTGGTTTAAATTTCTGATACAGGACAAGACTATTCAGAGAAGGCCCAATTTTGGCCAAATTATATGATTTTTTTCCCCTCAAGTACTGATTGTTGTTCAAATTAATAAACCGTTTTAGTATCAGTATCACAGTATATATATTTTTGGGTTAGGGTTAGGGTTCTATTTGGCTTATTTGGCATTACCCATTCCGCTCACTTCTGCCTCTTTGGGTAAAGCAGGAATAGCATGCAACCATGCATTTAAAAGGTGAATTTAAGAGAAATTTCAACTCTAAAATATAAAAAAATGTAGGTTGTGTAAAATGTTCATACGCGTCAACAAGTCAACAGTCAACTCTAAAATGGCTTATTAGTCCAAAGACAACCCATATGATCACGGATGTACCCACGAAAACTTCCAGAATAAGTTGAACAGGGATGAAAGTGGCCAAACATGAAAAAAGCGGAAAGTCACCACCCCCCCGCTGGAAAATTTAAAATTTCTGAAATTTGGATTTCTATATGGTAGCAATAAAGTAAAACTGTACATAAAAGTACAAAAAAACCCACATTTTATCAACAGGTAGGCCTACTACTATATATTGGATTTGTTTTTGCTTTGCACTTCGTCTAATCAGAGGCATTGAGGAGGAGCTTATGCGCTAAAAGGCGCAGGTGAAAAAGCGAGGAGCGACGCGTTAAGTGAGGCACGGGCAGGTAGGATGAGGTATATAGGATGTTTTATAAAGTTTAACCTGTGTACACGCAATGGTACACGCTGTTACGAAAGAGCTGCGCTCACTCGCTCGGTCCGCGGCTCCAGACACGGGCTCGCGCGGCCCGCAGTTTAATACAAAGTTTAATACGAGACACACGTACTTTTGTTCTGAATACGGGACGATTCTGTTTTTCAAGAGACTGTTGGCGACCCTAAACACAACTATACATATATATATACACCCAAAATCTTTCTCAACGAATTTGCACAGATATTTTAAAAAAAAAAAAATTACCCCACCCGCTGAAAAAAAAGCGGAGATCCGCTAAAAAACGGAACTCTTTCATCCTTGGTTGAAGAGTGAGATACAGTCCGTGTACACCTGACCTTTACTTGACCTTACAATGACAAGCCAAGAAAATATTGTTTTTATCACTGTGCAGTAGAAAAACCAGGTGGTATTTTCTCTGCTATGTATTTCTGGCCCTTGTCTGGGCCCACACCTAAACTCAAACACACCCAAAGATTAATCACTGCTGCCACCTCTGCCTGTGTTGACCCCTCTCTCCCTCTGTCATCAGATCTGCTCCCGGATACACATGTAATCTCCAATATCTCACAGGGCCATTGCCACGGCACTGTCTCCGTCCTCCAAAGAAGAAGATGACCGGTGGCTACCCACACATTCATATATTTTTTTAAGGTGAAAATCCATCCTACTGACGTTGACTACAAAATAGACACACTTTTTTTTTTTTTTTATTTAAACTTTCCGCTTATCAAGAGACAACAACAAAACCTGCCTCCCAGCATGCAGTGACAAGCATACTGATTTAGCATAGGATTTACCCCAGATGCCCTTCCTTATGTAAATGTCTTAATTAGCTCAAGTTAGTTAGGGCAGGCAGATTTGTGGTTATTATTAATATTGGGGTTTTCGCATTCCTCAATATTGTATTATTGATACTGCTTATCTCCATAGAGATGTTACTGTTTTGGCAAGAATGTTACAATCTCCACAGTATGGCATTAAACTATGATTTATGGAAAGAAATGTAACATCATCAGGCCAAGTTAGAGGTGGAATACAGATTCATACAGGTTTTTTCTTGTTACAGTAGATATGGACAGGGCCTAGGCCTGGCCTGGCCAGAGACCAACACCTTCTCCTGAGTATCTCCCCCTGAGCATCTCCTCCAGAACATCTGAGCTCTGAGTATTTATGAAGAAATACAAGTTACATACATATCAAAGCAGAGTGACTTTTGTTTCACAGACTTGTGCTAATCAACTTAACTTACATTTGAGGACAGCTAGTCCAACAAAGGGCTTCCTGAGGGTAGAGACAGTTATGTCTGAGCCTTTACACATGTTAATGACTGGTCTGGTCTAAGGTAAAAATCACATTCATTTACACAACAACAGATTAAGAGAAATTTTTCCACAATATACATTTCCATTACAGCACATACAATATAAAAATACTGTAGTACTACAACAATGTTGTTGTGATTGGATATCGTCAAGACAGGATTAAAGAGCAACTAGCACTAGAAAGAAATGATCAATACGCTTTCAAAGGCACTTGGGGTTTTGCTATTGTGATGAGACCTATTATCTCTGCCCTCATTATGGCTGTCCACTTGTTTGCCAAGCTAATAAATGTCAAACATGATTGGCCTGTCTGCACGAGGGAAAGCTGCAGTAAACTAAATAGCAAACATTTCAAGTGACATTTAGACTTAATGATAATTGGTTCCTTGGGATTAAAACTTCCAATCAATGCTGTTACCACAATATTCAATAATTAACAGATGTAACTATTTCATGCTAGCTAGAGACAAAAAAACAGCAAATCCTTACGACCACCTGCCCAATGTGCAGCACCATGCAATACAAGATGGTCGACTAAGATTTTAATTTACATTAACTGGGCAATTACACTTAAATTAATGCAGCAAAACAACCATCAAGTATGTTAAGCCTAAATCATTTTTAATAAACCAATGGCTGATAATCTCTACTACAGACTCACCTACAGCCCTTTTTCTTACCACAAACATTTAAGAGAAAGGTGTAGTCATGTTTTCAGTTATCTTTTCACACTAAAGTGTTAAAATAGAGATTTGTGTGTATTTTTTTAGGCAGAAGATCAACCAAAACAGTGCTAGTCTTCAGGCCTATAGCCAATGCATTCAAAAGGTCCAAATATCTCTAAACACTACACCTGATCTGAAGATAACTTGTGGAAAGCACTGACTAATATCAAGCCTGTGTGATTTGCTTCGGTTTGGAGAAGAGATAAAAAGTACAAAATCAGCTTAACTCGGGGAAAGCTCTGCAACTAAGTGAGAGATGTGGGCTAATGAGGGCCCACTTTGCCCTGCTAATGTGGCTAATTAGCAGTCAGACAGTAAGTGCTATTGACTTTGAACGCCTGCCACTACACTCTGATGGAGGAGATGAAGTGTAAATACCACACGAGACAAGTAAATACACATTGGATTAGGGGCTGGGAAGTGCGGAGCGGGCTGGCTGCAAACCTGGCATAGTAGCAGACGGCAGTTATGGCTGTTTGTAGCGAGTATAGCTAAATTGGTATAGACAGCCCCCCTTTGAGTATCTAATGAGTTATGGATATTTGAAGTGTCCAAATGTAGTGCAATATACAATCCAGTCTATTTTTGCATAGTGGTTTGGACAGTAATAATATTTTCAATAATATGAAAAGAGCTGTTGCACCTTGTAGCCCTGTTTCAGATATTTAAATGCCGCAGAGTGAACAAAAAGTAGAATCATAAGAAACACACCATTGATGTTTAATCCTGTACATCAATAAATATCCATAAAAATAAATGTGCTTCTGCTCATTATACTGGATAGACACAATCAATAATGCCTATATATAGCTTTGAATAAAAAACTTGACCTGTCACCCTAACAAATTTTGAAGTACGTTACATTGCTGAAGTAAATACGAAGTAAAACGATAAATGATAATACTGAAACCAAAACTAGGGATGCACCAATCCACTTTTTTTTTTTTCACTTCCGATCCGATCCCGTTACCTGAATTTGTATATCGGCCGATACCGATACTATTCCGATACCAAAACTGTTTGTTTTCAATATTATGATCATTATTGTACACTACAACTACAAATACCAGTACCCATAATGATAAAACACCTACAATTCAACATACTTAAATAACCGTATGGTATGACTTAATTAACTAAGAGACTTAAGAAAACAAAATAAACCCACAAATTAACATTAATGGTTCCCCCTTTAATGTGGCCCCCTTTAGCGCACCACTATGCACTATTTATCGCAAGACCAGGAAGTGCCCCGGTTTGGCCCCTGAACCACAGAGCAGCGCGGAGACAGTGGAAGGTAGGGAGAGCATGTGGATCCGTGCACCCTCGCACGCACTAGGGAGGGGAACAGACTGCAGATAGCAGGGAAACAGTTTGTAAGCAGTCCTGCAGTAGCCGGGAACAGTTTGCACCAGAGCCTGGCTCCGCAAACCAGGGGGAGCACTCCGTGCGTGCCCTCCCGTCTAAGAGAGGCACCGGTCGGGGAGCAGCTACAGGCTTTCCGTCATACTGTGTCTCATTGGGATACACCTCCGTTCAGGAAATCGTTGATATTGGAACCCGATACCGATACTGGATCGGATCGGCCCCATCCCTAACCAAAACATAAAGCAGAACTATTCAAAAAGTATTCTAAATGTACAATATTATTCAAAACATGAGCTGCAATAGATAAACAGCAGAATGCAACACTTTACTTTTAGTTTATAATTCAACCTTCTACAGCTCAAATCTTATCATATTGCAGTAAAAAAATATAAATATTGACCCCCCCCAAGAACATTATAAAAACAAGGAAGGAGAGCTGAAAAATATTGTTTCATCCATCATATATTGAACATTAAGTTGATATACTAATTATTGTGACAGGTCTATGAAAAGTATCAAAATTTGTTTTCATTGAATTTACTTAGAAATTTGCTAGATTAAAATCAACAAAGAAAATGCCTTGTGAAAAAAGATAAAAAAGTGTATTCAAGTGCTCCATCCAAGTAAAGCAGCAGATAGTAAAGCACCCATTTTCCCACATACCATTGTAACTCGGAATTCCAAACAAAGCAGACCCATATTCTCTACCATCCCTTCTACTTTTCTTTTATGCATCCATAGTATTAATACAACTGAGCAGTGAGCACAGAGCCTATAGAAAACTTTCTTTGAAGCACGCAGCCTACCTCTGGTTGGCTCAGGGCGCTTGGGCAGATCCAACGTGTCATAGTTTTTGTCGTTTTCACCATTTTTTCTTCCTGTGTAGAGGAAACAAGAAGAAAAAGAAAAAAAAAGTATGTTATAATATTATATGTCACTGGTACCAGGTGATAAAATCCATAAAAGTCCATTAGCAATTTAATCATATTTTCTAACTGAAAACGTCTTATCTAAAATTTTAATTAAACCCTCACCCACATGAAATAAGTAAACAAAAATATGTTACCTGTAGATATCATCTTGCATTTTAGGTAATGATATTAAAAGTTACCAAGACATTGACCTAGTTTTGGCCTTGAAAGACAGCAGAAGGAATGAAGCTATATGAATGATGCATGCACTCACTGAAGAAAGCTACATTGATATGATAAAGATATTTTCTACAAATCAGCTCAGATCACTGGTGTACAAAGGGTTCTATTCATGCTTAGGTCACAAAACCGGCAGATGTCTGGAAACATGTGGATGACAACGTCCGTTGGGCTTTGAGAAAATGGCCCAGTTTTCTTCATCTAGATTGTATTGTTTCTTTTTTCCTTTTATAAATTGCCGATTAATTTGTGTATTATAATTTGTCTAACTTAATAGAAATTGCAATTAGAGTCACGTCCCCCATGAAAAGCTTTGGCAGGTTATGAAGTTTTATGATAGATCCATGTGAAGACTCACTGCTGAATCCATGGTTTTATCATATGCCCAGTATCGGTAACTACACAAAAGTCGTCATCCGCATGTTTCCAAACGTCTTCCGGAAAGTGTGAATAGAACCTATAGACAAATGCACTGAAGATCTACATTGCACAATCCCATTTCCAATATAGTGCATGTCGTATAGAGCAAGAAGCATTTCCGGAGATGGCAAACACTTTGAATAATGTAGAGGCACAGGGGACACAGAGCAGGATGGGGGGTGGTCCAGTCACTACGGTGCAGCCAGATAATGGTCTCCTCACGTGCACCAGGACATGCTCAAGAGACAGCAGAGGGAGAGGAGGAGACAGACAGAAGGGCCAGCCCCACACTTACTAGGAAGTGATATTTCCGGGCAGTGTAATACTATACAATAGGAAGGACACAAGCCAAGCTACACTACATTAATCAAATTATGCACAATGCCAATGTATACTAAACACTTTCAATTTTAAGATTTATTTTCAGAGATTTTAATCTGGATTTTAAAGGTGCATT
The DNA here is from genome assembly GCA_036785185.1 of Paratrypauchen microcephalus. Taxonomy (NCBI): domain Eukaryota; kingdom Metazoa; phylum Chordata; class Actinopteri; order Gobiiformes; family Gobiidae; genus Paratrypauchen; species Paratrypauchen microcephalus. The sequence continues at coordinate 326,435 of JAVJIX010000090.1, read as the reverse complement.
ATGTAACTTTTCTGGTAGAGGGTCTGTCATCTGATTTTTTCCCATGGAGATGTTACTGCTTTGCCTGAAATGTTCCGCAGTAGTATTAAACGTATTGATATTGCTTTTTTTCTTTCAAATTTTCAAGGTGATTTTGTTGCTTAAATCATAAGTAGGGTCACCTCTCCACAGATCTCACATGTAACTTGTCTCCATGTAGATAGATATGTTTAATGCAATTCTGGACAAAGCAACAGCATATCCATGAAGACGAGGAGGTAACGGACCCTCCACCAGAAAAGTTACATAGTGCACCTTTAAGGGTACATACTGTATGCCTATTCTACAAAAACTTTGGTATAACAATTTCTGCAAAGCAAGTTAAGACACTGTTGAGTTGAGAGTACAGTATGCAAAAAATGCATGTAATTTGATTCATTGTAAATCTCCTTTTTAATTCCATACTAAGAAATAAAAAGGATATCAGGTAATTTGAATATTAGGACATAGAACTTAAACTTTAAAAAATATGTCCCAATATAATTTGACCCGCTTTATTTTAATAACAGTAAAAACGTGTTTAAACTTTTTACTTCCTCTAATTGGTACTGCAGAGCAAACGGCTGCATGTTTGAAGTGCCAAAATTGTAGCCAAGTTATTCTTCCCTTTCTTGGATCATTTGGAAGAGAGCCAAAAGTACTTTTAACTGTTTTCTACAGCAGCCGGGGGCATTGGGAGAGGCAGAAGAAAGGGATAAGAGAAGAGAGAGGGGTGAAGGAGGTGTAGTCTAAAAAGCACACTCACCTTGATTAAACCATTCCTCTATAGTTAGCCAAGGAGGCAGCAGCAATGCCATAAAACACAAAGCGGGGAGAGAAGAGGAGAGTTAAGGTGAAAACTGTTGGCACGTCAAGGGAATGCAGTGTCTACAGCGTGCGAAGACCACTCATAAAAAGGAAGCTAGCTTTGTCTGAATAGAATAGAGCAGCCAAACCAAGTGTCAGTTAAGGAGGATAAAAGAAACAAGATTTAGGCAGCAAAATAGACTACCGGGTAAGAAGAAAACCATTAGCAGCATATAAGACAGTTTAAGAATTTAAGAAGTGTGATGAAAAATACTTTTGAAGCTCAAAAGATGTAGGAATAAGCATATCGATAAAATAACAAGGACCTGTTAAGTGTGTATCATGTAAAAATATGGTGAGTAAACACAGGGATTTAATAACAGAAGCCATTAGAATATTCGGAGCATAATAGAACTTAAGAATTATTGCTGATGTTTAAGAGAGGTGATAAGAAATGTGCTAATAACATTAAGTGTGTTTTAATGATGCATTTATCATTTAGTACAAACATTTTAAGAAATAGAACTTAAGAATTATTGCTGATGTTTAAGAGAGGTGTTAAGAATGTTGCTAATGACATTAAAGGGATAGTGCAGGTTTTTTTAAAAATGTTAATCTGTATGGGTTTCCTTCTAAAAGTTACGTGTGTTGACACCGGCTTACCTCTGACACCCTCAGCTGATCTCGGTTCGGCTCGCTTTCTGGAGCCCACGTAAGTAAATCCGGTAACTTCCCTGGAATATTAAATAAAGCTTGTTTTTCTTCTCAAAACAAAACATTTGTCCGAAAGGTGATATATTTGCGTCCCACACAGTTGTCCACGAAACATCCAGCAGCGTAGATTGCGTTCTCGTATTGTGTCTTTCGACTCGTATCACTGCACGCATATTAGCTGTATTAGCCTGGTAGCCTTTAGCGGAAGTGTACGGCAGATGCGGTCTGCCGTAAGGGGAAGTTTACAAGTGAACAGGCTGATACAGCTAATATGCGTGCAGTGATACGAGTCAAGAGACACAATACGAGAACGCAATCTACGCTGCTGGATGTTTCGTGGACAACTGTTTGGGACGCAAATATATCACCTTTCGGACAAATATTTTGTTTTGAAAAGAAAAACAAGCTTTATTTCATGTTCCAGGGAAGTTACCGGACCTACTTACGTGGGCTCCAGAAAGCGAGCCGAACCGGGATTAGCTGAGACTGTCAGAGGTAAGCCGGTGTCAACACACGCAACTTTTAGAAGGAAACCCATACAGATTAACATTAAAAAAAACTGCACTATCCCTTTAAGTGTGTTTTAATGATGCATTTATCATTTAGTACAAACATTTTAAGAAAAGCTGCTCTGAAAATAATTAGTAGATCTGTTTACCACTATAAGACAAACAAGCATTTACTGCTGGATTACACGATTAGTTAAAGTCTAGGTTAAGAGATTGTGCCTTACGTTTGTTGAGTTGTGTATTTCTACTTTTTTTTTTGTTTTTTTGCTCATGTTATAACAAAAATATCCCGGCTTTATTTTTTATTATAGTGTTTTACATAAGCTAAATAGAACTTCTGACAACTTCCTTTTTAACCTACCTACTTTTCCTTCCTTAAAGGGATATGCCACCCCCAGGTCAAATTTGGGCATCTCCCCACAGTCCAGAGACTAAAATAAGTGGTGGAAAGCGTTTTCCTGCTCACCCAGCCATTGTCCGAGTCTGTCGCCACTGACCGCCGCGGTATCTGCAGCTACTCCGCCTTAGACTGGAGTCTAACGTCGCCAGAGAAAGATTTCGGCCAAAAGGAATTAATTGGGAATTAAATGGGAACTATTTTCCAGTGCGGAAGAATACAGCCGAATCACGCACCACGTTGTGCAACAGGGGAACTCCCTTCCCGGTGCGTAACTGGGAGTCCCCTGGCAGCGTGCTGCGTGATTCAGCTGTATTCTTCCGCACTGGAAAATAGTTCCCACCCAAAATGACCAAGGCAAGCTCTCCGTGTTGATTTGCACATTTATTTGCACTCGATATGAATGCGCACTACACACAAAGTAATTGGGAAAAGCATCGAGCAAATTAATTCCTTTTGGCCGAAATCTTTCTCTGGCGACGTTAGTCTCCAGTCTAAGGCGGAGGAGCTGCAGATACCGCGGCGGTCAGTGGCGACAGACTCGGACAATGGCTGGGTGAGCAGGAAAACGCTTTCCATCACTTATTTTAGTCTCTGGACTGTGGGGAGATGCCCAAATTTGACCTGGGGGTGGCATATCCCTTTAAGGCTCAAAAGGTGCTAAACACTTAACATGTAGTAATTGGTTTCTCTGTTTGTTTGAATACATGTATGCTTCACTTATGTCCCGACCCCAATATGTGATAGTGATTCTCCAGTGAGTAGTCAGAGGTCAAGAGGTCGCCAGTTGCAGGGTCACACCTCATTGGCTGACTGATTAATGGCGGTCATTATTGTAGTTGTTGTAAAGACTTAAGAGTGGGGATAACAATGGTGTTTAGCTAACTACCAAGAAGCATGCTGATAAGGACACACAAGAATAGCATCAGTTAAAGGAAAAGCAAGCAACTATGGTAGGTGCATGCACTCAAAGTAATATTCAAGATAAGGTTTAAAATAAAATAATACTGTTTAAATGGCCCATAGTGTGCCATTTTCTGATCTATGTTATAATGCTGTTTCCTCATCATAAACATGTGTTTTGTTTCATTCACACAAGTTAAAGACATAAACCCTGCATATTTAGGTTAGAGTTCTTCTCTCAAATCTTGTGATGTCATGTGGTAATCCACTTTTTAAACTCCATAGATCTTCACTAAAATCATTTGGATCATTTCAGCCATGGAATTCCATCTCTACTGAACAAAAGGAAAAAGGTAACTGTTAACTTGAAAACTATTGCAAAGTGGAACAGAGCTTTGGAAATATAGACAGAATAAAGGGCTTTCATCAAATATGTGGATGAAACAAAACACAAGGCCAGGTATGTGGTAACAACATTCTAACATGGTTTACAACTCACAATAGTACATTTTTCATAATATAGGACCTTTAAATAAAAGCAGACTGTTAAAAATGTGAATAACTGCTGCCTTGTCTGTTCAACTCATAAGAGAATAGAACAATAGTAATTATATCTCTCTTAATTTTGGCTTTTGTATCAAAATAATTTTCATATTAGAATCATTTAATTAAAAGACAAAGCACTCTACCAAGATGCCTGACATTTTGGAAATCTTTTGAGACTGAATTTATTATTTGTTTCCCAGAACACCTGTTGTTTTTTGGTTTTTGGTGTGCTGCTTGTTAATTAAAATCCACTATCCTTCTTTAGTAATTCTCTGCCTCTTTTAATTCATTTCTTCTTATGTCAGATGATTTCAGTGCACAGACTGCTCCTGCTCCATTTTGAATGATTTTGCTGGTACACTAAAAGCCAACCACTAAGTGATACTGTATAAGCAAATATTTCCAAATCATTTAAAAGTGTATAGTGTAACTTTTTGGTTAAGGGTCCGTCACCTGCTTGATTCTATGGATATGTCATTGCTCTGCCTGGAACGTTCCACAGACATTAAACAGCTCTATCTTACATATACCGTATTTTCACGACCATAGGGCGCACCGTGTTATAGGGCGCAGCTTCAGTTACGGGTGTCTTTTTGGTATTTAACACATACAAAAGGCGCACCGGGCTATAGGGCGCGGGCACGATAAAACGTACCGGTAAAGTCCTGGTTCAGAGCGCACGTGCACTTCCTCATTGCGTGCGCTGACGGCTCGTGCTCTTCTTATGCACTGATGCGCTGTGTTGAAGTTCAGAATGTGTTTAGTTGGTGGATTTAATTACATAAACTTTCCACACGAACAAAATCATATGTGTGTTATTAATAAGCCTAAGAAAATAGTGTGATTTGAATTGTGTTTTATTAAAAAAAAGCAGCGGGAGCAAATATGAGTTCGGTTGTGCTTTATTTGAGTGCGTAATAAGTACCGTATTTAGCATACCGTAAGTACCGTATTTAGCACTTATTAAGATTAGGCTTACGCCTAATCTTAATAAGTACCGTATTTAGCATAGTGCTCACATTATTTTTACAATCATTCTATCAAATCAAATCAATCATCAAATCCATCAAAGTCCTCATCTTCTGTATCTGATAAGAACAACTGGGCTAGAGTACAGTCAAACACGCCAGGTTCTCTCTCGTCACAGTCAGAGTCTGTCTCGTTGCCATCCGTCTCCTCGTGAATGATGCCGGCTTTTGCAAAAGCCCGAACAACAGTACAAGTAGACACATTAGCCCAAGCATCTACAATCCATTCACAGATTGTGGCGTAACTCGCTCGGCGTTGCCTCCCAGTCTTCGTAAAGGTGTGTTCGCCATCTGTCATCCATTGCTCCCACGCCGTTCGCAGCCTTACTTTGAACGCCCTGTTCACGCCAATGTCCAGCGGTTGGAGTTCCTTTGTCAAGCCTCCCGGAATGACAGCGAGCTCCGAGTTCATTTGCTTCACCTGTTTTTTGACACCGTCCGCGAGATGAGCGCGCATGGAGTCACAGATCAACAGGGACGGTGACGCGTGGAAAAAACCGCCTGGTCTCTTCACATACACCTCATTCAGCCACTCTTTCATTTTGTCCTCATCCATCCAGCCCTTTTCGTTAGCCTTAACGATTACTCCAGCTGGAAATTTCTCTTTAGGCAGAGTCTTCCTCTTAAAAATTACCATAGGTGGCAGTTTCTGTCCATTAGCATGGCAGCCAAGCACAACAGTAAAAGCTGATTTTTCGTGTCCCGTTGTGCGTATCGCTACCGTGCTAGTCCCCTTCTTCTCAACAGTGTGACTCACCGGGATGTCAAAAGTGAGCGGCACTTCGTCCATGTTGGTTATGTGACTGGGCTGGATGTGTTTGTCGGCAATCTTATTACTGCAGTAAGAGCGGAAGATGGACAGCTTTTCTTTGTAATCTAATGGAAGTTGCTGCGCCACCGTAGTCCTTGCCCGGATGGAAAGATTGCGGCGTTTCATAAAACGAAAACACCAAGACGGAGCTCCTTGAAAATGTTCAATGTTCATTTCTTGTGCGAGCGTTACTGCTCTCAGACGAATGGTGACGGTAGAGACGCTTCTCCCAGCTGCCCTCTGCTCGTTAACCCATTGCTCGAGGCGGTCTTCCAGCTCAGGCCACCTGGCTTTGTGTCTGTCTTCGCTCACGTCCGCACGTTCACGCCACGCCCCTTGTCTTCTATTACGCCCGCGTCTCACAACAACACAATAGGCGCACCGCACCATAGGGCGCGGCGTGCATTTTGAAGAAAATTTAAGACTTTTAGGTGCGCCTTATGGTCGTGAAAATACGGTACTTATTAAATTACAGGTACATGTTTTTTAGCTCAAAAATATCTATTCTGACTGTGAGCGGGGTTGCCTCTCCACAGATCTGACCTGTAACTTGGTCTGGTTTGTACTCCAGATAGAAAGGTTTAATGCCATACTGTGAAACATTCCAGACAAAGGAATAACATCTCCATTGAAGGGCTCTCCCGTTTCTCCTCCTCACCTTTGGCCTTCTTTCCTCCGAAGCAGCCTGCGTCATCTTTCTTCTTCCTCTGGGGCCCTGCTGACCCTGGGGCCTGCACTCCGTTGGGGTCCTGGTACTTCTCGGCTCCTGGGACTTCTTTATGCACGTGGTACGACAGGTTCCTCATGATGCACACGCAGTTCTCCACAGACTAAAGATAAGAAAGAAATACATTCATTTCATGTCCAAAATTATTCATAGGCTGACCTTGAACAATGACTTAAAACAAAGTCAACTGAAGATTAATTTTGTAATGTGTCCAGAACAGTGATTTATGTTCTTCTGTAACTTCTTTGTCAATTTGAACTGAAGCAATGGCAAGATAACCTTCAAACATCAAGAAATTGGGGATTTATGCAGTAAACCCAGTGAAGGAATGTCATTTTTTTCTTTGACAAATCACTGATAGCGTCCGTGCTGTTAATAAAGGACACTACAGAGATTTTTTCTCCTGTGGACCCACCACGCGCGGGAGGATTCATCGGGGCTGGTGCATTATGTTCTGGGCAGCAGATCTACTTGGTCTGTTGCCCCCACCACCCAGAAATGGAAAAGCGGAAGAAGATGGATGGATGGATGGAGATTTTTGCAGTGTACATCTTCTGGTGATGGTCTATCGCATCTGTTTTTAAATCACCAACAGTTTTGATTAAAGAAAAACATGGTCACTGATTATTGAGAAAAATATGTTAATGGAGAATATATTTTGGCATGAATTATTTATAAGTAAGAAGATAAACACTAAGCTAAAGCTTTTTTAATCATGTAATTTTTTTTTTTTCCATTTAATTTCAAGAAAAAAATACAATTAAACTAGTATTTATTCAAATGAGTTGGCCATAATCATACCAGTCCTTCTGGTCAAGTAGATATTAGGTGGACATTCACAAAGTATTACCTTATTATCCATGTCTTTCTTGCCCACAGCCGACTGCAGAGCGTGGAGAAGAGCGTCCACCAAACCATCACACTCCCTCAGCCGACGCCGGGCCTCGGCCCCATCTGAACTCACATTTCTGCAACACACAATCACATGATGTGAATAAAAACATATACAGATGATAGGTACTAAAACATAACTACAGTGTGAAAATCTTAACATCATCTTTTGGGATCTTTACTTAAAGTGGAACTAAACATTAAATCAACTTTTTTTGCTACTAAACTGTGTGTATGTTTTTAATGGCATTATCAACTGTTGGTATTTTTAGTGCACACTAGGTAAATCTGCAGCTTTCTGGTCAAAACGCCTAAATCTAAAAGTGTGCTGTCTTCAGTGGCCTCTGTTATTTCCAGTAACATCGTTACATCTCGTAACCTGGCTCATGCCAGACTGAAGTGTGTCCCTCTGAACTGAGTTCTACATATTATCAATCTGAAACTCGCTCAAAACAATCGGAAAACTCGGATCATCATGACTACGATTTGAAAGTGATTGGTGACTCTTTTCTCCATACTCCAGGTACTGTCCAGTTTAGCAGCTCTATCTAAAATGTGGTTATGGGTGGAGTTTACGTGTTTCATCCCACTTTCACATAGACAATAGAATAGTCACATTTTGAACACACATCTTGGTTGTACATTACCACATTGTTGTTGTTGTCATATTCATACAAGTGTATCTTGTACTTGTACTTCATTACATTAAAGGAACAGTTTACCTGAGCATTATTTATAAGCGATTTAGTACACAAAAGCAAGTGATATCTCCCCAGTCTGATGCAAAGTATTATGTAATCCATACAGAAAGCTCTGCAGGCTGAGGGTTTCATAATAAATCATAATAATAATTCATAAGAAATCAATGTACATTTCATTGTTGCATTGCTACAAAGGGAAATGCCTTCTTTGTTACATCAGCTTTGACAGAGCAGCAGCAGTAGCAGCTTTAGCGTGTCTCTCTGACTGACTGACTGACTGGCCAGGCTTTAAAGAGGGTTATGGGAGAGTAGGGGCACCTCTCTCCACACTGGGGACTTCATTTATGAGAGCTTCAAACCCATGTAATCCCATTAGCTCACCGCCTTGGTGCTGGGATGGAGCGGCAGCCTTGTGGTGAAGCTGTGAGGAGTCAAAGGCAGAGTACATCCACTATGGCTACATGTGTCTCTACTACCATAACATCAAATTATGCAGATGTAGCTTCCACTTCTTACATTTATGTTAAAAGAACAAAACCAAATTTTGTTCAAAGACAATGGCCCGTAGAACTGTTTGAAATGCACATTTCAGCACACCATTTAAAGCAACCAACAGATACTATATAAATTCAACTACTTTCTAGTTTTCTAAAAGATTTAATGAAAACAAAAATGAAAAGAAAATAATTAACACTTCTTGTTTAAAACTGAAATCCTAGTCTAGTCTGTTATAACATCCAAATTTTTTCGTCAATCATTCATAAATGGTAAATGGTTTTATAGAGCTCTTTTCCACCTTCAAGGCATTTGAAGCGCTTTTCATACATTCATGTTAACCTCACCACTTTGTAAACTATGTTTTTTCACAATTACTATTTCATTATTATATATTCATTATTATAATTTAATTTAATTTTTCATATCTACCAGCATTATTTCTCAAGTGACATTAAAACAATAAAAAAATAACTTTGGTAGGATTTTCTATAATTTTTGGCCAACTCTAGCGGAGATGGCTGTCTCCAATTAGTCGCATTATCTGTGTATAGTTTTAGATCATCTTTAGAACAACTTGACCATATGTTTCTAATAGCAGATGATAGCATTAGCTGTTTTAGGTCATGACTGTCACATAAATTTGAGATGTAGCATTCAGAGTGCACCTGCCCAGTTTCCCGCAGCATGGGAGACAGCAGGTGGCCAGCTGGTTTTAATGTCTGTGGAGTTTTACACTGGGGCTGTCCGTAGCTCTTACTGCATTCCATGTCAAATATTGTCTACTATTACAACAGCGGAGTCAGCTGGGAGCACTTCTCTATGTAGGCCTCTTTACACTGATGGCTAATGAGACATCCTGTGTGGAGTTTCAGTTTCTCCCAGTGTAGATGGGTTTTCTCTGAGCACTCAGGTTTTCCCCAAACCCAACTCAACCCAACCCAACATGCTCCGTCAGTAAAAACATCCAGCTAAAGAAGTCCTGATCAAGCCTAGCTCATGTGTGTTTACTGTAGGGCCCACTGCTTCTGACAGGTTTCCCCGGCAGCACTGATGAATAAATCAAATGCAGAGGGCAGATTTCCCTTCAGGGACAATAAACCAATTGAAAATTTTAAGTTGATTGTCAAAGTTAACAAGGGCTATATAACTATAAGACGTGAATGTAAAAGTTTGTATCTTATATCCCAAATACATACATGTGACAAAGCTTTAAGGTAAATAATAAACCGTTAAACCGTTGAGGTAAATAATAAAATTAAATCTAGGCACAATGGCTTACAAGATTTGATGAAATTAGATCTTTAAACCAAGGTCAGATTATTGTGGCTCAACAAGAGAAAGGGAAAGCTCTTATCCCATCTTTAACCATATTCAAAAATATAGTGCTGTTCTGATATTGTAGAGATTGGCATGCCTTCAGTGGACACCACCAGTCTTCCAACAAATTAAACTTCATCATCTTCAGCAGAGACTATAGCAGCCAGAACTCACCATCTGCACAGACCTATAAAGCATAAACTCATCCATCTTTAGCTGTCAAAAAGAGGCCCATTACTCCTCCCTGTAAACTGTAAACTGATCATTTATGTGACAGGTCGGCGTCCAGGACAGGCGGGCAGCATACTTTTATAGTCAGCTGTTTCATTCGCAGGAGTCTTTGAGGAACAGTTCTCCCGCTACAAGGTTTACGAGCACTACATCTGTCGATTTTAAACACAGAGGAAAGTCAAATAGTTTCTGGGTACATATGGAGTTTGTTTGGGGATACTGTGCTGTGCTGTTTGGATTGATTTTTTTTATTTTTTTATTTACCTTTATTCAACCAGGATAAAAAACTCATTGAGATCAAAAATCTCTTTTTTACAAGAGTGTCCTGGCCAAGAGGCAGCATCAGCACAGAGACAAAACAATCACACAAAATGTTCACATTTTTACACACAAAAGCTTCATAAAACGAGTCTTATGTGAAACATTTACAAATTGATAATTTTGTTTCAAGTTCAGTTAAAAGTGACTTAAAAGAGTCCAGTGACACCAGATCTTTCAGTTTGATATTGTATCTCCATAAATCAGAAGTGGCTCTGGCCTAAGGTAGAACTAGATCAGACCAAACCCGGTCTAAACCATTGTAAAGCATAAAAAAAATGACAGAAATTTGTTTTAAAAAAGAACCAAAAGGACATATATAGGAAATATTTTAGTTGATGTAATTTGAAGGAATTTTCTAAATAAATACATTGTGCTTTAGAAGCCCACTGGAATACATGATATTGTCATTTGGTCCTTTATGGCTTGGTGTTGCGTATTTGTGACAAACCTGAAAATTAAAGATATATAATTTCTACATTTCCAACTTCCTAATTGGAAGTTTTACTTTTTTCCATGAGCTGCAGTTTCCACTCAAACCTGTTCTATGGGAAAGTAATGCAATAAAATGATTCACCCTAATTGACAACTTAGTAACAAAACTGGCACCAGGCAAGGTGTTGATAAAGCATGAACTAAGACTTAATTCACAATGAGCAAATAGTTTATTGAATGATTCAGGCTTAGTAACTGCTTAATTAAGAGGTTTGACTATTAGTTAAAGGAAAAGTAACGTTATTTTACAATCTGAGCCTTCTTTCAGTAATAAAACAAGTCGTTTGACTCACCAATAGCACGTTCGTGTCATTTGGAGCTGTTTGGTGAAAGTTATGTTGTAGCGTATCCGTTAACATGAGTATTCGGGGCATTACTTTGCGGTCTCCAAATAACACAAACTTTAGCACTTTTCAAATCATAGAAGCTCGATGTCTTAATGTAAGATTTCGTTTGAAGCAAAAGTGGCCTGTAATCCGAGATTTAGCCATAGTTTCGAGTAGATGAGGACGCCAGTGCGCATGCGCGGACTGTGCTCTCAGCTCCCGGGACCCAAACATGAAACGCAAAGCTGAAAACTATGGATAAATCTCGGATTACAGGCCACTTTTGCTTCAAACGAAATCGTAGACTAAAGACATCGGGCTTCTATGATTTGAAAAGTGCTAAAGTTTGTGTTATTTGGAGACCGCAAAGTAATGCCCCGAATACTCATGTTAACAGATACGCTACAACATAACTTTCACCAAACAGCTCCAAATGACACGAACGTGCTATGGGTGAGTCAAACGACTTGTTTTATTACCGAAAGAAGGCTCAGATTGTAAAATAACGTTACTTTTCCTTTAAAGGAGCAATGTGCAACTTTTCTGGTGGCGGATCTGTCACCTGCTCTTCTCCATGTGTTGCTGCTTTTCTTGGAATGTTCCATCATGTGACATTAAGCACATCTACCTAGCATTTATTCATTACAGGTCTTTCTATTGCTCAAAAATACAATAATTCTCTCTCTGGAGCTTTGCCGCTCCAGAGATCTGATCTGTAATGTAGCCTATAGTTGTCTTTCTTGAGATAGATAGGTTTCATCTCTATCATGGATCATTCTAGACAAAGCAATAACATCTCCATGAAGACAATCAGGTGACCAGAAAAGATGCACAATGCACCTTTAAATAGTTAAGTTAATAGTTACTAAGCTTTCTTCATGATTTATTATGGCTAATTCAGGAGAAGTGTTATACATTAATGAAAAGCCATGGTCTGTCTGTAGAAACACTTCTCGCTTATGTTTATACCAAATAGAGCTCAGTTTATTTTTACTACAACTATGGTTCATAGTTCAATTTCCGCTCACTCACGATGTCTTTTATTAAGACATTCAGTCTAAACTGTACATGGTAATGAGGCTAAGTGAGAAAGAAAACTAAAAATAATATTAGTTATTTAGAATTTAATTTCAAATTTTGTATCACCAATTGCACTACTGAGTTTTGCTTTCTAGAGTCACCAAAAATTCACCAAATGCACTTACTTTCATTTTACATTACATCAGTTTCTAATATTTCCATTTATCTGAGCTGAGGCAAAAGCAGATTTGAAGCTTGATTCTTAAACAATGCTAAAATAACCAAACATATACAACCTTACACACTTTTATGTCCTTCCCCTTATTTCAGAACCATAGCTTTTCGTTGCTGTTACAATCACATAATATATATATATGATATGTGAAAAATCAACCATGGGCCAGTGCCATTTTGGAAAGGGCTCTCATTTTAGCAATAATTGTAGAATTAAATTGGTCAGATAATTTTAGTGCCCATTATGAAAATCAGATAAATGTAGGTCTTTTAGTGATGACTAGAGATGCCTGATAGCGGGGAGCATTTTATTGTTAGTGGCTACCAGAATAAGTGGATGTGCCTGTGCTGGCAGGCTGTCACTGTCATGTGGCATGTGTGTTATCAGATGAAGACGCTGAAGGTCAATGGGAGCTGCGTGTCTCTGTAGAGGACAAAGGAGCAGCTGGGGGGACAGGCCACTACCATACTGACTGATGGAGATGGAGAAGGCTATTCAGACAAGGGCACCAGACCAATCACTGGAGCAAATGTGGATCACCATACCTCTAGAAAATGTTTTCAAAATACAATTATCAAAAATGTGTGTTTAAAGGTGCATTGTGTAACATTTTGGTTGAGGGTCTCTTACCTGCTTGCTTCTGTGGATATGTCTTTGCTCTGCCTCCACAGTTTGACATTCAGCTCTACCTTATAGTTATTAAATTGAAGGTGGTTTATAGCCCAAAAATACCTAGAAAAGCAGGCATTCTGACTGTGAGCAGAGTTGTCTCTTCACAGATCTGACCTGTAACTTGGTCTGGTTTGGTCTATATGATGATAAAAAGGTTTAATACCATACTATAAACCAAACAAAGCAATAATATCTCCATGAAGAAAAAGCATTTGACGGACCTTCCATCAGAAAAGTTTCACAATAATAATTGCAATACAATCAGACAGAATCAATACAAATTTTTATGGATCCAATGCTGTAAGTATGTACATAATCTGAAAATGATTGTCATCAAAAGTATGTTCCATATTCCTCTGTTAATAAATTATTCATTGATTAATGCCTAAAACCAGACATGGGGACTTGAGACTTAGTGACTTGGACTCGAGTCGACTCGAGTCGCTGTTTTTATGACTTGTGACTTGACTCGACAAAAAATGAAATACTTGAGACTTGACTCGGACTTGGGGGTCTAGGACTCGGGACTTGACTTGACTTGAGACACGATGACTTGAATGACTTGCGTGTTCACATAATGTTTTCGTGCTCATTCAACGGCACTGCCATGTCCTGGGACGCAGCGCGTGCACCACGTGCACCACCACCGGCACGAGGCCGCGCGTACACCGGGGCTGCGAGCACGAAAACGATCCGCGGCGCCCGGACCGCGTACTCTCAGCCCCAGCCACAAACCAGCCGCACGAAATCAGCAAAGAGTGGCCCGTGGTGGTTTAATCCCGGTTTAGTCCAGGTCTAGACCTGGTCCAGTCCTGGTTTCGTCCCCTGAGATGTGAGAATTGCGCTGTTTGCGCTTGTGGTGGAGGGCTGTGGCGTTAATGTACTGTCTCTTGGCGTTGCTCAGATCAGTTGTTGGCTTGGTTTTGTGGTATGCAGGAGATCACTTGGGTCTACGTTCAAATAATAATAATAAACAAAACTCTCATCACTTTTTACTCTTAGTCAGTCTCTTACAAAGGTGTTGTCTAAATACACGAGCTCTCGAGGAGCGCGCCTGACCCATTACGCACGCGAGAGTGGTGTGTGTGTGTGTGTGTGTGAGAGCGTGTGTTTGTGTGTGTGTGTGTGTGAGTGAGAGGAGAAATGTAACAAAGTTTAATATTAATAAGCTATTTGTTTTAGCTATTATTTGTTTCCTCACAAAAAGGGAATGACTTCTGGATATACTGTGTGAGTGTGAGTGACAGAAAGCGTGTGAGAGAAATGTGCAAAGAAAAGAGCAAAGAAATATGACAGTTTAATTTACTGTAAGTTAGTATTTGTTTTAGCTGTTATTGTTACTTTGTAAAAGGATAGCTACTTGTGTGTGTGTGTGTGTGTGTGTGTGTGTGTGTGTGTGTGTGTGTGTGTGTGTGTGTGTGTGTGCGTGTGTGTGCGTGTGTGCGTGTGCGTGTGCGTGTGTTAGAAAGTGTGTGTGGGACAGAGTGAGTTAGGGAGTGTAACAAAGTTTAATACAAGTTTGTTTTAGCTGTTACTGGTTTCAGCTCAATGCTGAAACAATGTTGAAAACATGTGTTTGGTTTTCAATGTACAGATCACTTTTACCAATAGATAACCAATAATTACATTATCACTGTTTTGTTTGAGTCTATGGTGTATTTTACTGAACATGAGTATTTACAGTACAAATATTTTATAACAGGTTGGGCACATTAGCCAGTGATGATTACTTACACTTTCTTATATATTGCCTTTCACTTTATTAAGATCAGATTCTGCAGCTAAAATTACAACAATACGCCAAAGGTGACTTGACTTGGACTTGACTTGACCTATTACAGGACTTGACTTGACTTGACTTGACATAGCCTGTGACTTGACTTGACTTGACTTGCCCAAGAAAAAAATACTTGGGACTTACTTGTGACTTGAAGGTGAAGACTTGAGACTTACTTGAGACTTGCACATGTGTGACTTGGTCCCATGTCTGCCTAAAACCCTCTCTCTTCCAACAATGGCAGAATGGACAGAGATTAAAACAAGTCTCTATCATGAGACAACTGACAACCAAACTTTAAATGAAAATGGACTTGTTCATATACAAAGATGGAGATTCTGTAACTTTATATTTGCCAAAGATTGTTCTCAATGCTATACCTCCTGATTTCATAAAGTAAAGTAAAAAATAAACAAGGATATAAAAAAGTGTGAACTGTGTCACATTCCTAGTACCCCTAACTCAAGTACTATGCAAACATATCTGTCTACTAGTGTATAGTCAATTATTGCAGTTAGATTTTCTTGTTTAAATTATGCTGATGTCCAAAAGCCTTCAAAATCTTCTGAAGGATCTAACATTTCTGACAACACAAAGAATAAACCAGGACAATACCAAGACTAAACCAGATCCAAACCAGACTAAACAGGATGGGCTTAACAACAACATGTAAAAGTGTATATAAAATGTAATTATATTGGACTCTTCAGCTTAAATTCAGTTGATTGGTCCTCTCTCATCTTCTGTTTTAGCTTCAACATAAGAGAATGGTGTTTAAATGTTTTCTGGTAGTTTCACAGTGGTAAACCAAGCATTTATCATATTGACAGCTGGGAGATCACTGAACACACTGTTGCCATTTTCATGACATTTGCCATAACTATTTCCCACAGTGTTTCTTTAATTCTCCACATAAAGCAGTTATTAGCACAGAAACAACCGTGAATGAATGGATTAGGCAAACTTAACTGGAGAAAACTATTTGCTCACTGCCCCATAGTGAAGTAATTTTTCTTTCTCGTAATGGTCAAAATGGGTGCTAATCTTTGTTAGAACATTTTAACATTGTTTTAAGTTTTAAACAGTAATTAAATGCACTCTTCATCCTCGTCTGTGAAGCTACAGCAAATCTCTCCCAGACAGACTTTAAAACAGAAGATTACAGATAGTTGAGGGCTATACTTTGACTTTGGGAAGAGTTAGTTTGAGACAAAGAAGAAGATTTAAGTAAAAAGTTTCAAACGCCTCTTTGCCTCTATGCAACTTTTACACTAAAGGCATTACTGTATTTAAAAAAATATATGGTTCTTTTAAAACGAGAAGGGGATTAAGAGCAAATCAGACCCTCCAGGAATTCGCGATGTTACGATTTGCAACTTCAACGCAACTTCAGCCAATCCCCGTGAATTCAGGGCGGTGTTGCAATTTTGACCAATCACCGCAACTTTCCTGCAATTTTTACCAATTTTGACCAACCATTGGCGACGTATTGACCAACTTCCTTCTACCTTACTTCCGTGTGACGAAACGAAACTGCGGCCATGTCCCCAGTTCGGAGCAGGGTTTGAAGGGGGCTCAGACTGCAGTAAAGGCGGTGCATACTTGCTCAGCCCTGAGTGCACTCCGTGGACCGCATGGCCGTCTGCGAAATGCGACAGGTCTCGCAACTATGGGAAGCAGCCGCCAAAGAAACATGTCTGCGGTGCCATTTGCCCACAAAAACAACAGCAAAAGACTGGGCGAAACAGTTCTCCTAGTAGTAATTTATTTTCGATGTTGGTAAGGTTGTTTTAGGACCATATCTGTGATCTCTGTGTCCTTGTATTATTCTTTGTCAGTAATAACTCAGTATTCAAAATATTACTCAATTTTAATTACAAAAAGGGAAAAATCACAACTATTTATCGCAACTTTCACTTCCTCCCGCAACAAAATCGCAACAAAAACCTTAAAAGCACCGCAACTTTCATCGCAACTTTTTGGAAAAGCTCACGCAAATTCAATACACAAAAAATGCCCGCGAAATCCTTGGGGGTCTGGCAAATGGTCAGAACAGTGTAGTTGTATACAGCTAAGGCATTGACTAAGGCCCTGTCCCCACGACAACGTTTTTTGGAGGAAACGGAGAAGTTTGTGTGCGTTTGGGCCTGCCGTCCAGACGGCGCCGGCGTTTTTTGGGGCGAGAACGGAGTTTTTCAAAAACGGGTTCCAGAGTGGAGAAGTCGGAGAACGCCCCCCGTCGCGTTGGCATGTGGGCGGCAAAAAAGCGCGGCAGGTGAGAAAATGATGACGTCGCGCTGCCGTAATCATCACGTGACCGGTGACCAGAGGGTGTAACCCTGCGCCTTCCGCAGTTTATTGGCACTGCTGCATCAAACTCTGTTCATATGCAATGCATTGCGACAACAGCAGAGGACCATGCACAATTACGCCTTTCACGGAACCGGAGGCAGAGGAGCTTGTTTCGGGCTTCCTCCGTGTGCATGACATGCCACAATGTTTGGGAGCGATCGATGGGACACATGTTGAAATCAAGCAGCCATCCACCAACGCCATGGCTTTCATCAACAGAAAGGGCAAACATCCCCTCAACATACAAGCGGTGTGTGACTACAGGTACCGGTTTATGGACGTTACTGTGAAGTGGCCTGGCAGTACGCACGACGCACGGGTGTTTGCCAATTCAAAGCTAAACACGTATTTTAAAACTGGAAAGATCCCATCGCTGGAAAGGCAGATAGCGGACAATGAGGAGCACATACCAATTTGAGTGTGTTGTGTGCTGTAAATAAAGAAAAAGAGCAACCATTTCTTGTCTTTTTTATTAAATGAAAACTTACCTTTTACAAACAGGCACATGCAGTATCACACACAAAAATATATAGCTGCCCGTTGGTGATGGTCCCCGGTTGTATATTCTCGCCGAAAAGCCAACATAATGTCCGAGTATGTTTAACATTCCCGTAGTAAGATCCAAACAAGCATTTTGCCTAAATAACACGACCAAGGTTAACGAGAGTTCTACTTAATGTCTTACTTAATGTCTATCTAATAAAACGATAGCAAGTAATGCTAACTATCGATTTATAGGCAAAAACTCTGCTCACGCAGTGCAAATCTTTGTTCTGTGGCGTCTGTCTATGTTAGGGACAGTCAGCATTTTCACATTACCGGAGTGAGTCGCTACTACATTGGTGGAGCAGGGGGACAAAATAAATTCGCTTGTGTTGACGGTCCCTAAAGTACACGTGTTTGCTTGTTTATGAAAGAGAAGGACTTTCTTGTTGTCTTGCGTTACTGGTGGCTCTGGCTCTTTCCGGTTTACAGCGCCACTTATCGGTGTGACATATGTACTACATCGTTTTCACTCAGCGCTCCGTGCTCATCTTGACGCAAAGGTTTTCTGATCCAACACGTGTGTGGACGAGACTTTTTTTCACCCCGGGTAAAAAAAAAAACAGGAACGTTGTCGTGGGGACAGGGCCTTATATATCTTGCATTGATTAAAAAGATATAGTATACTTTTCTAGCATATATGTATCACCTAACATATGTTGATGATTATTTAGAAGTTCAAGCATAATTGCCGCACAGAGCATAGACTGTATAAATGGGCAGAGCTAACCCACTAGCCGCCACGTTCCAAATAGGAAGTGTTCATGGAGACGCTTCTGGCTCCTTTGACTCTCTTTTTGACTCCATTTGACTTTATACTGGAAAATTGCCACCCCTCTCTTTAACTACTGCAAGGAGCTTCGTCAATTTGGTCTTAAAATGTTCGTATTAACCCGCTCTTCATTATCCTGGAGTTTATATTTTGCTATTTTGTATAAATTCATATTTTGTATAAATTCCTATTCCTAATATGGACCTGGCTCCAAATTTGCTCCTATAACTACTGGCATCGTGAGCTTCATTTGACTGACTACATTTAACACTATGGGTTAGGGCTGGGCTATATGGAGCAAAAAATATATCTCAATTTTCTTTTTTTATATCTCGATATACGATATATATCTCGATAAAATAACACTTCAAAAACTACTACAAGAACAAATACGCCAAATTCCACAAGGTCTTTTTTTTTTTTTATTGAAGTGCAACTGAAGTCATGTAGGAACAAAGTGCTTCTGCAACATTTTTAAAAAAATCCCAGTACAAAAAAATAATTTAACTGTAAAATAAAGGAAGAAATAATACATGTTGCCTAATTTTGATTCAAAAACTCAACTCAAGCTCATCTTTGCATTAACACTCTTAACCATAGGATAACCATGAGCTCCTTTAGCAGAGGAAGCTCGGGAGATTCCTTATTTTAATAGATCCATGTTCCTTATTTTAATAGATCCATATTCCTTATTTTAATAGATCCATGTTCCTCACCAGTGGTCAAGAGCTCTGATGTTTCCCACTGTGCAGATCAAACCAAACATTTCCAAATATGATTATCCAAATTTTACACTGCAGCAGATTAGTTTAAAATCTTCTACCTAAATAAATTTTACATTACTAAACTTTACAACATATAAACCATAACTACTATAAAGCCACTTTAGCCCATCTGAGATTATGTGTTTAATGAGATTATAATGTGTTTAATGCCACTTTGTCCATGTTGTCCACTTTGTCTAAGTTTTACAGAAACAAAACTTAACATCACATAGCTAATTTGCATAAACTATAAAGGCCAAAAAAAAAACCTAGCTCTGTTCTTATGCCGCTGATGCAGTCAGCTCCTGAAAAAAAAAAAAAAGCACCTTAAACCCAAAGTATGGAGCGAGTTGTCTTTTTTTTTTTGAGAGGTGTTCTTATCCTCTGGGATGTTGTGGCGCCGCACGCAAGGGGGAGGTCGGGGGAGGTCGGGGGGGGAGCTGGAGCGCGTACAGCACAGAGAAGACAAACAAGAGAAGAGGCGAAATCAGAATTAAATATAAACATTATATCGATATATATGATATGTCAAAATCAATTTCGAGTTTAACAAATATCGAGATATATTTTAAATATGGAGATATCGTCCACCCCTACTATGGGTGACATTACACTGCCTTAGTTCACTTCTTTTTACAGTCTATGGTACAGAGTTGAGTTGTGAGCAGAGATGGGGGGTGGGTGAAAACAGAAATTTTCAAAGCACTCGAACCCCAAATGCAGTAAGATGCAAACTCACACAAAGCAAATAAAGCTGCTACAATGCAGGCCCAAAAGAGCATGGCCATCTTAAAACCTACATACTTATTTAATTAGCGAATGGACCACATATTCTACATGATAGGCTACTGTTCAATAATGCATGTTAAAAAAACACGATTCAAGGCATCTGAGAATAAGAATATAAAAGCAGACATATTATCAAAACCCATCTGTTGTTTTGATTCTGGGATTGTCTCCAGCTTTAGAATCTGCCACTAACACAAATCTATTCTTCTGACTAAGCTCGCAAACACCGTAAATAAGACAGAGGGGCCGCTGTAATGAAATGATCCTGCCTTTTATCGAGAAGTAAGCAGCCTCTGTGTTTGGGTGAGTAAATAGATTCTCCGTGGCATCAGCATTTCTTCTCCAGACATCGCCAGTCTAGGCAACAGCAGGCTTGGTTACGGTTACCATGGAGACTGATTTATGTCCCGGCATCAGAGAAAAGAGGACGACAGGGATGCATTGTGCTGAGCGACGGCAATGATATCTACAGTGGCATCAGAGGTGACGGAGCGCACTGCCAATTGGGGGTTTGGCTTGAAGGTAGAGAATGAATGAGGCAGATAAAAGGACCAGTAGACAGGCCATAGAGGGGAGGCATGGGTTATGAGAAAGGTTGACCTGAACTGTTGCGATTATGAGTCTAAGACGGGTTGCAATTTATATAATGGACAGTCACAAGGGGGCATACAAGGATATTCATTCATTATGTACAAACTAAAGGTGTGCTGTGGAACTTTTCATCAAGAAAAGCAGGTGAAGCCATGTGGAAAGGTTACAGGTCATATCTGAAAAGGCAACTCCGCTCAACGTAAGAATGCATAGTAGTATATACTTTATAGTATTTTTAGCTTTAAAAACACAAGATTAATGTCATACTATGGAACATTTTAGACAATGCAAAAACATATCCATGAAGAAAAACAGGTGGCATATCTCCCACCAGAAAAGTTCGGAAACAGTGCGAAGCTATACTGTATTTACAGTATTTTACAATGTCTGTTTTTTACTTACTCTACATACATTTATATCATTTGTGTCTTATTTAACATCAGTCTCTTGCTATTTTTATTGCTACTTATTTTGAAGTTGATTACAATTTTTATATTTTTTACTCGTTGTAATATGTGATGTGTGAGATACTGTGCCCAAGCAATTTCCTTTGTGGATCAATAAATTGTGTCTAAATCTAAAGTTGCATGGTGCATCTTCCAATTCACTAATTGACATGGAATGATGGAAGAGATATGACAAGCAGTTACAATGCCTTATTGACAATTGAAGTATTGTAAACATATTAAAGAGGGCTGTCTGGCATCTTTGTAGGGGACTACTATATATATTTTTTTCCATCATGAAATAGTTTTGGTTTGTGAAAAGGGTCTTGTTTTTTCTCTACATTAGTGACAATATTTATTAATTAAAGGAACATTGTATGCGTTTGTTGAAATATATGTACTTTAAATGACTCTGCAAAGGCCAAAATATATCTAAGCCTATTTTAAGTTTCTCAAGATATTACTTTAACCTCCTCTGTCCTTTTCTGTGACATTTTATGCTGCAAAAAGCACAGAAACTATTTCGTCTTGAATTGCCAGTGCACCTCTCAGTAAAAAAATCTCACTTGTAGGAGAGGAGAGAACTTGCCACAAACCATCTGATGCAGTGCAATGGAGTGTGAAATACATTCTCGTACATGGTGTCTGGGCTAGATTTGGCTGTTAGATTTTTAGTTTTGGATGTCACCCAGCGCACTGTACCATCTTTTTCCCTGGATACAATGTGGTCCAGACAGCGCTTGGCTCTAGGTGAAGGCACAGGCACCGCGTCAAACAATACTCTGTCTATGTGAGTGCAGCCAAAATGACACATACAGCAGTAAAGGTGGAGGAAGAGCAGATACTTGAGGGGGAAAATACTCGAAAGATAATAACAACGATTCACTGATAGAGAGAAATGTCCTCTGCAGGTGATGGCAGCATTTCAAAAAGGTTTGGTCCATCTGACAGGTTTTTTGGAAGGTTTCCACAGATGAAAATGTCAAATGGATATTGAATATTTTAGCTTCTGTCGAAAACTGAAAATCATGACTTACTTTGTTCTTCGGCAAAAGTCAAAGTAACTTTATTAAAGCGATCAATCAAATAGGGCAGCAACATCAAGAGGACAATTTCCTTTGGCGGTGACTTGGCGCTCTCTGCCAACTCAATTCTGTATATCAAACTTTTAGGAACGTTCAAGGAATTCATCTTTGTCGGGAAAACTTCTTTCTATGTCAGAGTTACCCAAATTGAGGGTATAGGTAACAGTGTTGTCATGCTAATAAAAATTCAATGTAAATTCAAAAACATATTCTTTTTTTAGACAATAAAACATGTTAACATATAATTAGATGCAGTTTAGATATAATTAGACAACTGAGATATAAGTTCAGACATAAGAGCTGCTTATACATTACATCTGGAGCATGACAAATAGATGGAAAATATACAAACCAAGACCATTCAAAAACTGTTCAGAAAAGGTCATAGAATGTCCCATGTGATTTATTTCAGCATTAATACTTGATTATCTACTTTCAGTACTAGTTTTAGTATTGAAGCCTTCAATCTATAGATTTTTTTTTCCACAATCCTAATAGGTAGTCAATAACTACATAATGGGATAAAATGGCAAAACGTTTAACCTACCAAAATACAAGTTGTTGATTGAATAAAACCGTTCTGCATAATAAAAGGTATGCTAAAATAATGTAAAGGATAACTTGCATTTATTAAAAAGAAATGTATTACTGAAATACAGGCGTTTGAGTGCAACAAACATATCTAATAGTTTTCAATGAAAAAGTGATAAGACCGCTGTTAATTTGTAGCTTTGTCGCGCGCAGGTTCAAATAAGTTCAAGGTACCTTTATACATTCCTTTTTAATACCTGATAGATTTATGATCCAATGCTCTCTCTCTCTCTCTCGACTCTTTACGTACCTTGACTCGCATATGAACTTAAGTGACATCCCATTCTTAATCCATGACGTCGGTCCACCCTTTGTAACTATAACAGCTTCAACTCTCCTGGGAAGACTGTCCACAAGGTTTAGGAGTGTGTTTATGGGAATTTTTTACCATTCTTCCAGAAGCACAGTTGTGAAGTCGCACACTGATGTTGAACAAGAAGGCCTGGCTCTCAGTCTCCGCTCTAATTCATCCCAAAGGTCGTCTGTCAGGTTGAGGTCAGGACTCTGTGCAGGCCAGTGAAGTTCATCCACACCAAACTCTCTCATCCATGTCTTTATGGACTTTGCTTTGTGCACTGGTGCACAGTCATGTTGAAGAGGAAGAGGCCATCTCCAAACTGTTCCCACAAAGTTGGGAGCATGAAATTGTCCAAAATCTCTTGGTATGCACTGACATGTATTATGTAAACACTCTGCCCTGTCTATTTAGTAATGTTTGCCTCTGCTTCAGTTTTCACTCAATTTCATAAATTTTTCTAGACTGCTCCCCTTTCCCACCCGCCCGTCTATCACCAATGAAAAAAACGCTGTGTGTTTTACCTGTCCAATTGTTTTTTGTCGTAATATTTTTATGAATATTGTCACTGATTGTACGGCACTTTTCCACTCTGTCATCTCCAAGTTGGCGGCGCGCAGACGCATGCAGCCCCTCCCCTAGCCGCTCTATCACTGTCCTGCTTGGTCAGGGGGAAACGAAATTTCGATTTTCTATGTGTACATGTATATATGGTTTTTCGACAATAAAGCAAACTATGAGCTATGAACTATATATATATATATATATATATATATATATATATATATATATATATATATATATATATATATATATATATATATATATATCCTTGCAGAATCTGTTTGTGATGCTTGTTGATTGTTCCTGCCAGCTCCATGTGTTTAAAATGTGGTCAGAGGATCTAAGAGAAAAGAATGCTCCAGAGAGTTTTATATTGCCTTCACAGGCAGGAGTGATGGTGCAGACAGCCCAGTGCGGACAGCCTCTCAACATACCACACCATAGGCACGTGCACAAACAAAAGCATCTGTCCAACCATAAATCGTCTGTGTATGAGAGGAATCTAACCTTGGCTTGGTATCAAGAATGCATGCTATGAAATCCCTGATCTTTTCGAATTTGGATATATCCCTTTGTGATTTTGTTATTGGACATCACAGAATCACAATCTAGAAAGTATGAGTAACTAGAGTATCAAACTCTATGGAAATAAATATATAGTTAAAGGTCTGCTATGGAGCTTTTCTAAATAATTTGTCTGGAATGTTCCTTGGTATGACATTTGACTTATCTGTCTGTTTGGAGACAACCAGGTAGCGCCAGCTGGTAAGATCTGTGAAGTGGTGACACCGCTTACAGCAAGAATGCATGTTTTTCAAGGTATTTACACCTGCAATTAAGTTTAATGCCTTAATGTCGACCAGGTAACAATAATCTCCATGGAGACAAGCTGGAATCCATTTAATTAAAACTAAAAACTTGACCTAACCAAGAGTAACACAATTAAAATACAAGACAGATGTGTGTGAAAAATCTATAGGCAAAAATTATGTATCATTTTAAATAAAGTGCATTTGCATTTGCAAGTGCAGGGTATTTCTGTAGAACCATTATGAGTTTTTTTATGTTGCATATCTCAGTGAGTTTAAGACCTTATTACAACATTTTCGTCTTTCCTTGTCAAAAAAATAAACTATTGTCTATAGGAATATGAAGTACCTGAGACAGCCCGAAGTGTTCTTGAAGACCGTGGTCCACTCTGCGTCGCGAGGCTTGGAGTCTTCGTTGGGCTCGTGCTCCCAGCCCGAGTGAGGGATGATCACCTCATTTGTCATGGTCTGGAGCCCATGGTTTATGATCACCATCTTCAGAGGCTCATAGGACGAAAGGTTCCACAGAGTTCCTGCACACAAACAGAGAGAGAGAGAAGATTATAAAGCAACATGTCAAGAGAGCACACTTAGAATCATACAGTTTTGATACATTTTAACTGCATGATTTGCGTAAAGACAACACAGTTCAAATTTGCCCTAACATCATATTCAGTCCTAGCCATGGATTCAGTGTTACCAACCGGACTGAAGTTTTGTATAGGAATTCATATATTCAGACCAGAATTTTGAACTGAAAAAAAAAAAAAAAAGTTACTGAAATCTGAAGACCTTGTGAGGTAAAGTAAAGGTAAAGGTGTGAGTGAAAAAACTAATAGGAGTTTTATGATAACGCTTAGGCTGCGTTCACACTTCACACTAAACTGGGACTAAATTCTAAACTATTCCAGGACTAGACAAGGACTAAACCAGGACTTTAAAAGACTGGGCTCAAACCAGGACCCAATGAAGACAAGTCTGAAAGCACCCTTTGTGATCTTTCCCAGGCTTGTTTAAAAGATAATGTGCAAGTAAAGTCACATTTAAGCTGTGTAACTGTGTGAAATGATTTACAAGTCTTTTGGATACATGGGGTATATTAATGACAATGCATTCCTGTGACAGTGAGACAGAAAATCTCTTACAAGGTAATACATATATTCATACATGAGTAAATTGTCTTGACTGTTACAGCTCCACACATCTCAAAATCAGCAACATTACATCAATTTTCATCAGAAAACATGATTTGAGCTAACACTGCTGTCACAGAAGCACAGCAGGTGAGACAAGGGAGAATACTTTTGGAAGCTCATACAGGGAATAAATGATATGCAACAGACTGTACTGAATGCATCTGCACTATTCCAGCCACAGCATCAAGTAAAAAGCAATATGGAATTTGTGTCAGTCTAAAGCATGGATAAATAGAAAAAGGTTCCAGGTTATAAAAGTTGTGACAAAAGTTGGGACCTACATTCTTTTTTACAGTAAAGTTACAGCATGTCACATATTCTGAAACGCCATTACCATGTATTTGATCAAAAACATGTTCTGTTTCTGACTTCAATGTATTTTGCCTTGATTCTCGCTAAATGCTATTTTGTGTATGGAGAATGATTGACTTATTTAGTTGACGTACAGTATATTAAGTATTACACTATATTAAAGGGATATGCCACCCCCAGGTCAAATTTGGGCATCTCTCCACAGTCCAGAGACTATAATAATAATAAGTGGTGGAAAGCGTTTTCCTGCTCACCCAGCCATTGTCCGAGTCTGTCGCCACTGACCGCCGCGGTATCTGCAGCTCCTCCGCCTTAGACTGGAGTCTAACGTCGCCAGAGAAAGATTTCGGCCAAAAGGAATTAATTTGCTCGATGCGTTTCCCAATTACTTTGTGTGTAGTGCGCATTCATATCGAGTGCAAATAAATGTGCAAATCAACACGGCTTGCCTTGGTTATTTTGGGTGGGAACTATTTTCCAGTGCGGAAGAATACAGCCGAATCACGCACCACGTTGTGCAACAGGGGAACTCCCTTCCTGGTGCGTAACTGGGATTCCCCTGGCAGCGTGCTGCGTGATACGGCTGTATTCTTCCGCACTGGAAAATAGTTCCCACCCAAAATGACCAAGGCAAGCTCTCCGTGTTGATTTGCACATTTATTTGCACTCGATATGAATGCGCACTACACACAAAGTAATTGGGAAACGCATCGAGCAAATTAATTCCTTTTGGCCGAAATCTTTCTCTGGCGACATTAGACTCCAGTCTAAGGCGGAGGAGCTGCAGATACCGCGGCGGTCAGTGGCGACAGACTCGGACAATGGCTGGGTGAGCAGGAAAACGCTTTCCACCACTTATTATTATAGTCTCTGGACTGTGGGGAGATGCCCAAATTTGACCTGGGGGTGGCATATCCCTTTAAGTGTTTCATTCACACACGAATAACACACAAGCCCTGCATATTTAGTCTTTTTCTACATTGTGATGCCATGTAATAATACAGGAAGTGTTCCATTGTGCTTTTAAACTCTATACACCTTCACTAGAATCATTTGGTTTTACTGAACTAAAAGTAAAAGGTTGTGTTTAACCTGAAAACTACCACTATGTTACATCATAAGATGGAACAGAGCATTTTGAGCTTTGGAGATGTAGACAGACTAATTAAGTTAGGATTACTCAAACATGTGCGATTGAAACAAACTCAAGGTATATTTTGAATGAGGTAACAACATTCTAACATGGCTTAAAGATCACAAGAGTAAATTTTGCATAATAGAGGACATTTAAAAACTTTGGGAATAATGATGAGTATCCCAAAACAACATAATAACATTTAAAGCAATAAAATGTAATGAATGTCTTTTAGTTCCAGACATGAAAAACTTTGTATAGTTCAACCTTCAAAAAAGTTCTTGACAAGTTTGGCCCAATGCTGAATGTTGCTATCCCAGTTTTGAGGTCTACTACTGACTTCTCCGCCTGTTATTCCTTTATGCTTGTCCTTGCTCTTCATCGCCATTTTACAGCATGTGATTTGTCTGGGACACAAACTCTGGGCATATATCAATGTCCTGATCTGCTCATAACACAGTGAGCCCTTCCCCTTGTCCCACAATAACGGGCCATAAACGCTCCACTCAAACTGTCACGCTTCCTCAGCCTTTAAAATACTTCTGTACATTTTCCAGATACATTTACTATTTCCGCTGTTAAATCCAGCTCACCGCATATAGAGGCAAATGTCCAAATGTGGAGTCTTTAGTCCCAGACTAAAAATACATGATGTAACTGGTTTGATGGGATTTGTAGTAGAAACAAGATATGACTTTTTGTAGCTGTAGTAGTAAGTAGCGTTGCCACAAAACTAAAATTATACTAAGTGATTTTCAGCATTAAGCATAGCACTTTCTTTTACATTACCATGAGGCCTTATATCTGTGTCGTCCAGGTAGGTTCCATAGTGGTCCAGGAGTGTACACTAGTCTATGTAGTCTTGTACTTGTTCTGATACAGCTCAAGATCATTTTAAAGCTTTTCAGGAAAGGTTGATTTCTGTACAGTAAATGTAAATTTTTAGTATTGGTAACTGCTCAAATAAGTATCTAGTTTCTTCCATTTTATTATCAATTAATATCTAATTTTCGACAACCTTTGTAGCAAGTACAAGTAGCAGTAGTACTAGTAGCAGTAGATGTAAAATAAGAGTTGTAATTATAATAATTTAAATGTAAATCTGCTCTTTGTGGCCATACCTGCTTGTCAAAGCCTGATCTTGTCAGATCTCAGAAGCTAAGCAAGGCAGGGCCCTTGTACTTGGATGGGAGACCACTGGGAATTCCAGGTGCCACAGAGGGGCACCAGTTGCTAAAAAAAACTGTCGTTGCAAGACACTTCACCCACATTGCCTAGTATGAAAGTGCTGTGTGCGTGAGTGTTGGAGGTGGTTGGAGCGGCCAATTGGCAGCCTCGCTTCCATCAGTCTGCCCCAGGGCAGCTGTGGCTACAGAAAGTAGCTTACCACCACCAAGTGTGGAGTGAATGGCGCTATATAAATGCTATTAATTACACTGGTATCAAGGTTCGGCAAAAAGGATTACAATTTAGAGCCATCAATTTGTTAAAGGTCCCATGACATGGTAGTTCTTGATGCTTTTATATGGCTCCTTAATGGTTCCCTAATACTGTAAATGAATCCTTCTTCAAAATCAACACTCACTGCATGAGATATGACTCTGACAGTCTTCATGAGGCTAGATATGTGTCTAAAATGCTTTATTCTGGGTGTTGCTGCTTCAATGCAAATGAGAAGGACAGAGAGCGGGGGGGGGGGGGGCAGGTTTCCCCCGCTGGAAGCGCAGCTCTGCACCGCTGTGTTCCGCGTTTAACACAGGAAGACAGATGGGAGACTTTGCAATGAAAAAAAGCATATTTACACAGAAAATAAAATTAAACCACTGGTATTTCAGAGGTCCAGAGGGTCGGGTAAGAGACTTGCAAGCCTAGAAACACTCGGACTTGCCTCCAGGCAAATAAAAAAACGCATTTCGCATTGTAGCGCATTCACAGTCCAAACTCTATGGGCGGGATATACAGGGACGCTGAGCGGAGACAGAGGGAGGGGCTGGAGCTGCATTTGCCGATCTGACGTCAAAAAGGTGCCTTGTCCAAACTCGCCCGTTTCAACACTGGTTTTGTGTAACGCAGAAAAGGACAATGCTCAGTTTAGACATTTCGTAACTTTTAGCCATTGGGGGGGGGGGGCCTAAACAGGGTAGGGGAGCTCACATTAACGTTCAAAAACCTCAGAAAGTGAAAATTTCATGCCATGGGACCTTTAAGTATTGTTATGTCAATGTCGCTATTTCAATGTGACAATACAAATGTGCAAGGATGTGTACACAACAATACGCCAAGTTCAATACATGAAAAAAATGTTTTCAAATCAGAGCATAAGGATGTTAGAATCTTGTCTTTGCCTATGGCACATATTAATATGGTATTTACAGAGGCACATCCAGGCACTAGAATGGATATTGACTTAACAAGCAAACCATGGGCAATCTGTGTAAACATCAATCTTCTTCGAGGAAAATGTGTCAGACATTTATTATCACTGTGAGATACAATAACGCCTTGCCCTTGCTCTGTTTTCTTATTTATATTCGGATTGCACTGATGACATACAGCCATAGGCATAATAACACATGACAGGCTGTTAGTGGTCTATGTTATATACAGCACTACATAAAATAAATTATATAAGAAAGCAGTTTAGAGGCTTAACCATTTTTTTTTTTCTTTTAAAGGTCCCATGACATGGTACTTCTTGATACTTTTATATGGTGCCTTAATGGTTCCCTAATACTGTAAATGAATCCTGCTCCAAAATCAAGACTCAGTGCATGAGAAAGACACATGTACACAGCCAGAGTCAGAAAATCTCTCTCTGAACAACTCATTCTGGGCCTTGTTGCTTGAATGCAAATGAGAAGGACAGAGATAGGTTAGAGGAGCGGGTGGGGAAGGGCCAAATGTGCCGCTGGTTCCTTGTTTTAGCGGTGCGCTGTGTGCTGGCCCCACTTTCGCGTTTTAAGCGCGGAGGAAGAAAGGAGAGCGTTTCAATGAAAAAAAAACAAATTTTCACAGAATATACAGTGAACCCTCGTTTATCGCGGGGGTTAGGTTCCAGAAATAGCCCGCAATAAGTGAAATCCGCGAAGTAGGACAACTTTATATTTTACAATTATTCTACATGTTTTAAGGCTGTAAATGCCTCACCACCCATTAATTAACCTTTTTAACCTTTTCTCACATTTGTCTCTAGTTTAAACACTCAAACTTTCATAGATTTTCAACAAAATGTATTAATAGTGGCGCGTAGGGGGAGACACGGCCCCGGGAGCCCCGCCAGATGTGCGAAGAGCACTGCTACGTCCCGGGACAAGACGTGCACCAACCCCTTGGAGAAGTGCGCCACACGTGCTGCTCTGTCACAGATTTAACCACGATAAACCCCTCATCGTGGATAAGGGATGAGGGATGAGGGATTATCTACATGGAGGTTAAAATCACAGAGTATCAAAACTCTCTCAAGTTTAATAATAGAAGACAACAAGTCTGCGAAATCATCCAAGAAAGAACGTGCAGGACCAGGCGGCCGATAGATTAAGATACAATAAAATGAACAATGTTCCCAACCTTAGTCATCTGCATCTCAAAGGAGTTGAACGCGAACGGATTCATTTGTCGTGTCCAGAAGCCATCCCGGTAAACGAGCGCGAGACCGCCGCCTCGCCGTGCGGCCCGCGGGGTTCCAGTCACGGAGCAGTCCGGGGGGCACAATTCATTAAGGTGGACAAAATCCTGTTCGCGTTGCCATGTCTCAGTCAGGAACATAAAATCCACGTGTTCGTTGACAAACAAGTCGCTCAGTATAAAGGATTTATTCGATATGGAGCGTGCGTTAAGCAGGGCCATCCAGAGAGGCTGCGCGAGTTCGGACACTGACCTGCACTGATCGACTGGACGCTCCGGACAAGACTGGACACAACCTCCATCCTTGATACAAGTGACAGGGCGAAGGACCCTCTCACGCCACAGAGAGGTACGGGCGACTCGAGTGGGAAAGATCCGGTCACAGCTCCGTAGCGGCGGTGGCTCCGCAGAGTCGCCGTCCGACGCCCAGATAGGAACCGGTATCAGACAACGTTCGCTCCCCGCAGATCCAGTCCCGCTTGCTCGCTGTTTTCTCCGCCTGGTTTGGACACCTGCCCTGGATCCCCGCTTCCTTTTTCTTTTGCCCCGGGGCTTAGTTAGCAGCAGGTACTCCGGCGATGATGTGGAGCATTCCAGTTTTGGAGGAAAAAACTGTGTACATGGCCAGGTAAAAGAAAGACTTTCCATATGTGCCTTGATGCGGAATAACGTATGTCTGTCATATTGAATAACAGCCGCGACATAGCCATTTGTTGACAGGGCTGACCATGCAAAATATAGCACAAGGAAAATCACAAAAATACGAGAAATAGTAGAGGTAGCAGAAGTACAGCCGACCATATGCGCCATCTTGCTCCTGTGATTCCTCTCAACCACAAACCGAACAAGCACAAACGAACGCAAAAGCCGCACGGAGTGATTTAATTCTGGTTT
Source organism: Paratrypauchen microcephalus (assembly GCA_036785185.1). Taxonomy (NCBI): domain Eukaryota; kingdom Metazoa; phylum Chordata; class Actinopteri; order Gobiiformes; family Gobiidae; genus Paratrypauchen; species Paratrypauchen microcephalus. The sequence goes on along the minus strand of JAVJIX010000090.1, from coordinate 294,732 downwards.
AGACCTGGTTTAGTTCTGGTCTAGACCTGATTTAGTCCAAGTTTAGTCCTGGTCTAGTCTCTTAGCCAATCAGGCCGCAGAACACATTGTTACACTATTTAAAAAAAATGTTACACTATTAAAAAAAAAGTGGGGAAAAAAAAAAAATGGAAAAAAATATCAGCGAAACAGCGAGGCCGCGAAGAGTGAACCGCGATAGAGCGAGGGTTCACTGTAAAATTAAACCACTGCTGTTTCAGATGTCCAGAGGCTCAGATAAAGGACTTTCGAGCCTAGAAACACTCGCACGTGCCTCCAGGCAAATAAAAAAACACATTTCGCATTGCGTAGCTCATTCGCGGTCCAAACTCTCTGGGTATGATTTACAGAGATGGTGGGTAGACATCCAGACGGGGGGTGGAGCTGCATTTTTCGATGTGACGTAACATAGTTGCCTTGTTCAGAATCGCCCGTTTGAGCTGTGTTTTTTTCAAACGCAGAAAAGGACCGCAAATGCTCAGTTTAGGCATTTCGCAACTTTTAGCCATGGGGGGGGCCCTAAACAGGGTAGGGGAGCTCACATTAATGTTCAAAAACCTCAGAAAGTGAAAATTTCATGCCATGGGACCTTTAAAGGTTAATTATATATTATTATTATATTATACAAAATTGACTCTTGTGAGCTTTAAGTCATGTTATAATGTTGTTAGCTAATCCAAAACATACCTGGAGTTGTGTTTTGTTTCATTCATAGATGTCTCAGCAATCCTGCATTATTAGTCTGTCTACATCTTCAAAGCTCAAAATGCTCTGTTCCACCTTGTCATGAAGTGGTAGTTTTCAAGTTAACAGCTACATTTTACTTTTCATTCAGCAGAAACAATTCCAGGGCTGATGACTGCTTTTAAATGATTCTCGTGAAGGTATATGGAGTTTAAAAACACAATGGAGCACTTCTTGTATTACCACAGGCATCACAAGGGGGGACAGAGTGTTTTCTGTTTGAGAGAAAAACTCAGCCTAAATATGTGTGTTATACATATGTGAATGAAACAAAACACAACTACAGTTATGTTTTTCGATGAGGACAAACCATAATAACGTATATCAGAAAATAGTTTAATATGGGCCCTTTAAACTTTGAACAAATGTATCCCTCAGACTATAATAAGGAATAACGATTTTTTTTTTAACTTCAGGTTCACCACAAGTGTATCCGGAAGAGGAAGTTTGAGTTCCCAGGCTTGAATCACATTAACAGCAAGTGGGCTAATGTTGGCACTAATGGTGATATGAAGACAGTTACACCTGGCCCACGGCAGACAGCAGGATCTCCTCCACTGCTGTGGCATTAGCATATGTTTTACCTCTGACAAGAAACAACCAGCGGGCAATACAGGCAGTTAGCAACAAAGCAGAGGATATCAGGCAGATACAGAAGCTGCTGCATGAATAATGTGTTGTCATGATGGGGAAAATATGAGGCCATGTAAAACCAATGCTTCAGTTTATGAAGTAGGCCAGCTGTCTGTGACATGTCATCTACTCTACAACTTTAGAACTCATACTAAAGGTGTTGTAAATTCCCCAGTATGACTGCTAGGGCAGTAATGGTTTATTTAGTTCAGGCATTCCTAGGCATCTCAGGGGTCCTTCGGAGCACCATGGTAACACTTACTGCTGGCCTAAATGCTGTAACTTCAGATGATTACCTTTAACCTATCTAAGTCTGTGTCTGTTGAGATAACCAGATGAAAGGATAGGTCACATGAAAGGATAGATAACCAGACAGAAGGATACAAGAAAGGGCAATAAAGCTCCTCAAGAAAGATACAAGAAAGGGCAATAAAGCTCCTCAAATCCACTCCGATGTCCGTCTTCACTCTATGACCGGAGTATTGTTTGGATGTGTGTCCCAGTACATCGCATCACAATCTACAGTCCTAAGATATCTCCAATAAAAGTGTTTCATTTTCAGATCTACTGTATGTCATAATGTTGTTTCCTCAACAAAAACATACCTGAAGTTGTGTTTTGTTTCATTCACGCATGTTTAACACACAAATCCTGCATATTTAGTTTCAGTTTCTTCTCTCAAACTAAAAACACTCTCTTGTGATGTCACGTGTAGGGTTGGGCGGTAATACGGTATACTGCGGTATCTAAAAATAGCAACGGTATCAGATTCATTACCGTCATAAAAAAAAAAAATCTTGCCCTAATATAATATTAACTAGAATTAATTTAATGCCTAAATAAAGAGTGTTTGTCCAGCACTTATGTGCGATGTTTATGCTCCATTTCAACCTCTATTTTCTCTGGTTTTTAACTTTTTCACCGGCGCCATGTGCGTAAGGACACGTGCTCCCATTGTTTACACGAAGGATCAGCTGTTAGCGCTGCGCGGCGCAGTTGTGCTCCCCCGAGACCGCCATGACATCCCGGAGGAGCTGCTACGGAGGACGCGCAGAGGACGACGTGCTGGACGCAAACTCCAGGAAAGGAAAGGACGCTGCAGGCCTGTGCTTCCCTCTGTCATTGCGGGAAACGTGCGGTCTATTCCGAACAAGACGGGACGAATTAGCGGCGCTTACACGGTATCAGAGGGAATACAGAGACTGCAGCGTCATGGTTTTCACGGAGTCCTGGTTAACCCCGCAAATCCCGGACTCAGCTGTTGCCATGGACAACTTCTTTGGTGGAACGAGGGTTGCCCGAAAATACCTGTGCGTTTGTGCCACAAGATCTCCATCAGAACGGGTCTTCAGCACCGCGGGCAAAGTTGTCAATCCACAACGTGCCCTACTCAAACCGGAAAAAGTGAACATGCTGGTTTTGCATTCAATAGCTTAATATTTTTATTTTCAATAAGGAGTAGCTTTTTCTGACGGACGAAAACGGTCCGGGATGTTGTATAGTTGTACGTTTAATTTATTTGATTCATGTTAATAGATTTTAAAAATATACAAACGAGCAGTATTTTCCACTGCGTTCTCGGGACAGGGTTATATATGCACATTTCCGGTTATGTCTTGTTATTTATTGTTCAGATTTTCTTATTTGATAAGATCAAGTATTTTATTTATTTGATTCCTGTTGGTTTGTTAGCTTTAGCCCACAGACAATTTGTTATTTCGTCCCGTCGGTTGGCTGCTGTATTTGCACTTTAAACATTTGTTAATAAAAGTTACTAATTTTGTACATGTTTTGTTATGTTTTCAGTATCATTAGGCCTATGTAATGCTTGCTATTCTGTTTCTGAACGGTAAAGGTGCAAGCTGCCATTTGGTGAGGCGACTCCACTGTCGTGCTACCAAGTGTTTTTTTTTTTTTTTTAGCCTTAGCAACGGTAATACCGTATACCCCGGGAAAATGTGGACACGGTTTAACGGTATCAAAATTTGGATACCGCCCAACTCTAGTCACGTGGCAATACAGGAAGTGCTTCACTGTGTTTTTAAACTCCACACACCTTTACTAGAATCATTTGGATAATCTGATGAGGTAACAACATTCTAACATGACTTTAAGGTGAATTGTGACGCACCATGGACTTCAAGCCCTCAAGTCGGCATTACAGATTCTCTGAAAATGCGTTTTGTTTTGGGGTTTTTTCCAAAATTTGTGATTTTCATTTTTTTGCAGAATGTGCTAGTTGAGATCATGAAGAAGCCTCTCCATGCAGCATTAGTGACGTTAAAAACATACATTTTTAATTTCAAACTGGCTTGTTTAGAGGAAAGAAACAGGGCGTGTATAAATCAACATAATTTTCCCCACGTTCGCGCGTCTGCCAATCCCGTTGCGAGGAGCGCAGAATATGGTCTTCGTGTGTAAGACATCATTGGAAAGCTTAGAATCTATACTTTCAGAATCTGTGAATAACTCAAAACGCCTCCAGGAGCCTACGTGTCCTGAAATCCCGCGGTCGGTCACAATTGTGTAACATTTCTTGTGGAGCATCCATCAGCAGTGTTCCCTCTAAGGTGCGCGCGTGCGCAATCGCGCACTGCCCAGACGTTCAGCGCGCACATCGAATCATTTTCAGCGCATAAAATAAAATCTAACCTGAACTCAGCGCTGGTTTGACACACGGAATCCAGTCTGATAGATTCAGTTTGCACATGCGTTAGGGACAAGCCAACTACAAACAGATTCATTTCGATCGCATTTCGCTCACTTCCTTCAGTAAGACCATAGTTGTGCGCATCGCCGTGGGTCAGAGCGGCGGGTCAGAGCGGCAGGTCCGCACCAGCCGACGGGAGCGCCACCCGCACCCGCACACACTCCACGTAGGGAAGAACAGAAGAGGAGACAGGTAGAGCCATAATGTAATCCTCGGCTGTTTTCTTTGTTTCTGTCCAAGCCATAGGTTTTTGTGAGCAAAAAGACGGGACTTTCTGTGTGAAGTGTGAATCCTCTCCCCAGAGCGTTAAACCACAGAGCTCTGTCACTCTCACAAAATTACTTAAACTGGGTAATGGTTAAAAAGCAAGATATAAACTGATAAAAATGCATACTTATTTTGGAGATCATTATTTTGAGAAAGACCCATCTTATAGTGTCCTATAGGTCCTACAATCATCCCTAAAAAATCTGCAGCTACATGTAGGCTATATTTATCAAGCTGAAAAAATCTCTCTTCATGTGGTTTTACAGGTTTATACACAGGTATATACACAGGTTATTTTTCTAAATATTGTAATGTTCAATGTTTCACTGACCCTCACACTGACATACAACATGTACAAAGTTCATGAACAGATTTTTGAGAAGTGGACCAAAAAAATCAGTTATATTAAAAGTAATCCAACAGAAATAACAGCAGTGATTTGATTCATAAGCTATGTAACTTGCCATGATCTCAGGTGTGATACTGGTGTGGCCACAGTGTGCATGTCGGATGTCGCTCACAGGAGTCCAAGGAACGCTCAGGGAGTTCGTGTGTTTGCTCAGACACATGAAAAATTAGGGGGAACATTGTCCATCAGATACTTTTTTTGGAATGTTTCACAGTATGGCATTAAACATTTCTATATCTTTATAGATCATTTTGAGCTATAAAACCACCTGTAATTCAATAAATGTAAGGGTGAGCTGTTTCATTTCATACTGTGGAACATATCAGGCAGAGCAATGGCATATCCATGGAAACAAGCAGGTGGCAGACCCTCTACCTGATAAGTTACACAATGCACCTTTAAAGCTCACAAGAGACAATTTTGTGTAACATAGGTTCTTTAAAATAGGGCTGCACAATATATCAGAATCAAATCGAAATCATTTCACACATTTCAGTCATTTAGAAAATAAAATTTCCACTGCAAAGAACAATCTGAAAACAATCTTCCACCAGTAGTGTAGACCACCAAAACATCTTCTGAAATTCCCAAGATTCTAGTATTCGTTCATGTGTGTAAAATCCCTCAGTCGTCCAGGAAAAATATTACACAATTCACCTTCATCAGTTCATTATTTCAGCGTTCTCTTAAATGCTGATGCCCCTGGAGTTGTTAACAATCTGCTCCTGGAACAAAATCTTATTTATATACCACATATTGCAATACAGTGAACCCTCGTTTATCGCGGGGGTTAGGTTCCAGAAATAGCCCGCAATAAGTGAAATCCGCGAAGTAGGACAATTTTATATTTTACAATTATTCTACATGTTTTAAGGCTGTAAACGCTTCACCAGACACATTATACACCTTTCTGAGACTGGTATTAACATTTTTCTCTTGTTTAAACACTCAAACTTTTGTAGATTTTCATTAAAATATATTAATAGTGGGGGGGGGGGGCACGTGACACGCGGACACGTGTGCGCGGACACGTGCGCGCGGACACGTGTGTTTGTTTTGGTACCACATATCCATGCCATGTGCGAAAGTCGAGTGGAAAGCGACCTGGATATCATTTTGGGCAAGACTCAAGCCAATGCTAACAGTGCCGAACCGCTAACAGACGCCTCTGAGCACCAGTCCTCACCACAAGACCAGGTAAGACTAACCTGCGCTCACAAGAGTTGGTTGCATTTCACCCCGGGTCCAAAATCAGACCGCTATCAATGCGTCGCCAATACTCCACAGCTCTCTAGGACGGGGTCGGGTTCGTTCTCTCAGCGTGACGGGGAAGAGCCACTGTCTCCTCTGTGCGCGCGAGTGTCCTCCCCCCGCTGCGGGCTCCCTCGAATGTGGCTCTCCCCGCTGCGGCTCCCCCGGACGCCGCGCGGCCAGGCGCCAGGCCCGTCCATGTTGATTCTTGGCTCTTCCATTTGTCCGGCTCGCACTCAGTCTCTTCCATGGCTCGTGCAAGTAAACAAAGGCCACACCTCCTGTCACCCAGGCGCTCTCGTGAAGGACATCTGAGACTCTGTCCCTACCATCCCTGGTCTAGAGCTGGTTTAGTCCTGGTCTAGACCTGGTTTAGTCCTGGTTTAGACCTGGTTTAGTCCTGGTTTAGACCTGCTTTAGACCTGGTTTAGTCCTGGTCTAGTCTCTTAGCTAATCAGGGCGCAGGACAGAATGTTACACTGTAAAAAAAAGTTACACTATAAAAAAAATTTGAAAAAAAATTGGAAAAAAAAATTGGAAAAAAAAATCCGCGAAACAGCGAGGCCGCGAAGAGTGAACCGCGATACAGCGAGGGTTCACTGTACTTAATAGAAAAAATGCAAAAATCGTGTAGCCCTACTTGAAAACATATTGTGACTTAATTATAATTAACATGTTTACATAACATGTTTATTGGTATCATATCTGTATTGAATATAGCATATCCATCCATCAAAATTGCATTGACTTTCCATGTAGCCCATTAAAAAACCCATGGGGGGTAACCAAGTTTTCAGTCAACATCAGTTTACCCCTAAAATGTATAATGACTGTGAGACTCCGGCTGAGCAGATAAAACAAGCAGCATATTTATAATCTTCCAACTAAACTCCACTCATGTATTCGTATGATAGATAGATTACACTCAGCTCAAAAAAGGCTTTCAGTACACCCTGCTATGAAATTAGTGAGGCGTGAGGCCACTACATTATGGCCATGGAACTTTCTGCTATCATAAAACATGGTCAGCCATCTGTGTCTGGCAATATGGGTTGTGTTTTTCCAGTATATAAAATGTAAAATAGGCACTTAGCAACATACTCATTTACATAAGCTAACATTTTGAGATTTATCTGCAAAAAAAATCACCCCATTTAAGTCAGTGGTTCTCAACTACGGTCTAAAGGAATGTCTAAAATAGACTTTTGAGACACATTCACACATTCATCACATTAGAATTGGGACTGAACCAGGACTAAACCCAAAACTTAGAGGTCCACTGTGTAAATGTTCTGGTGGAAGGTGTGCAACCTCCTTGCCACCACAGAGATGTTGTCTCCTGGAATGTTTCACTGGCATTAACTCAGTCTAGCATGCATTTATTTGACTGCAGGAGTTTTTAATGCTCGTTGAAAAAATGCATTCTTACTGTGAGCGGGGGTCGCCTCTTCATAGATCTGATCAGTAACTTAGCCTAGTGTTTGTATCCACTGAGATAGACAAGTTTAATGCAATACTGTGGAACATTCCAGGCAAAGCAATAACTTTTTCTTGGAGACTTGCAGGTGACGGACCCTCCACCAGAAAAATACATAGAGTAAATAGTACATAGTGCACCTTAAACCTGGATTAAACAAGAACTAGACTGGATCAAACAATCTTCATACCAGGACTAAAATGGGCTTAGTTTAGGTCCAAACCACAGCAAGTGTTTAAACTGCAACAGACCCAAAGAAGCTGACACTACGAAATATGCTGGCCACAGTTTTGAGAACAAGTAATTTAAGCAATAGCGTCTACTTTTCCTGACATACATTCATGTTTTCTGGACCTTCCTATAGGACCCGCATACCACTTCTAACTAACCATCTCTATAGGACCTCTCTAACTTTGCTTCCAAAAACAAATCAGCCAACCCAAATGTCGCTATTTCCCTATCCCCTTCCCCATCACCTTCTATAATATGTCTTAAACATTGTGTTGGCCAGTGCATTCAGGAAAGCCTACACAGATTTGATTGGGCTGAGGGCAAGAGGGGACTTGTTTTTGTCATGGCTGCGATCCATCAAGTACAAGTGACACAATGCTATTTAATCACCATACACCATAATGCCAGTCTCAGCCCAGTAGATCCAGACCAGGTTAGGTCTGTTTGCTGTCTTTTGTCCACCCGTCAGTGGTGATCATGTGGATGGGACATTCAGCTGACACCTGGCGCAAAAACCAGAGGTTGTGATGCTGTGATATTGCTAGCTTCAATTTCACTCCATGCAAACACAGCCCTCTATACGTTGTTAACATAAGGTTGGATTTAAACATGGGCTGGCTATTTTACATAAGTAGTGTATTATTGATGACAACTGCGCTAGCTCTCGAATATGAAATTATTTTATGGCAATGGCTGGAGAATGTGCCTCGCAGTATTACTCAATATTGTAACATACACACATGGGTTATGATGTCGAGAAATCTGTTTTTCATACTTTCTCCCTGTACACATGGCTAAGATGTGTTCAAGTTTATTGAGACAGGTTAAGTTTTCTTTTTTATGCTCTATACCAGACTGTAGTCTGGTAACTGTAACTGTATAGTACATGTTTTCTCATGTGTAATATCCAAGTAGTGACTGACAGTCTGGCAGTGATAGTAAAAGGTATTAGCTTACTCTGAGTATTTTCAGCAATTCATGCAGGATTGAGTATTTTTCTATTGACCTGCAATTGACTACTCAGAAAATTTCTGTTTTCACCTACCCTCTATCTCCTCCCACATCATTGCTCTTAGCTGTTCTTTGTAGTTATTATTCACACTCAGGTCAAGAGATAAGTTGGGTCGTGTAGCCATTTTTAAACAAAAAAAACACATAAATGGCAATCTGCTGTTTGTGACGGTAAATGCAACCAAGAAGGAGCCTATCAGTTGTGAAGTTTTGATCGTAATGAATATTGCAATAATTGCAATATTCATGATGTTCAAAACTTCACAAATGATAGGCTGAAGAAAACGTAAAACTATCATCTAATGTTATTGTTCAATACCTGTACCTGGATCAAAATAATATGTCCACTTTAGCCAGTTATCTCTTTAAACAGTCCTATGTTATGCAAAATTGACCCGTGAGCTTTAAGCCATGTTATAATGTTGTTATCTCCCCAAAAACATAGCTGTGTAGTTGTGTTTTATTTCATTCACACATGTTTAAGTAACCCTGCATTATTAGGCTGTCCACATCTCCAAAGTACCACCTTGTGATGTCATGAAGAGGTAGTTTTCAAGTTAACAGCTAACTTTTATCTTTTGTTTTGCAGACATTGGCAATCCCAGGATTGAAATTATCTAAATGATTCTAGTGGAGCACTTCTTGTAAACAACACTATAACATAGCTCAGAAAATAGTGTACATTGGCACATTGCTAGAACTTACAAGCATGATTTTTTTTTTATTTTTATGTATGCATAATTCATATTTCTGCATAACCAAAGCTTGTAGTGCAACATAGCTGGTATTTTATGATCTTGGTGGTGCTTCTGAACTTAAGCAAACCTTTAATGTTAATCTCATAGATCAAATAATTTCAAGACCATCTAAAAATAAATTGCTTTGAATATTTCAAAGTGTTTTCCATACTGGTTTATTAATGCTGTTTATCCAATGAGAACTTTTAAGAAGGTCAAACTCTCACCAACCCTGAAGTAAATATTAACTCTCCTTTATATGTCCTCTTCTGGATATTCTGAGGTGAAAGGCTCTCGGAGAAGATGGAACAGCCATGGCTAAAGCTAATTAAATTTTCCAGGCAGCAGTAGCAGGCATGTTGCTCTTCTAGGAGGGCTATTAACTTAGTTCTGCCCATTACTGGTCTCCTCCTCCTCCTCCTTCTTCTACTCGTCTCTCCAGGCCCTTATGCCGTCCATCATTGGGGGACAGAGAAGAGAGGCAAGATGGAGGATTACTCAGAAGGATGGGAAGAAACAAGGAGCAAAAGTAGTTAAATGAAATGAGATGGGAGGGCCTGGGTCATGAACACAGAGGTGTTTACTGGGAGATATTCCTCTTCTAGATAATAGGCTAGGTCCAGATTGTGAAGTTCTTCTTTACTTTTCTTTAGTTATGTAATATGCTACTTTAAAGGTCCTATATTACAAAAAGTTGATTCACATGTACTTTAAGCCATGTTAGAATGTTTTTACCTCATTTCATTCACACATGTTTGAGTAATCCTTTATTATTATATTATTAGTCTGTCTATATTTCCAAAGCTCAAAATGTTCTGGTCCACCTTGTGATGTCACGTAGTGGTAGTTTTCAAGTTAAGAAGTGACTACCTTTTACCCTTTGTTTAGTAAAGACTGGCAATTCCAGGGCTGAAATCATCCAAATAATTCTACTGAATGTCTATGGAGGTCATTAACACGTTGAAGTGCTTCCTGTATTACCACATGACAACACAATGTGGAGCACTTGTGTTTTAGCGAAGAACTCAGCCTAAATATACAAGATTTGTTTGTTAAACATATGTGAATGAAACAAACCACAACTCCAGGTATATATTGATGAGGAAACAACAATATAACATACAACATACAACATAATATAGCATTATACGGACATGATCATGTTTAGATCATGTTTAGTGTAATATTACTGTCTACTAATATCCATTATGTGCTTTAGGGTTGCCATATAAAATTTATACAAATTCCAATTCATACTAAAACTAGTGCCAAAACTACCTACTCATTTAAAGGTCCCATGGCATGAAATTTTCACTTTCTGAGGTTTTTGAACGTTAATGTGAGCTCCCCTACCCTGTTTAGGCCCCCCCCCATGGCTAAAAGTTGCGAAATGTCTAAACTGAGCATTTGCGATCCTTTTCTGCGTTACACAAAACCAGTGTTGAAACGGGCGAGTTCGGACAAGGCACCTTTTTGACGTCAGATCGGCAAATGCAGCTCCAACCCCTCCCTCTGTCTCCGCTCAGCGCCCCTGTATATCCCGCCCAGAGAGTTTGGACTGTGAATGCGCTACGCAATGCGAAATGCGTTTTTTTATTTGCCTGGAGGCACCTGCGAGTGTTTCTAGGCTCGGAAGTCCTTTATCTGAGCCTCTGGACCTTTGAACAGCAGTGGTTTAATTTTATTTTATGTGGAAATGTGTTTCTTTTTCAATGGAACACTCTAACTCTCTCCCCCCGTGCAAAAACAAGGAAATGGATCAGAGAGCGCACAGAGAGACAGCGGAGCGTTTAGCCACGCCCCCACCTTCTACAATTGGCCAGCTTTTTCCTCCTCATTTGCATTCAAGCAACAACGCCCATTATAGAGTGTTCTGAGTGAGGAAAATGACTCTTTTTCAGCTTATCTTTGTTTCTCATGCACTGAGTGTTGATTTTGAAGAAGGATTCATTTACAGTATTAGGGAACCATTAAGGAGCCATATAAAAGCATCAAGAAGTACCATGTCATGGGATCTTTAAACAAATTTGATGGTGTCAATTGGCAGTTTTGCTTCCATCAGTCAACCCCAGAGCAGCTGTGATTAGAATAGTATCTTATTATGACCAAGTATGGTTTGAATGAATAATGCACAAAAATGTGAAGCGTCTTTGAGCATCGCCATAAACACTGTGGTATCAAATAATCTGTATGGAGCAATTTTCTCATCAAAAATGGGTTATCACTGGGCATAACACAAGACATCCATAAACAACATTTGAAAAAAAGAACATACATTATAAATAGTCGTGTAAATAATACGTAATCGATTCGTATCGATGCATCAATCCTACAGCCGACGATCCAAATGCATCGATGCGTCCACAAGAGAATCGAATCGAATCGAATTTTTCTGTAATAAAATGTATTCAAAATATCATGAATACAGTAGCTCAGCGGCAGTAGCTCAGTTGGTAGAGCATATGCCTCGTGATCCAGGGGTTGGCGGTTCAAATCCCGCTCTTGACGGGTTGACCGCATGTGATCCCAGCTCCCACAGATGACAAGCATACAAGCAAACACAGATGAGCGCTGCCGTTGTGTCCTTGGGCAAGACACTTAACCCCACCTCGCCCCCAGTGTCTGTGGACATTGGTAGCCCCCATGGCAGAAGATATATCATGGCCCGTTGTGACGTGAGCCGTCCTCCTGTGGACCCATCACCCGCGGGAGGATTCATGGGGGCTGGTGCATTGTGTTCTGGGCAGCAGAACACTGCCTGGGCTGCTGCCCCCGCGACCCAGAAAATGGAAAAGCGGAAGAAAATTCATGAAATGAATGAATGAATCATTAATACATAAAGTGAAAACAATGCACCATCGAATCGTGGGGAATTCTCAAGTATCGAAAATAATCAAATCATTGGCTTAAGAAATCGATATCATATCGAATCTGCATGAAGTGTCTGATTTACATTATAAAGCACTTTGACGGATCTGTTGGTAATATTAAGTACTATATATGAAATGTAAGTTTACTAAAGGTGCATTGTGTAACTTTTTTGGTGGAGGATCTGTCAAATGCTTTTTTGCAAGGTGATGTTATTGCTTTGTCTGGAATGTTTCTATCATCATGGAGACCAAGCCAGACCAAGTTACAGGTTGTGTACAGTTGCGTGTGTTTTCTAGGTAATTTTGAGCTATAAAACCACATGTAATTGAATAAATGTAAGGTAGAGGTGTTTAATGTCATACTGTGGAACATTATAGGCAGAGCAATGACTTATCCAGCAGATGATGGACCCCCAACCAAAAAGTTACATAGTGCATCTTTAAATATGATCTCCAGTCTAGGACAACAGTCAGTGGCTGGCAGTAGCTCATCTGTTTTATGATATTTGTTGTTTTCCTTGTGTTTTTCTAGCTCTTCCTGTGATGGGATCTCCAGCAGATGAGAGCACTGCTGTAAGTCATTAACAATCAGCTGGAGGTAAAGAGGACAGTGGCTCTCTACAGTCACCAGGTGGATCACATGTTGATACTGAAGTAAGCCAAATAGGAATTTCTGACATGTTCTAATAACAGAAAAGGTTCTCACCAAATCTACTATGAATAACACTACTACTACAATGTTATTAGATCACATGGCAGATATATAGTTGCAGTATTTTGTGGATTCACCAGCTTTCCAACCTCCCTATGCATGCTTCTATGAAAGGATGCCATAATGCCATATTGTGTTCTAACCAGTGTGAGAAAAGCATCATTAAAGGTGCATTGTATAACTTTTCTGGTGGAGGGTCTGCCACCTGTTTTTCTCTATGGAGATGTTATTGCGTGGTCTAGAATGTTTCACAGTTTCTATCTTCATGGAGACCAAATCAGAACAAGTTACAGGTCAGATCTGTGGAGAGGCAACCAACTAACAGTCAGCGGCCTGCCTTCATACCGTAAAACATTCCAGGCAGAGCAATGACATATCCATAGAAATAAGTGACGGACCCTCCACCAGAAAAGTTACATAATGCACCTTTAAATCAAAGTTTCGGTATGATAAAGAAAAGTTTTGCTTTTAAAATGGTAACATAATTGAATAATTATGATGTATCAATTAACACCTATAGATACAGTACAAAATACACTTTCACATTCATTTACTTAGGATATTTAGAGCTACATCTTTCACATGTGCCTAATATAAGACATGCTTAAAGTATCTCTTGACAATTTACATAGTACGACAAGACATTACAAGCTTAATTACACTAATTCTCCCAGTTAGCTGAGTTGGCCATTCTCATACTTCATAGTCAAGACTATAAGAAGATTTACTGAATCTGGGACAACTACATAAAGCATAATCAGTACAACTCACAAGGGACCAACATCTTAGATCGCATACAAGCAGCCAAAAACTTCCAGATAGGACTTTTAACCTAGAATATATATTTACCAAAGATTTACTAAACATTATTTGAGGCATTCACTTTGGCATGGCACGCTTTAAATCCTGCCAAATTGCTTTACATGCATTTGTCATCATGGAGCTAGATGGGTACAAACTTGAGACTCCTATAGCAAAAAATAGGAAAATCATGGTTCTAAATATGCCTAATAATCTACATTTCCAAAGTCACGGTAGCAGGAGGGCACAAACAGCCCACAGCCACAGGGAGGAGGAGAGAAGGAGTCTAAAAGAGGTCTATAAATATGAACACGTGCTCTTTAAGTCTGCTTTGTGCGTTGGAAAATAAACCCTCTCCACGTCATTCGATTTCCTCTGCAGAAAACTCAAATCCTTGTGGTTTTACCAGGACTGCAAACTCTTAAACACATGTGCTAAGAATAGAGACCTCTATTTAAAAAAAAAAAACCTCTCAATTATATTTTACTATAGAAAACATTGCCTGCTCCAGCCACAAAAGCTCAGGCCTTATAAGCTGCCCTGTGCTTGGTTTATAAAGAAGAACCACATTCAGAAGAAATTTAAAGTTAAGGTTTAATTTCGACTTTCATTTCTGTTCCTTTTTGAATAAAGCATTCATTATAGCCACAGGTGCCCAGGGGTAAACAAGCAAGGCTGGCAATCTGTGTCATTGGCCCCTCTGACCACCAATCATTCACTCAGGACACAGCAACAGGATGCACATTTGCCACACTACTACAGTTACAGGTTTAAAGGTCCTATATTACACAAGCTTTAAAATGTTACCTCAATATTGTTACCTCATCAAAAACATAGTACATGGAGGTGCGTTTTTCACACGTTTGAGTAATCCTTTATTATTAGTCTGTCTACATCTCCAAAGATCAAAATGTTCTGTTCTACCTTGTCATGTCATGACGCTGTAGTTTTCAAGTTACAGCTAGCTTTTATGTTCACCAGAGGTTGGCAATTCCATGGTTGATATGATCCAAATGATCCTAGTGAAGGAGTATGGAGTTTAAAAGCACAGTGGAGCACTTCCTGTATTATCACATGATACAGAAGAAGGAACAGTGTTTCAGTTTGACAGAAGAACTCAACCTAAATATGCATTGTTGAAACAAAACACAACTCCATCTTATTTGTCTGTTTTTCAGTATACTACTACCCTTGCATATATATATTGTTCAGCATTTGGGTTTAAATCACTTAACTAAAAGTACTGACTAAGTATATTGTGAGCTTTAAGTGATGTGAAAAGTTTGACAAACACTTAGCTGTACAAAACAACCACCTTTATAGATAATGAGTGAAGGGATGAAGAGAAGATTGAAAGAGGCGGTGTTGAATAATAAGTGATGAAAAAAAAATCCCAGAATCCCCCTCTTTCCTCTGCCCATTCCTCTTGTGGTGCAGAGTTATTTATAGCACCAGCAGGGAGCAACACGCGCTGTAAAGGCAATCATTTTAGCTGCAGCATGGCCATCGCTCACCCGCACGTCTGTGTCACAGCAAAAGAGACTACGTGCTAAGCTAATACAAGACGAGGAATAAAGTAAATCTGGTTTATGAAAAGGTCAATGTGTTTAGATAGAAGGTCAACAGCAGTGGTTTTAGAGGTATTTTTAGAGGAATATTTATACAATATAGAAAAAGTCACAATGCAATGTACAGTTTGGGTTAGTACCAAGTTTGGATGAATAGAGATAAAATCAATATACAGTAGAGTCGATTAAAGTAGTAAAGAAGATTAATGTAACCAATAACGAAGATGGGAAGTACTCACTCACTAGCGCCCCTGTATGTGCGGTTAACATGAAGTTACAACACTAGCGAGCGCGGTTGTTAGCGCACTAAAACAGTTTATTGCCATGTGATAAAATAAATAATGATGCTGAATGAACATTAGTGAGTGGGATACGACTTAACAACCCGTATGCGTTAAATGCAGATGAGTGCGTAAATGACAAGAAGAAACGTCTCAAACTTCAGTAGTCGGACATCCACCCATACCAGATTGATACAACTATCCCCGCCCCCCAGGAGAGCCTGAAATCTGATGAAACCCTACGAGACAGTGGCTCTTTCTGCAGGAGACATGCGCAGTAGACGCCAAGTGACGGGTTGTAAGAGCGAGACAGATAGGTGAAGAGACAATGCGCTGAGGAAAATACGATAGCTTTGATTTTGTTTTGAACAGTTATTTTGCACTTCATACACACATCCTCCTCATGGAAAACACACGAAGAAATGCATATGATGCAGCTTTTAAGTTAAAGTCAATCGCTCTGGCTGTTGAAGAAGGAAATAGAGCTGCTGCACGTGAGCTTGGCATCAATGAGTCGATGGTGAGACACTGGCGACAGCAGCATGACGAACTGACTCAATGTAAAAAGATGACAAAAGCTTTCAGAGGCATTACAAGCAGATGGCCCGAACTTAAAAAACATTCTTGAAGACATGGACACCTGCAGCTAATAGGCAAATTTAGCTGATGCGGCTTATATTCAGGTGCGCTCAATAGTATGGAAATTACTTGAGTAAATTTTTCATTTTCAAAATTGTACTTCTCTGAGTAGTTTTCAGACACCACACTTTTGCTTCTACTTAAGGAATATATTAACTGTGTAACTGTCCTTTCAGTTACATTAACTAGGAATGTTACATCCAAACAGTTACTCTTACATTTACTCTTGATTGAGTTGTAGTGTGCCAAAATACTAAAATACTATATTGCTATAACAGTATATTCCTCTTTCTTGGACCACTTATTTGTACTTCAACTTGAGTGATATTATTTTGAAGTAACTTTACTCTTCCTTGAGTAAATGTTTCGACTACTCTAACCACCCGAATTCATATAAATAACGAGTAGTTCTCTCTCAAAACTAGAAATTGTAAAAAAATAAATCACACCCTACTAGTACAGCTCGATATTCATTGTGTTTTGGCAAAGCTTGCAATCCACAGGTCAGAAACTTCTAATATAATCTTTCTATCACTACATAATAACCTACTAATACATGTTATAGTTCTGTGTGTTCTGAATCTAGATTTAATAAAATACATAGAATATTTCCTTCGGGCTGTGCCCGTCCAGGTCCCGTGGGGGAAGGCCCGGCCACGCATGCCACCCCAGGCCCGGCTCCAGGGACACAACGGCAGCGCTCATCTGTGGGAGCTGGGATCACATGCGGTCAACCCGTCCAGGGCCTCGCGCCGGTGGTGCACGTGTCGCGCACTTCTCCAAGGGGTTGGTGCGCATCGCGTCCCGGGACATGGCAGTGCCGTTGAATGAGCGCGGTGCGCCCTGCCCAGGACTAGACCAGGTCTAAACCAGAATTGAGGCTCTTTGCCTTGTTTTGTGTCCACGGGCGCGCTTGTCCGCGCACCCGCTCAGCATGTAAGTTACATGCTTTTATAATTGCAAAAATATATGGTTCTAGGTCCAGCTCTACTGTGAGTTGTATGGCAACATCCAGAGAGGAAAGGATTACATGATGTAACGCTATGGTCTTTCTCGGGAGTGGGTTCGCATCTCGTGTTCACATTCCAGAGTAGCACGGATTAGTTACAACTAATGCATTTTGTTCGGCCAACGTCTTGATTGACAATTAATTGTAAGTCGATTAATTGTTGACATCCCTAGCCTGTAGACACACGCAACCTCGTGCTTATCCTAGGTATCCTAGGCATACATAGACAACTGCATTAATCCCCAGATGACATTTATCCAGGCAAGATACAAGCTTCGAATAGCAGCTGAATCGATATTGAAGCCTCTCTTAAAAGAGTTTTGATACATTTCATTACATGGAGCAGAAAAACTCAAAAATCAATGTGAACATGCCATTGGATTTTCTGTGCTGTATACTGTATCTTCCATTTAAAGAGTAACAGAGATGTTTATGTTCTGTGGGTCAGTCATTGTGACCTTCTTTTGAGCTGAATGTTGAATGTTGAATGTTGGTGGAAGAAAACTAAAAATATATCTTAGCAGCTACATTGCTGTCTTTTTACCTCAATATAATTATTTCTGCTAAAGCATGTCCATACAGCTAAACAACTCACTCTTATGCAATAGAGTGACAAATAACCTTATAGCACATACTGTATAGTGATACATTATCCATTTCCTGCCACATTTTATATATAACTAATACAGATTTTTCCACCTATTTCTCCTTGTATTATTAACCAGACCCTCCAGGAATTCGCGATGTTGCGATTTGCAACTTCAACGCAACTTCAGCCAATCCCCGCGAATTCAGGGCGGTGTTGCAATTTTGACCAATCACCGCAACTTTTCCGCAATTTTTACTAATTTTGACCAATCATCGGCGACGTATTGAACGCCGATCAACTTCCTTCTGTGTAGGAGACATAACTGAGATGAGGTGTACGGTGCGTTTGTGTGTGTGTGTGCGGCAGAGGCGGTGGGTCACGTGAGTGTGGGTGTGTAAAAGCGCGCGCTCACCTGTCACACAGAGGAGAGAGTCAGGGTTGGGGTGTAGCCGTATTTTTTGTTGACCGCAAACCATTCATTCATCTTTCACGTTAATCTGTTCATCCTGCTGTTTTTCATGAGTTCCATTTCATCCTGCTGCGCTGTCATAGCTGTGTGCGCTCTTTTTGTAATAAATGCACAAAACGCATATCTGGATCTCAGCGTATCTGTCACCACAGCCTCCTCTTTGCGCGTCACAAATCTGCGAGCCATAGGACCCAACCTCATATTCTCGGCGGCTAAAAGGTTTGAGTTTGGAAGCCGCAACATTCTGCTTTACTTCCGTGTGACAAAACGAAACTGCGGCCGTGTCCCCAGTTCCCAGAGCGCACAGCTCGGAGCGCGGCCCGAAGGGGGCTCAGACTGCAGTCAGCCCCGACTGCGGTCTTCGGACCGCGTGTTAACTGCGCATGGGACAAAAAAGAAGTGGGACAGCAGTCGTCGCGCCGGTGTTCTGGCGAAATGTGTGATGCACATGCCCTTCGGGCCACGCTCCGAGCCGCTCTGGGAATTGAGACACGGCTTCTAATGGCAAAGAAACATGTCTGCGGCGCCATTTGCCCACAAAAATAACAGCAAAAGACCGGGCGAAACAGTTCCCCTTCTAGTAGTAATTTATTTTCGATATTGGTAAGGTTGTTTTAGGACCATATCTGTGATCTCTGTGTTTTTGTATTATTATTTGTCAGTAATAACTCAGTATTCAAAATATTACTCAATTTTAATTACAAAAAGCGAAAATCGCAACTATTTATCGCAACTTTCACTTCCTCTCGCAACAAAATCGCAACAAAAACCTTAAAAGCACCGCAACTTTCATCGCAACTTTTTGGAAAAGCTCCCGCAAATTCAGGCATTTTGAACCGCAACAATCACAAAAAATGCCCGCGAAATCCTGGGGGGTCTGATTAACTTAATTACGGGACTATCAATAATTATTGTTATTGTATTTTTGAGCAACTGTGTTCCTTAGGACTGTCACGATAATTACTATATCGCCTTATCTTTCCATAAAGCTGGATATTTTTGGGGGTCAATATTTATCATGTGTACATTTCCTTTGTACTACTGGGGAGTTTTTGGTTATTTTTGATAATACAATAAGATTTAAGTGCTAAGTACTAAAGCGTAGCATTCTGCTGTTTATTGCAGCTAATGCTTTTTTAACAATATTGTACATTTAAAATATCTTTTGTGGTTTAAATTTGCTCTTGGGTTATTATGTCAGTAGTATTAATTAGCTGCAATATTATCATTTATCATCTATATTTACTTTACAGTATATCACATTTCAAAATTTGTTATTGTGACAGGCTTAGTCAAGTATGTTCATTTCCAACATGGATCACATGAAATTGGTTCATCATCTGATTGGTAATGTCAATTTTTATCATTATAAACAGGGCTAAAAGACCTGTTCAGTATAAGGTATTCTCGAAAATCTACAGAAATGTTAGGGATTAGGATAAGGGATTTGTAACCAATTTTACCTGGATCCTGAAAATATAACATGCATGTGATTGAAAGTATATTAAGTTTTGTTTTTTCACCAAAAATTCCAAGACCAATTCATTTTTATCACACCTTACTCTGTGATAAAAATGCCTCAAGCCAATTAGGCTGACAGAATAGAAGCAAGCAGGCCCGTCTGTACTCCAGGTGTGCCGTGTTTCGGAATCTTACATAACTTATCCCATATGGAAGATCATTTGTGGAACATAATAATGACAAATCGTCTAATAGTGATTGTAAAGTCAAGACTTGGTTACCCTTGTAACCAAGATTATTTACACGTCCTACATTACCTACACCTATTTTACAAAGTAGAGATTGCAATTCACGTTGCAGTGTTTGGTGTCATAATTTAAGATGGAAGGCAAGGGCATATACAGTGTGGGAGAGCCACTGTTTTTGAAAGAAATATCCAATCTTATCATCCACAAATGTTCAAAGTTATTATTATTTATTAGCCTATTATTATTAATCTTGTGGCTCAAAATCTTCTCACGTTTTCAGGGGTGAATAACGGAAAGATTTCACTTTTGTTTATTTATGCCAACAGAGAATTTCAGAGTTGAACTTCATGCCCATTTTTGTTTCATGTGGTTGGATCCAGTAAGTATTACAGAGATGTGAAGAATCCCTTATAGAGATAGTATCCATAAACCAGATAAATAAATGTGTAATCTGACAGCTAAACAGCAAATTCCACCACAGAATTCTGAACTGTCCTCCAGCTCCTTTTAAACTATAGGGATTCTAAGTATGTTGTATTCTCACATGAATGCCAAAGATCAAAGTCAAAGTCAGCTTTATTGTCAATTCTGCCATATGTGTTCAACATACAGTGAATCGAAATTTAGTTTCACACTGGCCAAGTAGTGCAAAAAGACAATATAAAGACAATATAAAGACAATACAAAAACTATCTAAGACAAAATCCAGTCGTACCATCCGCAAATTTTACAATGCGATTGGTGCTGTGATTGGTGTGCAGTAGGGATGTCAACAATTAATTGACTAACGATTAATCGACTAACGATTAATCGACTAACGATTAATCAACTAACGATTAATCAACTAACGATTAATTGTCGATCAAGACGTTGGTCGAATAAAGTGCATTAAAGATCCCATGACATGGTACTTCTTGATGCTTTTATATGACTCCTTAATGGTTCCCTAATACTGTAAATGAATCCTTCTTCAAAATCAACACTCATCAACAGAAACAGAAACAAGAGAAACATGCAGAGATTAGATAAGATGAGAAAGAGTAATTTTTCTCTCTCTGAACACTTCATAATGGGCGTTGTTGCTTGAATGCAAATGAGGAGAAAAGAGCTGGCCTATAGTAGAGGGTGGGGGCGTGGCCAAACTCTCCGCTCTCGCTCTGAGCTCTCAGCTGATCCATTTCCGCGTTTTTGCACGGGGGGAGAGATTTGAAGCGTTCCATTGAAAAATAAACAAATTTCCACAGAAAATAAAATTAAACCACTGCTGTTCAAAGGTCCAGAGGCTCAGATAAAGGACTTCCGAGCCTAGAAACACTCGGACGTGCCTCCAGGCAAATAAAAAAACGCATTTCGCATTGCCTAGCGCATTCGCAGTCCAAACTCTCTGGGCGTGATTTACAGAGACGCTGAGTTCAGACAGACGGGGGTGGAACTTTTTGCATTTGCATTTCTTTTTTCGATCTGACGTCAATAAGGTGCCTTGTTCAAAATCGCTTGTTTGAGCTCCGATTTTTTGTAACGCAGAAAAGGATCGCAAATGCTCAGTTTAGACATTTCGCAACTTTTAACCATTGGGGGGGGGGCCTAAACAGGGTAGGGGAGCTCACATTAACGTTCAAAAACCTCAGAAAGTGAAAATGTCATGCCATGGGACCTTTAATTGTAACTAATCGCTAGAGGAGAGGGCGCTACTCTGGAATGTGAACACGAGATGCAAACCCACTCGCGAGAAGGACCATAGCGTTACATCCGCGGCCGGAACTAGAAGCAGTACAAAATGTTCTCCTGCGAACCCAATTTTTGCGGCTGTGTTCGCTCTGCGTCCCGCTGTCTGCGTGAACACAGCGCAGCACGTGCTCCTCCGCTCCGGGCTGCGTAACAGGCTCCACGTGAAAGCGCAGTGGAAGCAGCCCGCTGTCCGGCCCATGTGCCGGTGTGTGTGCGTGTGTGTGAGTGAAATGTTTTCCCCGATCAATTCATTTTTTTATCATTTCATATCACGGAGGTTTTACAAAAAACGTCCTCAATTAATTTTCAATAAAGAATGTATTTTGTTATTCAGCATCAATACATTTGCGTGCTTTTTACTAAGGAATAATTAATTGAGGAATATACAATATAATAATACTATGATATATTGAAACACTAAAATTCAGGTGAAAAACGCCGCTTATCAGTTAATCGTTAATCGATCGATAAGGTCAATCAACTATCAATTAATGAATTAATCGATAATTTGCATCCCTAGTGTGCAGTTGTGGGTCAGCAGAGTGAAGCGCATCGGACTAATCACACAGCCCTGGGGGTCTCCTGTGCTCAGTCTAATGCAGCTCAAGGTGTTTCTGCCGACCCATACTGCCTGTGGCCTCTCACTGAGGACGTCTAGCAGCCAATTACATCGCGAGGTCTGAAGCCCCAGTTGGTCCAGTTTGGTGATGAGCTGCTGTGCGATTATGGTGCTGAATGCTGAACTGAAATCTATGAACAGCATTCTCACATAGGAGTTTTTATTGTCCAGGTGGGTGAGAGCTGGGTGGAGAGCAGAGCAGATTGCATCCTCAGTGGAGCGGTTGGCCCGGTATGCAAACTGGAATGGGTCCGGGGGGTGGTGGATTTAATGTGTGCCATGACTAACCGTTCAAAGCAAATAGAATGCCATCTATTTGTATATTTTCTTGTGATTTAGATACAGAAATTGCAACTAAAACCGAGATTATTCTAATAATTTACATTTAGAATGCATAGCCATTGAAGAGACATTAAATAAAATAGTCTTACCTGTGATGAGTTCTCTGACCTCCATATCATTGGTCTTCCTCAGTAGTCGGATGAGCGCTGGAATGCCGTCACAGTTTTTGATGGCCACTTTGTTGTCATTATCCTTCCCATATGAGATATTACGCAGTGCCCCACAGGCTTTACGATGCACCTCTGATTTGGGGTGATCCAGGAGCCCCACCAGCACCGGTATTCCCTTCAACTGACGGACATCCTTCTTAATTTTATCATTTTCATAGCACAGATGCTGCAGATAAGCGGCTGCATTGGATTTCACCGGGTCTATGGGGTGACCTAACATGGCGATGACTTCGGGCAGATCAGGGTCCCTCCAGCGGGGGTCTTTACGGATGCTGTCTATGGAGGGAGAGCGTCTGCCTCCCATGCGGTCCAGGCTGGCCATGCTTCCTCTCTCGGGCTGAGCGAGCGGGGCAGAGTACATGCCATGGATGTATGGGTGGTGGCGTTCGTCAATCAACTCTGTGTCAATGGTCTCGTCTGGGTAGCCCCTGGAAAATGAGAAAGAGGTAAGTAATTTCCATTCAATCTGTACTCTTACTGTCTTAGTGTGATAATGTAACATGTTAGATAACGGAAATGGAAAAAGAAAAAAAGGATTTCACTGAAAAACATTTTTTCACAATAATTGTAACGCTACAATTTTATATTATATATATATATTAGGGCTACAACGATTAGTCGACAACGTCGACAATAACATTTTTTCGACAGGAAATTTCATTGTCGACTAGTCGTATTATTTAAGTATCATTTTAATTTGGAACTTAATACTCGTCTGTGTCAAGAATCCGCAGGGCCGACAGCAAACAGTTCAATGTCTTTGTTACACATCTGCTCCTTCACTGTACAGTGTCCAGGTTTACACCATTTCTCGTTCAGAAACAGCGCTAGTCCTCCTCCCTTCTTCTTCCCACTCTCTGTGATTTGCGGTGTTAGCCATGTCTCCGTAAAAACAATGACGCTAGCGTCCCTGTACTCCCTCTGAAATCTAACGAGCGCCGCAAGCTCGTCCGTCTTGTTGGCGAGGGCGCGCACATTCCCCGTTACGACGGAGGGGAGGACCGGCCTGCAGCGTCTCTTCTTTTCCCGGAGTTTACGTCCCGCGCGGCGTCCACGGCGTGTCGTCCACAGGATCTGGTCAGGGATAACATGCCTGTCTCGGGGGAACACAACAGCGCTGCGCAGCGCCATCAGCTGATCCTTTGTGTAGACGAGCGGAGGACGGGGTCCCTTACACATCTTAAGGCGAGACAGGTAAATAATCCACCAAATGTGCAGAAAAAATGCAGCGTCGAGTGCAGCCCAAGCTTAACGAAGAGTGTTGATAAAAATATTTACAAAAGTGGGGCGGTTTAAAGGCAAAAAGTTAGGAAAGTTACGGAAAAGTGCAGGAGCGTTGTGACGAGCAGCTAGCTCGCACCAGTCACTGTATCTGCATGTGAGGAATATTCCAATATTAGCACTAGTGCTAAACGGAATGGTGGCCATAGGCAATTTGCTCATGAGTCATGGACAATCGTTTTCATTCCGAATGTAGTCTAGTCGTGTTTTGGCAGTATTCCCTTAACACAACGCTGTTTCACAGAATACTTCAACTTTTTTTTAAACTGGATACTGACAATATTCCGCTTTGAAACGGAATGCTTAAAGCACACACGCGTAACTGCGCTCACTAAATACCAACGTTAGTGTCGTGTCCATTATCCTAATAATATTTTTTTTCGTGACTAATCGTGACTAATCGTCACTGGATCTATAGATTAATCGACTACTAAAATAATCGTTAGTTGCAGCCCTAATATATATATATATATATATATATATATATATATATATTTTTTTTTATATATTTATTTATATATTTATATTACAGATAAGGTGATAAAGTAAAATGGAAGCTACTACTTAGAGGTATCACATTGTCAATGGAATTAGTTTTTTCTTTAGTCTTACCAGAGATACACTGTTCTACAACAGTGAAACAATACAACAAAAAATTGTTCCAACCAACCCAGTAAAGATTCAGTCATTTCTAATTGTCAATGGCATGCTTGGGTTTTTAATGGAAAGCTCTACAGCCAATCGTCCTAAAAGCATGTGTTTTGGATTTCAGACTTTCTAAAAAGAAATTTGAGTTTTGAGTTTGAGCTTTGTGTTAAATGTTAATGAAAGTCTCTTGTTAATAATCAAGAAATAACACTGAAGGTAGGTCTTATTTTGTTTTTAATAAGACAAATGAAAAAATTTGAAATAGTAAAAGTGAGGTCAAGGAAACAAACAACTTTCTTTGACTGAAGCAGGGATTAAATCAGTACGACGCCAAGAAAAAAAAGATCTAAAAACACAAATTTAAAAAAAACCAAAACACACTAATCAAACTTGACCAAGGTGTCCAAACCATTTGTTATAAAGTTAATAAGCGCGCATTCAAATTTAAGCCATGGATATTGTGTGTTATGTTTAGTTTTGTGCCTGGATGATGCAGCATTTAACATTGCAATAACTTTACATTTGCAATGTAAAGTTGGGAGTGAAGCAATGTTGGCTGCCGCAGGGAAGTCTGTGAGAGGAGCCATATGAGGTGAACACTGTGACTAATGAGGAGAGGAGGAGCAGAGAGGGGCAGGTGTACGAATTCGCTGTTTGGGCCTGTTATGAAATCTTCTGTCAAAGTAACTCTGGAAGCCATTCCCCCGTGACAACAATATTCTAAACAACTTTGGGTGATTATTCATTCTGGTCACAAACACTTTGGACTGTACTGTAAACCCTGATTGCAAGGTAGAGCAGAAAACTGGGTTCAAAAGGCTACACAGACAAAGGCTTTGAACCCAGCTCCAGTGAAGTTTTTTTTTTATTCTTTGTTTTGAAGTCACTACATAGAAGAGAGTGAGAGAGCGAAGATTTGATCTCTTCTCTCACAGAACAGAAGAAGCTCCACTCTGGCCCTCGGGATGTATGGCTTTCAGTCTGATGGCCTCAAGGTTTTTTGAAACAGGTTTTATTGTATGGACTTGATAACAACGTCTTGATCCCTGTCCCTAAGACAGGTTGGACTACTCATTTCGCTAAAACACACTTAAAGGGACAGTGTGTAGGATTCGTGGCGCATAGGTGGTTACTAGCTATTCCACTTCCTCTTTTGGCTATGGCAGACCTCGAGGGTCACCCGGACGCGACGTACCGCCGAGATCGCGCGTGCCCGCGCACGAACCGCGCACCGCTGTATACATAAAGCGCGGTCCCCCGTTCACTTTTTTTTTTTCTTTTCGCATGAAAACACACAATCCCGATCATGATTCATGACAATCTACACATCAAATGAAACCTTACAGTCTCCTCTTTTTGACTATGCAATTCATTTCCCTGCAAAACAATCACTCCCCGAGCACATGGGGCTTTTATACGGAAAAGCACAAAACTTAGCTTACTTAGCTTACCTTTGAAGGCTCTGCACAGGTCAAACTCTGTATTTCATCATAAACTTGGTCTCAATCTGTCCATAAGGATCCAGCGAATAAAATCCAGTAAAACAATTTAGTCCAAAATACGTGTTGTATCCATTACGATGTGTGATCCGGCAGCATGCTTCTTTACACAGGCTCACCCCTTCCCCCTCCCCTTCCCCTTCTCTCCTTCTGTCCTTCACTCCCAAACGCAGCGCGGCTAAGCAGCTGTTAGCAGGAGCCGAGGCGAAGGATGAGCCCAAATGTCCTTCTGTGGCTCTCGTATTCAAAATGGCTGCCTCTATATGGGGAAGATCCCCCTTTTATGTGACTATATCTAAGTCCAAAAGAATACTTTGATTTCATGATGGAAGTGAAAAGGCTAGGAAAACAATGTATTTTTGAATGGGTATCTTCAATTTCAGTAATTAACAGGTAAAAATCTTACACACTGTCCCTTTAAAAGTGCATCGTGTAACTTTTCTGGTGGAGGGTCTGTAAATACTTTTCTCCATGGAGATGTTATTGCTTTGTTTGGAATGTTTCACAGTATGGCATTAAACCATTCTATCATGATGGAGACCAAACCAGGGCAAGTTACAGGTTAGATCTGTGGAGAGGCGACCCCACTAACAGTCAGAATGCCTGTTTTTCTAGATATGTTTGAGCTATAAAACCTGTATTTTAATAAATGTGAAGTGGAGCTATTTAATGTCATGCTGTGGAACATACCAACAGAAACAAGCAGGTGATGGACCCTCCAACAGAAAAGTTACACAATGCACCTTTAAGTAACAGGAAAAAGTGTTTGTGTGTTAATTGTGCATAACTTTTGGATGGAATTAGGTGTAATGTCTTCAATATGTATTTCTTGAAAATAAAACGCTCTACTTTCTGTAATTCTGAGCATATTTTCAACTTTTCTTCACAAATTAATCCTTATTTGGTGTAAATATATAATTTATATTTACTATAGGTATTTTCCCACTCAATTAACTTAAACTTAGAGAATCATCAAAACCTCATACACACTTTAACATTTACTTACTTTTCAGAGATTTCCACTGAATTGAACAAAAATTGCAGAACCTGGTTTTATTATTGACTTTTAACTGGCAATTTTTGTGATAACTTTTTAAATTTACAGTCAGTTTAATTAAAAACGTCTTCTTATTGTGAGTGCGGTCTTTTTTTTGGTCTTTTATTATTACAATTAGGGATGTCAACAATTAATCGATTAACAATTAATTGTCGATTAAGACGTTAGTCGAACAAAATGCATTAATTGTAATTAATCGCTAATCGCGTGGTCACGAAACAAGGCAACCGCGCGCTGCGCTGGATTCACAGCCGGCCACAGGCACCAACGGCACTGCTCAGCAGCCCCGGGTTTACGCGCGAAGCTAGATCGAACCGCGGCGCCCAGGAATGCGCCGCTGCGTGTCGCTGCTGGTCCCGAGCGCCGCGCGGCTGGCCCGCGGCTCGGGCCCCAAGTCCCGCGCGGCCCCGAGCCACAAACCAGCCGCACGAAACCAGCAGCGGCACGCAGCGGCCCAATCCTGGTTCAGTCCAGGTCCAGACCCGGTCGAGTCCCGGTCGAGTCCTGGTCCAGTCCAGGTCCAGTCCAGGTCCAGTCCAGGTCCAGACCTGGTTTAGTTCTGGTCTAGACCTGGTCCAGTCCACGTTTAGTCCTGGTCTAGTCTCTTAGCCAATCAGGACAGAACACAATGTTACACTATAAAAAAAAATAAAAATAAAAAATAAAAATCCGCGAACCGCGATAGAGCGAGGGATTACTGTATTTTGTTATTCAGCATCAATACATTTGTCTGCTTTTTACTAAGGAATAATTAATTGAGGAATATACAATATAATAATACTATGATATATTTTTGACTCAGTGTTATGTATACTATAGCTTATATTCTTAAAGACCCTATTGAAACACTAAAATTCAGGTGAAAAACGCCGCTTATCAGTTAATCGTTAATCGATCGATAAGGTCAGTCAACTATCAATTAATGAATTAATCGATAATTTGCATCCCTAATTACAAGGTACATATATTAACACCACAATGAGTGCGGTCTTCTTGGAGGCAAGCAGGTGGCAGAGCACAAACCAGAAAGGCTGTATAGAGCACCTTTAAGCAAAAGATAAAACCAGACAATGTGTCCCAAACTGTGGCACTTTTGGCACCAAAGTGGGTTATTAAACATTCAAATTAGGGTCAGGACAAGCAATTACTTACATGGCACCATTTTAGATGAAATAGAAGAGTGTTTGTATGGATGTATTTAAATGCTATGCAAAATAATTAGAATTTGAGTCATAAATCACAAGGCAATACACAAATACAATCACCAGCCTTATTAGTAAACCTACTGCTCTTTCTCACTGCAGTAAAAATGTTGGAGGAAAACTGTATTGCCTATAAACACAAGCAAAAGTTCAGGAACCCAATTTTAAAGATTTATTGCTTCTTTCAAAAGTGCTACTAACTTCTCTTTTCGATTATAGATTCAGTTTTTACCCCAAGACACTATTTCAAACATGTAAAGTAGAGGGAGCAATTTCTTCGGAGTGACAAAATACTGTCCCACAGAGGAGAGTACTTTTCAAACATATGTGTTGGGGAAAGTTATGACACAGGTAGAGGAATTTAATTAGGGTTGTGTGCTTATGCATAGCCTTTATCTGTTCCCCATGCTCCCACAGCTTGAGACTTGTTTATCCGTGTTACATAATCCAGCTGGTCTCCTCTCTCTATCTTTGATGTATGGTGGTTGGTGGTACAACAAAATGGTGGCTATCACTGGTGGTTGGCAGGGAATTCCATATGAGCTTTAATTTTAATGAGATTTATGATAATTATGTGTTCTTACAGTTGGGGAAGATGGGGGAGGTCTCTGTGTGGCATCCTGCCTCATCCCAAGCATATTGGGTTTGCTACAACATATGTGATTTGATGAACTATAAACATTTAAATCGGCTAACCAGGTTTAAACCAGAACTAAACTAGGGCTAAACAAGGATCAAATCAGGACTAATTCAGGTCCAGACGCAGGTGTTAGGGGTGCTTCTAGAAAATGGCCTGATTTTGACTCAGATTAGCTACCCCTGATGCCAACACAATGGCAGTAAATGTTTGTGTAATTTTACCTATACTACTGCTCCAAATCATAATAGAGGAGAAATAAATCAATCTTCATCATTCTTTTTTATTTACAGAAAATAAGTAGTAATAGTAATATCCTTAGGCCATCTCAGGGAAAAAAAAAGTTTTGGCACTGCTCTGTGTTCAACCTGATCTAAAATAATACTAACTAACTAGCACTCATAGCAAGAAGGCTTCATAGCAAGAAGGTTCCAGGTTTAATTTCCGAGTTGCCTGGGTCCTTCCGTGTGGAGTTTGCATGATCTCCCTGTATCTGTGTGGGGGGCATTCCGAGCAGGTCTACACCTGATATAAATGTGATTCAAACCAGGATTCAACCAAGACAAACTCATGTTTAAACAAACACTAAGCAAACAAGCACAACAAAAGTAAACCAAAACATCTCACACATCGGCTTTTATGGCTCATCTTTATGCAATTCACTGCCAGGAAAATCGATCCGACAGTAACTGAGAGGAAAAAACTGTGAGCTGAGCGATGTAACGAGACACTAAATCCCCCATTCAGATGGTTGGAAAGAGGATTAATGGAGAGGATGCAGGGAGCTCCACTACAGCTCCACTCTCCTCACAAAGGCTGTAGCAACGCAGTGTAAAAATTAGCTGACTGGACAAACCTTTAGGGATAGATTTCGTTTTGTACACACAATAAAAAGCTGAGACTTTGGAATGCATCTGACATTAAAAATACAGCTGAACACGAATAATAACTGCAGTCAATATTATGGTGTAAATGTCTGATTGTCTGTTTTGCAAAATGATTGCAAAACACGATTATGCTGTTTGAAGTAAAGCAGTGTTTTCCATACATAGACCAATCTGTGGCGCAGCGCCACAGAATGAAAACCGAGTGCCATAAATTGATTCTGCCTCTTTTTTTATTAACGCGATTCTGTCATTCTTGCTCACATGCACTGTGCCAGTCCTTTCGCCTGTGGTCACCCAACGGTCTGCGGGGGCGCACCTCAGAACTGTAACGAAGCCCGGCACAGTCCAGGGATAGCCTAGCTCGGGCTCCCCCCTGTGCAATAAATAAGAACCCAAGGTTGTCCCCTTATGACAGGGCACTTGAATTATTTTTCAGAAAGCTATGTAAAATTAAATGTTCTAAAAGGGCATGCAATGTGCTATGCACCACATAATTTCATTATTTAATTTAGTTGCCTTGTTGCACCTTTTAGTAGTTTCTTATGTTAAATTATACTATTTTATTTATTTAATGGATTACTATATAATTATTACATCAATATTTATATTGTTTTACAAATTTATATTGTTTTACATAATTTCTATGAGCAAACTGTACTGGCGATGGGGGGGGCCTTGCTATCTAATCGGGGAAGGGGCACCACACAATGCTACTTGGTCTGTGGGAAAATTGTAAAGCATCAATACAAACAACAATCCAGTAGACTAAAGCTATAGAATTACATGTAATTAAATGCTGTAATAATTTATTTTTAGTTTGGAGTTTTTTGTTTGAGTGTGTCTTATCTAATTCAAATGGCCTCAAATACAAGCATGAAAAACTTGCCTGGGATCCTGACTGGTTCGCTCGGTATATTCTAATCTATGCAGAAAATGAAGAAGATTGAACTGCAAGTGGAAAACAGCATTTTTGCTACTTGTTTTATTGCCAAAAGAAGATTCAAGATTCAAGATTGTTTATTTGTCATATGCAGAATCAACACAAGGTCAACAATGCAATGAAATGCTTATGATCAGAAGAACCGTTGACTCGCTAAGATAGTCAAGAAGTACTAATAACATGCAATAATAGTACATGGTAAGAAAAGTGTTGCAAAAGTGCAGGGGAAGAAGTAAACAATATAATAAACAATATAATAAAATATGTAATAAAATGTAATAAAAAAAATACAAGGTACAATGTACAAGGTGCAAGTAGGGTTAAATCAAATAAGGTGTAAGTATTTCACAGATTGCACATAATATGGTGTGGTGTAGGTGTTGCATGTGGATTTCGTATTGCACATAGTATGATATAAATATTGCACATAGGTTATTGCACTGATTATTGCACAGGTAACAGTAATTTACAGTGAGGTAGTGACAGACATGATACATTCATACAGAGCAGCAGCAGTAAACATATTATGCATAATGAAAAGTACTTTAGTGCAGTATTATTGAGAGTTCAGTATTATTTAGAGTATTACCCAGAGTTCAGTAGTCTGACAGCTTGGGGGTAATAGCTGTCTTTGAGTCTTTTTGTGCGTGCTGGCAGGCTCCTGTATCATCTACCAGAGGGTAGCAGACGGAAGAGTCCTTGTGCCGGATGAGTATGGTCCTTAGTGATGCTGCGTGCCTTACGCAGACCCCTGCTGTGGTAAATGTCCTGGATGGAGAGGAGACTGCTGCCAGTGATGTCCTCTGCCGCTCGCACCACCCTCTGTAGTGCTTTGCGGCTGTGAGTGGTGCAGTTCCCATACCACACTGTGATGCAGCCCGTCAGCAGGCTCTCGATGGTGCACCTGTAGAAGTTTGTGAGGATGCTGGTGTTCATACCAAACTTCCTCAACTTCCTCAGGAAGTAGAGTCTTTGTCGGGCTTTCTTAACCACAGTGTCTGTATGTAGTATCCAGGACAGATCCTCAGTGATGTGTACCCCAAGGAACTTAAAACTGCTGACCTGCTCCACCTCAGCGTTATTAATGGAGATGGGGGGATGCTGGTCTACACGCTGTCTCCTGAAGTCCACGATCATTTCCTTAGTTTTGCTGACATTCAGAGAGAGGTTATTTTCCTGACTGACACCAGCTGGTCAGTGATTTCACCTCGTCTCTGTAGGCACTCTCATCGTTGTTGGTGATGAGGCCTAGGATGGTGGTGTCGTCAGCAAACTTGAGGATGGTGTTGGAGCTGTGCCTGGCGGTACAGTCGTAGGTGAACAGGGAGTACAGGAGAGGGCTGAGAACACAGCCCTGGGGTGCCCCAGTGCTGAGGACACGAGTGGAGGAGACGTGGCTGCCGATCCTCACCGCCTGTGGCCTGTTGGTGAGGAAGTCCCATATCCAGCAGCAGATGGACGTCCCCAGGCCCAGGGCGGTGAGCTTAGAGACCAGTTTGGGGGGATTATGGTATTGAATGCCGAGCTGAAGGCTCAGATTGTTAAAAAAAAACGTTAATTTTCCTTTAATGATACTGATACCGATATAGCAACCATCCCTAAATAGGACCACTAAGTTATTTTATTCCAGTTATGATTAGTCCAGTCAACTCTAAGTGATACTGACAGCAACAGCAGTTATAACTACAATATGGAACAAAATCCTCATCACATTGAGAACAACTCCAGTGTTGTCTTGTCTTGTTAGAACATTACAGGGAAAAAACACATGAAAGTTGTGTTTTCTTCATGCTATATGCTTCTTTATGTGGACACCTTCATACACTCCCACACTACAAAACCAACTGCTTGTTAGACTGGTGCTAGATACTGGACATGACAAGCCAATGCAATCACACAGGCCTGCATGCATAACCTCATAACAATTGTCTCTTTGACTATCTCTCTCATTATCTGCCAGGCGAGCTTTGTGCACACTTCGCTGGATTCTGTCTCAGATGCATGCGATGCTACACTTGTGCCCATCGTGCTTCATTTAGCTCTGTGATTCCCGGTCTTTGGTTAGAACGGAGTGCTGGAGATGGGAATGTCAGGATTTGCATTTAAATTGGCGCCATTGTGAACGTGGGGCGGGTGTACAGAGGGATATGTGAATGAGTTTTTTATGTGGCCAGACATGATGCCCCGAGAATGATCAGAGCAGATCAGAGAGCTGGTGTTAGTACAATGCTAAATGTTCAGGATATTTGCGTCCATGCTTATCTCCACAGTCACGGTTGGTTTTGTTGTAGGTAAAGAAAGGATCAAAGATAAGCGAAGAAAAGCTAAAAAAGCTATGCAGTATGTGTGGGTTGTACAGTGTTTTTTTATTAAAAGATCTGTCTGGTAAGGAAGGGAAGTGTATATTATCTATATTACATTTGACATTTGAGAATAATATTTATAAATAATCGTTCAATCAGGGAATTCCATACACCTAGAATTTCATTTGATATTGGCAACTGGAATTGCCAATATCAACTGATGAGGGAGCAACATTATTATTAACATGGCAAAAGAGTACATTTTGCATAACATAAGATGTTCCAAATTAGGGATGGAAATTGATAAGGTTTTATCAATATCAATAGTATTGTCTATTCCTGTTATCAATTTGGTCTGTCTAGTTCAGGGGTCGGCAACCTTTACCACTCAAAGAGCCATTTGGACCCGTTTCACACAATAAAGAAAACACTGGGAGCCACAAAACCCTTTTGAAATTTAAAATGAAATAACACTGCATATAACAGCTTTTTTTTGCCTTTATGCCATAGAATTACATTTTGAAAATGAATGAACTAAAATAAAATACATTTTAATTAAATACAGTGGTCCTTCGCTATATCGTGGTTTACTTTTCATGGCCTCGCTGTTTCGCAGATTTTTATTCATGTATTTTATTTATTATATTTAAGATTTTTAATAGTGTATCAGCGTGCATTTCTGCGTCCTGATTGGCTAAGGGACTGTAGAACTTTGCCGATTTGTCAGTCATTCTCCTCCGAGTCTCCTGTACAGGATGCGTTCAGTTTGCCAGATTTATATAAATGTTCGATCGCAGTGTGACTCTGAAGTGGTGTATGTTTGCAAGTTTTCTCCCCGACAAAACCCGCCACAGCGAAGCGGTCATAAGAACTGTGAAATACACGCGAAATACACTTTGGTTTCGTTCTCTAATACTGTGCTTTTTTGTTGAAAATCTACGAACGTTTGAGTGTTTAAACAAGACAGAAATGTGAGAAAACGTTAATTTCAGTCTGAGAAAAGTGTAGAATGTGTGTGGGCAGGCGTTAACAGCCTTAAAACATGGAGAATAATTGTTAAATATAAAGCTGACGACTTCGCAGATTTCGCTTGTCGTGGGTTATTTTTAGAACGTAACCCCCGTGATAAACGAAGGACCACTTTACTGAGCCGCATCAGAGGGATCAAAGAGCCGCATGTGGCTCTGGAGCCGCGGGTTGCCGACCCCTTGTCTAGTTTATGTATCTAGCTTTATAAACCTATCAAATGGTATCTAATATGTGTGCATTTAGACATAGGCATATGCCCTAATCAGGATTTTGTTTTTTCATATTATACTGCTTCAGTACAGGTACTGCAACATTCTCAGTCTTTATTTCTGAACCTTGTGTACAGCTGGTTTAGCCTGGAGGTAAGATCTGCATTTAAGTCCATTTTAGTCCTGGTTTGTTACTTGTTTAGGCGTGTTAAGTGCTAGTTTAGTACCCTATCATCTATCTCTGCATGTTTGCTTCTATAATGCATTTGATTTAAATTTCTCTTTGTTTAATTTGCAAACAAAATATCTATTCACATATTCCTTTTTATTGATCTATTCCGTTTTTCTCATGCTTCATCTTCCATCATTTGCTTTCATCATTTTCTATGGTGGATAGATGAGTCCCTCTCCCTCAGCCCAACCATAACAGAATGGCAGAGAGCCATTAGCTGCAGTAAGAATCATGTTTGCATCTCATCTCCACATATTTCCTCTGAACATCATTTATGAGCACTTCTCTGGCAGCCCCTTGTGAGCTCACATGAAATCATAGGCAATAATTGTTTTATGGCACACAGGAGTCTTTGTGAGCACAGAAAATATCAAATCCTCCCTCACTAAATTGTTGGACAATATTTATGACTTTGATAGTGATATTCATTTAGAGATGAGTGACATTGCTCAGATGTTTGCTTTGACAACAGAAGATGAGAAAAATAAAGCATGACAGTCAGATTATGTTATATTAACCACTTTGTTTCATGCCCATTAGTAGCAATTGTGGGTGCTTAGCTTGTCATGATATATTGCTACAGAGAAATAATGCAATTAACAATAATACTGAAACTACTACTGCTACTTTTCTGGACCTTTTCTGGTGCAGGGCCCGTCAAATGCTTTTCTCTGTGGAGATGTTTTTGTTTTGTCTGGAAGGTTTCACAGTATGGTATTAAACCTGATGGAGACAACACCAGACCAAGTTACAGGTCAGATCTGTGGAGAGGCAGTCAGAATCCCTGTTTCCTAGGTATTTTTGAGCTATAAAACTGCCTGTAATTGAATAAATGTAAGGTAGAGCTGTTTAAGTGGAGTTAATATGATTAAATTAGATTCAGGAGCTGGACCACGCCTCAACCTCCTCACCCACCAACCACAGCTCATCTCGACCATGCCTTCAATTACCCAGAAGCCCTATTTATACACCGTCCGCGTCAGCTCTCTCGTCCATCCTTCAGCCTGAAGACATCATCTTTAAGGAGGGGAGGACCTGAATCAGCTGGGTGACCATTTTGGATTGGAGACGGAGCCCCCACCCTAAGTGTCCCCCCAGCCATCACATCTACCCACCGTCAATCGTCAATAAATATCTTTAGCATATTTCATTGTCATCGTGTGGTCCTTGCTAGTGAATGTCACACTGTGGAACATTCCAGGCAGAGCAATGACATATCCATTGAAACAAGCAGGTGACAGACCGCAGTCAAAAAGTTACATAGTGTACCTTTAAATATAAATATTTAATAAGGCTATATAAATTCATATAAAATTTGTGATTGCTAAATATGATGAAATAATAAAATAAATACTTGAATTTTGTTGTCGTATTGCCCAGCCGTAGTAAATACAACATGTTTTCTCTCTACAGTAGACTCTTGAGCCTGATGTGTTGGTAGCAGGTACAGCATAGAGCAGGGGTGGGCAATTATTTTTCCCCCAGGGGCCAAATGAGAAGCAAAAAATATTGTGGAGGGCTGAGCCAAAAATTTGAAGTCTACTCTGGTTATTAATTTTATTTCTACGTTAAAATCAGTAAATGGCATTGTTTACAGAAGCTGGTAAGTTCTGTGTTATTATTAAGTAATGAGAGAGTAAGGTTTTACAAAAACTGAATTTATACAGTAAAATAATTCAAAGCAATGGTAAATGTGAAACATTTGTAACTCTTTTTCAGTCACATTAACCCCACAATGCTTTCTGAGTTTAACTAACTTAACTTTGTATTAAAGGGATATGCCACCCCCAGGTCAAATTTGGGCATCTCCCCACAGTCCAGAGACAAGTGATGAAAAGTGTTTTCCTGGTCACCCAGCCATTGTCCGAGTCTGTTAGCACTGACCGCCGCGCGAGCTGCTGCTCCTCCGCGTTAGACTGGAGGCAACGGCGCCAGAGAAAGATTTCGTCCAAAAGGAATTAATTTGCTCGATGCTTTTCCCAATTACTTTCTGTGTAGTGCGCATTCATATCGAGTGCAAATAAATGTGCAAATCAACACGGAGAGCTTGCCTTGGTCATTTTGGGTGGGAACTATTTTCCAGTGCGGAAAAATAAAGCCGAAGCACAAAGCACGCAGCGTAACGGGGGAACTCCCTTCCTGGTGCGAAAACAGGGATTCCCCTGTCCGCGTGGTGTGTGCTTCGTCTGTCTTTTTCCGCACTGAAAAATAGTTCCCACCCAAAATGACCAAGGCAAGTTCTCCGTGTTGATTTGCACATTTATTTGCACTCGATATGAATGCGCACTACACAGAAAGTAATTGGGTAATTGGGATCGAGCAAATTAATTCCTTTTGGCCGAAATCTTTCTCTGGCGCTGTTAGACTCCAGTCTAACGTGGAGGAGCAGCAGCTCGCGCGGCGGTCAGTGCTGACAGACTCGGACAATGGCTGGGTGACCAGGAAAACGCTTTCCACCACTTATTTTAGTCTCTGGACTGTGGGGAGATGCCCAAATTTGACCTGGGGGTGGCATATCCCTTTAAGACACCACAATGTCTTTGGATGCCAAATAATATAATACAAGATATATCACAATTTTTTTTTTGTCCAACTGCCAAACTGTATAGTAAAAAAGTCAAAGTTAGCATGTTTTAGTGTTTTTTTCTTGATCAGTGAGAGAAATCTAGCCTCTGTTGAGCTTTAACAAGTGCATCAAAGTCAGGTTCCATGTTTGAGGTGGAGATGTGAACCACATCCGACAGATGATCATCAGTACAAATGCATTATGTACAATTTGGAAAGTAGGTTAAGTAGGTTTTATTTTCTTAATTCCAAGGAACCTTTCACGGGCCGGTCAGAGTCAGCTCGCATTTGGGCCCCGGGGCCTTGAAATGCCCAGGTCTGGCATAGAGGGTCACTCAAGGAGAGATGAGCCATTAAGAGATTGACACTCTGGTCGTGTAGTGTAGGTCGTGTTCAAAAGCACCTATTCATCAAACAGGCATGAGGCACATACACAGAGGATGGAGAAGCAGCAAAAATGGTTGGTAAATATGCACATATTTTTCTCGATACCTGTCTAGGAAGTATCTGAAAACTAGAGATGCAACAATATCAAATTATAGTGTTGATTAAATGAAACATGATTTAACAATTATTTGTGATTACTGACACCATGACCAAGCAACAGTCAAATTCTTTCTTTCATTCCCATTGTCTAATTTATTTCTTCCTAAGTTAATGTGGAAAAAAACTGTCAGATGAAACAGATGTTTACATTTCAGTTTAGTTTTCAGCATACTGGTCTGTGATCAGATCTGTGGAGAGGCAAACTCTGCTCAGTCAGAATGCCTATTTCTCTAGGTATTTTTGAGCTATAAAACCACCTCTAATTGAATAAATGTAAGGGAGAGCTGTTTAATGTCATTCTTTGGAACATTCCAGGCAAAGCAATTACATATCCACAGAACAAGCAAGTGACGGACCCCCAACCAAAGATACATAGTGCAACTTTAAAAATTGTCAAAATCATGAATTCTAGCTCTTACCATTATATTGTCACCTGAATAACCATGATTTGAGATGTGTTGCAGTAATTCAAATGTAGTGCTTGACAAATAGCATGAATCCCCACATGCTTGTTCCTATAATAAAAATTATCTTTAATTAATAACACAAAACAAATGCACAAGTAGAAACCTTCCTTGTATTTTATTTATTTATTTTTTTATTTATCTATTTATTTATTTATTTATTTATTTATTTATTTATTTATTTCAGGGACAATGCACATTAATAAACATCTACATGTAAATATGCCAGAATTAGCCCGAGTGATATTTTTCATCTGTAGTCCCTGGACAGGTGTAAAATGTCAACCTGCAGGAAGTAAAATACAATAGAATAAAAACAAGGTTAATATTTACACCCTAAAATCATTCTTACCTACAGTCGCATACAGCTCCATGCTATATAACAGTACTTATGTCAGGATGAGAAAAAAAGATGGCTCCAAAAATAAATCCAACATTTCAAACTCAACAGTGAAAAGCTATTAAATCTGCATTATAAGGCTAATTTAACACAATATGTTAAAATATGTAAATGCAGTCTCTCCATTCATGAGTGACAATCACAAAATGCTAAACACAGTGGAGTTCTCTACTAAACCTTTGAATTCTCCGGCTGGTTTCAAAGCTAATTTTCATACTCGTCTATTCTGCAATTTTCTTCCATTTGAGCTGAAATCAAAATTATCTCAAGATGTTAACCAAAAGAGTGAAGCATGCCTCTACGTCCAGAGAATCTCATCTTTTTATCATCTCTATCCACATAGTTAAGCACACACAGACCCACAGCTTTGAGAAATGATTGCAATGCGGAGTTGTGAAGCAGTTTTCGATACCAAACATCTTCATTTTTGTCGTTGCCTAATTGAGGGCTTACGCTGCAAAGATAAGCTGTAATTAAAGTGTCTTAACCCACAGATTCATTACTTTGGTACTACCCATCCCTTTTCTTGGAAGAATGCTACCATAATTTCCAGACTATTGAGCGCACCTGAATATAAACCACATCAACTACATTTTAAAAGAAAAAAAAAATTAGATATATAGGCTGCACTTGTCTATAAGCCACAGGTGTCCACCTCTTCAAGAACATTTTCAAGCCTCTGAAAACTTTTGCCGTCTTTCTGCATTGAGTGAGTTCATCACGCTGTCGTTGTCAACGTCTCACCATCAACTCATCGATGCCAAGCTCAGGTGCAGCAGCTCTATTTCTTTCTTCGACAGCCAGATCGATTGCCTTTAACATAAAAGCTGCATCATGTGCATTTCTTCTTGTGTTTTCCATGAGGAGGGTGTGTGCTTGAAGCTCAAGTTAACCAGTGCTTTCTGCACTCAGGCTGTGTGCGTATTCGCTGTGTTCATCAACAAATAATTCGTCCATACATATTAGTTGCATCGTTGTATAAGCCGCAGGGTTCAAAGTGTGAGGAAAAAAGTAGAGGCTTGTAGTCCGCAAATTATGGTAATTGTGTGGTGAATGCACAGGAGAGCCAACTTGGCATGATTCTAATCACTTTAGGATGTTGAAAAGAAATATGAATACAGTAAATGTAATGATGTGAGAATAGCACTTAAAGGGATAGTTCGGGGTTTTTTTTTAATGTGAATCTGTATGGCATCCCCTTCAACAGTGTCGTGCATTAACACTGATTTACTGCTGACAGTGTCCTCTGAGCCGAGTTCAGCTCCGGTTCTGTAGCTGAGGAAAGTATTTCCGGCAAGTTCTTTTCAAAACAATATTTGTCCAAAAAGTGATATATTTGCGTCACAAACAGTTGTCCACGAAAAATTTTGAAGTCGTAATCGCTCGGTGCGATTTTCTGTCGATTCATATCACTGCACGCCTATTAGTATTATTAGCCTGTTCACTTACATATACAGGCTAATAATACAAATAGGCGTGCAGTGATACAAATCGACAGAAAATACCACCGAGCGATTACGACTTTTGAATTTTTCGTGGCCAACTGCTGACGCAAATATATAACTTTTTGGACAAATATTGCTTTGAGAAGAAAAACAAGCTTTATTAACTGTCCCCACTGCCGGAACTACTTTCGTCAGCTACAGAACCGGAGCAGAATTTGGCTCAGAGGACACTGTCAGCGATAAAGGGATATGCCACCCCCAGGTCAAATTTGGGCATCTCCCCACAGTCCAGAGACTAAAATAAGTGGTGGAAAGCGTTTTCCTGCTCACCCAGCCAATGTCCGAGTCTGTCGCCACTGACCGCCGCGGTATCTGCAGCTCCTCCGCCTTAGACTGGAGTCTAACGTCGCCAGAGAAACATTTCGGCCAAAAGGAATTAATTTGCTCGATGCGTTTCCCAATTACTTTCTGTGTAGTGCGCATTCATATTGAGTGCAAATAAATGTGCAAATCAACACGGAGAGCTTGCCTTGGTCATTTTGGGTGGGAACTATTTTCCAGTGCGGAAGAATACAGCCGAATCACGCACCACGTTGTGCAACAGGGGAACTCCCTTCCCGGTGCGTAACTGGGATTCCCCTGGCAGCGTGCTGCGTGATTCCACCACTTATTTTAGTCTCTGGACTGTGGGGAGATGCCCAAATTTGACCTGGGGGTGGCATATCCCTTTAATGCACGACACTGCTGAAGGGGATGCCATACAGATTCATATAAAAAAAAAAACCTCCCTTTAACATATGATTTGATTATAAATTATCGTCTGTCGTAAGCATTCTACCTGCACAACTTTGGTTAAAGGTGCATTGTGTAACAATTCCAGTGGAGGGTCCGTAAAACTTTTCTTCATGGAGATGTTATTGCATTGTATGGAATGTTTCACAAATTCACAGTATGGCATTAAAGGGATATGCCACCCCCAGGTCAAACTTGGGCATCTCCCCCACAGTCCAGAGACTAAAATAAGTGATGGAAAGCGTTTTCCTGGTCACCCAGCCATTGTCCAAGTCTGTCAGCACTGACCGCCGCACGCAGCTGCAGCTCCTCCGCGTTAGACTGGAGGCTAACGTCGCCAGAGAAAGATTTCGGCCAAAAGGAATTAATTTGCTCGATGCTTTTCCCAATTACTTTATGTGTAGTGCGCATTCATATCGAGTGCAAATAAATGTGCAAATCAACACGAAGAGCTTGACTTGGTCATTTTGGGTGGGAACTATTTTTCAGTGCGGAAAAACAGAGCCGAAGCACACACCACGCTGCGTAACAGGGGAACTCCCAACGTGGTGCGTAACAGGGATTCCCCTGTGTGCTTCGGCTGTGTTTTTCCGCACTGAACTGAATTTGCATTTCTTTTTTCGATCTGACATCAATAAGGTGCCTTGTCCAGAATCGCCCATTTGAGCTGTGTTTTTTTCAAACGCAGAAAAGGATCGCAAATGCTCAGTTTAGACATTTCGCAACTTTTAGCCATGGGGGCGGGCCCTAAACAGGGTAGGGGAGCTCACATTAACGTTCAAAAACCTCAGAAAGTGAAAATTTCATGCCATGAGAGTTTTTGTGTCAGTGGCATGAATTCATTTCAATATTATCGTTTATAGTCTACATTTTCTTCAGCATTATTTCGCACATTATTTCATTATTTCAAAACAACAGTTAATGTGTCTCATACAAGGCTTTTGTTGTCTGTTGTTTTTGAACTCCTTCCAAATCCTGCCAAAACATGCCTGCAGGTAAAATTAACCCCAAAAGTGCAGACTCTTGTTTCAAAGATTAGATTACACTGCAAGTTTGTGTTTTATTTTCACGTAGCTCTTACAGCTGTCTTTTCAATCATTTTTTATTGTGGATGATATTCTGAGTATATCCCACTTCTACTTGCACCAGATAGACAAAGGTATTGAGAATTTTTTATTTAAATGTCAAGGAATGAGTCAGCCCTGCATCTAACTGTCTATTTCCAGAGTGTACCTCACCATAGACCTATAGTTGGTAGTTTTCTTCCATCCACTTGAAAGACATGTGAGGTTATAGCGGCGATGGAGCGCAGTTGTTCAGGCAGTGTTGTGACACATGTAAGGCACAGCGTAGATTGCCTGTCACAGCGGCGCCTCTCTCAGTAAATGGGGGAGTGACTCATTCTCTCGACATGATGTGGATGTATTGAATCACTGTGTTTGTGTGTCAGTCTGCTCTCTGTAGTAGCAGTAACAGATCACAACATGAGTGTGAAACAGGCCAAAGCATAAACTATGACTAACTGATTTGTGGCAAACTGTGGCCAACATAGAATTGCAGTTTGAGAGGGAATATCTTTTAGTAGGCTTTCCATCTCTCACATATTGGTGGTTTTCAGATTCTAGAATGTCATACTCCCAAATGGGGGGTAAGAGCCTTATTTCCTTATTGATCACATTGTACTTTGCCAAGAAATATCCAAAAGGTAAATTCACAAATGTTGATACTAACATTTTTAATTACTTAAAAAAACCCTAGACCTCATTGTATGACAACATATTAGTATTATTTTCAGCCATCCCCCATCTGTATTCATTAGTATTGGCCTAAAGAATGCTGTGATGTCATCTGAAACCCACCAGGAAAGAGCATACAGTACATATCTCCCTAACACTTCTTGCAAAAGGGAGGGCATTGCAGTAGAAAATATAGATGTTCCTAAAATACTGTCTATGATACTGTCTATTTAGAAATGGGATTATCTTGAATTAGGGATGCAAATTATCGATTAATTCATTAATCTATAGTTGATTGACCTTATCGATCGACTTATGATTAACTGATAAGTGGCGCTTTTCACCTGAATTTTAGTGTTTCAATAGGGTCTTTAAGAATATAAGCTATACATAACACTGAGTCAAAAATATATCATAGTATTATTATATTGTATATTCCTCCATTAATTATTCCTTAGTAAAAATCAGACAAATCTATTGATGCTGAATAACAAAATAAATGTTTTATTGAAAATAAATTGACTGGCTCAGTTGTTGCACTTGCAGCATGGAAATCTTGAAATTAAAAGGAACAGAAGAAATTAAATAACAGAATGTTATTTAGTCTACATATTATGATGAAACCAGTGAATCCAGGCTATTTTTAGAACATTCTCAACATTTATTTTGAACTAAGGCATCAACAATATTTCTCTCCCTTAATCTGTGAAGGGTTACAGTACAAAATATAAATTTCACAGGGCCCCTGGACACAGCATAAAACATTACAGGGCCTCAAACCAGAACAATCAAGAAATTATAAAAGCATGTAAGTTACATGCTTTTATCATTTCAAAAATATATGGTTCTAGGTCCAGCTCTACTGTGAGTTGTATGGCAACATCCAGAGAGGAAAGGGTTACATGATGTAACGCTATGGTCTTTCTCGCGAGTGGGTTCGCATCTTGTGTTCACATTCCAGAGTAGCGCCCTCTAGCGATGAGTTACAATTAATGCATTTTGTTCGGCCAACGTCTTGATCGACAATTAATTGTAAGTCGATTAATTGTTGACATCCCTATCTTGAATATTGGATTATCTTGAATTACTGATATTGTGACAGTGGTATAAAGTAGTTTCAACACTATAGTTTATCGCAATATATTTCTGTAGCAATATACTGTATCTACTTCAAAATTTGTTATCAGTCTAAGCATTATACAGCTGAAGTATGATACGATCCCTGTGACAGTTTAGTTTAGAAAATGGTTTAATGTATAGCCCAACCAGGAACTTTATTGTTGAATTCAGCTCATGTAGGGGACCATATTGGATTGTATAATTGGATTGTATAAGACAACATTTCCATCACAGAGGATTGTACCTTTAATGTCTGCATCTGGACACACCTGCACTACATGAAAAGGCTTACTTAGATTGTGCTACCACAAAAGTCCCTCAGTCTGCCTTACCCATAATCCCCAGCTCCCTTTTTACTTTCTCATCACGATTCTGTCTCCAATCATCCCCGCCTCTTTGGCCCCTGACACTAACACATGTTCACCATCCATTTGTGGATAAATAGCAATCAAAGCCTTGTTTTTTCGCTTGTTTTTTTTTCCTCCCAAGCAACTCGCTCTGGAGGAAGAGACAGCTGTTTAGTTCTGCAAAGTGTAATTGAGCCCCTTTATGAAAACAACAACTGTTTTTTAAGAGGCAGGATCACTTGTAATA
The DNA here is from genome assembly GCA_036785185.1 of Paratrypauchen microcephalus. Classification (NCBI taxonomy): domain Eukaryota; kingdom Metazoa; phylum Chordata; class Actinopteri; order Gobiiformes; family Gobiidae; genus Paratrypauchen; species Paratrypauchen microcephalus. The sequence continues at coordinate 250,153 of JAVJIX010000090.1, read as the reverse complement.
TCATGTAAGATAAATCCCCAAAAATATGTAATTTCTTATCCATATGCTCCAAAAACAGAATCGGGCACTCCTTGGATAATAGTATCAAGTAAATCCTATACATCCCAGAAAGTATAACATTTTAGTTATGCATCAGACATCAAATATGGTTCTTAAAGGTGAACTACGGAACTTTTCAGGTGGAGGATCTGCTAAATGTTTGTCTCAATAAATAAGTTATTGATTTGCCTGAAATGTTCCACTGTAAGCAATATACTGCCGAAGAAAATAAAAAATAAAATAAAGAATAATATTAGAACAATTTTTCCCACTGACACAATAACCCTAAAGCAGAATTATTCCCCCATATTGTAAATGTACAATATTGCTAAAAAAAAAAAAAAGTAGTCTGTATCTATAATCAGTCATAGACGTTATTAATTCTACCATCTTCAGCGCAAATCTTAAAAATAACAAAAAGTCCCCTCATAGCAACCCCCAAAATAATTGTACCAGCTTTCATTTGTGGAACAATAACTGTATATAATAACTGTATGTATTAGCCTTACCTGACTCTGGGCCCATCCCGCAGTGGTTCCCTGTGAGTGCGCCCCCTGTTGGCCGACTGCATTGTGCGCCTGTTTGCAGTGGAGTAATCCGGTTCCAACTCATACGGCTCCTCCTCTTCCGCTCCCATGCTCCGCCTATCATCCTCCAGCCCATATGGTTCCGGCTGAAACCTCTCCGGCTGGGAACGGTTCAAATCCACCGTGCTGCTCCCCATGGGCACCTGGGGCTGGGCTACGTGACCATAGTCATCCTTACGAATTGGTAAAGTGTAGCTGTTCTCGGGACGGTAGCTGTTCGGCATGTAGGGGTACCGCGGGGGTCGGTAGTTGACTCCGCGGGACAGGCTGCCGTAGTTGTCTGTCAAATCCGCATAGCCGTCATGCAGGCCGTAGTGCCGGATGTACTGGCTCTCGGGAGTGTCTGCGTACGAGTCATTGTAGGAGTTGGTGTAACCGCGCGTGAGGGTGGAGCTAGCTTGAGGGGTGATGTAGCCACCATTCTTCATGTAGCGGCGGTCGATAGAGTCGTAGCTGCCCAGAGGGGAGGTCCCATCAGGGAGGGGCAAACCGTCAGGACCAAGTGGCACCTGTCGCACTGTCCGCGTGGTCACGGTCTTCACCATTTTAGTCACCTGTCGAAGGGGACAAAGATATGTCAGGGAATGAAATGTAATGGGAGAAGGTTATGTTATGTCAAAGCACACAAAAAACATGCAGCAGCCCTACATTGCCAAAAACATTTTTTTTTTTTTTTTTTACTAGACCAAGATATTAATGCTTGCTGATTTTTTCTATTCTTTCAATGCACAAAAGATGCAGTATGTAACTTTTCCGCTTGTATTTTCTTTGCCTGGGATGTTTCACAGTATGCCAATAGACTTATGCTCCCTTTGTCAATTATACTTTTTTTTTTTACTGAGAGTGAGATCACCGCTTCACAGATCTGACCTGTAACTTGGCCTGCTTGTCTCCATGGAAATAGTTTTATGCAATATCATGGAACATCCCAGGCACAGCAGAGTCTGTGTTGAGACAATGAAGCGGCAGACCTACCAGGAAAGTGCACCTTGAACTGAATCATAAGTAAGCTCTGATTAATTCAATTTCAAGATTACTTTTCAATATACATTGAAAAGCCACCTAAATAAAAGATATAACAAATGTAAAAAAAAATTCCATATGCCACTCTGCAAAGGGAACAGACAAGTTAATTAAAATAGGTGGTAAGAAGTGTTTACAAAGTCAGAGGGGATATAGAGTTCACAGAGCGTATTGATCATTTTAAAATGAGACCATAAAGTAAAAGGCAGTCTGACAGAAAGGAGTTTTCATATTGCCGTTGGTGGTTTACTCATGACCATTTGATATAAGGAGGTTATTAAAGCAGGTTTAGAGTCTAATGTCTAGCACAGATGAGCAGTAATTGTACTTATCCAGACATATAGGATACAATCATTCTATAAATTCCTTGGGGAAAAAACAAGAGAGCAAATAAAGGAGGAATGCAGTGCTATTTTTCCTAAAGATAGCCTGTTTATGCCAGTGAATAAAGATATTAAAACGCTCACCAAGTGCCTAAGATGTTCAAATGATGAGACGCAAGACACATTAAAGGAACACTTCAACACTGACTTAAAATGGAAAGAATCACAAATACTTCAAATGTTATATGCAATCATTTTTTGTATTGAACCACAAAACCAATATAGCTCAAAAGGCAAAAGTATTTTAAAGATGCACTATGTAACTTTTTGGTTGGGGGCTTGTCACCTCCTTGTTTCTTTGTCATATGTCATATGTTGCTCTGCCTGAAATGTTCCACAGTATGACATTAAACAGCTCTACCTTACACTTATTAAATTACATGTGATTTTATAGCTCAAAAATACCTAGAAAAACAGGCAATATGACTGTGAGCGGGGTTGCCTCCCCACCGATCTGATCTGTGACTTGGTCTGGTTTGGCCTCCAGATGATAGAAAGGTTTACAACCATTCTGTGAAACATACCAGATAAAGCAATAACATCTCCATGGAGAAAAGTATTTGATGGACCCTCCACCTGAAGTACATCAGCAGCTTTGTTCCATATCCGAAATGGTCAAAAGCCTTTTTCACATTCACTAAATCAGTGTAAAATCTTAAGGACCCAAGCAACAGTTCATTTACCCTACAACAGCACTCAAAAATTCAGTCTATCTTCTGGCATTGTCTCTCTAAATATATCTTACACTTTAACTGCACTCAACAATACAAGCTGTCTACCCATGCGCTCTCTATGGAAGTGGGCCTATGAATGACAGACTGCCTCACTCACCACCCTTTGTACTGCCTACCAATACAGAAGCTCATTTGCAGCCAGTGAATTCTGCTGTGGCTGATAATTGGCCATTTTGTCTGCAGCTATAAATCCCATTTCAAACTTTAATGAGCTTTATAATAATAGAGTGACGGAAGCAGCGGGGATCTGATACTTCTGTTGTTGTGGCTGAAAAAGTGTTTCCGAATAGTTTACCCTCTCTGCTAATGTATTTAGTTTTAGTATAATGTGCAGTTTTTTTCTTGTACTTTAGAATTTCATTTTACTTCCCGAATTTCTATTTCGCTTTAGGGAGAAATAACTGTGGAATGATACAAGAAGCTTTTGTACTAATAACTGCCATGACCTCTGGTAATTCTAACTGCTGAATTAGTAATAACCAATTGTCAATGCCTGTTCAGTTCAATATAACTTTATTTATCCTCGAGGGGCAACTCAAGCACATTGAGCAGTTAAAATACAATAACAGTTACACGGCATCTCCCGCTCGCACCGTTGGGTAGGCAAGGGGTGGGCGCTTAGCAACTAGGCTGTCACTCAACCTGTTCCTAATGGTAGTTGGAGAGTCCTTGGGAAAAGCAGGCAGCAGATCGGTCTATTATTAATGTTCATATCATTATTTATGGACAAAATAGCAGAATAAAAACATAATGGAGATCAAGTAAAGCAGCTTAATATGAACATTTTAAGACCAAAACGACAGGACTCAGCAGCAGTTACAGAGAGAGGGGGCCACACTTTTTCCAATAGAAATTGAACTGCAACCAAAGTTTGAAGGAACCACTTTGTGCCCTATTTGGAATGTGGCAGCTAGCGTATTAGCTATGTCCATTTGTATACTGTATACAGTCCATGAGTCTATTAAGTATGGGAGTATTAAAAAACAAAACAAAGGACACTCACTGTAAAGACAATTATATGTATTGAATACATGAAATAGAATAGCAAAACCTACATGTAACCCATGCTGTGCAACTGCACCAGAACAAATTGTGTTTTTCAGTTTAAAGAGAGAAGCGACCAAAAAGGCTCATTCCTGCATGCGATCAGTTTAATTTGCAACACCATCTCTCTTAATACGATTTCTATATTTTCTCCATCAGCACCACAATTTAGATCCTAATCAGGGCCGAGCTGGAGCGTGTAATAATATCAAGAAAGCCACGAGGCATTTACCCTTGGTGAGAAAAAAACACCACTAACCACATATGGGCTTTCCAATATGGCGTCCTCATTAACTGTGGAACAAACAAACTTCAGTGGCCTTGATTAGACTCAGCACGCCCATAACAATGATTTTTGCGCTAAGCCAAGGTTTATTTTCCCATTGTGAGAGACGCTGTTACATTGTTGTATTTCCACAGATAAAAATAACTGTTTATTAAGTTCATTTAATCATCTACAGCATATGTTTAACTTTGAGTAAACCAGCTGGCATGTTTTTGTTTTTTTAATGGTATTTCAAACTGATCAGTGCAGAGGAACTATGGGAAAGATCAATGTTATGTTATTCTATCCAAAAGTATTTCTTGAATTACACTAGTACTGTCATCATTTCAACATTTCATTTTTTCAGTGATATTAATGGCAATATTCTTATTTTTAAAAGTCTGTATTGTTTATGGCAAAAGGAGAAATTAAATTTGTCAACTGAAGGGCAGGGTCCACCAGCAGACCAGAATTGAAGAACCAGCTTGGATGTAGGGATGGGGCCAATCCGATCCAGTGTCAGTATCGGGTTCCGATATCAACGTAATTCACGGATCAGAAATTCCGATCCAACCTGCGAAAATTTCCGATCCATGAGCCATGTCTGTATATACACATTATCTGCTGAAATGACTCCACGAGTGATTCCCTGTTGGCTGCTCTGCTCCTGCTGTAAAATGTGGAATGGATTTCCTGAACGGAGGCGTATCTCAATGAGACACAGTGTGACGGAGCACCTGTAGCTGCTCCCTGACCGGTGCCTCTCTCTCTCTGGCCCGAGAGCGCGTCTTAGACGGGAGAGCGCACACGGAATGCTCCCCCTGGTTTGCAGAGCCAGGCTCCGATGCAAACTGTTCCCAGCTACTGCAGGACTGCTTACAAACTGTTTCCCCGCTATCTGCAGTCTGTTCCCCTCCTTAGTGCGTGCGAGGGTGCACGGATCCACATGCTCTCCCGACCTTCCACTGTGTCCGCGCTGTTCTGTGGTTCAGGGGCCAAACCGGGGCACTTCCTGGTCATGCGATAAATACCGCATAGTGGTGCGCTAAAGGGGGCCACATGACCCGGATTGAACAATTAATGTTAATTTGTGGGTTTATTTTGTTTTCTTAAGTCTCTTAGTTAATTAAGTAATACCGTATTTTCTTTATTATGTTGAATTGCAGGTGTTTTATCAATATGGGTACCATTATTTGTAGTTAAAGCCCCAGTGTGTAGGATTCGTGGCGCATAGGTGGATGGTGCTATTGCACTTTCTGTTTTAGCTACGGCACACCTCGAGGGTCACCCGGGCGCACGAGCCGCGCGCCCGGGTGACCCTCGAGGTCTCCGCGGTCCCGTTTTTTTTTTTTTTTTTTTTCTTTTCTCATGAAAACACACATTCCCGATCATGTACCATGACACTCTACACATCAAACGAAACCTTACAGTCTCATCTTTTTGACTATGCAATTAATTTCCCTGCCCAATAATCACTCCCCCGAGCACATGGGGCTTTTATACGGAAAAGCACAAAACGAGGTTAGCTTACCTTAGAATGCTTTGCACAGGTCAAACTCTGTATTTCACCATAAACTTGCTCTCAATTTGTCCGCAAGGATCCAGCGAATAAAATCCAGTAAAACAATTTAGTCCAAAACACGTGTTAGATCCATTACGACGTCTGATCCGGCAGCATGCTTGTGTTGTTTACCCAAAACCACGAGCCTTGCCGAAGGCGAAGGCGGAGCCCAAATGTCCTTCTGCGGCTCTCGTATTCAAAATGGTTGCCTCTGCATGGGGAAGATCCCCCTTTTATGTGACTATATCTAAGTCCAAAAGAATACTTTGATTTCATGATGGAAGTGAAAAGGCTTGGAAAACAATGTATTTTTGAATGGGTATCTTCAATTTCAGTAATTAACGGGTAAAAATCTTACAGACTGTCCCTTTAAACAATAATGATGATAATATTGAAAACAAACAGTTTTGGTATCGGAATAGTATCGGTATCGGCCGATACCCAAATCCAGGTATCGGGATCGGATCGGAAGTGAAAAAATGTGGATCGGTGCATTCCTATTTGGATGAGCTGCAAAACGCATTCGACCAAATAAACTTTTGTCCAGTTGACAAATTTAATTTCTCCTTTTGCCATGGATTCTACATGGACGACTGAGGGATTCTACACACAACTGTATTGTTTATTTATATGTTTATTTTTTGTATCAAAATAAAGTCACTAAAAAATTATTAACGTTTGTATCAAATCACCCAGCCCTATCATGCCCTTTAGTTGAGTTAGCATTTGTGAGATGTGGCTCTATATTGAAGCAGGTGACAGATATAGTTGAATAAAAGCACTTAAATCTATATACTGGCTAAAGGTTGCAGCTTTTTTTGAATAGAAGAAGAAGAAGAAGAAGAAGTGACTTTATTGATCTCACACTGGAGAAATTCTTCTCTGCATTTTAACCCATCCTATATATATATATAGGAACCGATTTATATATTATTAGCATGTCAATTCCCAGAAAATTCACTCTATATTTCTCCCTTAAAATAACACTTTATGATGTAGTATTACTGAGCTACAGTCACTATTTACTACAGCTGTATACAAGCCTGGTTCAGATAAATCAGAACTTCAAGGAAAAATACACAACACATTTTACAAGTTGTGTCCTTGGCACTCATGTACGAACAGAAGGAGCTGGGGCTTGAATCAAACTCTCTTTGAAGTGCAATGGACATAATTTAACCTTAACCTTAACTCAAAACACAAAGAAATAAAGAAGTAATACTAATACTTGCTCCACATTTTAGATCCCCTGACATAGAACTGAATACTTTACTTTTCTGGTGAAGAGCCCCCAATTGTACTGCTTTACTTGGAATGTCCAGTGGCATCACCAGACCAACCTGAAGGTCAGATCTGTGGAATGGTGATCCCACTCACAGTAAAGGTGAGTTCACAGTTACAAATAGACAAATAGAGTTACAAATAGACAAACCCAGGAATAGAACAGGACCATACCAAGTCTATGTCCAAGTAACTTCCCTTGTGGATCAATGAAATCTAAGTCTAAATCTAAAGGTTTTCTGAGCAATAAACACCTGTAATTGAATAAATACACGTTAGATAAGTTTTAATCTTACTGTGGAACATTCCAGGCCAAGTAATTACACTTCTATAGTGGCAGATCCGTGACCAGAAAAGTTACATAGTACATCTTTAAGAAACACAATTACAAAAACGCACACCAAAAACTCCATCCCGGGTAGTTAGTCACACATCTCAGCTGTTGACCAAACTGTTAAAGGAGGAGGACGAAAAAACAGAAGGCGTCAAAGCATGCACTTTACAGCCCTGTGAGGGGTTTCACCAGCACAGCGGAGGGCACTTTATTGAGAGCTTAAGTGAACACAGTGGTCCAGAGTCAGTGGCACAGCAGTAATTCTGGACTTTACAAACTCTGTGGTTATGGGCTTCACAAATGGAAACACAAATGATTAGTTTCTATGCAATGCTGGCTCACTGTCTAAATGTGGATACGCTAAAACTCCAAACTTTCTGCAGTCTTATCATTTGTGGTTTTGGGGCATGGAAATTGTTGTGCTAAACTCACTCATTTTACTATGGTAATGGGCAATGTCAATAGTGTATAATGTATGTTTTCTGTCAATTTTGCATTCTGTATTGTACTGGGTTGAAGAAAGAATTAATAATTTTTTTTCAAATCAGATAAGACACTGCAACTTTTCAGATTTAAAGACGTGCAGTGTAACTTTCGTGGTCCTCAGAGGTTAATGCTTTGCCAGAATTGTTTTACAGTATGGCATCAAATTTATCCATCTCTATGGGGACAAGCAGGTGACACAAAGAGACCAAGTTGCAGGTCAGATCTGTGGAGAGGCAACCCTGCTCATAGTAAGAATTTTTCAAGGGAGCAGTAAACACAGTTGTATTTTATTGCATGCAAGACAGATATCTTTAATATAATGCATCTCTAAGCAGGTGGCGGGCCAAGATCATGCCCCTTTTGACACCGTCTCTTGCTATTTTTGGTAGGTTTTTTTTTGTGTGAGCTACTGTGTGAGCTACTGTGTCCAAATAATTTCCCTTATGGATCAATAAAGTTTGTTTCTAAGTCTTTAAATATAAAATACTATAACATTTTGAGCTAATACATGACTTGTAAATGTTAGTCTATCAAACAGAGGAGCACCACAGTCCCATGCATATGCTGTTTTCTTTACTGGCTCAGTGTCAGCTGGGGCGGCCTCACAAACAGAGACCGGGGTGGGAGTGCGGGTGACTGGCCTCGACTCCACTGTCAGGCCCTCGCAAAGGATCATGGGATGGTAGGTTCGACGGGTGATGGTTTTGACCACTTTAGTCACCTAGAGCAGGAGGAGTAGGGGAAAAAAGCACTGAGATAGCCTTCATAATTTCAAATGCATAACTGTGATAACTGTATTCAATTTTGTAAAAATATGAATAGTAACATTTTAGAGACTTGAACAGAATAAGGCTGTATTAGCAGGGAAAGTTAAAACCATTGTCCAAATTCATTATCTTGTCACAATGCCCTTTGATTTTTCAGTTTTAGACCTTGTAGCCAATTACACCTCCTACCTTGAAGTGATTTACCCTCAGTTTCAGACTGGCACTGGAGCAAAATCATTTTTGAATACTTTTAGCTCTGACATTACTATCACATATTACCCAGAGGTGAGTAGAAATGCTAAAATGGACTCATAACATAACTTCAAAATATTATTACTCATGTAGAAGTGCTCAGTAGTGGTCCATGAAATGACTCCAGTAAGAATAAGAAAATACTGTATTTGGGAAAACAACTACTCAATTAAGGGTAATTGTAACTGTCTGGATGTATCTGATTTATAATTTGTTGTAGGGCTGTCCCTAACGATTATTTTTCTCCCGATTAATCTATCAACTATTTGTTTCGAATAGTCACGATTATTTTTTAAAGTAATGTTTTTTGGGTTGGCGGGTATTACAAACAGGCTTGACACGCTTTTATGAACAGTAAAAAATATTTATTTATTCATTCTCAAACTTAAAAGTTTTGCAGTTTAATCTTCAAGAAATGAAGGCATGCCCAAATAAAAATAAAAGGCAAATCAAATAATTGATAAGAATAAATAACTTTATACACAAATTTCAATTATGTTAGTTAGTAAGAACACTGACTGTTGTTTCTGTAGGAGATGTATTGAGGAAGTGAATGAGGTTTTTCAGATCGAGACGCGGGGTAAATATTTCATCAAAGAAATGGAAACGTAATTACGTTTCCCTTTCTTTGATTAGAATAGTATTACTATTTATTTAGACCTGCAGTCGGCACAGACAGTGTTGAATAGCGCAAGGTGCACTGTGCACCGGGGAGGAGAACGGACATGAGACCTCTCTGAATCAGGCGCGCATTCCTCTCACTACACATCTCCCGCTGTTGGCAGGAATATGCGCTCTTCTTTTGTCTTAATTTACTTTTTTACTTTGTATACAAGCTCTTCTACAAACATCCCGACCACTGTCACCCTCAGGTGTTGAATATTCAGTCTATAACGGGCAAATTACGAATCATTGCTTTATCTCCGTGTCGTTGCTATGCACGCCGCCAGCATAGCGACAGGCTATACAAGAAATCAAAGTGCACAGTGCACCTTGCGCTATTCAACACTGTCTGTGCCGACTGCAGGTCTAAATAAATAGTAATACTATTCTAATCAAAGAAAGGGAAACGTAATTACGTTTCCATTTCTTTGATGAAATATTTACCCCGCGTCTCGATCTGAAAAACCTCATTCACTTCCTCAATACATCTCCTACAGAAACAAACACTTAGTTAGACTTACGACTGTCCAGCTTGTTTTCTGTCATCATCCAGCAGCACACCAGGATGTCGCCGCTTCATGTGCTCATGCATAGTTGTGGTGCTGCTATGGTACGCCAACTCCTTCTTGCAAATGCGGCACACGACGAAGTCTTCGTGTGCCTTCTCTTTAAAATATCTCCACACTTTAGATGTCTTTGTCCGTTTATTGGGCTGATCTTCATCATCTTCGGGCACCCTCGGGCGTGCAGCCATTGTTACCGCTTCTGTTCCAGCACATCTACCGCTCGCGCAAATCACTTTTTTTTTTTTTTTTTGCAAATCACGTAAACGACGGTATGTTGCACACGCCGACTTATTTACGTCTTCGACGTAATCGATTACGTCAAATAGTCGGGACAGCCCTAATTTGTTGTTAATCTAAATAATGCACAAAATCAGCTATTTCCAAAGAACAGACCATAAAAATGAGAAAAATGAAATCATATCTCATAAAAATCATATCATATCAAATCATATCATGCCATCAAAATAAAGCTTTTGTTACTTGACGTAGCCAACACTTAAGAGTAATGTTCCAGTGTAAAATATATTACTATATACTACTATTATTATTAGCCTGTTCACTTGTAAACATCGCCACTTACAAGTGAACAGGTTATTAATAATAATAATAGGCGCGCAGTGATAGGAATCGAGAGAAAATACCACCGAGCGATTATGACTTCTGACTTTTTCGTGGGCAACTGTTTTGTGACACAAATATATCACTTTTTGGACAAATATTGTTTTGAGAAGAAAAACAAACTTTATTAACTGTCCTGGCTAACTTGCTGGACCTACTTTCGTCAGCGCCAGAACCGGGCAGAAACTCGGCTCAGAGGACACTGTCAGCGATAAGTCAGTGTTAATGCACGACACTGCTGAAGAGGATGCCATACAGATTCACATCAAAAAACCCGAACTATCCCTTTAAGTAAAAGTAAATGTATGGTGTCTGAAAAGTTCTCTGAGAAGTACAAAAAGTTAAATGTAACCAAGCACTACCCTTCTACATTTGCACTATATTATGCTGTCCTCATAAAGTATCAAAACTCTATGTTACACTAGTATATGTTTCACAGTTCATATAGTGCACCTAAGAGGGACTTCCTAAACCACATGATCTCAATTGTAAAGCATTCATCCCAGTCTCATGACATTACCATATGGCCATATTTTTCCTTACATCCATAACTAACTGAGACCTGCTGGAGTCTGCTCCCTGTAACGCGGTGAGCAGTGAAAATGCTTTTATTTGTTTGTGTGGTCTGTCTTCACTCATTAGCTGCTGTGTTCAGGGGGGAGAGGCACTTTTATGAGCCTGACTTGAGTTCTGACTCCAAACCAACATGACGCGCTCTACTCAGGATGACCCGCCAGCTGTATACAGAGCTGGATAATGGCCAAGAGAAGAAGGGCATGCTGGGATAGAGGTAAGAGTCTGTAATTAGGGTTGACTTGCACAAGATTGAATCACTTCTAAAAATAAAATGTGGTTTTATTTTGTCAGAGCCAGTTAAAGGGGCAATAAGTCAACTCATGGTTTTCATGGTGGAGGGTTTGCCACCTGCGTGTCTCTATTGAGATATTATTTAGCTTGGAGTGTTCCACAGTAAGGCATTAAACATATACAGGGGGTCCTCGGGTTACGACGTTGATCCGTTCTTAAGACGCGTCGTAACCCGAATTTCGTCGTAAGTCGGATTTTGCCTTTGATCTTCCAACCAAAGCACCAATAACCTTTCCATCTCAATAATTAGACCACTACGCTGCTTGGTTATCACTGCCGCTTTCATAGGAGCAGATCAAAGCCCACATCAGGTACTTCCGCCCACATTGGGCACGCACACGAGGCTGTCTTCTCTGCCCTACAACCACAACAGAGCGTATTCTTCCGCCGTGCGCCGTGCGCCGTTCGCGTTTGTTTACATCTCTTACCACGCTAAAACGCGTAAGACGGAATGACGCGTAATATATATATATATATATTTTAATGGGGGCGCGTTCGTAACCACGAAACGTCGTAACCCGAGACCGTCGTAACCCGAGGACCCCCTGTATTTATATATTTAACATATATTATTTCTTATTCTGTAAAACACTTAATTACTTTGTGTACAAATTGTGCTATACAAATAAATTTACATAGAGAATAGAGGGTGATAGATGCGTTTAATGCCCTATTGTGAACATCTTGGCAAAGCAATAACTCAGAAAAGCACAAGAAAAGTGTCCATAGTGGACCTTTAATATAATATACAGTAGATATAAAATGGTCACAAAGATGAAATGTTCATTGTGATCGAGATTTTATAATAACATTTACTATTCAACATTTTAATTATATGCAGGGATGAAAATGGCCAATCATGAAAAAAGCAGAAAGTCACGGCGAAAATGTTTAATTTCTGAAATTTAGATTTCTATATGCTATATCTTAGCAATAAAGTAAAACTGTACATAAAAGTACCCACATTTTATTAAGAGGTAGGCCTACTAGTAGTATATATTGGATTTGTTTTTGCTTTGCACTTCGTCTCATCAGACCGCATTGGGGAGGAGCTTATGCACGCTAAAAGGCGCAGGTGAAAAATCGAGGAGCAATGCGTTAAGTGAGGCACGGGCAGGTACGATGAGGTATAGGATGTTTTATAAAGTTTAACCTGTGTACACGCAATGGTACAGGCGCTCGCTCGGTCCGCGGCTCCAGACACGGGCTCGCACGGCCCGCAGTTTAATACGAAGTTTAATACGAGATACACGTACTTTTGTTTATGAATACGGGACGATTCTGTTTTTCAAGGGACGGTTGGCAACCCTAAACACAACTATACATATATATACACCCAAAATCTTTCTCAATGAAAACGCGGCTGAAAAAAAAGCGGAGATCCGCTAAAAAACGGAACTCTTTCATCCCTGTATATGGTTTTATTTAGAGCCAAAATTTGACAGAATGTTTAAGATCACTTTTCATTTAGGACCAAAACCAAAACAAACATCAAAAGAGGATGATCTCCATAGAAATGAACTAATCAAAATATGATTTATTTTCACATTGTTCCCAAAATGTCTGTCAAAACAGGGAGCACTGTGCACTGAAAGCCAGGTTCATGTATGCAATGTAATTTGTATGCAGCTTGGATGGTTAATCTTAAAACATGTATAATAGTTCTTACGAACACAGATTTAAGCAGATGTACTTTCCCCTCCTTTTGCGTTCTCATAAAAGTGTGAAAACGCTGACTCAAAATCCGCAGAAAGATGTGTTTTTTTGTAAATCAAAAAGATGGGAGACATCGGCAATTCATCTGCCTTCAGTCGGAGCAGGATTAACGATGAAGGCAAGGCAGCGTGTTAACATCAGACACTGTGGCATAACTTTGGTTCAAACACACAGATAAGCACATAAGTAAAAGTCTCTGCTCAAAGCACAAGCTCTTGAAAGCCTGAGAGGAAAAACACAAGTGGCGCGATTTCTCCAAAACCGCTGCGTTGTCTAGACTTGGCCGCCACGAAAAGTTTCCAAAAAGTTATTCTGCTTTACTTTTCAAATGCTTCCTAAAACCCTGACTGTAATGTTTGTAATGAGGGGGCAAGTTTCTGTGCGCTATTGTTGTTTGTCTGGGTTATAAATAAGGGCGTTCTTCTTCACACATCTTGCAAAAAAGAAGGCTTGAGGGCACTTGGACCACCCTGATGAGGAGTTGGATTATGCTTAAAAATTTCCTATGCATATTTGAGGCACTGTTCAGAGCTAAATGTTTCTTTACTGGTGATGGCAAAATCATCTTTCACCTTTCAATTTTTCTTGCTATTAATGGCCCTACCATATTTTTTTCATGTACTTGAGCAAAATGTGTTTTGCCCCAGTAGCTATAATGTATAAGCAGTTTGTGAGGTTGATACAGTACAAGTCAGCTGTATACTGTCTGAATCTAATTATAAGAAGTTTTTGTCAGATAATGAGGAAGTGCACTATTAGCATGCTGTTGTTGTCAGCATTATCAAAACTCTGCTCTGGGTTCTTAAAATTGTGAAAAGCATTTATAAACCCATTGCGGTGAATCGTTAGGATACTCAGAATGCATAAAGTAAGTGAGGAATAACTGCACTGCAAACTAGTTTTCATGTTTTCAGGATTTAAAAAAAAGTACAGGGACTTTAATGTGATAATTCTGTCAAGTTATCCAGACTTGGGACTACCAAAATGCACATTAAATAGACATGGGGCAGGAATAGCAGGTTATAGCAATGTAAATTAAATTAATTTTGCAAATAAAAAGGTGGGGAAATGATTTGACCAGTTGAAAGCCACTCAGTTTTTGCATTTTGGAAAGATCACCAATATATTTTGAATGGTTTTAGTTCTAAACTAACCTGGGAAATCCCAGGCTGTTTTGCACGATCGTTCTGATCTAAAAGACAGCCTGGCAACTAGGCTAAGCGAGGGCTCCTGATTTTGGGAGCCAATCAGACAGTGGGGAGGGGTGGAAAGAAGGTGACGCGTACTACGCGACAAACGGAAGCTTGTAGTTTGAACTGACAACTGACATGATTGGCTAAGGGCTACATATACGCCAAATGATAGACATTCGTGATGCCCATAAACGGCCGTTGGCAATCGTAAGCCACACCTCCGCTATGAGATATTCAGTAGGTGGCTCCCAGACCATATATCACTTGTGACATGGTCTGGTGTAAACCAGGCAAATTCTAAACTGCAATACTGCAATATAATATAATATAATATATCTAAACACCATGGTAGTTTGATTACATGTTTTGGAAGTTCAGAAAGTTTGTGAGTGACATTTCTAAGCATTACTGCATTAATTACCCAAGTCTAAAACCAAGCATGTTACAGCCACATGAGATGGTCCCATATTTCGGGTGTCTTTTGAAATGTCTGTAAGTTATTAAAAGGCGTCATGGTGTAAAAGTTATTGCTATTGCCATTTGCATCATTGCTGCATTAAAGGTAGAAAAGAGGGGCATGCAAATTAAACACTATACTGTAGCAAATGCACGATCCCTGAAGCCGTGAGTTTGGAGCGCTAAGCTTGTGAGACTGCTATAGCTTGTATGGACATATTAAAATGGGAGTGTGAAAGCTGTTTCAGTTGTTGGCAAAAATGTATTGGAAAAATTCACTCACCTTCAAGTTGTTAGAAATATCCTTCAGAAAAACGACAAAACAACAAAAGACGAATCACTAAACAAGCTTTCAAACACAATTACCCAAAAACTCAAGTATTTTGGGCTGAAGGATTATGGGATTTGGAGTTCTTAAAAAGTTGGAGGGAAGGCACAGTGTTGTGCAGAGTGGATGCAATAATCTGGTTAGACAATAATGAAATAATTTAAAGCAGTAATGGCATGGATGAAGGGCAGTTAATGGGTTTTAGAAAGTAGAAAAGTTCAAAACAATGCAGAAAGCTCCTTAGTCTGATGAGAGTGTTGTTTTAGATAAGGAAAGACTTGGTTTATTTAGAGGTAATCATTTTGGGGATGTTAGTACCTTGGTTTCAGTGCGCCGAGTGGTCCCATCGTCAGAGGTTACCACTGAGACGTGAGAGGTTGGCGTCCCGGGATCTTCTTCGATGGTGACCGTCTCCTCCACCACCTCCTGGGGCTCCTGCATCATGGACAGGGATGTGGCGTTACTGGGACTTTGCTCCTGTACAGACAAAGAGAGGGAGAGTTGACTCTATTATGGTATTGTACGTATTTTTGGAGGGAAAAAATTATTGTTGAATAGCATACTAGAAGGTGTAAAAAAAAAAGTGGAACACTTCATGCATAATAAATACTGTAATGAAATAAACTGTGATAGGCAAATGTATGTAAATAATTTTAATTCATAACTGATAATCAAGATAATTGCTAATATATGATAATGATAAGCAATACTGTTGCTTTGAATCTATTCAAAAGAAAACTAAATGTATTGAAGATAAAAGGAGAAAAACAATTTGTCAACTGGACAAAGTTTGTTTGGTCGAAAACGTTTCGCCGCTCATCCGAGAGGCTTCGTCAGCTCTGGTTCTATAAATGTATTGAAATTGAACTATTCATTTTTACATTTTTTTTTAGAACAATTAATTATAGTAATCCATATGGTCAATGTCTGAATATGTTTAGATGTAATAAAATTATGCAAGAATATTTAAAAGTATAAACCACCAGTAAAGAAGTACTACTACCAGAAACCTACTACTGTGAACCTGTTTTCCACTCAGCCTTTTGTCTGTAGCCCTGACAGTCCATTAGACATTATGATATTGCTGGTATTATACAGAGTGGGCACCGCTGACCTCTCGAGGATTCAAATTGAGTCAACTCTTCTTCCAAGGCAAAGCTAACGCCTGGAGGAGCCTCTTTGATTCATATTTTATTGGGCAGTGTTTTGAAGACAAAGTGCCCATAGGCTGAGGATAAAAGTGAGCCATTGTAGCCCACCTGACCCCGAGTGAGTGCGTGAGAAAAATGGCCACTAGCTGATTTTCCTGAAAATGGAGAGAGAGACAGGAAGTGAACAGGACCAAAAAGTTATGCCCTGCAGAGCTACGCCGCTGTGCATGAGAGTGACAAAATTACATCTGTCATGAGAGAGAAAGGAAGGAAGGCATTTGTGGCTCTCATCGATAACCAAAACAGCATGAAGCCAAAGAGAAGAGGAAATCAAAAGCTATGGAGAGGCATGGAGGAAACCAGCCAATATGTAGATATTCAAAGAGAGGGAACTTTAAAGTGCATTGTGTAACTTTTCTGATGGAGGGTTCATCAAATACTTTTGTCCATGGTGATGTTATTGCTTTGTCCGGAATGTTTCACAGGATGGTAATCTATCTTCATGGAGACCAAACCAGACAAAATTACAGGTCAGATCTGTGGGGAGGCAATCCCGCTCACAGTCAGAATACCTGTTTATCTAGGCATTTTTGAGCTATAAAGCCAACTGTAATTGAATAAATGTAAAGTAGAGCTGTTTAATGTCATACTGTGGAACATTCCAGGCAATGCAATATCCATAGAAAAAAGCAGGTGATGGACCCCCAACCAAAAAGTTACACAATGCACCTTTAATGTTGTCGCAGCATGATATCATAGCTTATAAGGTCTATAAGGGCCAAAAATTAAATAAACAAAAAAATAACATAATTATTGAATCCACCTATTTTGTTCAGATGATAAGCCTCTGAAATTTCTCGTTTCCAGTATTGCTATATACTGGTGGATAATATCATACTGGCAAAAGGACAAATTCAGTTTGTCAACTGGACAAAGTTTATTTGGTCGAATACATTTCGCAGCTCATCCAAGTTACTTCTTAAAACTAGCTGCAGGGAGGAGATAACTACAATGAAATTACTATGAAACTATCACACCTATTTGTTTTCAGTTCAGTTCTGTCTGGGATCTTGTTTGCATAGTCATTCAGAACCATAATGGGTGTTTCACATCTCTGGACCTGACCTGGCTAACCCTAATATCATACTGTGAAATTTTGACATAGTAACATTTTACAACTCAACACACCAGTTCTTGATTTTTAAATATAACATTTTTTTCTAGCTACTTTTAACAGTAAACCAGTATGAAACAGAAATAGCCATGAAAGCAGGGTGCATCCAATTACCAAAAGCAGCCGGTAAGTCACAAAGTCAAATCCAGAGAGAACTACCCCGAAAGCAGAACTGACATTTGATTTAAAAAGTTCTAGTGCACTTCCTCCTTTTTGCCAAACCTTGTCTTCCTGTGCAGCGCGCATATTTTCTTCCAGACTAACACTGTCTTTGGGGACGCTAACGAGTAAACAATTCAGCATTGATTGTGCCGAGACTTTGGTTTCTCAGTCCCTAATAGCCCATATTGATCTGCAGTCTGGTTTGGTGAACAACAGTTAAAAGTTTGGGCACTTTTTATGTTCCCTCCCAATCCACACAAGCCACCATTGTTGTGTATGTCATGGTTCGCATACAACAGTAATAAATGGGTAGAAAAAACAATCATATAAATTGACATACACTTAGCATTTTGAACTTAACTAAAGTAAGACATTACTAAGACAAATAATACAAATGCACACAATACTAAGATACAGTCAAAGGTCATATAGCAAGGTTTTACAGAGTGTTAAAGCAATATTCAGATAAAGGTCAGTGATGATTAGTTTAACAAAATCAACACTGTGTGCCATCTAAATGTAAATGGCCTTGCTATATCTAAAAGAACGGCCTGAATATTTGGCTGCATTGTGAATTAAAGTGAACTGCACATGCATAAACAACCTGGAGAACTAAAACTACAGCTAAAACAATATGTATTTTGGCATGAAATCCTCTAATTTAGGGTGCACTAAACTAGTAAACTATATTTAATTCTGATTTCAAACTGAGCAACTAAAAATAGTTAACCTTCATTGCATTGCTAAATTACAGTAATACTGCTTGGCCCATGTCTTTCCTGATAATGTTATCCAGAATTACAAAAAAATAAAATTAAAAAAATGTAATAAACTAAAAATAGTTTATCTAATAAGAAGAAAAAGTCCACATTAGGCTGGGCACTATGACCAAAAATTTATTTTTCAAAATTATATCACTGTCACTGTATTTGACCTTTTTTTTTAAATCTATTTTTTCATGCATGACTAGGTGTTATTTCCATTTCCGAATAATTTAGAGAATAATTAATGCAGTAATTCTGACTTGGTAAAACATATCTGGGATCCAGTACTTTAATCATCTCCTTGAAGCTCCTTTCTCAACAGGAGTGGTACATGTCTTTGGCTAAGTGGACAGTAATAGCGTTGGTAATATTGTTCCACCATTTGCTTTCCTTGACATAGGCAGACCCCTTAGCTAACGCATCTTTGAGTGACGTCTGAGTCACATTTTGTATTGCAGTGCCAACTTGAACGCTACCTGCAGACGTGGAAGGGGATACAGATCTTAGTTTCATGCATTCTTCATATTCCAGGACATGTTTGTGACGAAGGTGGTGAAGCAAATTGCTTGTGTTGCCTCCTGCGGCTACAACTTTAGCCCGACAATATTTACAGAATATGTTTGTTTGATCAGTGCCAGATTTTTTTTTTAAGCCTAAGTACTTCCACACAACTGACATGGCTCCTCTTTTCGGTATAAGTTCCTCTGTGTCTGTAACATTTTCTCCGTCCATGCTGTTCACCACTCAACAGACACTGAGCTTCCACCGCTCTCATGCCACTGCAATACAGTCCACCTCTCAAACAATGTCCTGTGGTGCAACGTTCCACCACTCTGTGTTCCCGACGTTTTGTACACACACACTCACCGGTATTGGGGTATATGAAAAATTCATAACATTAAAAAAAAACGCCCAGCCCTAGTCCACATGAAAAACAACCACACTGACTGAGAAATCACTACATGGTCAAGTATGCATGAAAAGTAAATGAATCAGTTTGTGATTAAAGGGCTCATGTTACCTTATACCCATGTTATAATGCTGTTACCTCATCAAAAACATATAGTTGTGTTTTGTTTCATTTACACATGTTCAACACACAAACATACGTATTTAGGCTAAGTTCTTCTCTCAAACAAATCATGTGATATCACGTGGTAATACGGGAAGTGCTCCGCTGTCTCACGAGAATCTTTTGGATAATTTCAACCTTGGAATTGCCAATCTCTGCTTAACCAAAAGTAAAAAGCTAAGATAGCTGCAAACATGAAAACTACTCCATTTTGAGATTTGGAGATGTCAACAGGCAGGGTTACTGAAACTCATGTGAATGAAACAAAACACAACAGGCATGTTTTAAGGAGGTAACAACATTCTAACATGGCTTAAAGCTCACAAGAATCAATTTTGCATAATATAGGACTTTTAAAGTTGGCCACCGAACAAAAATCAAAATAAAGTATTAAATGGCACAAAACTGAAGTCTTTTGAGAGATAAAAATTAAAAGTAAGAATGTTTCACCACCACATAATAAGCTAACATAAACAACACCTCACATTAAGCACTAGACAGAGAGGGTGAGAGATACAATGTGGCTCTTGAAGTCTAGACATAAGCAAATGCTCATGATTTTAAGGCTTTTCACCTCATCTCTTCAGCCACTCTCTTTCCCCCTCTTTCCGACACAGCTGAGCAGAACTTAACATTACGGGCCTAAATAAATGATTAAAAGGTGTCTGGGCGAGGGCAAGCAAGTCTGTCCCAGGAGGATAGGAGGAGAGCGATGCGAGCAGACTCTCTCCGTCTAGGGCAGGAGAAGTGGAGCACACTGAGTTAATAGCTGATTTCAAAGAGATGAATGATAAAGGGGAGAAGGGCTTGAGACTGCATGTGTTTAGAGAGGAGGATGCTGGGAAAGTATTTTAGTTATTTATCCAGAACGAACCAGTCACCTTAATATAATGTTATACGTTTGTGCCTTTTGAAAATATTAATGCATTTTAAAAGTTCATAGCATTTAACCAGGAAATGATAGGCAAATTAGGGTCCTAAAGATGTCGGAATCAAGTGTGGGTTAGTGTTCATCTTGTTATATTTTTTTAATAGTTCCATCCATCCATTTTCTTTTTTTTCTTTAATTGTTTCAGACAAAGATATCGGGTTATGTTTAGGCATAGGTATCCATTCAACAATTTATTTATTTTTTTACCAATATTTTTACTAGGGCTTTTAATGATTTTAAGAAAAAATTGAATTGCGATTTTTTTTTTCTGGCAGATATTGCAATTTCTATTTCATCCACGATTTTTTTCAAATTATGTTTCAGTGCACATGAACATTTGCAAACATCACAGAAACTTACATCAGACCATTCAAACATTCCACTAAACTGTAATGCAAGAATGAAAACTAGTCAATAATTTATTTCAAATGTAGTCCTATTTATTAAAAAGGCTACACTGAGTGCTTGAGCAACCGCAGTTATTACAACTGAACTAAAAGAGCAAAAAAAAAGTCTTTTAACTTAAAGTGGTGCAAGGTCAGTCTTTTATGGCTCTAGGGCGCTTGATTGTTGTATTTTATAACAAACATATAAAATACAACGCAACTTAACTTAAATATAGCAATGCTAAATATAGTGATGCTAATCGCGGTAGCCTTTCTATAGCATTTGTAATGTAAATTAGCCTTATGCTAACAGTTTGACAGATAACAACAGAGGAAAAGCATAAACCTCTTATCCATCGTGCAGAGGAGACTTTTAAACGACTCTTTGGTCACCATGTTTACAGGCACCATTTCCTTGGCAATGTTGTGTGTTACGGCAGTCGTTATCTCCTGGTGTCGTCAGGTGCTTCTGTCATACGGAGTTACACTCGCAAAAGTAGCTGTAATTGTCTGTTTGGCCCGAGTATCACTTTTACTAGACGTTTCTCCAGACTTTCCCGCCATGCACTCGAGTGACGGATTACGGACATTGATTAAACGGGGGCTAACACCGGCTTCACCAGGTCGCGACTCCCCAGACCGCACGGGAGTACACAGCATATCTGGGTTGAGGGATCGCTCGGAGCGAAGCGGCTAACACTGGCCTCACCAACCTGTCCACTCGTAGCTTACCACTTCTGATTGGTGGGTTTAGCAGCATGGCAGGGAGGCGGCATGTGTGAAATAGTTGACGAAACAAAACCTGGGTCAGTTAGGAGCGTTGCAAAAAACTTGACTAAACTAAAGATGTTAACGATCTTTAACGATTTAAGCAACTTTAACAATCCCAAAATCGTGTTGTCTGAGATCACGATATTTGATTGTTCCTAATTTTTACCAAAAGGTGAATGTTTGGAGTTTATGTTTTAGCCTTTTTTTTTTTTTTTTTTAAACAAAGCCTAAGGGGATTGTCATGTCCTGCCTGAAATGTCCCACAATACGGCCTTGAACAGCACAGAGAAAAGCAGATAAGAATTGTGAAGAAGTAACCCAGTTCACAATATTGCATGTTTAAACTGCATTTTGAGCAATAAAAAATACATGTAATTTAATATAAGTTCAAAGTCATACTATGGAAAACTGACCCTCAAGCAGAAAAGCTACACAGTGCACCTTTAAAGCAATATAGCAATATATCCAGAGAGACCATTCTCATACACCTAAGGCAAAGGCTTATAGGATCATTATATGGGGCCCTGGAACAACAAATAAAACGATGTTTTCGGAATACAGTAGAGTTGTACGGAAGTGCAAAAGGTGAAAGGGGAGCCATAGGAAAGCCTGGCTCAAGAGCATATCCTGGGAAATCATGTAGAACACAAGCGTTTCTAAGTCCACTCAAGCCTATCTGTGAAACATCTGCTTATACATATGGGAACATCAGAATACTGCATGTTATTCCAGGCACAGGTAAACCCCAAAGATACACACAAAACTGCAGAAGAGAACGGATTTTAGCCGTAGGCCCAATATGGACAGGAGTGGAGATGCAATTGGGAGAAGAAAGACAAAAAACAGCGCTTGGAGATGATTTAACTGCTGGAAAGAGTACTTCAGTTCTGGAGTAGCACACCTGCGGCCAACGGTGCTAAATCGACGGGCTAAGCTGTAAGGAATTTTCCAGGCTGTTGTTGCTATTCTGTTTTTGTTTATGATGTTAAAATAGGAACAAAAATGTTAATTTACAGGTTATGATAGCATTAAAGGAACTAAAGGAACCTGATTTTTACCGTTTTTAAGGGTAATGTGTAATGTATAGACAGGAGATTTATAGATGGTTAAAAAGATAGAATGAAATAAATAGGCATTTTCTAGAAAAATCATGGGAACTCATTTGAGTGAGAATGCCCCAGGCCAAAAAATAATGGTCCAACAGTGAATTAAATGATAACAAATATCTCTAATCCAGTCGGTTCAAACATTTTAATATGACAAAGCTGATTTAATAGGCATCACTTGACCACTAGTGTGAATCCTGTTCATATTCCAAAACACCATTAAAATTGTCATTAATTAGGATAAATGCCGAACACCACCAACTATGAGTCTGATAGAAAATGTTTTATTAATAGTCTAATAGTATCCATGCCATTTTTTTTTTTTTTTACATTTGGAGCAACTTAAATATTTTAACACAAGATTTAAGACAGGAAAACAGTAAAGAGAACCTACAATACATACAGTAAGGCTGATTTATGGTCCAGTATCAAATCAATGCAGATGTCACGCAGAGCTCCCTGACACATTTACTTACTGTGCCACGTACGTGCACCTGGGGGCCGAAAAGTTATTAAGCATTGAATTTCCACCAAATGCAAGGTTGATCCACAAAGACTATGTAGAAAAACTGATTAAAAACAGCTTGGAACAGCTAATTATTGACATAGAAATGTCTTCATATGAGCCTAGAGTGATTTAGAGAGTTTATTGTCCTATTAACAGAATTAAAGCAAATTAATTGGTTTGGATTCCCATGATGCACCTCAGCTGCACAGAGCCTGCCACTGGACTATATAAAACAACCTGTTGTCAGCTGACCCAAGAACTGAACACCCAGCTTATGTATATAGTGCCATAAGCTGTATGGCTGCACAAGATATCACAATCAAATCAAAATTACTATTTGAGTTGGTACAATTGCCAAATGGCAAAGGCTGCAATTATTTGTGAATGTGCACTGCAAAGAACAGGTAGTTTAGATGTTCTGAAATGCATAGGATTCTTGTATTGGTTTATACGTTCATCTCAAATGGTAATGCTCTTGGAGTTTTGTACAATTCCGCTTTTTAAACATATATTGCAAATCTAATCGCAATACTTGTCATCCAGCCTTGATAAGATGTCATTCATCTCCCAATTTTAGACAGAGCCATTTTCTAAAGTGCCAGACAATATGTAAATCAATTAATGTGTAATGGCCTCTTCCCAGCAGCCAGGGCAGTGTTGTTGAACTCACAGTGAGACATTGTAACTTGTCAGATCAGGACTTGTTCATGCATAAAAACCAGTCACCTTCCTCTTAATGGACCCACCACAGACCGAGGCCACGTAGTCATAACAGGATTTACTCCGCAGACATGCCAGCCACCATTATACGCCTCTTACAAAATTAATCCTCAGGCAAAGATCGTCAAGCTAACCTGAGGTAGCCCAATATCACATCCGCACTCCATGCTTTTGATGCCTGGCCCATAACTGGCTCTCCACTGTGAAAAGTCAAAAACAAATATAGCTGCAAGCAGCAATGTGGGGCCAAGCAGTGGCCCAGCCTAATTTGATGACATGCGTTGGATCAGTCTTTGCCCAAAACACATTTTTGCATGTTGTAGCGCCCCCTAGTGGCCAATGTGCACCAAATTTGGTATGGCTAATTCTGTATGGATGGTACATTGTGCACCAAGTTTCATTGAGATGTCATAGGATGCGTTGGATTCGTCTTGGCCCAAGGATTCTAGGGATTCCAAGTTTTTGCAAATCTGGCGTACGGAAGGAATTTTCAGGTACATTTCTGCGTGTAACTTTTGAACCGTATGTCCAATTTTTAAAAACTTGGCATCCCTGGACTCCTTAGGCCAAGCCAAATCCAACACACCATATGACGTCATTTTCCGCCATTTAGAATTTTATGAAAAACACTCAAAATGCTTCTCCTCCCTCAATTTTGGACCAATTTTGCTCAAATTTGGTACATAGCATCTTTGGACTGAGCCTCATCAGAAATATGCCTTTTTGATATCTCTTATCATTTTCTTGTGACAGCCATTCAAACGTAAAACTTTGACCTGCTGGTGGCCCTAGAGGGCAACTCTGACCTGCTGGTGGCGCTAGATGGTTGGGGCTGGGGGCCTATAAATTGCATGGAATGTGCATGCAAAATTTCACAACTTTTTACCAGACGGTTCTAGGGGTTGCCATAGACTCCCAGAGGCGGAAGAATATTTTATAATAATAAGAAGAAGAATCAGTAGAAACACTATGGGTGCCTCGCAGCTTCGCTGCTTGGCCCCAATAAGCTACATGAAAATTATTATGGTAAAACTTCTTGGATGAACTTCTTAACATGCATGTCCAGACTACCAAAATGCTATGAATATCAAAACATGATTGAAATATGGACCAAATACATGGAAGGAAGGAGATGGGAAAAATCTATGCTTAATCTCACTTGTGTACAATCAGTAAAAATACATTCCTCAACTAAAATTCATTCAAAATTGCATAAACATTGAGTATGCCAACAGTTAAATGAGCAGTACAAATGAACTGCAATTGAAATTGAGGGTTAGTAGGGTTAATACAGACTTATTCCTACTCCGTTTCAGTGAGATTTTTCTTTTCTCTGTTTGATTGCTTTATTGTTGTTTATTTTGTTTTATTTTTGGTAATTTCTGATATTAATAAAACTGTTGAAAATTTTGACTTTGGACTAGAAATCATGGCAAACCAAACTATTCTTTAAAAAGTTGAACCACACGAACAGCACACAGGCCACTATTGCAAGCAGATGATATAGTCATTATTTTCCATTGTTACATTGTACAGTTGATAGAAATACTAAGCTGATGTATCAATGAATTTGTAAAGCGGTAAGAATGAAAAGCCAGGCAGTGCAGCTGGGCCTGATGGGACCCTAATCTCACTTTCTGTTGCCTCTGATCGGGTGCCAAATCTGAGCTTCTCTCCCTCGTCTTTTTCACGCTTGGCTTCCTGGTTTCAGACACTCCATCATTTATTTCCAACATCTTTTTTCTACCTCTTCAAAGAAATCTCCCCATACCTATCCCTGCACTATAGTCACTGGACTCTGCACTAGCCCTCTAGACAGCAGCAGAGAACTCAACAAGCTCAGACTGTTGTAAGCACGGGGCCCACCAAAAGCCCAGCCTTGCAGTTAATGCTTGGTTGCCTCTCATCAAGGCATCATAATCCCATTTACCCCATGAGATCCAAAAACGAGGTGACAGATGGGAGCTCGACTTCAACATAAGCAACAGCTAATATTAACTCTTCACCATAGAAACCACTGAAATCACATCAAATACTGGCAGAGAATGTTTGGAAACCTTGGTAAATTTATAACATATGCTGTCAATTTACAAAAACACACAAATATATTTAAAAGCTTAATCAC
Source organism: Paratrypauchen microcephalus (assembly GCA_036785185.1). NCBI lineage: Eukaryota > Metazoa > Chordata > Actinopteri > Gobiiformes > Gobiidae > Paratrypauchen > Paratrypauchen microcephalus. The sequence continues at coordinate 224,120 of JAVJIX010000090.1, read as the reverse complement.
AAACTGAATACAACTTACAATGGCCACTGGAACTGATGCAGTCTTTTACCTCCATTAATATACCTTCAAGGTCCTGCAGACTTTGTTCATACACATTTTTGTTATGATTTTATTGAACTGACATTCCTTATGACATTTTACTTCAGCTAATTTCTTATTCATTAAAGGTCATGCAATTATATTGAAATTAAAGGAGTAAACTACTGTGTTTAAGAGAGATACAACATTGTAAACAAACATTTTCTCCCCCAGCAATTACTTGCTGGAGGAGAAAACCTGCTTGTTTCCATGGCGATATTATTGCTTTGTCTGGAACATTCTACAGTATGGCATTAAACATTTCTATTTTAATGTAGACAAGCAGAAAACACACCCAAGTTTCAAGTCTGATCTGTGGCAAGGAAATCCTGCTCACAGAAAGAATGTTTCTGCATTTTTAAGCCAAAATATAAATCGGAATTGTCATTTTATTTCTACAACGAGATGAGATTGGAAATGGACGGGTCTTTTGACCTTAAAGGTACACTGTGGAAGATTTTCACCCGTTAATTACCGAAATTGAAGATACCCATTCAAAAATACAGTGTTTTCCAAGCCTTTTCACTTCCATCATGAAATCAAAGTATTCTGTTGGACTTAGATATAGTCGATTTCACCTGCATAAAAGGGGGATCTTCCCCATGTAGCGGCAGCCATTTTAATTACGAGAGCCGCAGAAGGACATACTGTATTTTGGGCTCCGCCTTCGCCGTTTTCTTTATAGCAGTCGGTACTGGCCCGTGGATTTCACACACTTTCACTTTCGGGTTAATGGCAGGTTACGCGTTGCTTGCGCATACCGCCACCTATTGGTTCCTGGGAGATTCTGCTACTTATTACTGTTGTTTATGACCCTCAAGGTCTGGTGTAGCTAGAACCGAAATTGCAATACCCACCATCCACCAATGCACCACCATCCTACACAGTGTACCTTTAAAGCAGCAGACTGGTGCGCTAACGTCTCACCTCTCTCATCAGCAATAGCAGAACATGAGCAGAAAGGAAAATGCAGATACAATAACAGTAGTCAAAAACACATATGACATAATACAGTGGGACAGTAAACATTGAGGTCTTTTTTGCTTGGAAATACATTACAGGAGGGGGGGAGGGGGCAAACAAGATGGAAAAGAGAAATATATTATTGACAAACTGAGGCGGCAGACTATGTGAGAGGGCAGAGTGTTTACAGAATACATATTTAGAGGGTTCCAGCCGAATTTGATAACATGTCCTTTTGATTATGGTGAGCTGTGATAGCACAGCTGGCGTCCTTGGGACTGTTGAGTGCAAGAGAACAGAGTCAAAAACAAAGGGTCCTGTAGTCGCAGAGATTTTCTGAGAGAAGGATTAAAGGGAAGGGAAGATGTACATAATCAATACACTTTAGAACTCAGATGAACAGACAATTGGTCCGAGACCTGGTACTGCAAAAATCCCCAACTTCATGTCACCAAGCAGGGCCATGCAACTCCCAGTCCTCCCTCCTGGTGCGTAGATGATTGCAGACTGAGACAATTGTTTCGCACAGTTTCACAAACATTCATGATGGTATCTGAGCATCAGTGGGGTATCCACAGATTGGAGATGGTACAGTTCCTCAATCTGTGTCACCTTCTGATGTAGACCTTCCCTGGTCTGCAATGGCTCCACTGTGGTGTAAAATGACAGCCAACAGCTCGGGGTCTCTTTGTTCGCTGCCGGCACTCCAATTCTCTGATGGATCAGAAAACATCCCCCAGGCCAAATCAGACATCCTGCCATCAAAAATCCAAATAGTAAATAGTTCCGTCCGGACAAGTCGGCTCTCCCGAACCCACATTTCTTCAGTTGCTTTGAGGGACCAGCTTTTCAATTCCATGATTTAGAATTCGAAAATCTACTCCAACAGGAGAAATAATATGAAGACAAGAGAGGCATGCAGACACAGAGCAGTAGATAAGGGAGCGAGAAACATGCCACCTTCCAGCAAGGACAGAGAGAGAGAGAAAATGTAAAAAAGAAAAAAGATATGTCTTACAGTGAAACATTTCAGGCAAAGCAATCTCCATAGAAACAAAACAGGTGGTAGACCCTCCACAAGGAATATTATAGTGTGCATTTTGGCTGACATAGAACAGAGAATTCAATCAGTCATTTCACTAGGGAAATCACCCAAAGCAGGCATGTATGAGACAGTGAAAATAATCCACAGTTACACTAAAACGAATTACAGTTTTTCATCACAGCAATTATATTTAGTTGAATCTAGGATTGAACCCACAACCTCCTTTCTCAGAGTGAGGCTAACCACCGGGAAAGTTTATAGCACTGAAATTCCTATTTAAATAATGCCAGAAGATGTTTTGAAACCTTATCTAATTTTGCACATATGCCATCAATTAGACAGAACCTAAACATATTTAAACACATGGAGTCACATACCACATATGTTTAGGTCATTCTCTGCAGCCAAATGTTGAGAATGTGAGAAATCTAGAGTTCTCAGTAGCCGTTTCAGCAAGAGGTTAGAAGTGTGAATATTTTAGTTGCAGAAAAGAATAAATAAAAAGGAAAACAAAACCATATAAAACAATGTTTCTTGCCAAAGGTCAGTCAAAATGGACAGAGGTTGCTTGTTTGGACAGCGGGTGCGTCCCAAAGAAGGAAGAATTTAGCAGTGCGTGGGCGATTAGTGGTAACTGGTGGTGTAGGAGGACGGTGTTTGAGACTAGGGTTAGAGGTGGGTTTACCGTGTTGGCATGAATCCCTAGAGATTTGGAGAAAAGTTCAATATTTTCTTCCTCACCTCCTGTCTGGATATCTGTCAGTGAGGCTAAGTCAGAGAGGACTGATGGAGAGGACAGGCTATTACAACTTTATTTGCCAGAAGCCAAGTTCATGTGAGGTCGAGTTGAGATTTACAGGGAAGGAAATGGGACATGTGCTGGACTTATTCTCTGGGAGTGTTTATTGTCCATTCAACAACCTTATAAACTATATAGGAAAAACCCAAATAGCAAATGGTATGAACAAACAAAAAAATAAGAATTGTAATTTCAATTCAATCTATTCTCCAAAAGTAAATTGGCTGTTTATGTCACATTAACTTTACTTTGCTGTTCAGTAAATTGGATTTCAAAAGTTGGCCACACATTAGGAATGGTGGACAGTGTGAATGAAAAATAATATAGGATTTTACACTGTTTTCCTCAATAATCATTAATAATTATAAATCTTGATGTATTTTCTGACAGTAATGGAACCACTAAAATGTATTTCCATAATACCACCACTAACTGACTATGCAACTTGTCATGAACCATGCACCAACCTTGATAGACTTGTTATTGTTAGTTCATTTGAATGCAGCATACATTTCTGCTTGAATTTTTAAAAGCCAATAACAAGAAATTAGATTCCAAGCATGCAGCGATGGAATCTGTAGTATTTTAGTAAGAAGAGAAAGGACAGTGCAGATGGATGGATGTTATAAAAGGGATTTTTGTGTGACTGGATAAACATAACAAGAGGCTGTAACCCTGTGGCTTCTGATTTTCTTTTAACATCTCACAGATAAAAGGAAACGTAGAGCCGTATTCACTCAGCTAGGCCTCTTGAAGAACCTTGCCACATGCATAAGTAAATACAAGCCAACAGAAGCAAAGGAATAAATCAAGATTCTAGGCAAATGTCAGTTAGTAGAAAATGAAAAGACACTCCAAATAGACTACAGATGCTTAGGAAATTGTTGATTACAAACTATTTTTCTAGTCTTTTTTTTTGTCTAATTTCATACACAAACAATAGGATATTGGCAGTTCACTGAAGAAAGATAATGTAAGCCTTCGTAACGCTGATCTGAAATCCAATCAATTAATTCATATACACAGACGACATGGCCACAAACGTATCTCAGGTTACCAAATAGACGAGTCTTGTATAGTAACAGCAAAACCATAATGAAAATAAGAGTCTCCAGCTCTCTACTTCTAATATTACTACAGATGTAACGATATCCAAATCTCTCAGTACAATATTTTCACAATTAAGATTAAGCCTTTATTTGGTCTCACACACAATGACACAGAGTGACACACGGGAGAAATTTGACTTCTGCATTTGACCCATCCTTTTTCAGGAGCAGTGGGCAGCCATTTTTGGCGCCAGTACCGTGGGAGTACCGTGGTAATTCAGTGACTTACCAGTTGAGCTAACCAGCCGGTAATTCACAATATACATCTCACGGTACAATATATATTGTGATATTTTGCAGAGACTAACAAAACTGTGAATATGCTACTTTTTCCTCTTAGAATGTCTTGACAAGACTTAATCCAAAGAACTATGATTTAAAAGTGCTTATAACAGTTACTTCTTCATGTAGTCTGTACTGAAATTAAGCAAATGATCATGGTATATGTAGTTCCCTGTTTTGTTGTTGTTTTACCTATTGCTGCATTATAACTATTCATTTAAGCAAAGAGACTTGTAATACGATATATTGTTATGGTCCACGATATTATTGTGAGACCTTTGACGATATATCACAATATTTCGTTTTGCGTTAAATCCCTAAATATAACTAAATTTAAGCCAAACCCATTAGTCATTTGACATCAGTATGATTAACATGGTCTAAAAATCCAATCGGCATCTCCTCAAAACCAGGTCGACACCATTACTAAACCAGGACAATGTAATCTACACAAAGATTCAATTCAAATCTGAGACCCACACCACAACCTGAATAACACTCCACCAATGCACTAGGCAGATAAATGCTGAACTAGATTGGCGGTGCTTGTTACAGAAGTGCTGCAGTTAGTGTGGCTAATCAGAAATTAATAGCAGCCCATAAAACAACAGCTCATTTACAAGTCTACTCTTGATTGTCCTGAATACTGAACAGAGTGAGAGACAGAAGCTTGTTGAGAATTAGTTGAGACGGAACGAACACAAAGCCTTACTACAATTTCAAAGCTAGTACTTGTTTTTTTTTTTTTCTTTCCATATGAAACCACACATTCCCGAACAATCTACACATCAAATGAAACCTTACAGTCTCATCTTTTTGACAATTTAATTCATTTCCCGGCACAACAATCAGTCCCCGAGCACATGGGGCTTTTATACGGAAAAGCACAAAACGAAGTTTGTTACTTCGCTTACCTTTGAAGGCTCTGGACAGGTCAGACATCTGTATTTCACAATTTAGTCCAAAACACGTGTTAGATCCAATACGACAGCGAAAGTCTTCTCAACTTACATAAGCGCCGGTGTTTTTTTTCCACTTCTTTAGCTTAAATCAAGCAAAATATATCTTTCCTCACTAAAACCGTGCTTGCAGCAGCTAAACACGAGGGTAAACTTCAGATTGACAGTTAGATTGGCCATAAAGGAGAGATCTGGGCTGCTGTAGAGCTGTAATAGTCCACTCAAGTGTCACGCACCGCTAAATATCAACTAAGAGTTCCGCCCTTGCTGAGTCAGTTAGGTTACACAGGATGATTGACAGTTCAGGCGAACAGCCAATGAGGAGCTGAACAGGGAGACATATACAGTGCCGTGAAAAAGTATTTGCCCCCTTCCTGATTTCTGTGTTTTTTGCATATTTATCACTCAAAACATTGTCAGATCATCAAACCAATTTTAATATCACACAGAAACAACCCAAGGAAAGACAAAATTCAGTTTTTGAATGATGATTCCATTTATTAGTGCACAAAAAAAATCTAAACCTATCTGGCCCTATGTGAAAAAGTAATTGCCCCCTTAATCTAATAGCCAGTTGAGCCTCCTTTGACAGCAATAACTGTAACCAAACGTTTGCGATAATTGGTGATGAGTCTTTCACACCGCTGGGGAGGGATTTTGGCCCACTCTTCTATGCAGAATTGTTTCAATTCTGCCATATTGGAGGGTTTTCTTGTATGAACTGCCCGTTTAAGGTCACACCACAGCATCTCAATCGGATTTAAATCCGGACTTTGACTTGGCCACTCCAAAACCTTAATTTTGTTTTCTTTGAGCCATTCAGAGGTGGACTTGCTGGTGTGTTTTGGATCATTGTCCTGTTGCATGATCCAAGAGCGCTTGAGTTTGAGGGCACGAACTGATGGCCGGACATTCTCCTTCAGGATCTTCTGGTAAACAGCAGAATTCATTTTTCCGTCAATCACAGCAAGTTGTCCTGGTCCTGAGGCAGCAAAGCAGGCCCAGACCATCACACTGCCACCACCATGCTTTACTGTGGGCACCATGTTCTTTTTATCAAATGCTGTGCCATTTTTACGCCAGATGAAACGGGCTGCAGACCTTCCAAAAAGTTCAATTTTAGACTCATCGGTCCACAAAATGTTTCTCCAAAAGTCTTGAGGGTCATCAAGGTGCTTTTTGGCAAAGGTGAGACGAGCCTTTGTGTTCTTTTGTGAAAGCAGTGGTTTTCTCCTGGGAACTCTTCCATGGATGCCATTTTTGGCCAGTGTTTTTCTAATGGTGGAGTCATGAACACTGACCTTAACTGAGGCCAACGAGGCCTGTAGTTCTTTCGATGTGCGTCTAGGTTCTTTTGTGACTTCCTGAATGAGCCGTCGTCGCACTCTTGGAGTAATCTTAGTTGGTCGACCACTCCTGGGAAGGGTTGCAACTGTTCCCAGTTTCCTCCATTTTTGAATAATGGCTCTGACAGTGGTTCGCTGGAGCCCCAGAGCTTTGGGAATGGCTTTGTAACCTTTTCCTGAATTATAGACTTCTATCACTTTTTTTCTCATTTGTTCTTGAATTTCTTTGGATCGTGGCATGATGTGTTTGTTCTTGAGATGTTGTAGCCAACTTCACTTTGTTTGACAGGAACTATTTAAGTGATTTCTTGATTCAACACAGGTGGTGACAATTAGGTGTGGGTGTGGCATGTAGAACTGAACTAAGTTTTCTCAAAACTGTGGTTAGTCACAGTTAGTTTGTGATTTAACAAGGGGGGGCAATTACTTTTTCACATAGGGCCAGATAGGTTTAGATTTTTTTTGTGCACTAATAAATGGAATCATCATTCAAAAACTGAATTTTGTCTTTCCTTGGGTTGTTTCTGTGTGATATTAAAATTGGTTTGATGATCTGACAATGTTTTGAGTGATAAATATGCAAAAAACACAGAAATCAGGAAGGGGGCAAATACTTTTTCACGGCACTGTAGTCTGTTAGGCCTTTCACAACAAGTTCCACGTGAAGCAGCTGCGTAACGCGAAACTGCGGTCCGTGTGTAAACTGTGCGTAATTTACGCACAGTTTACGCAGCGTCATGCGTCTTGCGCCTTTGCTGTTGATTTGAGTTTCCTTGATTGAAAATATGGCTAAAAGGACTGGAAAGAGAAAATATTTAAGTTTGGAGCCTGCAGATTTCAGCTCTGGAGGAGTCGGAGGTAGAGAATCAAGAAACAGATATGGACTGTGTGGTAGGGTTGGGTAGTAATACGGTAATACGGTATACTGCGGTATCTAAAAATAGCAACGGTATCTGATTCATTACCGTCATAAAAAAAAAAAATATATTGCCCTAATATAATATTAACTATAATTAATTTAATGCCTAAATAAAGAGTGTTTGTCCAGCACTTATGTATGTGTGGTTGTGTTTGTTAATTTAATACCATTACAGTTTAAAACTAATATTACTATCGGAGAGATGACGTTCGATGAAGTTCCTGGATGTTGCGTCGTCACGTGACATTACCGCTCAGAAGGAGGAGAAAAACAAGACAACATGACAGACCGCGCTGAGTAGGTCCCCCCCCAAAAAAACACAACGTCTGCAATTTGGCAGCATTTCGGATTTCGGCCAAATGACAAGGGAGAGCCGGCTAATGTCAACGAGGCTGTGTGCATGAAGACGGTGACGGTGGCGGTGTTCTGGTGAAACATCCTACCCGTCGAGAGATAACAGCGGCACTGTGGAGGAGCGAGCAGAAGCAGAGACAACTGCATATTGTCGCGAGTGTAGTGCACTCGTGAATGTATGCATAATTCACCTTCTTAACTGAGTTGTTACAGCTTTGCCATGCGGGTTTTGCTCAGTTCTTGGTTAAGCACTTGGTTATAAAGTCACTGCTTCTGATAATAGTTGCGGTCCTTTAAGAAAGGCGTGACGTTTGACACGCTGCTTTTGTGTTCTAGCGCAGCGCCCTTTCTGATATTCTCGCGTGTTAATAAAATTGACTCACCGTTTTTGAGTCTGAAATGTGAGAAGTTTTCGGGTTTTTTATTAAAAACGCAACTTCCATACGAGGCTGTTATTCTGGGAGATGAAGACCCCCTTCTTTGGTGGAAATCCAATGGAGTCAGGCGAGGGTTGAGGGTTGCCCGAAAATACCTGTGCGTTTGTGCCACGAGCTCTCCATCGGAATGGGTCTTTAGGACCGCGGGCAAAGTTGTCAATCCACAACGTGCCCTACTCAAGCCAGAAAAAGTGAACATGCTGGTTTTGCATTCAATAGCTTAATATTTTTATTTTCAATAAGGAGTAGCTTTTTCTGACGGACGAAAACGGTTCGGGATGTTGTATAGTTGTACGTTTAATTTATTTGATTCATGTTAATAGATTTTAAAAATATACAAACGAGCAGTATTTTCCACTGCGTTCTCAGGACAGGGTTATAGATGCACATTTTCGGTTATGTCTTGTTATTCATTGTTCAGATCTTCTTATTTGATAAGATCAAGTATTTTATTTATTTGATTCCTGTTGGTTTGTTAGCTTTAGCCCACAGACAATGTCATTTCGTTCCATCGGTTGGCTGCTGTATTTGCACTTTAAACATTTGTTAATAAAAGTTACTAATTTTGTACATGTAATGCTATGTAATGCTTGCTATTCTGTTTCTGAACGGTATAGGTGCAAGCTGCCATTTGGCGAGGCGACTCCACTGTAGTGCTACGAAGTGTTTTTTTTTTTAGCAACGGTAATACCGTATACCCCGGGAAAATGTGGACATGGTTTAACGGTATCAAAATTTGGATACCGCCCAACTCTACTGTGTGGAGGCGTTGTTTATGAAGGATGTCCTTCTGGATGTGTAAGTATCATTTTATTATGTATTTGATGTAGTATTTGAATAAAAAGAAAATGATCAAAGGAGAAGTTCAATTTGTCAACTGGACAAAGTTTGTTTGGTTGAAAACGTTGTTTGGTTGAAAACGTTTGGTTATAAAGTCACTGCTTCTGATAATAGTTGCGGTCCTTTAAGAAAGGCGTGACGTTTGACACGCTGCTTTTGTGTTCTAGCGCAGCGCCCTTTCTGATATTCTCGCGTGTTAATAAAATTGACTCACTGTTTTTGAGTCTGAAATGTGAGAAGTTTTCGGGTTTCTTATTACAAACGCAACTTCCATACGAGGCTGTTATTCTGGGAGATGAAGACCCCCTTCTTTGGTGGAAATCCAATGGAGTCAGGCGAGGGTTGAGGGTTGCCCGAAAATACCTGTGCGTTTGTGCCACGAGCTCTCCATCGGAATGGGTCTTCAGGACCGCGGGCAAAGTTGTCAATCCACAACGTGCCCTACTCAAGCCAGAAAAAGTGAACATGCTGGTTTTGCATTCAATAGCTTAATATTTTTATTTTCAATAAGGAGTAGCTTTTTCTGACGGACGAAAACGGTTCGGGATGTTGTATAGTTGTATGTTTAATTTATTTGATTCATGTTAATAGATTTTAAAAATATACAAACGAGCAGTATTTTCCACTGCGTTCTCAGGACAGGGTTATAGATGCACATTTTCGGTTATGTCTTGTTATTCATTGTTCAGATTTTCTTATTTGATAAGATCAAGTATTTTATTTATTTGATTCCTGTTGGTTTGTTAGCTTTAGCCCACAATTTGTTATTTCGTTCCGTCGGTTGGCTGCTGTATTTGCACTTTAAACATTTGTTAATAAAAGTTACTAATTTTGTACATGTTTTGTTATGTTTTCAGTATCATTAGGCCTATGTAATGCTTGCTATTCTGTTTCTGAACGGTATAGGTGCAAGCTGCCATTTAGCGAGGCGACTCCACTGTAGTGCTACGAAGTGGGTTTTTTTTAGCAACGGTAATACCGTATACCCCGGGAAAATGTGGACACGCCCAACTCTACTGTGTGGAGGCGTTGTTTATGAAGGATGTCCTTCTGGATGTGTAAGTATCATTTTATTATGTATTTGATGTAGTATTTGAATAAAAAGAAAATGATCAAAGGAGAAGTTCAATTTGTCAACTGGACAAAGTTTGTTTGGTTGAAAACGTTTCGCCGCTCATCCGAGAGGCTTCGTCAGCTCTGGCCCTCATGCTGGTTCGACCCTGTTTATATCTAGCTGGAAGGGAGGAGCTAGCTGCCCTGAACAAAGCTCTGACCTATCCCCGCTACTCTCTTTTGTTTTACGAATTCCTCTGGCGTCTTGTATTAGCATATCTATCAGCCCTAGGCTGCGCTCACTACACTGAAACAGCTCTGAAACCATCAACTAATCTGTCTCTTTGTATTTCAAATTTCTCTGGCGTCCAATTCCCTATTCAAGACAACGACCCTCTCCACCCCTCTGCAATGGCTTGTCTGTCCTAATGATTCTTTGTTTGAGAATCGAATTATAGATGGGAGACAAGTTGTGTCTAACTCCCCCATTTCTGTTTAACGACGGATTCTCTTTTTTGACAAAAATAGCCTCTTTAACTCCCCTCTCAAACCAGTTCTTTTCCCTGGCTAAGATCTGAACCTCACTGTCCTCAAATTAATGGCCCGCGGATTCTAGGTGAAGATGAACGGCAAAAAGAGAATCCGTCGTTAAACAGAAATGGGGGAGTTAGACACAACTTGTCTCCCATCTATAATTCGATTCTCAAACAAAGAATCATTAGGACAGACAAGCCATTGCAGAGGGGTGGAGAGGGTCGTTGTCTTGAATAGGGAATTGAACGCCAGAGAAATTTGAAATACAAAGAGACAGATTAGTTGATGGTTTCAGAGCTGTTTCAGTGTAGTGAGCGCAGCCTAGAGCTGATAGATATGCTAATACAAGACGCCAGAGGAATTCGTAAAACAAAAGAGAGTAGCGGGGATAGGTCAGAGCTTTGTTCAGGGTAGCTAGCTCCTCCCTTGCAGCTAGATATAAACAGGGTCGAACCAGCATGAGGGCCAGAGCTGAAGAAGCCTCTCGGATGAGCGGCGAAACGTTTTCAACCAAACAAACTTTGTCCAGTTGACAAATTGAACTTCTCCTTTGATCATGGATTCTACCTGGACGACTGAGGGACTTTTCACGCAATAAAAAGAAAACAATAAACATTAGATTTTTTTTTCTGCATTTAGATCACTTTTTGTAAAATAGACCTACTATTATTTATTGGGTGTTTAGATAAATAAGAAAATAAATAAGAATAGATTTAAGTTTTGAGATTTAGATTTTTGTCTTAGATAGTTGTTGTTTTGTCTTTATTGTATTTTGTACGCTGTGTTTTTGCACTACTTGGCCAGAGAGAAACAAAATTTCGATTCACTGTATGTTGAACACATATGGGAGAATTGACAATAAAGCTGACTTTGATCTGTGAAAATACAATTTTAGAAAGCATATTTTGAGCTTTGAGCTTTCCTGTTATATTTTTGTGTTTTTCTTACTAGTGTCATCACTGTGTACCAACAAAACCCAACTGATCCGAAAATAATTATGTATAGTTAAAAATAAAGCATGTACTGCATTTCTTCTGCAGATAAGGAGCCCTACCACGACCGGAGCAACAAAGAACGGATGGGCAGCAGTGGTGACCGCACAAATGGCAGGCTGAAGTGTAGAAGATGTCAGTCAAAGACAGCTGTAAAATGTTCTACCTGTGACACTGCACTCTGCTTTATTCAAACAAGGGACTGCTACAGTCAGTGGAACACTGACAACCAGCCACCAAACTCTTAGTGTGTAAATACCTGTAAATATGTGTGTAACGTTTAGTGTCCATGGTTTTTTGAAAATGTATACAGTGTGCAGTGTTATAGAATTTTTCAATACATATTTTCATTTTCAACACTTGTTTGGTCTATTTTTGATTGAAAAAAACACTTTTTTATAGAATGTAATTCTCAGGGACATAATATAGTGACCTTGTGTGCAGAAATGGATTCCTCTAGTTGTAAGCTTTCAGTAGAGCCCTCAATGATGTCTGTAGGTTGAATGAACATTTTATAAATGTTTCCAATTTGGATAGGTTTGGATAGGTTTGGATAAAAGCATGATCCCTGTATAAAACGCCTGGAAAAGTATAACAAAAAGTGGAGTAAAAAGTTTATTTTTACAGCTATTGATTCCCAATTAGAAATTTGAGTGGTCAACAACTTATTGTATTGAAAGATAGTGTACTTTAGGCCTCAGCTATGAACAGCAGCTATAGACACCTTACAAACAAATTAGGCGAGGATAAAAAAAACACTTTATTTGGTGTTCCAAGGTGTGTAATTTTTTTTCCAATCACATTTGGAGTGAATGTAAATGCTGAGGGTAAAACTAGAGAATGTAACCTTTACACAGAGACCAACCATTTGTATATAATCCATATACTTCAATAACAGGTATGATTTTAATTTGGAGAGGTCTTTTTAGGGACAATTGCTCAAAAAAGGCCCTCCACTGTAAGGGGTTAATGTCATACTGTGGAACATCCCAGGCAAAACAATAACATCACCATGGAGCCAAGCAGAAGGCAGATGGAAAAAAGTTACAATAAGTTATACAGTGCATTTTTAAAGATATTGTTTTTTTGTTTGGAACTCATCAAGCCTTGACACTTTTTAATACTGTATGCCATTGTTCAATGTCCACTATCCAAAACTTGTTAACAACAGAAATATTTTTTGTAGGATATAACTGCAAGGCTAACTGAAAACATTCTGTGCATAGTTCTTGCTCTGTTTGTTATTGTTGCAGTGGTATAGAAGGATGGATCAAACACATAAGACAAATTTCCCCATGCAGACAATGCAACAGCTTCATCATAATCCTTAGTTATACTTGAATAAGATTTGTAAGATTTCTCAAAGTATGAATGAACTTTGCAACAGTAATGCAAATTACTGTGTTATAAAATCCTTCTGGCTATCTCCAGTCTTTGATGAAAACTGAACCACTGGAGAACCAGGCACAGGATTTAGAGGAATGAAGGAATTATTTTGAATCTGGTTTTCTAATAGAAATGTTCCTCATCTCCCCAAGGTGTTGATATGAAAGGACGGATCTGACATTAGCACCGCTCAAATTTGACTGTTCCATACTCTATTCATGTGCCTGTGTTTCTCTGCAGGTGGTTGGGAGGAAGAGGAGGATGTGGATGAAATATGGATAATCTCCTCTCAGTGACTAGCTAAGCTCTTCATTGCTGGCACTATGCTTTTGGAGTGTATCTCCCCTCCCACTCCCTCAGCTGCAGGCCTTGCATCTGTGTGCGTACCCCCGCCCAACCTTTAATTAGCCACAAATATTGCAGTCTGTTATGGGACACACCCCCATCCAGCATCTCGGTGTCAAAAATTGTGGTAAAGGGGTGACTGATAGAAATTGAAATCTGATATGTTTGTGTCTGATTATGTACAATTTATTTACAAATTATAGTCATGTCTTGGTTTTGTTCCTGATTTTAGTCCTACTTTAGTCCTGGGTTAGTCCTGCTCTGGTCCTGGTTTAATCTCTGTTTTAGTCCATTCAGGGTATAGTCTTGGTATAGTCTTGGGTCTCATCTGCAAATAAGGTTGCATTTTAGTCTTTATTTTGTCCTTGTGAAATTCTGATTTAGCTTATGCCCTTCTTTACAATGTAACTTTTCTAGAAGAGGGTACACTACCTGCTTCTCTCCATAGAGATTTTGATCTTTGGAGATGCAGACCGACTAATAATAACGGATTACTCAAGCCAACACAACTCCAGGTATGTTTTTGATGAGGTAGCAACATTCTAACATAGCTTAAAGCTCACAAGAGTCAATTTTGACTTTAGAACTGTGCCAAAGCACAGATATCCCCTAAAGCACAGTACGTTTGTCCAGTGTGAGCACAATCGAACCGTGCCCAAACATGGCATGGTTGGGACTTTGGCCCGATTGGAGGAGGTGGGCCAAAGCACGGCACGGTTGCTCAAGTACGCGCACACTCACGACTTCACTATACGAGCCCAGTGAGTGCACTGATGTTACTCATATGAGGAAAACAGTGAATAAAGTCTGCTCCAAAACATGCGGCAAATCCGCTATTACCTTCAATAAGGACAGCGGACAGCAAAAGAAGTTTTGCAGCTTCTCGTCTCCATCTATCCTCACTGCTCTGTGCAGTTTTTATATATTTATAAACCCATAGCTCTGCTGCGCGACATGTCATCATCATCATATCATAGTTGCTTTATTGTCAAAAACAATCATATGTACATGTACATAGAATGAATTTGAAATTTAGTTTCCCCACTAACCAGGCAGGACAGTATAGAGTGGCTAGGGGAGGGGCCGCTGCACTTGCGTGCGCCGCCGACATGTAAACAAACAGCACCATGTGATGACGTCATCGGGCTATGGCCAGGTTCGGTGGTTCACATGTGCATGCAGCCATAGAACCCTACGCAATCGTGTTTGAGTCGTGCTACAAAAGATCACTCCCTCATCCTGTAAACAGACATTCTCAGAGATGAAAGTGCCCAGTCATGAAAAAAGCTGAAAGTCACCAAAATCCTATGGGGGTCCCTCACAAAATTTTACAAATATATATGTTTGCAATAAAGTAAAACTGTAAATAAAAGCACAAACCACATTTTATTCACAGCCAATAAAAAAAAGTTGATATAACGCGGCACCCATAATACATAATTGTGTAGTGAATCTTTTTATCCATTTTTGTATGTGTGAAGGGATTTTTTTAATCTATTTGACTCAAACCTGAATTGAATTAGATGCATATTTGAGTGATATGAACACATGGAAAATAAATAATTATTAGCAATTTATTTTTAATACAATTTTAATACAATAATAAGACAGAACAGAACAGAATAAAATGTATTTTTAATGTAATTTAACTTAAAACTGTATAAATTAATATAAAACAATACAAAGCAGAACACAGTGCACTGCCTGGACAGTACAAATGAGGCATGTTCTATCTAATTATCTCTCTATATGAACTCGTAAGACAGGGGTGCCCACACTTTTTCAGCTGATGCGCTACTTATAAAATGAACAAGTCAAAATGATCTACCTACTACAAAAATGCAAATCATTTATTCAATTCTTTACATCAGGGGTGCTCAATACGTCGATCGCCAAGGTAGTGTGGGTAGATCGCAGTATCGTAGTACTCGACACCGGTCTTGGTCTCAAGATGAGTGCGATCTAGGGATGCAAATTATCGATTAATTCATTAATCTAAAGTCGACTCACCTTATCGATCGACTTATGATTAATTGATGAGCGGCGTTTTTCACCTGAATTTTAGTGTTTCAATAGGGTCTTTAAGAATATGAGCTATAGTATACATAACACTGAGTCATAAATATATCATAGTATTATTATATTGTCTCAATTAATTATTCCTTAGTAAAAAGCAGACAAATGTATTGATGCTGAATAACAAAATACAGTAATCCCTCGCTTTATCGCGGTTCGCGGATTTATTATTTTTTTTCCAATTTTTTTTTTTATAGTGTAACTTTTTTTATAGTGTAACATTGTGTTCTGCATCCTGATTGGCTAAGAGACTAGACCAGGACTAAGCGTGGACTAAACCAGGTCTAGACCAGAACTAAACCAGGTCTAAACCAGGTCTAAAC
The DNA here is from genome assembly GCA_036785185.1 of Paratrypauchen microcephalus. Classification (NCBI taxonomy): domain Eukaryota; kingdom Metazoa; phylum Chordata; class Actinopteri; order Gobiiformes; family Gobiidae; genus Paratrypauchen; species Paratrypauchen microcephalus. The sequence continues at coordinate 208,280 of JAVJIX010000090.1, read as the reverse complement.
TTGGACTGGGCCTGAACTAAACCTGGACTAAACCAGGATTAAACCACCACGTGCCGCTGCTGGTTTCATGCGGCTGGTTTGTGGCTCGGGCTGAGACTACGCACGGGGGCCGCGGTTCGATCTCGTGCTCAGCAGCCCCGGTGTACCTGCGAGGCCCGCTGCTGAGCCCCGGTGTAAGCGCGGGCTGCTGAGCAGTGCCGTTGGCACCTGCGGCCGGTTGTTAGTCGAGCTTGGCGCAGCGCGGTGCGCGGTTGCCTTGTCCGCGATTAGCGATTAATTGCAATTAACACATTTTGATCGACCAACGTCTTCATCGACAATTAATCGTAAGTCGATTAATTGTTGACATCCCTAGTGCGATCATTTTTCATTATGGCTGCTGCTGTTAGCAATATTTAACCCGTGTGCGGGGCCGCGCTCATCTGGAGCCGCGGACACGGAACGTCACCACGAGCGCCATCAGCGCACGCAGCTTGTCCACGACAGCGTGTACCCTGCGTGAAGTTGGCCCCCCATCAAACGCACACCTACACAAAAACTGCATACCAGCGTGTATCACAGAGCAGGTTACACGCTTTGCTCGTACGCAAAGGTACATGCTTAGTGAACAAGCTGCACGTGCTCGCGGCGCGTGTGGTGAAGTGCGGTGTCCGCGGCTCCAGACGAGCACACGGGCTTCAGTCAAAAGCCTTGCGCGGCCCCGCACACCGGTACAAGTTTAATACGAGATGCGTACTTTTGTTTCTGAATATGGGACGATTCCATTTTTCAAGGGACGTTTGGCGACCCTAAACACAACCATACATATACACCCAAAATTTTTCTCAACAGATTTGCACTATTATAAAAAAAAATGACCCCAGCGGATGACAAAAAAGTGGAAATCCACTAAAAAGCAGAAGTCTTTCATCCCTGAATTCTGGTTTAGCTTATAGCATTCTCTACAATATAACTTCTCTGATAGAGGATACGCCACCTGCTTATCTTCATAGAGATTTTATTGCTTTGCCTAAAATGTTCCACAGTGTGGTGTCTCCATGGAGTCAAAACACAAGGTATGACATCAAACATCAAAGTGTAACAGTCCAGACAAAGCAGTGGTCCCTCTCCATTCCAAATTTGTTCAGACAGTACTTGTGATTAGATGCTTTCCACAGAACTCAACAAAAGCAGCAGGAAATGGTGACTTGAAGATTGAGGTATCAGTAAACAGGATCTTGTTCCAAAATAGCTCTGTGCTCAAAGAGGAGTGTTGACGTGCCACTGACCTTGGACTGTCCTATTAAGAGATAGGTCAGGATTGTTTGGGAGACCGTTATCAGCAGGACCCTGGAGATTCCACACTACAGGTAGTAAACTAAAACCAGTGACTGAGAATATGTATGAACTCTATGTGCCCATGCCTATGACCCATTTTCACCCAACAATGCCATCACCTAGTTACACTGTGCACTAAAATTTAACATCATTTTGAAATTAAGACAAGATAAACATTAAAGAGCATTTCATTAGACATGTACATTTATTTAAACTATAATAAAGTCAGATTTGAGTAGTGTATGTCAAACAGCATGATAGTATTAAAGTGTAACTGTAATGGGCTGCTTAAAATAATATAAGGCTTAGAGAATGGTTAATTTAAAAATAATTAAAAACTGTATTTATCCTTATATGGAAATCTGGCCTCTGCATTTGACCCATACTTGACTCATAAATCAGTAGCTTGAGAACTTTGTATTAGATCAAGCAGTTACATCTTGTGCATAAAAAAGAGGAACAAAACAGAGAAACAAAACTTTCCAAATTGCCACAAAACATAATTTACCAAAAAAGTAAGTAAATTGTGAAGTGCCATCAGCCAGCCTCTACTGTCATTCACTGAAATTGACTTTACTGAATTTGCGAAGAGCCCCCTCCCTTAAGACATACTTAAGGTCCCTGGAGCAAACTTGAACAACATTTTGCAACACACCACAGCTCCTTAACCCATGGGGAATGTGGTTAATTTAAATGTAATTAAAAAGAACAACAGTCATCATTGCATAGTTGAATGCATGGGGCTAGAGGCGGGCCTGAACACATTAACAGCAGCAGTAGTTGGAGCCTTGGAGTCTCTCTCAGTACATTAGTGTTTACTGCAACACTGAGGGGTCTTGTGTTTGTGTCCCACAGTCTGAGGATGTCCGGACAATTACCTCTCCAAATCAGTTTAACCTCCTCTTCCTCCCATAATTGTGTGGAATACTGCTGCTTTCCGAGGTTAAAGACTAATAAGTGCTTTCCGAGGTTAAAGACTAATAAGTATTTTCAAATTTGCAATACTGTTTTCTTATCTGCTTTAACAGTGTGGAAGGATTTGAAGTTACTAATTGCTTGAGGAAATTGTTTGGGGAATGTATTGAACTGCTTGGTACAATTTTCTAAATAGATCAGTTTTAGAGGTGGGGTGCATAACTTCATCTATTATTCATATTGTATTGATCACAAACCTGGAAGAGAGAGCCATAAGCAGCAGATTGACTGACCGCCCACTCTGCTTTGTCTCACTGTCTAAAAAAGCTGTTCTAAAGCTGTGAATCACATACCTGGAGATGTGTGTAGAATCCCTCAGTCGTCCAGGTAGAATCCATTGGATTATACCTGGAGTTGTGTTCTGTTTCATTCACACATGTTTAACAGAAAAACCTTGCATAGGCTTCTTACTTTAATTTAGGCTACGTTCACACTGCAGGGCTTAATGCTCAATTCCGATTTTTTTGTGAAATCCGATTTTTTTGCGAGGCCGTTCACATTTCCAGTTAAATGCGAATTGTATGTGATCTCCAGTGTGAACGCTAAACTCCCCAAAAGTGTCCCGCATGCGCCTTGGAGGACACGATGACGTCACACGCAGCGAACGCGCTCAATGTTTACGGAAGTAGCCTAAAGTTGCTTTCGTACCGGAGCCAAAACATGTACAGCTTATTTGTTTTAAGGAGGAGACGGAGAAGGACGAGGTTTTTGGCCACAGCGTTTTGCGGGGCAGTGGCAGCAACGTCTGCAGAAAGGAACGTGTGGGTGCGGAGTCACAGGCAGGAGGGGTGGGATTGCTCCGTGCTTCGCCGCTTCACTGATACGAGTTTATATACTATTTTCGCATGACGAGAAGAACGTTTGTGCAAATTTGTGAACGCCTACTTGTACCACTCTCATTGGAGGAAACACACTCAGGTCGGATGAATGCGACCTGGCCGTTCAGACTGAAGTCGCATGTCAAAAGATCGGATATGTATCGGATTTAGGACCACATATCCAAGTGGCCTGGATCGCATTTGAAAAAATCGGATCTGTGTCGTTCACACTGTCATTAGAAGATCAGATACAGGTCGCATAGAGGCAAAAAAATCGGATTTGGGTCGTTTCAGGCTGCAGTGTGAACGTAGCCTTAGTCTTTACTTTCTTACTCTTTATATTAGACTTAGTTCTTCTCTCAAACAGAAAACACTTTCCACTTTGTGATGTCATGCGGTAATACAAGCAGTGCTCCATTGTGTTTTTAAAGGAGAATTAATGTTTTTTTTACAATCTGAGCCTTATTTCGGTAATAAAACAAGTTGTTTTACTCACCCATAGCACTTTGGTGTCATATGGAGCACTTCCAGAGATGTTTTAGATTTGTGATCTCCGTAATGTGAGTTCTCGGGGCATATGTTTGCGGTCTCCAAATAACACAAACTTTAGCTCTTTTCAAATCATAGAAGCTCGATGTCTTAGTCTACGCTTTCATTTGAGTCAAAAGTGGCCTGTAATCCGAGATTTAGCCATAGTTTCGAGTAGATGAGGACGCCAGTGCGCATGTGCGGAGTCACAGCTTATTTCGCTCTCAGCTCCCGGGACCCAAACATGAAACGCAAAACTGTAAATTATGGATAAATCTCGGATTACAGGCCACTTTTGACTCAAACAAAAGTGTAGACTAAGACATTGAGCTTCTATCATTTGAAAAGTGCTAAAGTTTGTGTTATTTGGAGACAGCTCGGGCCGCGGCATATATTATATGCTCGTGTTACGGATATCGCTAATCTAAAACATCTCCGGAAATGCTCCATATGACACCAAAGTGCTATGGGAGAGTAAAACAACTTGTTTTATTACCGAAATAAGGCTCAGATTGTAAAAAATGTTAATTCTCCTTTAAAAACCTACACCTTCACTAAAATAATTTGGATTATTTCAATCCTGGAATTGCCAATCTCTACTAAACTAAAGGTAAAAAGGTAGCTGTTAACTTGGAAACTACCGCTTCATGACATCACGAGGTGGAACAGAGCGATTTGAGCTTTGGAGACAGACTAATAATAAAGGGGTTCTCAAACATGTGTAAATGAAACACAACACAAATCTGGGTATGTTTTAGAGGAGATAACAACATGGCCTAAAGATCAAAAGAGTCAATTTTGCATAATAGAGGACCTTTAATGCAAATGAACAGTAAACTTTCCCTACCTTAGAGATCACTACAACACTCCAAAAGATCACTCTCTCATATGAACCTAAACTGTGTAAAAAGTGCTCATATATGAAGTCAATATCCAGTTAGACTAAGTACACTGATCAGCAGAGTGGGGATACACAGTGGCCTTAACCTTGACCACTTGTTTATCTTGTTATATCGATGAGTGCAGGTGTGCAGCTACAGTGCCGTGAAAAAGTATTTGCCCCCTTCCTGATTTCTGTGTTTTTTGCATATTTATCACTCAAAACATTGTCAGATCATCAAACCAATTTTAATATCACACAGAAACAACCCAAGGAAAGACAAAATTCAGTTTTTGAATGATGATTCCATTTATTAGTGCACAAAAAAAATCTAAACCTATCTGGCCCTATGTGAAAAAGTAATTGCCCCCCCTTGTTAAATCACAAACTAACTGTGACTAACCACAGTTTTGAGAAAACTTAGTTCAGTTCTACATGCCACACCCACACCTGATTGTCACCACCTGTGTTGAATCAAGAAATCACTTAAATAGTTCCTGTCAAACAAAGTGAAGTTGGCTACAACATCTCAAGAACAAACACATCATGCCACGATCCAAAGAAATTCAAGAACAAATGAGAAAAAAAGTGATAGAAGTCTATAATTCAGGAAAAGGTTACAAAGCCATTCCCAAAGCTCTGGGGCTCCAGCGAACCACTGTCAGAGCCATTATTCAAAAATGGAGGAAACTGGGAACAGTTGCAACCCTTCCCAGGAGTGGTCGACCAACTAAGATTACTCCAAGAGTGCGACGACGGCTCATTCAGGAAGTCACAAAAGAACCTAGACGCACATCGAAAGAACTACAGGCCTCGTTGGCCTCAGTTAAGGTCAGTGTTCATGACTCCACCATTAGAAAAACACTGGCCAAAAATGGCATCCATGGAAGAGTTCCCAGGAGAAAACCACTGCTTTCACAAAAGAACACAAAGGCTCGTCTCACCTTTGCCAAAAAGCACCTTGATGACCCTCAAGACTTTTGGAGAAACATTTTGTGGACCGATGAGTCTAAAATTGAACTTTTTGGAAGGTCTGCAGCCCGTTTCATCTGGCGTAAAAATGGCACAGCATTTGATAAAAAGAACATGGTGCCCACAGTAAAGCATGGTGGTGGCAGTGTGATGGTCTGGGCCTGCTTTGCTGCCTCAGGACCAGGACAACTTGCTGTGATTGACGGAAAAATGAATTCTGCTGTTTACCAGAAGATCCTGAAGGAGAATGTCCGGCCATCAGTTCGTGCCCTCAAACTCAAGCGCTCTTGGATCATGCAACAGGACAATGATCCAAAACACACCAGCAAGTCCACCTCTGAATGGCTCAAAGAAAACAAAATTAAGGTTTTGGAGTGGCCAAGTCAAAGTCCGGATTTAAATCCGATTGAGATGCTGTGGTGTGACCTTAAACGGGCAGTTCATACAAGAAAACCCTCCAATATGGCAGAATTGAAACAATTCTGCATAGAAGAAGTGGGCCAAAATCCCTCCCCAGCGGTGTGAAAGACTCATCACCAATTATCGCAAACGTTTGGTTACAGTTATTGCTGTCAAAGGAGGCTCAACTGGCTATTAGATTAAGGGGGCAATTACTTTTTCACATAGGGCCAGATAGGTTTAGATTTTTTTTGTGCACTAATAAATGGAATCATCATTCAAAAACTGAATTTTGTCTTTCCTTGGGTTGTTTCTGTGTGATATTAAAATTGGTTTGATGATCTGACAATGTTTTGAGTGATAAATATGCAAAAAACACAGAAATCAGGAAGGGGGCAAATACTTTTTCACGGCACTGTACATCATTATGAACAGTGCAAGGGCTGCTGTGTAGCTATAATATATATGTGTGGATGGAGGAAGGCCACAGTGGAATTCAGTCCCGCCCAGAGAGGCTCAATTCTCACAGAAAGGGGCCAAAGTGGTACTGTTACACATCCACCATGCTATTATTCACTACAGGGAGGATATGGATGCTATTTCACACCAGTAGTACAGCCGCATAACATACACTACATACCATACAATGTGTTAAATACTGTAATATATGTCTTGCTGAACTAAGTAAAGGTTTTCTTGTGAGAGATATGAGTCTAAAAAAATTGGTTATCTAAATACATTCAAAGTTTATTCAATTGGGCAGTAATTGTGAAAGAAGTCCACAGTAACATATAGTAATGGTAATGGGAGTACGGAGGAAGAGAAATTATCATTATACTAGCTAGGAATTAGGGATGCAAATTATCGATTAATTAATTAATCTATAGTTGATTGACCTTATCGATCGACTTACGATTAATTGATAAGCGGCGTTTTTCACCTGAATTTTAGTGTTTCAATAGGGTCATTAAGAATATAAGCTACATAACACTCAAAAATATAGTCAAAAATATATCATAGTATTATTATATTGTATATTCCTCAATTAATTATTCCTTAGTAAAAAGCAGAGAAATGTATTGATGCTGAATAACAAAATACATTCTTTATTGAAAATAAATTGAGGACGTTTTTTGTAAAAGCTCCGTGATATGAAATGATTTAAAAAATGAATTGATCGGGGAAAACATTTCACTCACACACACGCACAGTCGCACACACACGCGCACACACACACCGGCACACGGGCCGGACAGCGGGCTGCTTCCACTGCGCTTTCACGTGGAGCCTGCTACGCGGCCCGGAGCGGAGGAGCACGTGCAGCGCGCCGCGCACGTGTTCATGCAGACAGCGGGACGCGGAGCGAACCAAGCCACAAAAATTGGGTTTGCAGGAGAACATTGTGCACTGCTTCTAGATCCGGCCGCGGATGTAACGCTATGGTCCTTCTCGCGAGTGGGTTTGCATCTCGTGTTCACATTCCAGATTAGTGCCCTCTCCTCTAGCGATTAGTTACAATTAATGCATTTTAATCAACCAACGTCTTGATCAACAATTAATCGTTAAGTCGATTAATTGTTGACATCCCTACTAGGAATGCACTGACACAATACTGGTATCAGTTATCGGTGACAATATTGAAAAAACTGGTGGGTTCCAATTATTATTATTCCAATTATAGGCTTCCAAGATATTGATTCAGCTAATATACTTTTTGGTCTATAAATTGGTGTAATACTTATATAATTACTTTAAAGGATAAATAACAGTTACAAAACATATTTCGATCATTTTTTGTATTGAAAGGAAATACATTATATTTTCAGTCTCTGCCCTGGTATCGGTTGATATCAGTTAAAAGAAGATACTTGAAGCCAAATTGTCTACATCAGTATCAGAAGAGAAAAAGCTGGATCGGTGCATCTGTAAAAATAGCACTATGTAATTTCTGTAGTGGGGGATCTGCTACCTGCTTGTCTCCTTGGAGATGCTATTGTTTTGCCAATCATTTTCCATATTATGGCATTAAACATAAGTTTTACATACAACAACAACCTTTTACATACATAGTGCATCTTTGTTATTTCTAGTAGTATATATATAGTGTGTACTGGTATTATCAAATAATATCATAATAAGAAGCAGTAGTCCATGTAGCAGTAGCCGTAGTAGTAATACATTTACAGAACATTTGGAACTTTGTCATCTGCTCCAAACCTCTGCATTCCTGTCTTTTTTTTTTCTTTGGAAACACTAGAGTTAAGTATATTTATTGCAGGTTGGAAGTGACACAATGAGGACAGTTTTGCTTGGGGCCCCAGGTAACTGAACTGTATTGGTTCAAACAGTAACAGTAACAGCAAAAGTATAGCAATTTTGGTTGACCCATTGGTACACACCAGACAAGTGCATCAAATGTCCTCTATAGAAGTACTCTTTAATGAGGTTTTGGGAGTTCTTTTCCGTCCAGAATTTTACCTCAGCATCGCTACACCTCTGCACCAGCTGGCACAGTCTGCTTTGTATGTACAGAGGCCCACACAGAGAGACTGGGGTGCACTAAGGGGGAAGCTATAGCCCAAAATAGAGTGAAGGGTGTGAGAGGACCATGGCCAGACCTACTGTGGAGCGCCTTTGTCAGGGAAAGGCTTAAAGGAGGAGGTATAATCTCATTCAACAGCTACTTCTACTGAGAAATGAGTTCTACACAGTGTAATGGGCTCAAAATAACTGCATTTAGTGATACAAGCAGATATACAATGTGCAGCTAAATGGTTGAAAGTTGTGTGAAAACATTAAGAAAATTTTAAGAAATTACACTGAAATACTTTGTGCTCTGATGATAAGGACAGTTATGCACAACGTAGTTCAAATCAGCTTAACAGAAAAATATAGGCGTTTATAGCTATAGCTGTTTGTTTTCTTTAATTTAAATGTGTATTGCAAATCATTTGTTTACAATTTGAATCTAACTTAATCTGAAATTTACTAATTTGTGGAGAACCCTAGCCAACATGATAACTGAAACACTCAGGTCCCATTCTCTATGATTGAGTGTTAAAGGTCCCATGTTTTAACAGTTTCTGAAAGACATTGAGCCTTCATGACATTCATGACATGCTCTTACAAACACATCTTTACTTAAGGTCTTCTGAGAAACAGCTTTGGCATTCAACAAAATTACAGTAAGTGGAAATAATTTTTTAAAAGAAGAACAATAACACAAAGAGTACTCCACAGAGATTTGGCGGTTTTAGGATATTATAACTCATAACAATAAAAAATATATTTCCAAAATGGTTGCATATGATATATTTTTATATAAAAGCAATATAGAACACAAAAAGAGTGATTACATACATATAATTTCCTTCCTCTCCTTGGATAGCCTCAAATACCACTAAACACTATACAGACTGACAGTGACCCTCCGGAAATCCTCTGTGTCTGAGGATGCTGTTTCATTACAATAAAATACAACACATTACACATTATATTTATGATTATACGTGCATAAAAAGCTGCCCCATCTGTTGCCAAGCTCGCATGAAAAGCCCCGATGTTGTGTATGTAACATGAGAAAATGTCTGTCCAAGCAGCCTCAGACACAATGCCTTTTTGCAGCTGCCATAAAATTACTCTACAGTGACAGGGCTTTCCAATAATCCTTTTGGAGAAAAACTGAAACAACAACCTCTGGCAAAACATGGAAGGGTGAACAATTGAAAACAAATCTTTTCTTTTAAGGGAAAAAACATAATATGTAAGTTGTACAAAAGGTCCAAGTCAGCTTTTCAGAGTGGATTGCAGAAACTATACAAAAGCAGCGCATAAAGGAACTGAGTAAAGTTGGAGGGAAACCAACAATGCAAAGTAAAATACATAACATCCTGTGCTTCACTGGCCTTCACATTGTCCCAGAGCTGTTTCCCTTATGCAGGAATGCAGACTTCATAAACAAAGGTAGTCTGTCACACACTACAGCCTTTCAGATAGTTCACATGTAGTATCACGTGGGCTATGTCAACAAGCATGGGAAAATGCCAAGCCAAACATGTCAGGCATAAAACATGAGGGGATAAGAATGTTCAAAAATACTTGCTGATGAAGAAAATGTTATTTGTATTTTTGATTTTAAAAGTTTAATAGGCAATTTATTAATAGATCACTGTATCTCGAGAGTCTATTTTAGGTCTATTTTTGTTGTTTCTTGTTTTATTGCATGCTACATTTTCCTGCTGTTCTTGATCAGTGCGTTGCAACACTGGAATTTCCCCACTGTGGGACTAATAAAGGCATATCTTATCTTATCTTATCTTATCAGAGTTGGAGAGCACTGTACCGTTCCAATGCAATATCTTTCTCATAGTTTGCCAGGGTAGTATTCAGTTTACAAATACATTTACTTCAGCTTTTTACGTAAACATTTTTGTTACTCTTGCCACTGTGTGTAAACTTGATAATGTTGACAATATGAAATGATTTGAACATGTTTCTTTCACCGCTTTTTCAGTTTTTCAGATTTAGTTTTAAGTCTGTCCTTTGAGAATAGTAGATTTGTGTTTTTTCCAGTTAAACTGACTTAAAACTATATATCATTACAATCACCCTTACATGCAGTTTTTTTTTTTTTTTTTTGAGTACTCTCTTGGACCTGGCTTGCCATGTTTTAGAAGTTAAAACATGACGATTTATACTAGGGATGTCAACAATTAATCGATTAACGGTTAATTGTCGATCAAGACGTTGATCGAACAAAATGCATTAATTGTAATTAATCGCTAATCGCGGACACGCGCGGTCACGAAACAAGGCAACCGCGCACCGCGCTGCGCCAAGCTCGACTCACAGCCGGCCGCAGGCGCCAACGGCACTGCTCAGCAGCCCCGGGTGTACACGCGAGGCGAGATCGAACCGCGGCGCCCGGAATGCATTCCGGGCGCCACGTGGTGGTTTAATCTTGGTTTAGTCCAGATCTAGACCTGGTCGAGTCCTGGTTTAGTCCAGATCCAGTCCAGGTTTAGACCTGGTCTAGACCTGGTTTAGTTCTGGTCTAGACCTGGTTTAGTCCTGGTCTAGTCTCTTATCAGGACAGAACACAATGGTGAAAAAAATGTTTGAAAAAAATAAAATAAATCTGCGAACCGCGATAGAGCGAGGGATTACTGTATTTTGTTATTCAGCATCAATACGTTTGTCTGCTTTTTACTAAGGAATAATTAATTGAGGAATATACAATATAATAATACTATGATATATTTATGACTCAGTGTTATGTATACTATAGCTTATATTCTTAAAGACCCTATTGAAACACTAAAATTCAGGTGAAAAACGCCGCTTATCAGTTAATCGTTAATCGATCGATAAGGTCAATCAACTATCAATTAATGAATTAATCGATAATTTGCATCCCTAATTTATACAATTAACCTCAAAAGAGACTTTATCCGTTTTGGGTCCGGTTTCTAATTCAGTCCACAGAAATCTGCTCTTTGGGATATTGCTCACAGCTCATAATTTTCCTTCTGTGTTCTCTGTCATCGATGACACAAATCAAGACTCTCTTGTTGATACATTGATTTGCTGTCCTTCACTTTGAACTGTTTGCCACTGCACATGACAAAGCACTGATTCATTTCTCAGCCCAAATATCTGCTTTATGGCCAGTCTTGCAGCTTTGGCTCCACACCTGACTTTGTGCTGACAACCATGGAGAGGTTCAGACCAAAGGCACCCCTAATCTCACCCCAATTAAAGCGGAGCATCTGTACACATACCAAGCGGTATGATGCTCCCAGGCAGGGAAATTGCGCAATTGTTAATCCACTTGCGTAGTAGTTGTTGCAGCTGGTCTGTAGTATAAGTAGTAGTATTAGTATTTAAAGGTGCACCGTGTAACCTTTCTTGTAAATCACCTTGTTGCCTCCATGAAGATTATTTAATTGCCAGAAATGTTCAAGACACTATACTAAAGCCACCTTGCCAAATTAGGAGACAGGTGAGTCACAGTATCAAGGTATGACATTTGCGCGTGTAATTGAATAAGTTTATTGCCATACTACTCGCTACTTTTGCAAAACACTTATGTGTTGATTGTTGATGGCTGTACCAGGTTAGTAATTTCTACTACACAATGAGGCCTGGTGGTGGTCATTTTGGTCTGGGTCATACAATTCTGTTATACGGCCTACCGACCCCTGCCTCCCCTCACAGTCAGGAGCGATCATGTGGCCCCCAGAGAAAAATGTTTGGTGACCCCTGTTCTACAGTATGACATTAAACAGCTCTACCTTACATTTATTCAATTACAGGTAGTATTTTATATGTATATAGCTGACTGTGAGCAGCGTTGCCTCTCCACAATATGGTCTGGTCTCTATGAAGATAGAAAGGTTTAATGCGTAAGATTCCAGAGAAAGCAATAACATCTCCATGCAGAAAAGTAACACAATGCACCTTTAAGTGAGTAGTAAGTGCTAGCTGAAGTAACATTACTTTTACAAGAGTACAGAACAACTGCATTGTTACACAGTTTGCAGTCAAGCAGCATCCAACAAAAAATATGTCTTGTTTTGGAACCTTGGACACTGGGGCACTGTTGTTTTTTCTTAAGTGGGAGCAGATTTCTATCTAATCACTAAACTCTGGAGCTGGAGAGCCTGCCGCTGGAATGTCCAAGTCATGGTGCGTACTTTATATAAAGCCTATTGTAGTTCGCTCCAATGGGGGGCTGAGGGGAAACCACTGACAGGCAAAAGCCCATTAGTCCAGTGGCCCCGGGAAGGAGCGCGGCAGTATCTCAAAATGATGAAAACAACTTTTTCAGTCCAATGATATGGGGAGTGAGTACTGAAGAGGGCTGATATCTGGAAACCTCTCCAACTAACCCTGTGGAAAGTATGAAATATAGAACAGGCTGTAGCACATTTATCTTTTATGAAGGCAAGGAAATGCATAGGAGTACAGCAAATCTTAGCATATAGCAAAGCATGAGTGATGATTTCTCTAGTAACTTTGTTCTCATGCAATAATAGGACATAAGATAAATGATGTTCTTTGTAGGGGATGGTTTCCATATTGGAAATTAATTAACTATCGACTTCAGGAGAAGACCACTACCTCACTCACCGGTGAACATCCAGGGGCAGGACATAGAAACTGTGGACAGTTTCAAGTACCTGGGTGTTCACCTCAACAATAAACTGGACTAGTCTCACAACACGGACGCCCTGTACAAGAAGGGCCAAAATCGCCTCCACCTCCTGAGGAGACTGAGGTCCTTTGGAGTGTGCAGGTCTCTGCTCAAGACTTTTTATGACTCTGTGGTGGCCTCTGCTCTCCTCTACGCTGTCGCCTGCTGGGCCCCGAGCAGCACAGAGCAGAACAGGTAGAGACTTAACAAGCTGCTCAGGAGGACCAGCTCTGTCCTGACCTGTCCTCTGGACTCTGTAGAGGAGGTGGCTGAGAGGAGGGTGTTGGCCAAACTTACGTCCATCATGGACGACACCTCTCACCCCCTGTACCAGACTGTAGAGGAGCTGAGCAGCTCCTTCAGCAGCCGACTAAGGCACCCCCAGTGCAAGAAGGAGCGCTACTGCAGATCCTTCATCCCCACCGCCATCAGACTGTACAACTCCACTATAGTCCAAACATGCATTTTTTTCTATATTCTCTTATTTACTTATTTTATTATTATTACTTATCTTGTCTGCATGCACTTTCTTGTTCAAACTTTCTTTTGCACTAAACTGCCTGGAGCTAATGTGGCAAGTGAATTTCTCCTATGTGAGATCAATAAAGTCTTATCTTATCTGGTTGTAAGTCAGATGCCCTACAGGACACTCTCCATGTTTATTTGGGTTTAGGGCCAGGAAGAAGTATGATTATGTCTTTAGTTTTAACTTTGTTCATGTATGCACTGATCGGCTAAGATAACGTGATTTTTCTGACTATTATCCTATGCTATTATGTGCATATGCATCTTTACTGCACCATATGGTTAGCATGATTGCTATACTTCTTTCTCGTGAGACAAGCCAAAAAGCATGACCATGTAATATTTAAAACACAAGTGTGAGAAGTATTCATTCCAGATTTGATATTCACATGAACCACTGCTGCTCTTAGTCATGTATGGACTGGGTGGTCTGTTTACAACTATCTCTCTGAACACTGACTAGTACAGTACATCTGACATGGCTTCTGAATAATATATTAGATTTTTTTATACAATGTTCTGAGACTGACAAAGGGTGTGTTGAGTATTGAGTATTAAATTTCCCCTAGACAGCTCTTTCTTGTGATCAGGTCAAATCAAATATAACCCAGCCACATGTGGTCACAACCCAGTGTGCACTGCCAGTCAAATGTTTGGACTTTTTCTTACTACTTTCTACATTTTATTTTCAGCAAAGCACAAGGTGGGTAATTTGAGTTATTTTAATTTTTTTCTTGGCTATGTAATTCCATATGTAATTCCATTTTACTTCATATATTTAATTCTTCTGTATGTGTATCAAATGTAAAAAGTAGTAAACATGAAAAAACATTGAAAGAGATTGTGTGTCCAAACTTTTGACTGGTAGTCTACTAGGGATGCACCGATGTGAAAATTTTAGCTGATACCGATATCCGATATTGATTTTGCTCTTATCAGCCAATACCGATATTATCCAATACCGATATTTATTTATTTTTAATTCTGAGATAACATTATATACAGACTTAAAATCATTATTTTATTTTCATTTGATTTGCATTTGATTTTTTTTTTCAATTTCAATTTTTTTTTTATAGTGTAACTTTTTTTATAGTGTAACATTGTGTTCTGCTTCCTAATTGGCTAAGGGACCTTTGCCGATTGATGTTTTAGATGGGGGACGCGGGGGGGGCGGGGGGGGGGGGGGGGTCCTGGAACTAGACCAGGACCAGACCGGGACTAGACCAGGACTAAACGAGGACTAAACCAGGTCTAGACCAGGTCTAAACAAGGTCTAAACCTGGACTGGACCCGGACTAAACCTGGACTAAACCACCGCGTGCGGCTCTTTGCCTGGTTTCGTGCGGCCCTTGTGTTCGTTCATGTCGAGGTTTGACGTGCTCGGACTGCGTGCCTCCTCCTCAGGACCGTGGACGCGGTCCCGAGGAGAATGCACGGTTTGGGCACGGGTCTCGTGTTCGTAGCCCCGGGTGGGACGCGCGGTCCCGCGCCGGTCATGCTGCGTTATCAGGGATTTGAGCACGATGAGCGCACGTGTCCACGTGTCCCCCCCCCCCAGGCTTCACTATTAATACATTTTGTTGAAAATCTACGAAAGTTTGAGTGTTTAAACGAGAGAAATGTGAGAAAACGTTAATTCGCGGGATTACTGTACTGACAAATATCGGTCATTAATATCGGCCCACTTTTACACATCGGGCCGATACCGATATGTGCATCCCTATAGTCTACTTTCAGTCAAAACTTGCATGGAATGAGGGAGATGTATTTGGGAGGGCATAAAAGCTATGAAAAAACATTGTGCAAAGAATAAGAATGTACAAGTGGTCGACTAGCAGTGGCAGTAGCAGAAAAATGTTTCTGAAGAGGTGGCACAGGCACCCAAACAACTTAAACCACAGGGAATGAAGCAACATTTAGCTGGAAAACAAAAGCCTCAAATCACCAACATATTGTGGAGATTAGAAAGCAATTGAGAGATAGTCTGCACCCCATATGGTAAGAATATGCACAAAATTTGTCTTGTTTTGATTGCCAATGGTTTCTAATCTGAGATCCAAATTAGTCAAAACAACAAAATATAAGTTTAGTTATATTCAATTTACTCTAATTGCTATTTATTTAGTGTTTACATCAACTCATATTCAGTCACCACACAACTATTACCAGTTCTCTTTTTAAAAAAATGTAATTTGCAAGAGGGCTAATCACCCTGCCACTGCATAATAGTCCCTGTCCACTGTAGGGATAAGACAGCTGAATAGTAGAGGGGGATGGGTAAAAATCATGACTCATTCTAGGTATCAGATCAGAGAACTGATGCTCCAGTTTCTTTATACAGACTGGTGGGAAACACCGTGAGTCAGCCCGGATGAAAAGGCGATGGCATTCCCAGTTCAGACAACAATAAACCCGGGTTTCATTATGCAAATCTCTGGAGTGTTACGGGAAAAGCTGCATTATTGGCGAGCTTATAGAGGACCCTTTACCTGCTTTAGGTGTCAGAGCGGATAAGAAGCTAGAGCCAGTGATTATAGGGATACTGAATGGGGTATTTGCATCGCATTCTATTATACCCCCACTGAGGCATTTCTGGAGTATGTTCAAAACACTTTACTTCTACAATGTGCATGATTTAGTCTGAACAAAAATGTGTGCAATTGTCTGGAAAGAGAGGAGAGGAGGTTGAGCCATCCTTCATCATAATCACAGCATACAACTGCAGCAAATACATCTAAACATTACTTACTAATATTATCAGTTGAAGTAGATATAAATGTACATGGCTGGTTGACTATTAGGGTGCGTATTTGAAAACAACAAAGTCTTTGCACTACAGCTACTTATTCCTACAGCTACCAACTTCCTCTTACTAGTGTAAATATGTGACATGCCACGACAAAACCCGCTACAACTCGGGATTTGTGAAAACGAGAAAATTGCATTTGAAGCAGGGTTTTTTTTCAAAATTTGTGATTTTTTTTTTGCAGAATGTGCTAGTTGAGAGCATGAAGAAGCCCCTCCATGTTTCAGATAACAGCATTGGCTAGTTTCAAAGCATACATTTTGGCTTTGAAGTTGGCTTGTTTTTCAGAAAGAAACGGGGCGTGTGTAAATTACCATAATTACCCACGCTGGCGCAACTGTCCATTCATGTGACGATTAGCTCTGTTTTGTTTTCGCCTGTTCGCCAATCAGCTGTGAGCAGCTTGTGAATATTTACGCTGCATTTCAAGAGAATAAGGACAGTAAAAATTGACTGTAAATGCTACTTTGACATGGGACACGTTCGGGACACATCCGTTTCTCCGGAGCTCATGTACAGAATGCGGTCGGATACTTTAGCTGCCAAAAGACCGTGTAATTATCGGACAACGCGGCAAACTGTAGTTACATCGGAGGTGACCGCGTTCTCTTTCTTAAGGGGTGAGTCATATTATTATATTATTTCTGCATCAAAGGGAGATATTTAGCTGGGCCTTGTGTCAACATTAGAGTGTGTGTACGTGTGTGTATGTGTGTGTACAGGATTAAACCAGGACTAAACCAGGACTAAACAGGACTAAAACAGGACTAAAACAGGACCAAACCAGGACTAAACAGGACTAAACTAGGACTAAAACAGGACTAAATCGGGACCAAACCAGGACTAAATCAGGACTAAACCATAACTAAACCAGTATTTAATTGAACTAAACCAGTATAATACATTTCATATTGTACTGTATTAAATTGACAATACAGGTGACTTTGACTTAACATATTATCCTGAGTATTATTAAATTATTGAATGATTATATGGACTTTTTGTTATAAAAGCACAAAGTACCTTCTAATTCTGACCTGCCCTGAAGGCTAACACCACAGTGATAGATGATCTGCAGGGGGAGGGCTTAGCTTAATGTCATGCAAATGAGCTCTGAAGGCCTGGAGTTTGAGAATCTTTAAAGGGACAGTGTGTAAGATTTTTACCTGTTAATTACTGAAATTGAAGATACCCATTCAAAAATACATTGTTTTCCAAGCCTTTTCACTTCCATCATGAAATCAAAGTATTCTTTTGGACTTAGATATAGTCACATAAAAGGGGGATCTTCCCCATATAGAGGCAGCCATAATGGATATAACACGTATTTTGGACTAAATTGTTTTACTGGATTTTATTCGCTGGATCCTTATGGACAGATTGAGACCAAGTTTATGATGAAATACAGAGTTTGACCTGTGCAAAGCCTTCAAAGGTAAGCTAAGTAAGCTAAGTTTTGTGCTTTTCTGTATAAAAGCCCCATGTGCTCGGGGAGTGATTGTTTTACAGGGAAATGAATTGCATAGTCAAAAAGAGGAGACTGTAAGGTTTCATTTGATGTGTAGATTGTCATGAATCATGATCGGGATTGTGTGTTTTCATGCGAAAAGAAAAAAAAAAAGTGAACGGGGGACCGTTTTATGTATACAGCGGTGCGCGGTTCGTGCGCGGGCACGCGCGATGTCGGCGGTACGTCGCGTCCGGGTGACCCTCGAGGTCTGCCGTAGCCAAAAGAGGAAGTGGAATAGCTAGTAACCACCTATGCGCCACGAATCCTACACACTGTCCCTTTAAGGCAGCTTTTCTCAGCTCGTCGTTTTCAGAATGTGCTGCTTTCAAATGGCCACGAATTCTTCACATGTTCTCAGATTTCCATGTGTAAGGCATCGTTGGAAAGCTTAGAATCTACACTTTCAGAATCTGTGGGACGACTTGTGTCTGCTCTTCCTGTGGCCGGTCACATATTTAACACATATTAAATGTTTTAATTATGTTTGGTATATATAATTGTTAGTTTTATCTTAACTGGTAAGGTGTTAATAAATATTTAAATCTAATAATATTATTGTGTGTTGTGTCTCCATACTTCTACATACACCTTTTTGCTGGGCTAGGGGTTAAAGTATGGGTAAAGGTCTGTAAAGTTTGATTAAGGTAATGGTTAGCTATAAGCTGACCAAATACAGAGTCAAGTCTCAGTTCTTGGAGACACTTAGAAAGACCTAAAAACTTCACATTGAATATTAACCCAGAAAATAAAAATTTAAAAAAGTTGTAACATGTATTTTGTGTGATTTACTGCATAACAAACTAGAGTAGATGTTTTGAGTAGGTGTTTTGTCTTCACTATCCAATGTTTTAACGTATGTGTTTGCAATTCAAAAGGCACATTTCTGCCTAGTTTACAGAAGCCCCATTAGCCAGGCATGTTCCAAAACCATGCAACAATTAAAGTAGTGCTGTCTGCCAGGGACCAATGAAAGATCTCCCAACTGCCAACAGCTCATTCTTCACAGCAGCCAAACACCAACCCAGGCCAAGAGATGGAACTAGTGCAAAGATAAATCTCCACATTAACAGAAAGGCAAGGCTATTTGTTATGATGCCGCAACATTTTCACAATTGCTTCCA
The DNA here is from genome assembly GCA_036785185.1 of Paratrypauchen microcephalus. Lineage (NCBI taxonomy): Eukaryota > Metazoa > Chordata > Actinopteri > Gobiiformes > Gobiidae > Paratrypauchen > Paratrypauchen microcephalus. The sequence continues at coordinate 189,231 of JAVJIX010000090.1, read as the reverse complement.
TATGCAGCCCAACCCCTAAACAATATGTCAATCTCACACTGACATTTGAGACTAGAGGCTGAACATGCATTGCTCACATATATAATTGATGCAGTGTGTTAGCAATAGAAACAAAAGTATGTGATGTTCTAATTTGAGAAAGAAGCACCAGAGGCAATAGAGCTTCAATGAATCTGTAGCAGCCCACATAGGCAATAAACCATGCTATTGCTCTAACAACCCACTTACCCATAAGACATTAACACAGGCTTTTACTTAAAGCCTACTTGCCCCTTATTTAACCAAAAACCCTTACATCCTGCACATTTACAACTCAGCATTAAAGGATAGTTCATTGTTTTTTTATGTAAATCTGTATGGTATCCCCTTCAGCAGTGTCGTGCATTAACACTGGCTTACCCCTGACAGTGTCCTCTGAGCCGAGTTCTGCCCCGGTTCTGGCCCTGACGAATAACAAATATTGTTTTTCTTCTCAAAACAATATTTGTCCAAAAAGTGATATATTTGCATCACAAAACAGTTGCACACGAAAAGTCAGCAGTCTAAATAGCTTGATGCTATTTTCTCTCGAGTCGTATCACTGCGCGCCTGTTATTATTAGCCTGTTTACACATCGCCACTTACAAGTGAACAGGATAACAATACTAACAGGCGCGCAGTGATACAACTCGAGAGAAAATAGCACCAAGCGATTTAGACTGCTGACTTTTTCGTGGGCAACTGTTTTGTGACGCAAATATATCACTTTTTGGACAAATATTGTTTTGAGAAGAAAAACAAGCTTTATTAACTGTCCCCGCTAACTTGCCGGACCTACTTTCGTCAGCGCCAGAACCGGGGCAGACCTCGGCTCAGAGGACACTGTCAGGGGTATGCCAGTGTTAATGCACAACACTGCTGAAGGGAATGCCATACAGATTCACATAAACTCGAACTATCCCTTTAAGGCACAAATTATTATGAATGTTTTTCAACCATTCAAATATAATTCCTGCCTAAATCTTTGAAGAGAGTCATTCTCTGCATAGGTATCTCTTTGTTCTTTATTCTCACTGGGGACACAGAATGTTCAGTCCAGTCACAGTTGTACTGAAGTTTGTGGCAGATTTCTCTTGGCTATAGCCTTTTTCCCATGCTCCTCTGAGAGCAAAAGGAAGTTTCAGCTCTACAGAGAGCCTGACCCACTTCAGAACTTCACAGCACAATACTGCGGTGCTGCTGCTGGTAAAGTTATAAAAGCCAAATATATATGTACAGCAAAGGAAATTGTAGAAATTGTATAAGCTCTTTAACATGTTACTATGAGTGTGGCATCTGCAGTAAACACAGCAGAGAAAACCTACTTAGCTCTATCTTTGCAAGTGCAGCTCCTCTCTGGAGAAAATATGGTGAAAGGCTTGTTCTGCAGCACCTGCTCCAGACACCTCTGAACCTCAGAGGCCTGTCCCAGCTCTGGTCAAACGCAGCACAGCTAATTCTGACTTTCACATGACCTTTGATAATGTGGACTGTAGAAGCAGACCCCAGACAAATGCCAAACTCAAGAGGGAATGTATTCAAAGGATTCTAAGGCTTCTGAAAGCGCTGCCCAAGTACAGGAGAAGTTAATTATATTTCCTGGTCATTCTGGACACAGAAGACAGAGCACTTGTTTACTCCACAGCACAGAGAGGGCATGGTGCCAGTCATGCTGCCTGTGAGCCTCAGATTGCACAGTGGATGGAGGCCTGTCATTCTGAGGCGTGTGTGCGTGTGCCTGCTGTGATTTCCATACCGCTCTGTGGCAGGGGACACAATGCTCTCGTCTGAAGGCAGTCCCACACATTTGGACAGCCGCACTCAGCTCCTGCAGAGCTGCCACACTGATCATCAGTTATAGAGAGAATTATTTAAAACCTCAAGAGTGCAGGTAATCTGTCACACACAACAGGCAGGATATATTTGTAGGGATGCTTGATTATCTAGTAATTATAATCACGACTATTTGGCTCATAATTGAAATCACGATTACTTACAAACAATCACTTTATATATATATACTTTATGTCTTAACGCATGCAGAGGAAGAGGTGATGGGAGAATGACCGAGCCAAGATCCTGTGGGACCTCCACATACAGACTGACCAACCAGACATAGTGGTGGTGGATAAGCAACAGAACAAAGTTGTGGTGGTGGACATTGCAATACCAAGCGATGGTAACATCAGGAAAAAGGAACACAAGAAACTAGAGAAATACCAGGAAGAGCTGGAGAAGGCCTAGAAGGTGAACGCATCAGTGGTGCCCGTGGTGATCAGAGCCCTCGTGGCTGTAACCCTCAAACTGGAGGAGTGGCTACAGCAGATCCCAAGAAAATCATCAGACATCTCAATCCAGAAAAGTGCAGTACTAGGAACAGCAAAGATACTACACCTCTCAAGCTCCCAGGCCTCTGGTAGAGGACCTGAGCTGGATGAGGATGAGACAGACCAACCACCGTGGAAGGTGAGGAACACACAAACACACACACACACACACACACACATATATACACGCACACACGCACGCACACACACACACACACACACACACACAATATTGGCCATTTGATGTTATTAGTAATGTAACTTTTGGATTTTCTTTGCAGATTTTCTCCACAATCCATTATACAATGAACCTTTTATATAATATGTTATATAATATTTATAATTTGATTTACTGTAATGGCTTTTAATGAAACAAGAAAAACAAGAGTATCTTGAGAAGCTGGTGAACAGTGATCAAGAGTCAAGTACATAGATAGCCATATAATACAGACTGACATAAACAAAGAGACTTAATTAACCCTCTTAATAAATACATAATACCATCTTTTTAATCTCATTATCAATAATTAAGTGTCCTATTTCCAACCTCCCCCTTTGTTACACTGCTCAAGCATAATAGCCTGCTCTTTCGCTTTTAGAGGTAATTATAGAAGCTAGTTAAAGCCCATACTTTTATGTTCACCATTAGCAATAGAAGACCATAGCGAAGTCTTGGTGAAGTCAAAACATGAGTGGCGTGAGAACATGGAGGTCCAGGCCATGGCAGCACTTAGCCTGGTCTCCTGTGACTTCTGCCTTAAAGAGAAGTAATGCTGAGAAGAAAGCACAAGGAGCCCATTGATAACATGCTCCGGGAGGCAGCTCCTGACATGAGAAGGCTTAATTAGCACCAGTGTTTCCGAGACTTCACACGTAAAGGGAAGAAACCAAAGTGACAGAGCAGAGCCGTGGAGGTGGGTTATGGATAGGGCTGTGCAAAAGTAGAGTTACTGCAAAGGTGTACAAAATACTGAAAGGGTAATTTAGGAAAATATGTGAGGAAAAAAAACTTAAACATATTTTAACAAGAAGTAAACAAAATGCATCACTAAAACACCTAAAAAAAAGTCAAGATTCAAAGCTTTTATTGTCATATGCACAGTAAAGAAACACTGAGTGCGTGCACTTGGTAGGATCGGATTAGGATTGGATTTCTCCCGTTACTCAGCGGGTGGTCTGTCGTCCAATCCGTGTGCACATGAAGCTCACGCAATCGGATTCAGGTCAGCGACCTGGCCCGCTCCGCAACGCTATGTGGCGCTGTAGTCCAACTACTTCCGGGTGATGACTGCTCAATATAAAAACACAACACAACTCTGACGTGCGAGGAGTTTGACGGAGCAGCATTCGTGTACGTGATGTGCATTCTGCAGAACTTGGTTGTTCGTATGAACGAAAAAACTGCATTTTTGGTTTCGTTAATACGACACAAACTGTGTCGTCGGCGTTTGATATTACAAGCAATCGATGACAACGAAAATTACGAGGATTGGGACCTATACCGCACACCATTGTTTTAATCATGTTCTGCCTTTTTGATTTTTGTTGCTTGCATCTTTTGTGCCACAAATAAAGGCATTAAATTTGTAGCTATGGGTTTATCGTTCATTTATGTAAGGTCTGGGGTAATGAAATCACACTTTCATTTTGTATGTCTTTGTAATGCTTAGCTTAAATTCTGTAGTCTCTTCCACTCTCTATGTGGGTGGACTCTTTGGTCCTGTCTGAGTGAACAACTTAAAAGTAAATGTCCACACTGATTTGTAATATTTACAAGTTATACAACAGTTTAAAAAAACACACTCTCTTCTGATACTATAAGGTCACAATAGATAACTCAAAATGTTTGTAAAAGTGCCCTGTGCGTTATTTCAAAAGTTCAAAACTCCATGCACAGCTTCCAGGTGCTGGTAACAACAGGAACATTGAATAATTCCAGAAAAGACGAAATTTACCGCACACTCGCTTGACTTTGCTCTTAGCCCAATAAAGGAATAAGAGTAAACAACGCGTTTCGATTTTACCTGGCAAAACGAGTTGTTTGCTCTAAGCCCAATAAAGGAATAAGAGTAAAGTTAAGCGAGTGTGCGGTAAATTTCTTATTTTCTGGAATTGCCCTGTGCGTTATGTTCATAGTCCGGAAATGGTGGAAGATGGGGTTTGTTGGTGCCGTGAAGGAACGCTGTCCTGAGCCATCTGGTTGTGGGGTGGAGGACAGCTGTCGGATACGGGAAGAGCTCTTTCAGTATTTCGCAGTGCGGGCAAGTTGTACGGTCTTGACTGCTCTCCCGTTGTTCTTCTTGGCTGTGGCATACGCCGCCCTGGCGTTTTTCCATTTAATTTTGATTTGCTCAGGCGTCCGATCAAACCCTGCTTGCTCCATCTTCAACGCCATCTTCTGATAAAGACTAGCGTTTCATGTCCGCCGTCCGTCCATAAATTTTAAAATGTTTAGCTCGCGCACCTGGTGCAGCATGAACTCCGTTTCTTCATCTGTTCAGTAGTGCAAGCTTGTTGCTTTCTTCGCTGCCATGTTTTCGTCTGAAAGTCCTGCAATTACAATCACTACTTATGATGCCGTCGGCACCTCCTACCACTCTTACCATTTCCAGGTGAAATTCCTGAAATTCCTGCTCATATGCGCAGTACGCCAATCCGATCCAAAATCGTGCACATGGCGACGCCAAGCGGATTGCTATCGGCCTAAGCCAGGGGTTCCACTCGGATTGGGGAAACCAATCCCAATCCAATCCGTTGCCTGTGCACATGCAACCGATACGATCCCAATCCGTTTGCAATCGGTTTGGACTTTTCCATGTGCATGCAGTGACAGTTCCCTGTACAATGAAATTCTTACTTTGCTGCCCACCCTAGATGCCAAGAGCATGCAAAAATTAAAATAGAAAAATAAGATGAAGAGAAGCACGTCTAATATTTTTGAGGACCACTGTGAGTTTCAGTTAGAGCAGGGTTATTTCATTAATTTATCCCAATTTCATTTTTTTTTCTAATATGAAAAATGTTCCAAAGATTGCCTTTAACTTTCTTTTTATTTCCACTGAATCAAGCAAGCGTGCCACCTCTAGAAAGTTGCATACTGCGCCTTTATAAAGTGATATTTCTGATATTCCATTTGTCAAATTCTTCAACTAACAACTTCAACTAAAGACAGATTTCAGCAGATTTTTGTTGTATTGTCTGCTGATTATTCTATACGATACAGTAATCCCTCGTTTATCGCCGGGGTTAGGTTCCAGAAATAACCCGCAATAAGAGAAATCCGCGAAGTAGGACAACTTTATATTTTACAATTATTCTACATGTTTTAAGGCTGTAAATGCCTCACCACACACATTATACGCTTTTCTCAGACTGGAATTAACCTTTTCTCACATTTCTCTCTCGTTTAAACACTCAAACTTTCATAGATTTTCAACAAAATGTATTAATAGTGAAGCGTGGGGGAGACACGGCTCCGGAAGCCCCGCCGAACGCGCGAGGGGAGCAGAGACATGAGTCACTGGATCCGCAGGAAGCACCGCACTCATCCAACGGCACTGCCACGTCCCGGGATGCGACGCACACCAACCCCTTGGAGAAGTGCGCGACACGTGCACCCCTCATCGTGGTCAAATGACAGAGCAGCACGACCGGCCCAAGGCCGCGCGTACCCCGGGGCTGCGAGCACGAGATTGAACCGCGGTGCCCGGACCGCGTCCTCTCAGCCCAAGCCACAAACCAGCCGCACAAAACCAGCAAAGAGCGGAACGTGGTGGTTTAATCCTGGTTTAGACCTGGTCTAGTCCACGTTTAGTCCAGATCTAGACCTGGTCCAGTCCTGGATTAGTCCAGGTCCAGTCCAGGTTTAGACCTGGTTTAGACCTGGTCTAGACCTGGTTTAGTTCTGGTCTAGACCTGGTTTAGTCCAGATGTAGTCCTGGTCTAGTCCTGGTCTCAAACACCTGAAGCTGCTGCTGGCCACTCCTCTGTGGGACAAACACCGCCCCTTCCCCATCAAGCACACTGATGAAGAGCCCTAAAAGCACAAGGGCAGCTTTAGTGGATTAGCCCTCTCTTAACAGTACTAGAATATGATGGAAAGAATTTGAGAACTCGAGGAGGTCTATGTCAACCAGACAGGTCCTATTTGCTTAACATTGAGTACTGTGTAGCTTTAGTTTTCCCCATGTACACAGACATTTAACAATCTGTGTATAAATTAAATTATTTGAGGATGTAATAAACTCCTTGAGTTTAGGTTACCATATTATAATAAACAGAAATGTTGCTGATTTTATCCACATGGTCACTAACGTGTACAAAACTTCTTCAAGTCCAACACTTGATGAGAAAGAATTTGAAGGGGCAAAGGTAGTCTATTGGACAATATTTACATATATAATTTATTTTGGATCAACAATATTTACAGTTTGTCATACTTAAACCCTAAACATTTTAATGCAGAAACACTATTACTGTACGGAAGTGTGAAATATGAAGTCAGATTAAGTAGAGAAAATGTAGTTACTTTCATGTCGACAGCTATGCCATATAGTAAGCCCATTATTGCAAGGGAGCAGAGCAGCCCCAAAGCTTGCAGTGAGTTGAAAGAGTGGACTGGCCGTTGATGACCCAGTGGTGGGTAAAATGGCCTGACAAGGCTTTGCACTTCATTAGAATGCAGTTCGAACTCTGCTGGTACTAACACACAATAGCAGCAGTTATGGCTCCAGTCCAGCAAATAGTGGAGAGTGAAAAGAAAGTCCAAACCACTGTACACCCACTGGCCTTCAGGCTAAGACAGCCCCTGAGACAGAGAGAGAACCTACACTGCACTGTAGCTGGGGAACCAAACATGCACACACACAAACATTATGCTAACCAGTGGCAAGAGTTCAGGCAACGCAACCGCACAAGTTCAGATAAATGTGTTTTGGCTCCTTGTTACACACACAATAGTGTGAATAGTTCATACAATAGCTGCTTCCACATATTGAGCTGCCTGCCACATGCTATTACATATGAAGGCCCATCATTGTTGTCATCTTATGTTTTCAGCCTATTCCCATAAGGTCCCACTGGGGAACAATGGGGAGATGCCCCTCCTAGCACGTTCTTCTGTAGCCCTATTGAAGTGTGTAATGAACCTCTCCTGCATGCATGCTTTGCTGGCTGCTGTTGGGGCTATTGGGGCTCCCCGAAAAATCTCACCCCATCACACCCCTTTAGTTAATGTGTGGGGAATGCGTAATAGGCTGTGAAGTGGAGGGTGCAGCAGTGTTGATTGGAGCCAAGGGGGTGTAAGAGATGAGTGGACAGGTGCCAGCCATCTGAGGAGGTGATGTACTTAACACTGAGGGCAGGGCTGTGAGGGTTTACACGCCTGAGCCTGTGGTGTGGCCTTTAGCAGGTGCCAGTGCTCTGTTACGGCAGCCATGCCAGAGCCGAGCTGGTGAAAGGGCACTGAAAGAGCAAGTGATTTTTTTTTCTCTTTTTTCTCTTTTTTTTCAGAAAGTTGTTAAAAGGTTAAAGCTGCACTGTGTATCCTTTCCTTTCTGGTAGCGGATCCCCCCGATCTGCTTGTCTCCTTGGTGATTGTTTGTGGTTATTGTTTTGCCTGGGATGTTCCACAGTAAACTATAGAGCTAGCAGGTTTTATACATAATAAGATAAGACATGATATTTTGGTGTTTACAAAGCCATTAAATAATTGCAATTTGCTAATTACAACCATTCAAATTGTAATTTCGATTCGATTGTGAGCATTACTATGAATGGAACGCTGTTACATGGACAAAACCATGCTAACGGCATATGCATAGGCAACTAATATATATCGTACAGTGCACCAGTTTCTTAAAAAATCAATTCTATCATCCAATATTACGTCAATCCATAAATCTTAGATGGAGAATCAAAACATGAGCGGAAGAGGGCTGGTCTAAAGCCTGCATTGCCACATGACGCTGTAATCAGACTGGAGCGAGCCACAGGGATCTTAAAGAGCCGTCATTTGGAGTCATTAATCCTAAAAGACCACAGCAGACAGGTGCAATGATGGACGAGTGATCATGTCTGCATCCTCATGCTTCCTCTCTCTGACCCACACACAGGAAGTGGGCTAATCCCGTAAAAGAAAGTTATAGACCAAATAAGCCAAAGCCACTCCTCCTTCCCCAGCCTATGGTACGATGTGCATGTACTGGAGGGGGTATGTGAGAGAATGAGAAGAGTAAAGAGGCATTTGTTCTTGAATTTCTGCTTGAAGAAAGCTTTATGGAGACTTTGACCTCCACCTTAGGGGCAAAGAGAGGTCCCCAGCTGCAGGAGAGAAGAGGTGGTCTTTATGCATATGTGCCCGGCCACAGAAAAAACAGACACAAGTCATCCCGGAGGCGTTTTGAGTTATTCACAGATTCTGAAAGTGTAGATTCTAAGCTTTCCAACGATGCCTTACACATGGAAATCTGAAAACATTTGAAGAATTTGTGGCCACTTGAATGTGGCACATCTGAAAATAATGAGCTGAGAAAAGCTTCTCTAAGTCCAGGCCTTCAGAGCTTATTTGCAGGACATTAAACTAAGCCCACCCCCATCACTGACTATAACTGTGGTGTGGTGTTGGCCAGAATTAGTAGGTACTTTGTTAAAATGGAAATGCTTTTATAACAAAAAAGTCCATATAATCATTCAGTAATTCAATAATACACAGGATAATATGTTAAGTCAAAGTCATCTGTATTGTAATTTAACTAGGGCTGTCACTTTAACGCGTTAATTAGATTAATTAATTACACTGCTATTTAACGCATTATAAAAATTAACGCAATTAATTATGAGCGCAATTCAATGCGCGCGCATTTTTAATTTGGCGTGCGGGGCCTTTGAACGGCGAGTTTATTTATAAAAATGTGACGGAGCAGATCCGTTTCCAAGCCCCCTGTCCTGTCCCCGCGGAGAGCACGTGAAGACGCCGGGGAGAGCACGTGAAGACGCGCGCGTCCGTTTCCGTATCTGCGCGCTGAACCCCTTTCAATTCCCCATAACCTCTCCAGTGTGTTCTGCCGTGACTAAGGGTGCACACTTAAGAAGCGTTAGTTTTGCCCATCCAAATCACGCTATCATTTGCTCACCCCGCGGTGCCGCCGCCTCCTCCCTCCTCCTCCGTGCGATGGTCCGGACACATCCCCGTGTTCCGGGGGTCAGGTGAGCCATGAGTAATTTACACGGGCAATTATTTGTATTCTCTGTATATTTGAAGCTGTGTATATTATTTATTGACATTGCATGAAAGCTACTGTACGTGCTCACGTACACCAGTAATATTCACCATTTAATAGGCTAGTGGAATGGTGTAAATGAGCTTTCGAATGAATGTTACGTAATGTGGGAGGTGAATGGGGGTGTACAGCAGTCTTGTCTTGGTTACACTGGAGGTAACGTGCACTGAAAGAGTGAAAGACTGAAAGACTTAAAAGGGAAGTGCGTGAAGAGTCCCTCAGTCATCCAGGTAGAATCCATGATAAGAGAGAAATTCAATTTGTCAACTGGACAAAGTTTGTTTGGTCGAAAACGTTTCGCCGCTCATCCGAGAGGCTTCGTCAGTTCTGGTTCTAGTGCTGGTTAGACCCTGTTTAGAACCAGAACTGACGAAGCCTCTCGGATGAGCAGCGAAACGTTTTCGACCAAACAAACTTTGTCCAGGTGACAAATTGAATTTCTCCTTTTATCTTTTAAAGGGGAAGTCTGCATTCTTTTCACTGTACCACTATAAATCACACCTTTTTTGCACTGTGGGAAAGCACAATAAACCACCTAAAAAAATTATTTTAAAAAAATGCGATTAATTAGATTAATTAATTACAAATCCTGTAATTAATTAGATTAATTTTTTTAATCGCCTGACAGCACTAAATTTAACACAATACAAAATACTGTATAGGACACTACACACACACACACACACACACACACCTTAGTCCTGTTTTAGTCCTGGTTTAGTCCTGTTTTAGTCCTGTTTTAGTCGTGTTTTAGTCCTGTTTTAGTCCTGTTTAGTCCTGGTTTAGTCCTCCATTGTAACTAGTTTGGCGTGTTGTCCGATAATTTGCGTATCTCCACGTGTATGTGCGTACTGCGTATATCTACTGCCTTTAGTCAGCTAAATTCTCCGACCGCACTCTGTACACGAGCTCCGGAGAAACGGACGTGTCCCGAACGTGTCCTGTATCCCGTCAAAGTAGTACAGTCCATTTGCACTGTTGTTATTCTCTTGAAATGAAATGTAAATATCCACGAGCTGCTCACAGCTGATAGGCGAACAGGCAAAAATACAACGGCGCTACTCGGAACATGATTGGCAGGAGCGCGAGCGTGGGTAATTATGGTGATTTATGCACGCCTCGTTTCTTTCTGAAAAACAAGCCAATTGGAAATACAAAATGTATGTTTTTAACGCAACTAATGCTGTTATCTGAAACCTGTTTCAGATCATGAAGAGTGGCTTCTTCATGATCTCAAATTGCACATTCTGCAAAAAAATGAAAATCACAAATTTTGGAAAAAAAAACTTTAAATGCGATTATCTCGGTTTCACGAATGCCAAGTTATAGCGGGTTTTCTCATGGTGGGTCACATATGTTGAATGTCAATGTCAAAGACATTCAATTCAATGTATTTTTTTAGTACAAATATTTACTGCCATGTATTTATGTCAATTCTTTTCACATATTCACTTATGACATTGTAGGTTACAACAAGGGCTGTCAAAAATATCATAACTATAAGACCACATAGACTAGCATGCACCCATGGACCACTATGGAACCTACCTGGACGATTGAGGGATTACACCAATATACCATCACATGGTAAGAAAGTACTATTATTTTATGTTGAAAATCACATTCTATTGTCTAAAGAAAAAGTGTTTTTTATTATGATTGTGATATCAGAATCGGTCTATGTCTATTTCTATCGAAAAGTTTCGTATTGTGACAACACTATTACAAACTGCTTATTCTACACCAGCATCTTAAGTTTCACTTGCACTTTCATTTACATTTTGTTCTACACAGCATGATCCAAAGCTACAGTAGATTTACAGACTAGAGTAAGAATAGAGAATAGTTTATCTTAATCCTAAAGGCATCCATCAATATTGTAAAAGATACTTCAGGTCTTTACTCCAATACAAATCCATTCTGTCAATATTGCACACGAATAGCCACTGGCCAGTTAGAGCAGAGACTAATATATACTAATATGTACTAATATATAAAAAAGGTAGTATAAAATAAATAGGAAAAAATAGCTTTTACTTCCCCATGGGTCATTAATCACTGTTTAGAAAAACTCTGCACTATTTATTGTTGGAGGTTATGCAAAAATGTCACATCTGCAACTTTAATCGTTGCACAGGAATACAGGAATACCAATTACAGCAGTGATACATGCAAACACAATTATATGCACAAGGAAAACAATCTTACATTTTCAGCCAGCCGAGCAAGTTTGTTCATTAGGAATGGTGGGCTGCTTTTCTTTGCACAGTGAAATTTGCTTGTGTGGTGCAAAATATGTTCATCTAAATCAATCAAACTGCATTTGTTTTGACAACATCTGTTTATGAAGTAATTGACTTAAATAACTTAAAAGAATAAAACTGGTAAGTTGTAATGGCTATTATGTAGTAAGATTTAAGCATTTGCAGTAGTAGATGTAGTAATACTAGTGACATAGACTTAGACAAACTTTATTGATCTACAAGGGAAATTAGTTAACAAGGCAAATTATTTATTTATTTATAATTATTTATATGGTAACAGTTGTAGAGTTTGTACAGCAGATATAGCAAGTAGGACAGCTTCTTCAGTGAGCTTTTGAATGTTAAACTATGGGCATACAGGGTTATCAAAATATATATATATATTGCTTGTGTATTAAAAATGAAAATGTAATTTTGAATAAAGATTATATATTTCGGAAATATTTCAATATTTCTGTTTGTGGATAAATTGTCCGATGCTCAAACTAAAATTTAAAGACATGTTTTAGCACATTCATGTTGCACTGACTATCATCAGAATATCGTGAAAGAGTTAATCCATAAAGAAATCGAGACATCAGTATCTCCCATCCCTACCAGAAGCTATACTATTCTTCCTGTGTTGACCTGGTTAGCATGTCCCACAAGTCTTTTCTCCCTTCTCCGAGGCTGGCACCAGCTTATCTCAGCCATCCAAAACAAATTGCTCTTACAGCCATTTCCCAGAGGCACAGGTAGGATGTTGTTTATTGGACAGACCTATGAACCACACTCTTCTAAACAGGACTGGCCCTGTCACTATAGCCTGCGGACAAACACTCAGCAAATAAACTGGGGATCCAACTGATGACCTTATTCAGTCGCTGGTCAGTGGGTTTGTGGAGACAGACAGGCTACACACTTTAAGTCCATGTATAAAAAGCTAAAAAGCAGTGGCAGCAAAAGTATACCTGATTTCACATTTGTGGGTTTCAGTATGATCAAAAATGAAGACAAATGCCATGGCGATTAACAATTCAAAATAAGCAAATATTAGCCTATATCTTTTGAAAATCCTCAAAATGTAACGGGAAGCTGAAATCCATGAGTAGGCTGGATGCATACACAATTGTTGCACATAGCCATATTATCCTGTAATTAGTCACATTCTTTCCGTAATTAGCTTTGTTTGACACTGAGTTTATATCCCAATTATCATGTTATATTATTTACTATTGATTGTATTCAGGAAAAATAAAATCAAAATAGGACAAGAAACAATAATATTGTTTATCGTGATAAAAAGGGTAGCCAATAATTGTTCATAGGACATTTTATATAATCATAATAATTGCCAACAAAGACAATTGACATTATATCACCAAAATTTGTAGAAAAATCCATGCTTATCCTAGCCTGGGAATTCCCAGGCCGCTTCCGTTCGTTTCGAACTGGAAGGCGGCCTGGAAACTCGTCCAAGCGAGAGTCCCAGATTTAGGGCCCCAATCAGAGAGCGGGGGAGGTGTGGCAAGACGGTGACGCGTACTACATGACAAACGGAAGCTTGTAGTTTGAACTGACAACTGACATGATTGGCTATGGACTTACGTATACGCTCAATGATAGACATTCATAACGCCCAATAAACGGCCGTTGGCAATCGCTAACCACACCTCCGCTACGGGATTTTTCGAAGCGAGTTTCCAGACCCATATCTCACTTGTGATATGGTCAGGTGTTAACCAGACTATGCTTATCCATCATGATCTCCGCGAGATCATGATTGCTTTCACTTATAACAAAGTACAATTATATAAAAGTTGTTTAAACATGCAGCTTATTCAGAACATTAAAATTATAATTACTAATATCCATAACATTGTTAAACTGTCAGCAACTTTAATAATTAACGTGATATCATCATTAATTGTAATTATTTTGGTAATGATAATAATGGCACCTACAACAAAACCTACTCAATTGTCTTAACAAAATGTACTATTAAGGTTACTGAATGTCAACCATCTGCACCAGCTGAATCTTAACCTGTCAGATGGAACAGGCTAAAGAAAACCCTGCAAGACATTAGCTCATTAATGTGCTGCTCCTCTGAAACCTAAACACATTGTTACAGAGGAATCCATCTCTCCATCACCTGCTCTTTCACCAGCCCTGTCATTTACAGCCACTCAGCCTCTCCTAATTCAATCAGTGATGACGTGTGCTGAGGCAGGAGCTTTAGAATATTGCCTCTGGTACAGCACAGAACCGACGTCGGTCACGGTGATGATAGTGCAAATGGGTTCAGACAGATACAGGGGATGGAAGGGAAAGAAAGAAGGGGTTTGATCCTGCATGTTATAGACTGAGAGCGCAGGGGGAATACACATAAAAAATAGATGTACAGATAGTAGGGATTGGCGATATGGCAATAAAATACCAAACTGTGATCTCACCCCATGACAATATGGTATTTTGGTGTTTCTCTTTTTAATCCAGCTGTCTGTTCAAAAACAGACCACCTACTCCGCCTATTGGTCAGCCTTCATCTGAGTGAGTGACAGGTGGATTAAACCAATTACGGAGAAGTGTGAACTCTCAGAAGAAGCAGATGGCTATAGATACCCCATGATGACATATATAAATATATTAACTACAATAAAAATAAAAATCATAACATCAGCCTTAAAAATCATATGATTTTTCTTTTGTTTGGCATATTTTCACTGATTATGACATGTTTTAACCAATTTGTTACAACAATAATAAAAAAGACTGTGTAGCAATGGAACATTTTCATGACAAAAACAAAACAATATTATGTCTGACTGCTTTCCTAGTCTGGCAGAGCTTCTATCTATTAAAGCACAATTATTCCCATGAAAAGAAAACACATTTTAGTCATTTCAACACACTGCTCTTTACTGGATAATGGTCTGAAAATTTTGTCATATTAATTAGGCTACAGACTCCGTTACTCTTCATTTCACTTCCCTATGCTACTTTGATATACAAGACAAACTTACAAATAAATCAAAATAAGGGTGACATGACACAGCAATGCAGTTGGCTTTTGAACATAGATATATAAGGTTGTAGCTGAACCACATGAAAGTTGGTTCAGGTTACTCCAAACCAAAAACAGCCACTAAGTGATTGAAGTGGCTGGGTGGCTCGCAGTAGGGCGTAGAGTGGCATATAGTGTAACATGCCAATCTGTCGTATGTTATTTGGTCATGTGATGTGAGCTACCGATACAACGTGATGGAGGGTATGGCCAATACGGAGACTTGGACCATCTGGTATCGGCATTAACATATGATCGGAATGCATTCAAGACCTTTCAAAATAAGGATTGATTGATGATTTGGGAAAACAATTGCTACTGCGATTCCATTTGCGGTGTATGTTATAACAATGTGATTCTATTCAAAGTTAACATTTTACTTTCATGCTTGCTTTCACACTTCACAAACTGAAATATGAACTGACAAGAAACTAATACAAGGATCACATTTCAGAATATCTTTTTGCAGATCTACATTACAGGTTTTTGTAGTCCTCAAATGTAAAATAAGAAGATTTTGTCGTTTGTGGAAGAAATTATGATACTTTAAAAATTGCAGCCTTTGAGATTTACTAATGCGTTCATTCAAACTGTGATTTTCTATTGAGATTAAACTTATCGCACGACTCCCGACCCCCCCTGCTAGATGCATCATTGCTGTTAGGGACACTCCTAACCCTATTGACCGCTTATGTTTCCGGTCACTGCCATTTCTTCTCCAATGACCCCCCCCCTTCTTTACACAATACCCCACTCGTCATGCTCTATATGTCTTCAAATATTGATCTTCTCAACATCGTCTGCAGCCACAAAAGACAAGCGCCGGGTAACAAATGACGGGTAATGATGGAAGAAATGTCAAGACCTTCAAGCCTTGACACTAAAAAACTGCAATGAAAGGAGTGAAAGTTGACAGCTGCGTAATTTTTGCAAGTTATCAAATGGCATCTGGGAAAAGCGGGGAATGCGATCAGTAAAGTTGAGGCTCTGCTAGCTCAAGTCAAGATCTCCTTTGCTCTTTGGCTGAATAACTGATGAATGATTTTGTTATTCAGATGGGTCCTCTGTCTAGCTTCATGCACAGAAAAAGTAAGCATAAAAGTCAGTTCTTTTGACAGACCTTGGCAAGATGGCTACTGGATTATTTATAATGTTTTCTTTACTCCATTTTCTATTCTTTATGTGCAGAGGAGATGTGATGGTTTCAGCTCGCATTTTATAGGATTTAGGTGTAATATATAAGGTCCAGAAATAAACAGCATTTTATTTTTAGCTCCAACACGATCTAGTGCAATCCACTAATTGAGGGCTATGCAGTAATCTTGAGTTGGCCAGAAGTCATTTGCTGTAAGCTCTGTTGCAGAAATGAGATGAGGTCAGGGGGAATCAGCATCTTCACAATGAAAAAGTTGAACTATCAGCCAAAACTTTGTTTACAATTGCTGGAACATAATATGCAACTGCTGTGTAGGAGCTTAATGAGGAAAACAGCAAAACATCACATGAAAAGACAGATATAGAAAGGGTAAGAAGAAGAGCTTAATAATCTAAATGTCTTCTTTAAAGTCGCACTAACCTTTCTGGTGGAGGGTGTGCCACTATTGCTTGAAAAATACATTGAAAAACATTCATTTTTCTTAGTGTGAGTAGGCTCGCCTCTGCACAGATCTGACTAATGTGGCTTGGTTGCTCCAATTGGACTTGCTTGTCTCGATGGGCATAGATAAGTTTAATGATATACTGTGGAACATTCCAGGCAAAGCAATAACTCCATACAGACAAGCTGGTGGCAGACCCTTCTCCACAAAAGTTACATAGGGCACCTTTAATGAATGAATTCAGTTTTGGAAATTCAAACTACTTATGTAAACATTTATTAGGATTCACAAAAGTACTATTTGGTTGATACTATCTTCAAGTTGAGTTTATGTAGAAGTTAATAACGCCATAATGAAAATAAAATTCACAGCAATAAGCAAATGAAGTCAAAAACTGGCCAAAACTGCACTATAATGCTTACACTTCCACTATTGGGCATTGGCAAGTGCTTCCTTAGGAGGAATGTCCAGCAGAGTTGAAAAGGTCACACATGTCGCTGGCCTGCTCTGAAGTATGCCAACCATCTCGGTACTACTGGGGGTCACGGACAAGCACGGGCCATCCCGCACCTTCCAGGTCCATTTTAGGAGTGTGCATATTTTCAGGTTGTTGACATGCATTTTAGCCTAACCTTATAATCCACCTGGAAACTTTTTACGCTTTTAAGGACTCCTGCGCTCCATCCATCAGTCCATGTTTGGAGTTGAGATACCAGGTTTAATTGTAAGACGCTGAACAGATTAAAGCCTCTCTTTATGGATAGAGCTCTTCCAGTTATCTCGTGGCACCAGTCCACAGGGGCAACTGCTAATGCATTATTATCAGCGCGATGTGACGAGCTGACAGAATGCACCTATCTGCTGCCAGACAGGGATATGTGGTGACTCCGGTTCCATCAAGTCGACACTTCTAGGCTTGGTGCGAGCTTATTCACTGATTCCCCTCTTTCCTTGGCGTTGTAAAGTCTGTCTTCTTGGTATTTTTACGCATTTGACTGACTGTGCTGCCAAACCTCGACGGGGAAAAGAGCAGAGCGATGGTGTACTGTAGGCTTGCCCGTGGATGCGCTTCAAACGCAAGGGAAAGCGTCCAATAATGTATGCGCACCACGGCCCCGGTACTCGTACACCCACACACACACATAACAGACAAGGCTACACACTCGCACAAGCTAACAAAAGCACATTCCAGTGGTATCTATGCGAGTGAAAGACAAAAGCTTTTAATGGCACGTCTATCTCCACAATTGGCACAACATCCCCCCCGGTTATAAATCCTTCGCTTGCGCTCATTCAAAGACTTACAAGCGATGATCAGGGACAAACTTTCAAGACTACTCCGATGCCAGTCTCATGATCGAATCGCAGTCATCCTATAGACGCACTGACACATCTAAGCTACTGAATGTGTCATAGAGATCATAAGTCACGCTGGTTTACTGCGAGATAAACCCCCGTAAAGCGCATACACACCTCCACCAAACATCTCCCATACGCTACTATTTAAAGCATGAAAGGGGTTCTAACTTCTAAGCAAGAACAATCCCGATGTAGCCTAGTATCTGGTGTCCAAAAGTCACGTAAAACATCCGACACAGGCAGGCTATGTCTACGTGCATACGAGTGTACACAAATTACGCGCGTCGTAGCATCTTGGAGAATAAACCCTCCGAGGCTGGATGTCTGTAACTCAACTCGGTTAAACAAGCGGGAAATTAGTAACTAGGTCAAAATGACAATTGGAAACTCAATACACAACCAATTACGCCCTGTTGTTGTCAAATGTGAAACGAGACAGAGATAGAAGATAGGAATAAAGAGGAGACTGGAAGAACACTAACCTGTTTCACTTCAGCGGGCATGGTCCAAAAAATCCCCCCCGCTCCCGAAAAAAATACTCAACCTCCTCGCGGGAAAAAAACGTGTGAGTGACAACTAATTCCACGTCTCGGAAAAGTTCCTGTTTGACTCCTCTCCTCCACAGGCTCCACGCGTTTTTCTTGTGTTTTCACGCTGAGTTTTCCCTCTGTAAAGCAGCAGCGGTAGCGGCTCAGACACAGACAGCCATCCTCCGAGCAGCGGACTGACGCGCGACAACCGGAAGCTGAATTTTCAAAATAAAAGTGTGAGTGCAAGAAAAAACTTGTTAAAGGAGAATTAACGTTTTTTTTTACAATCCGAGCCTTATTTCGGTAATAAAACAAGTTTTTTACTTACCCATAGCACTTTGGTATCATATGGAGCACTTCCAAAGATGTTTTAGATTAGTGATATCCGTAATGCGAGTTCTCGGGGCATATAATATATGCCCCGAGCGTATAGTATATGCCCCGAGGGGTCTCCAAATAACACAAACTTTAGCACTTTTCAAATCATAGAAGCTCAATGTCTTAGTCTATACTTTCGTTTGAGTCAAAAGTGGCCTGTAATCCGAGATTTATCCATAATTTACAGTTTTGCGTTTCATGTGTGGGTCCCGGGAGCTGAGAATGAAATAAGCTGTGACTCCGCACATGCGCACTGGGCTCCTCATCTACTCGAAACTATGGATAAATCTCGGATTACAGGCCACTTTTGACTCAAACGAAAGCGTAGACTAAGACATTGAGCTTCTATGATTTGAAAAGTGCTAAAGTTTGTGTTATTTGGAGACCGCAAACATGTGCCCCGAGAACTCACATTACGGAGATCACAAATCTAAAACATCTCTGGAAGTGCTCCATATGACACCAAAGTGCTATGGGTGACTTGTTTTATTACCGAAATAAGGCTCAGATTGTAAAAAACGTTAATTCTCCTTTAAATAATGTGTTGGAAAATCAAGCTATTAACAACATTCGGTTTAAACATGTAGCTATTCACTGACAAACAGATAAGACAGTTAATTTTGAAATGAAGGTTGTAGGTTTCAATAGATTAAGATTATCCTTTAGTTTTCTGAATACAGTGTAAGCTTAATTACAGTAGACTATTACAAAATTACAAAAAATGCAACAAATATTGATGGCTTATTTTCATATGTGATTTAGAGAATAATAATTTGAAGTGCTTTTATTGTGAAACAACATGCACTTCCGAATGTATTCTAACGCAGTCATGTTCTTTTGATACATCTGAACAAATGAGCTTGCTTTTTCATAAGGCAAAGATGATGAATCCATATAAAGAGGATAAGCATTGCAAATGTTGTCTTCATCCACCAAAGTCTCAGAGAGCAGCATTATTTGTGAGTTGAACTTTCTGCACTCCTCACTCAAGTAAACAATAACAAAAAGTTAGTTGACGAGAACAAAACAGCCAGAGGCAGCAGGGAGGAGGAGAGCGGTTCCCAGACAGGCAGCGGGAGCTTGCAGTGCTGTGTATCTGTCTCTCCCTTTCCACTGGTCTGTCATTCTTTCTGTCTCTCTCTCTCTCTAAGTTGCTGGCATCTTTGGGGTGGGACTAGTTCCCTAGGCACTCCAGCTGCGATTGCCTATCAGCCCACCACCCCTTCCCTTTTGTTGGCTTAGAGAAAGACAGACAGACAGACAGACAGACAGACAGGCAAGCAGAGAGAGAAGGAGAGAGAAAAGTGGGGGCTCACACAAAACAAAAGTTGGATCCATTGAAGCGAAGGCACCCCAGATTGTGCACATTTTTACACTCCTCTCTCTCACACACACACACACACACACACACACACACACACACACACACACACACACACACACACACACACAGCCGTGCTCCCCTCTGCACCTCTTTGTCCTGCTCCACTCACTGCACTTGATATAAGGGAGAGCCAGCACAAACGTGAAAGAATGTGCATTCACAGATCCACGGCTGTGACCAAGACTGAGTGAGCAGGAATGTTAATCTAATAACGGCACAGGAAGGCCAACTATAAGGACATGTTTGGGAGACATCTGGACGTACAGGAAAAAAAGGATGACTGGACAAAAATAAACACAAGACAGAGAAAGAGGAAATCCCAAAAAGAGGAGAATGGCTAATAGACTCATGCATTCCTCAACATCCTCTGTTCCTCATGGCAGGCCTGGCTCACCATTCACTCATAGATGTTTTACTTTCAACACATCTTTTATTACACATTAATTATTTCTGCAGCTGTAGCATCAAATCATGGTTGATTTCAATACAGAAATCTAGCCCAGAACATTTTCGTAATAATTGATACAGTATGTCCATTTGCCTACTCATAAAAAAAGAATGAAAAACTCCAAACAACAAAGTGAAATACCTTGAATAAGGACTCATCACCTGTTGTCCTCAACTGCTCCTCAAGTCTGCGCTGTTATTTAACCTTAAACTTGACAGAGGAGCATATCACAGATACAAGTGAGAGTGAGGGTCAGAAAAGCCTTTGAAATCATGCTTGAGCACAGCACAGTTTGAAACATCTATTGTGAGTGCACCCTTAGTCACAATATTTAATAGGACAGAGTGAAATAACAAACTGTGGTGTGTCTATAATACACTCCAGAGATTGTAAGTCAGCTGACTAAGGACCTACAACCTCCACTGGGTAAACTGTGGCAGCACAACACTGTGCACCTCTATCTACTGCAATACAAGCTGTTAAATAAACCCACTGTTCAAAGTAGGTCAAACACTGATTGCCATGGTACATAATAAAAGTGAGAGTACCTAACCTATGGGTGTTGTGAGCAGTGGTTTGAGGTCAGCTTTACTCTGTCAAGACATACTTAGTGGAAAACATGTTGAAAAGGTTACTGCTCTTCACCCAGTCAGCTATCCGCCACCACTCACCTCCAGTGAACCTGCATCTGCTAAAAATAATGTTTTTACTTTGTTTCAAAAGACAAAA
Organism: Paratrypauchen microcephalus; assembly: GCA_036785185.1. Classification (NCBI taxonomy): domain Eukaryota; kingdom Metazoa; phylum Chordata; class Actinopteri; order Gobiiformes; family Gobiidae; genus Paratrypauchen; species Paratrypauchen microcephalus. The sequence goes on along the minus strand of JAVJIX010000090.1, from coordinate 167,870 downwards.
TGCTGAGGAAAATGGAATAGCAACCAGTATTAGACAAAGAACAGTGAGAGAAAGAGGCTCCCAAAGTATAGGGTAATAAACAGAACCAAAATGGAATGTATTACCAGAAATAATGTTTTTGTAAGCTACAGTTTCAAAAGTGGTTTTAATAGACTTTAATCCAGGGCTGCATTTCAAGAATTTCTTATTATGCCAAAAATAGAATACTTTGGCAAGTCTTTTGAGCGCAAAGATTGCATAAGTTTAGCAAAATAGTGTCCTTAAGAACAATTTTAGATAATAGTAGCTTCGCTGATGTGCATTGTTATGATAAATATTCTATGAGACTTTGTGATACTGAATCTGATACGCCTTCACATGAGGTGAAAAATGGCTAATCAGGCTTAGGACACAATCTTTTCCAGTCTTTCTTCGAGCTACGATGCAATTTTCCTTCATTTAGAGAAATAAAGCTCAGTTAAAACTGACTTCACAACAAAATCCTCCATTTATGTTTTGTGTTGCCATTTATTTGGTATTTGCACAGCATGGTTTGTAACAGAGTAAAATAGTAGGATAAGTTTTCCATCACGTCAATCATAAAATAAGTTGTATACCATTCAAGTGTTTTTGTATTTCTATCATTGTAAAAAAATATTGAACATGTACACAAATAATACAAAAGGTTATTGTCCATGTTCACTTCCCTTATTAGCATGCTGATCTACAATTTGCTGTGTTCACCAAATCATATAGGCTAACACTGATGCACCATTTCAGTGTATGTACTGATGACAGATATAATCACTGCAGACCAAGATCCTCCTATAAAATCTTGTTTTATGTATGTTGTTGTTTTATGTATGTATGTTGTTGTTGTTGTTGTTGTTGTTGTTGTTGTTTTATGTATGTTTTTGTTGTTTTATGTATGTATGTATGTATGTATGTTGTTGTTGTTGTTGTTGTTGTTTTATGTATGTTTTTGTTGTTTTATGTATGTATGTTGTTGTTGTTGTTTTATGTATGTTGTTGTTTTATGTATGTTGTTGTTGTTTTATGTATGTTGTTGTTGTTTTATGTATGTTGTTGTTTTATGTATGTATGTTGTTGTTGTTGTTGTTGTTTTATGTATGTATGTTGTTGCTGTTGTTTTATGTATGTTGTTGTTGTTGTTGTTCTTTTATGTATGTTGTTGTTGTTGTTGTTTTATGTATTTTGTTGTTGTTTTATGTATGTATGTTGTTGTTGTTGTTTTATGTATGTTGTTGTTTTATGTATTTTGTTGTTGTTTTATGTATGTTGTTGTTGTTGTTGTTTTATGTATGTTGTTGTTGTATGCATGTTGTTGTTGTTGTTGTATTATGTATGTTGTTGTTTTATGTATGTTGTTGTTGTTGTATGTATGTTGTTGTTGTTGTTGTTTTATGTATGTTGTTGTTGTTGTATGTATGTTGTTGTTGTTGTCGTTTTATGTATGTTGTTGTTGTTGTTGTTGTTGTTGTTGTTGTTGTTGCTGTTGCTGTAATATTTGGCTTGGGCATTATATTTGAATACATTACACAAGGTCCCTCATGATTCGATACAATACACGAAACATGGCTCATGATACGATATGATCACAATATAGCAATACATGCCATAATTGATATATTGCTGTTTTTTAAGAACATATTTTAGCGACAGTATTTATTTTTTAAACCACTGCTTGTGCAGTTCATATGAAATACAACAGTGAATATGTCAAGTGTACCGAATAAACACATTTCCTTCCTCTAAGTAACTAACAAGATCACAATGCGGTCAAACCCAATAGCTAAAAAGATGCTAAAAAAATACTCTTCTCACAATAATGATATTGTATCATCAAATTTAGTATTGCAATATATCTTTATTCTGATATTTTTTACACACCCCTAGAACAGATATGCTTCATTACTAAACCATAATATGCATAATTCATTTAAATTTTACAAATAGAGAACAGGGAGAGAAATTAGAATGGCATGTAGACTGCTGAGGTCTTGACTTGGGGCTCTTCACACATCCTTGCATTTTTGCCATGACTCTCTTGTCAGACGAGTGACCACAAACCAAACACAGATGCCTACATTATTGCTGCTCATATCTTCTCATTATTTTCTCAACCCGTGTAGCCTGAAATGAGGTCAGATTTTACAGCATTCCTATTAGAGACAATGTAGTAAACTTGGACATGTACTTCATGTTCAAATATTCAAAGTTTGTATACTGACGGCATTGTATTTTAGTATGTGGATCAAGCCAATACTGAAATAACCACTTCTCATGTTTTATCAACAACAACTGATTCATCAATGGGTCAAAATGAAACTTTTTTTTTTTTTTTTTTTTTTTTTAGCTTTTTATGCTCTTGCAAACTTTAAGTCATGTTACCATACTCTTACCTCCTCAAAAACATACCTGGGGTTGTGTTTTGTTTCATTCACACATGTTTCAGTAATACTTTATTATTAGTCTGTCTACATCTCCAAAGATCAAAATGCTTTGTTCCACCTCGTGATGTCATGTTAACAGCTACCTTTTACCGTTTGATCATTTCTAATTCTAGTAAAGGTGTATGGAGTTTAAAAACACAATGGATTACTTCCTGTGGCATCCATGACATCACAAAGTGGAGTGTTCTCAGCCTAAATATGCAGGATTTGTGTGTTAAACATGTGTGAATGAAACAAAACTCAACTCCAGGTATGTTGGTGATGAGGAAGCATTAAAACAGATCATAAAGTAGAGTAATATGAGTCCTTTAAAGCCCCAGTGTGTAGGATTTGTGGCGCATAGGTGGATGGTGCTATTGCACTTTCTGTTTTAGCTACGGCAGACCTCGAGGGTCACCTGGGCGCGTCGCTACTGTATAAATAAAACGCGGTCCCGTTTTTTTGTTTTGTTTTTTCTCATGAAAACACACATTCCCGATCATGTACCATGACACTCTACACATCAAATGAAACCTTACAGTCTCCTCTTTTTGACTATGCAATTCATTTCCCTGCACAATAATCACTCCCTGAGTGATTATCACTCCCTACCCAAAACCACGAGCCTTGCCGAAGGCCAAAGCGGAGCCCAAATGTCCTTCTGCGGCTCTCGTATTCAAAATGGTTGCCTCTGCATGGGGAAGATCCCCCTTTTATGTGACTACATCTAAATCCAAAAGAATACTTTGATTTCATGATGGAAGTGAAAAGGCTTGGAAAACAATGTATTTTTGAATGGGTATCTTCAATTTCAGTAATTAACGGGTAAAAATCTTACACACTGTCCCTTTAACAGTTTCTATTTAAAACATTTTGTTATTGTGAAATCCTAGTCAAAATCTGTATACAGTTAGGGATTTATCCCAAAGTAGGCCAAGCAGCACTTCTGTTCTTCATTGAAAGAGCGTTTACATGCTTGTAAGTCAAGTCGTAAAACTGTCACAGCAGTATGTTAAACTCATGAGGCTAATGAAATCAAGGCTTTGAAGAGCGCCTCCAGTCCAGCAACTAACTACTGCCACTGTGTTCCATTTAATTTTTCTTTAAACTCAGTTTTGTTTCTGAAGGTTGAGGTCAAATTCTTCAGGTGGTACTATGGGTTTCTCGAAGGGAAGGAAGCACTCTATCAAGTATTGAGTACCTTCGAAACACAAAACTGCCTCAAAATATAAGTAAAAAAAGAGGATTTTCTCAAAAGCAGAAACATTAGGTCCTATATTATGCCAAATTGACTCTTGTGAGCTTTAAAACATGTTCTAAAGTCCTTAAAAACATTCCCGGAGATGTGTTTTGTTTCATTCACACGTGTTTGAGAACCCTTTATTATGCTGTCTACATTTCCAAAGCTCAAAATACAAAATGTTCCACGTTGTAATGTCATGAAGCGATAGTTTTCAATCAACAGCTCCTTTTACCTTTTGTTCAGTAGAGATTAGCAATTCTAGGGCTCAAATCATCCAAATAATTCTAGTGAAGGTGTGTGGAGGTTAAAATACAGTGGAGCACTTCCTGTATATTCACATGACATTACAGGGTGGAACAGAGAGAGAAAGAACTCAGCCTAAATATACAGGGTTTTGCATCAATGAAACAAAAAACTCCAGGTATGTTTTCAATGAGGAAGCAACATTATAACATAGATAAGAATATAGGGTGAAAACCTGATTACGATGATACAGAAAAGAATCTCCCCCTTGTGGCTTGAGGTGGTATCTTTGTCCTATCTTACAATTGTGAAATTATTACCTCCCAAAACATCAAATTCCAGTGTTTTACACACCAAATTTCATACAAATACTTTGAGGCCGTACTTACCAACAGCAGTGTACTATGCAAAAGTCATATTACAGTTTTCTGTTTGTTTTAAGATAATTGGGAGGAGTTCCAGACCCAAACTCACTATTAAAATGAATGGTTGTCTGGTTTAGCTGTCCAACTGAATAGCCTAAGCAGGAAACTAGCTTTTATTAGCAAGACCCTGGTCCGTAATGGCAAATTCCTGTTCCCGGTCAAAGAATGGGCCCTCTTAGTGCTTTTTGTGCACGTACTGTAATGGTTTAACAGACTGCGATCAAATGGCAAAGTGGTGCAATGGGACAAGCATTAAGTCCCCCAAGTCTGGAACTGGTCAGAAAGATGGAGGTATGAGCGGCCCAAGTAGAATATAAATAGCCCGTGGTAAAAAGGCTTTTCCACTCCCTCCCACTCAAATTGCTCTCCTCCTGTGTCTGACCCCAACCTTGAATTCATGTCAGCTCAAAGGACTCAACCCCCTCATACACCTGGAGCCAGCACATCAAATCTGAATGATGAATAGGGGGAATAACATATTAAATAAATGTGTATATTTTATATTTGAGTCACGTTGAAGGGAAACAGTAACTCTTACAAGCTTCTCATGGAGTATTTATGACCCCTTCAAGAGAGTATACACAACTTTGAAGTGACATAGGTGTAAAATCTTTAATAAGAATGTGGTGGTAATAAATTTAAAAACATAACAGAAATGTATTTGTTCCAGACCAACAAATTCTCATATTATTTGTATGTAGTATGTGCAGTGGTGGAATGTAACAAAGTAAAAGTAGTAAGTATGTTAAAAGTAGTAAGTATGTTAAATAAACATTTTATCGGTACTTTAATTGAGTATATTTTGAACTGGATATTTTTTACTTTTCCTTCTCTACACACACTTGTACTTTCTACTCCAATACATTTTTAAACTGTACTGAAAAGTAAAAGTATTTTTTATGACAGTTTGAGAACTGCTAAAATGGGTGAGGGTTTATTTTTTAACACATTCATAGTTATCAAACAAAAATCAAAAATGTATTCAGTTGTTTCTATTGAACAAAATTCAGCACAAACTGTATCAAAGTCACTACATTTGAAGCCTTAATCAAAATCTTTATCAAATACTTTTACTTTTTAATCTTCAAGTTAATTTATAATCAGGTACTTCAATAGTTTTACTATTAGATTTAGATTTACTTTAGATTTTTTCATGTGATACTTTAACTTGGGTATTTTTTTGCTCTGGTATCTGCAACTTTACTTAACATCATCGAGTACTGCTTCCACCACTGTGTATGTGTTTTTTGAGGTTCCAATGCCAAGATTTCCATAGTTTTTATTAACAACAAAAGTTAAACCCATACTTTAGAACATTCCAGGTAAAGCAATAACATCTCGATGGAGACCTCTACCAAAAAAGTTACATAGTGCACCTCTAAGTAAGCATTTACCTGCCATGTGCGTACATCCTACCCCCATAAGGAAGAAATAACGCAGAAGATTAAATGAAAAAAGTGATGTGTCTGTACAAAAATTACACATGCTTTGATTACAAATACTCAGAGGACTCCAACAATGTACAAACAGGTGTGACACTATCAGGAAATAAATGCTATCTGCTCCAGTGCGCCTTGTAACAATATGAGTGGAAAGAGGTGTAAGACAGCCATGGGAGCAATTGACAAAATCAAAATAAACCCGAGATGACACATTTGCACCAAGGTAATTACAAAGTTTACAGGAAGAGGCAAATAGGTTTGAGATTGAGCACTGAGTGAACATGGACTGGCTGTATTGTTGGCGAGATTATTTATGATTATACTGGGAGGGCTAAGGAGCAGTGCCAGGGCAAAGGATGGATGCTGATGTTGCTATAGCAGTTTCTTTGTACCCATTGTGAGCTGCCAGGGTTTTGGGTTTGGGGTAGTGGGAGATGGTGGAAGGGGGGGGCTCTTTCCATCTTCACCAGCAGACAGCAGCAGTGCAGATCAAAGCCGCCACTGTTCTCTCTGTCTCCCAAGCTCATGTGCTTTCCTTTGAAAACTTCCCTCAACATTTGCACAGGGGGATGACATGGCGGTGCAATGCTAGCAAGCAGCCCAATGAATATAGCATCTGAATACTAAAGACCAGGATTATAAATATAGACATTGTTGAAAATTATACAGGAATTTTGGTTCACTAATAAAGGGTACTAGTCAAAACTGTTATATTTATCCATAGTACTATACCACTAGGCTTATATAAACTACTAATTTCCTTACTAATATTTTTTTCTGCTTAAATAAAAGTACAATGCAAGATTCCAAAATTCCAGTGGTACTGCAATTAATACTGCATTGTAAAGTATTAAGTAAAAGGTGCACTGTAACTTTTCTGGTGGAGGGTATACCACCTGCTTGCCTTCATGGAGACATTATCGTTGTGCCTGGATTGTTTCATAGTATAACTTTATATGCAATTATCTAAGATTTATTTACTTACAGGCATTTTAATTGGTAAAAAAATATAGAAAAACATGGACTATCTATGACCGGGGTCTCCACCATTCACAGATCTGGCCTGTAACTTGGCCTGGTCTCTTATTTCATACTGTGGAATATTCCAGACAAAGCAATAAAATCTCCATGGAGACAAGCAGACGGAAACAATTCATCAGGCAAGTTAAACAGGGTAGGGGAGCTCACATTAATGTTCAAAAACCTCAGAAAGTGAAAATACTACTAATACTACTATGCCACTAATACAGCTGGATACTAATTCAATTCAATCAACTATGTTTGTAGTTGTACTGTATAAGTAGATGTAGCATACATAAGTAAAGCCTACATATTTTGGTACTATTCACCTCTAGATTGCGTCAATAAAAAGGGGGGTCACCTTCTTTTCTTCTCCAGACAGGCACATTTGTCTGAAGGCTAGCGGCTAATGTGAAATATTACTTTTTCACTATGCACCACTCGACCTCTGAGAACCAAAATCAATTACACCAAGCAAATGTGGTGTCATATGGGACGTCTTCATGTCAAGGTCATGTGACTGCTCTGTCCAGCCACTGAGAGGTGTTTTTACTGATAATTACATCAGGGAGTCTAATGGAGTGGCAGCCTGCTTTGTCGTCATGCGTCTCCGAGGGTGAGTAAACACTATAATTCTCTTCCCTGGCAGCTATTCATAAAGTCTCATAGTGCAGTCAATGAGGATCAGAATTCAATTAGAAAGGCCTGGATAAAGTAGTCCAGTGCTGTTTACAAGGACCTCACCCACAGTCTTTGTGCGCATAGAAGTCAAGGAGTCAGTGGCCTATAATGCCTCACATCAATTGTGATCGAAACAGGCTTGAAAAGAATATTTTTTGGTGGTTGTGAGATGCTTTTAAATTCCCTTTTATAAAGCACTGAGTTGAACCAAGAGGGTGCTGCTTCACAATGGGGGACTCACAATAGATGGCATCTTACTTTAAAATAATATTTCCATAGTAGTCTATGTGGTCTTATACTTCAAGATCACTCTAAAGCTATTCAGGAAAGTTTTTTTTCTGTCCTGTGAATGTGACTTTTTTAGTATTGATATTTACTCAAAATGAGTTTTAGTATCGATTAGCATCTACTTCACCTACTTCAAACTGTTACTGCATCCTCTGTTAGCATTAATAAACAAAAATATACCACTAATATCTACATACTAAATTGAGTTGTGTTTTAATATCGATCACTTCCAACCCCAGCAAGCCCAGTAGGCATGATTTATTATTAAGCAATTGTAAAGGTCATCTTGATAAAACATCCATCCACCCATTTTCTTTCACTTATCCGGGGCCAGGTCGCGGGGGCAACACTCTAAGCAGGGACTCCCAGACTTCCTTCACCCTGGACACTTCCTCCAACTCCTCCGGGGGGATCCCAAGGTGTTCCCAAGCCAACCGGGAGACATAATCCCTCAGCATGTCCTGGGTCTTCTCCAGGGCCTCCTCCCGGTGAGACATGCCCGGAACATCTCCGGTCCAGGAGGCATCCAGAGGCGTCCAGGAGGCATCCGGAACAGATACCTGAGCCATCTCAGCTGCTCCTCTCAATGTGGAGGGGCAGCGGCTCTACTCTGAGCTCCTCCCGCGTGCCCCTTCCATGTGACTGAGCTCCTCACCCTATCTCTATGGGTGCGCCCAGCCACTCTGCGGAGGAAACTCATTTCGGCCGTTTGGATCCACGATCTTGTCCTTTCGGTCATTACCCAAAGCTCATGACCATAGGTGAGGGTAGGAACGTAGATTGACCGGTAAATCGAGAGCTTTGCCTTTTGGCTCAGCTCCCTCTTCACCACAACGGTCCGATACAGCAACCACATCACTGCCGACGCTGGACCGATCCGCCTATCAATCTCACGCTCCATCCTCCCCTCACTCGTGAACAAGACCCTGAGATACTTAAACTCCTCCACTTCAGGCAAGGACTCTCCACCCACCATCCATCTGAACCATCCAGATTTTCATGATGATACCTTACTGGCCTCTCCAAAAGCTGACAATAGCAGTCTACACAGCAGTGATGGATAAAGGCTGGCCACTGATGTTTTTCCAATCCAATTACAGCTTAGTGCATCCAGTGGCCCCAGCACTATCTACATCACTAACCTATCAATCTCATTATGGCTGAAGCTTGCATCAGCTTAATCCACTCAGTTTTTCCTTGTAACTTTAAGTAATGGCAGCGATTATTAGGTCTGACCATGGGTTGTGATGGTGAGTTGTAGTTACTGATCAGTGCTCTATTTAAATCCATTCTGTGTAGAGTAAAAGTCCTTACTCCCATGGTTTACTATGGGAACAGGTGGGGCACAGACCAAGCAGCACCTCCGGGCCAAAGACAGAGCACTCTGCCAAGTTTGGTTCCTGGTTCATTACCCGTGAGGTGTATTCAGGGCACAGCCACTTCATACTGGGCACGCAGGACTTCATATCACTGTATAGTGGTTAGAAAATACAATAACTTATTTCCTTACAAATAGATGGCTTTCTGTATGTAATATTTTTCATATTAACTACTCTTTGTAGAAATTGGTGAAGATGGAAAAAAATTGTATTTCTATTAATGGTCTTACATTGTAGGCTTGAACCTAGCCTTGCAATATAACTAATTATGTATATGGGTATGTATTCTGATCAGTAGTGGAATGTAACCAAGTAGTAAAGTACTGTACTGTACTATACATATTAGGCATCTGTACTTACTATAAGTACATTTTATTTTTACTTCACTACATTTTATTTTCTGAGATCTGCTGAAAAGGCAGAGGGTTTATTTTTAACACAAAAATATACAAATAAAAACAGCTAAACTATAAATTTATTTTTTCTGTTGAACAAAATCCAGCACAAATCTGTACCAAAATCAATACATTTGAAGCTTTACTATATAAGACCTCCAAATGTGTGCGAAATACTTTTACTTTTACTTCAATATCCTTTTAGAAGTGACTTTATTTTGCTCCAATATCTGTACTTTTACTGATTACACATAAAACACACACACACACACACACACACACACACACACACACACACACACACACACACACACATACACACACACACATACACACACACAATTTCAAATAAAAAATACTAATGCCTTGGTATAGGGTAGATAGATACTCAAATCTCTTTACAATGCTCCCATAGCTTCCCTGGGCTAAACTGATATAAACCAGGATGCCAATCTGTACAATTGGCCCCTCCAAAATATTTACTCTAAATAAGTCTGCACTTTAAAAACAAAGAGAAGCTTCATGGATTACAATGTGCTGAGAGAGAGAGAGACAAAGACAAGAGTACTTAAAATGTGTGAATAACAATAATGTATTAACAGTATTAACAACAGTATTAACAACATGGCACAAATCTCAAAAAGCAGTTTAAGATTGTGACTGATAAATCTGTATTCTTTTAGAAGTTTCAAGTTTGTAGTACCTAACATAGCGAACACAGACTGAAGTGACATTTCCAAACATGTAAAATAGGCCATAGCCATCAGTGGACAAGTGGATCCTCTTCATGGCCAATTGAGCACAGTTTGCACAGCCCAAGCAGAGGTAAGAGGCAGAGTAATGCATGAGTGATGGAGTGTAAAAGTGAGAGAAAGGAGCAGCTTAATTCACTGCCTGTCCTCTCAAGCAACGTTTAGTAAATCTCTGTCAATTTATGAAGGCCCCAATGTCTTTGTAGAAACAACCAGATGATTATCAGACTCTTTGGATGCTGAAGGACCTGACAAAGTAGCTTTATTTTACTATAGTTTCCAAGCCTCCTCTTCATTACCCTGTCATGAGGTAGAATTGGTTGCGAGGTCCAAAAAATGAACTCTGATATGATATGCTGATGCAATGTGACTGCAGGCAAATGTAGGCAAAGTAGTTTCATCTCTGCAAGTCACGTTGGATCAATAATACATGAGAGCACCACCTTTACTATGATTAAAAGAGATGTATCATAGAGCTACAGGCACTGCATCACCAATATGGACTGTGCATATTGAAGGTAGTCTAAGGATGTGTACCATGTGCTGGGGTTTTCTATTTGTTAAACCTGGCAGCATTGTCTCATAAGTTTGAAATGGTGGGTTAGGGCCAAAAAGAGTGGCTCTGTTTAGCTGTACAATCTGATTCTGATTTCTGTTCATACTTATACAGGTGTTGACAAGGACAATTATGCAAAAAGGGGCAGAAAATTGTTCTGTCCATGTAAATGTGCCCAGTGTCACATGTATAGGATAAAGGTCCTATATTATGCAAATATTTTGGACTCTTGCGAGCTTTAAGCCATGTTATAATGTTGTTACGTCATCAAAAACATATGTGGAGCTGTGTTTTGTTTCATTCACACATGTCCGAGTAAGCATTATTAGTCTGTCTACATCTCCAAAACTCAAAATGCTCTCGCGCAATCTCGGCAATTCCAGGGCTCAAATGATCAAAATGATTCTAGTGAAGGCACAGTTGAGCACTTGTATTACCACATGACATCACAAGGTGGAACAGTGTTTTCTGCTTGAGAGAAGAACTTTGTAGAAAAACATAAATGCAGGTATTTTTATTTATTTATTCATTTTTTTTATTTTTTTTAAATGAGAAAACAACATTATAACATGACCAGAAAATAGTGTAATATGGGCCCTTTAAGATTGGTTCAGTTTTTTTGTTCAGGTTAAGCTAATAGTTTTGCTTTGTGAGTCAATATAAAATATACTGAAATACATCAATCAAACAACAGCAAAATGTTTTTCTTTCCAGGAAAGGGAAACAACAATAAACTATTCGAAAGCATCTGAACAATGAAAAATGTGTGTGTGTGAGATGGAACTCATGAGCAGGGGAAATGAACAAGCAATTTCAACAAAGAGCAAATTTGGAGAATTCATCAGAGTTTCTTAAAAAATACAACTCTCGTAAGTGCTGAACCAGTCTGGTCCAGTTCAGAACAATTCAAATGAAACCAAAGACCTTGAAATAATGAAGTAAAACAGTACAGATCTGTTATTTTGTCCTACAATATTAATTTTTAAAAAGCTTAAAGGGATATGCCACCCCCAGGTCAAATTTGGGCATCTCCCCACAGTCCAGAGACTAAAATAAGTGGTGGAAAGCGTTTTCCTGCTCACCCAGCCATTGTCCGAGTCTGTCGCCACTGACCGCCGCGGTGTCTGCAGCTCCTCCGCCTTAGACTGGAGTCTAACGTCGCCAGAGAAAGATTTCGGCCAAAAGGAATTAATTTGCTCGATGCGTTTCCCAATTACTTTCTGTGTAGTGCGCATTCATATCGAGTGCAAATAAATGTGCAAATCAACACGGAGAGCTTGCCTTGGTCATTTTGGGTGGGAACTATTTTCCAGTGCGGAAGAATACAGCCGAATCACGCAGCACGCTGCCAGGGGATTCCCAGTTACGCACCGGGAAGGGAGTTCCCCTGTTGCACAACGTGGTGCGTGATTCGGCTGTATTCTTCCGCACTGGAAAATAGTTCCCACCCAAAACGACCAAGGCAAGCTCTCCGTGTTGATTTGCACATTTATTTGCACTCGATATGAATGCGCACTACACAGAAAGTAATTGGGAAACGCATCGAGCAAATTAATTCCTTTTGGCCGAAATCTTTCTCTGGCGACGTTAGACTCCAGTCTAAGGCGGAGAAGCTGCAGATACCGCGGCGGTCAGTGGCGACAGACTCGGACAATGGCTGGGTGAGCAGGAAAACGCTTTTCATCACTTATTTTAGTCTCTGGACTGTGGGGAGATGCCCAAATTTGACCTGGGGGTGGCATATCCCTTTAAGTTTTGCAAACAAATACACAATGTAGCGTTGTCTCTAGATCAGGGGTGCTCAATACGTAGATCGTGATCTACCAGTCGATCGCCAAGGTAGTACAGGTAGATCGTAGTGTCGTGGTACTCGACACCGGTCTTGGTCTCGAGATGAGTGCGATCATATTTCATTACAGCCGCTGCCGTTAGCAATATATTTTTACTGGTGTGAGGGACCGCGCGGGGCTTCTCACTGCAGCCTGTGCGCTTGTCTGGAACCCACGGACACTGTGCGGCACCACGAGCGCCACCAGTGCACGCAGCTTGTCCACAGCAGCGTGTACCCTGGCATCCCAGCGTGTATCACAGAGCAGGTTAAACTTTTAAAAACATCCTTCCTGTCCATCCGCCTCACGTCAGTATGCCTATCCTCGCCTTTTCGCGCTCTCGCTCCTCCCTCTCGCTCCACACCAGCTCCCTCCCCAATGCGTGCTGATTAGAAGTGCAAGGACGAAACGCGAAGGAAAAACTAATCTAAATTTATGTTACAGTGTCCGCACAGAGCAGACCTACAGTGACATGTGGTTGAATTTTGCCTAATAAAAGTGCTCAAATGCATCTGTTTGTCATGACATGCATTTGGTAAATGTGTAAGAGTAAGAGTAAGGCAATGACAAAAACTGTACAGAATGTACATGAAGTTATGCAAGGTACATCAACAGGCATTGTACATGTAAATAATTGTTAATATATTTATAAATAAATAAATGATTTGCATTTTTGCTGTAGGTAGATAATTTTGACTTGAAAGTGTAAGCACCCCTGCTCTAGATCAACATGCTGTGTTAACATAATTGATTGATTACAAGGATTTCTGTTTGTTTATTATAGGTTGCAACTTAACAATCAAGGCAAGAAAATACAGAGAAAAAAGTAATAAATGAAATAAAAAATAGATATCTTAGCTCTAAGTGTGAACACTTCCTTTTGCCATGTTCAAATGGGAGTGGGATGAAGAATGACATTATAAGCGCCCATCCCTCTTTCTACATAAGTAATAGGCGGTATACCGGTTCATACCGAATACCGGTGTTTTTAAAAAAAAATTATATTAATTTTTCATATACCCCAATACCGGTGAGTGTGTGTGTACAAAACGTTGGGAACACAGAGCGGTGGAACGTTGCGCTGGTGGACTGTTTTGCAGTGGCATGAGAGCGGTGGAAGCATAAGCAGTGTCCCAATTCGATGGCTGCAGCCTCCACTACTTTTACGGACGCTTTTTCGGCAACTCCGAAGGCTGCAAAAGCTGCAGTCCTTGAACCAGCCTCCGCAGACCGCAAGGCCGTTGCCGAAATGGGGTCCAGCCGACGGAGCCACTCCCGTTGCCCAGCAACCGAGACACGCTGCTAACGCTAATGCTAACAGTACGCACCACACAAATTACACACACGGATCGATAACGCTCGAATTGGGACACGGCTATAGTATGTGCTGAGCAATGACCAACGTGGACGTTGTTGTTAGACACAGAGAGACTTATATCGAAAACAGGAGCCATGTCAGTTGTGTGGAGGTACTTCGGCTTTAAAAAAAAATCTGGCGCTGATCAAACAACCGTATTCTATAAATGTTGTTGGGCTAAAGTTGTAGCCGCAGGACGCAAAACAAGCAATTTGCTTCACCACCTCCGTCACAAACATGTCCTGGAATATGAAGAATGCATGAAACTAAGATCTGTATCCTCTTCCACGTCTGCAGGTAACATTCAAGTTGGCAATGCAATACAAAACGCGACGTCCTCAGACATCACTCAAAGACGCGTTTGCTAAGGTGCCTGCCTACGACAAGAAAAGCAAATGGTGGAACGATATTATCAGTGCTATTACTGTCCACTTAGCCAAAGACATGTACCACTTAGTCCTGTTGAGAAAGGAGCTTCAAGGAGATGATTAAAGCACTGGACCCAGATATGTTTTACCAAGTCGAATTTACTGCAGTAATTATTCTCTAAATTATTAAAAAATGGGGTTAACACCTAGTCATGCATGAAAAAAAATACCGTCAAATACTGTGACACTGATATAATTTTGATATAAATTTTGATATAAATTTTTGGTCATACCGCCCAGCTCTAAATTTGATTTGGGTCACCAGAGCCTTTCTGTATGGAGTTTGCATGTTCTCCCCGTGTCTGGGTGGGTTTCCTCCGGGCACTCCGGTTTCCCCCATCAACCCAAAACATGCACCATAGTTAAAATCCTCCAGCTGAGGTCCTGACCAAACTGAAGCAAGAAGATCCTGGAGATGGTCCCCAGGCACAGTAATGTGCTGCCCACTGCTCCTAATAACAGGATGGGTTAAATGCAGAGAAGAATTTCTCCTGTGTGAGATCAATAAAGTCACTTCTTCTAAATAATAGCAATGGAAAACACTAACTTCCTGTGTTGACTCGTTACACACAATTACTATACATAATCACACATTTCCTACAATATTTTTTTCTTTTTTTTATATTTTCAAATCCATTTTAAATACACCATTTCAATACCGTTCACCTCATGTGTAATTATTGCCCTTCATCCACTCAGTTGAATACCTCACTTATTTCTATTGACGTCATCCATCTTCTTTCTTTCAGTGGCACACAGCATTGACAGAAGCCTCGATCTGAAGTGCTCTAGACAATGTCCATAGAAAAGGGTAAAAGGCCACATCCAATCAGACCAGCCAGCAGACAATATCAAAGAGCTGTGGAAGTTATGGCTGCACTGTTCATTTGACAGAAGGGTGGGTGGAGGTGGATGCAGGAGGATGGAGGGGTAGAATCTCATCAGAATTGTCTTTGAAGTTGAGTGACCGCATGGCAGATTATGACGTTTGGGAATCTGAGTTCAGACAGGTCCTTCAAAATGACAACAGGATTATGAAGATTCACAAATGATGAAAGATGTGACCTTAAAGCGGAATTACAGGATTGGTGATACAGTGACATCTGTAAAGTTGACAACAATCCAACAATTTACCATCAAAGAGAGTGCAGCTATTGTTGCTATTCAAACTAATAACACTTTGGAATACTGTATTATAAAGACAACTTCAAGGCCAAGATGATGTAATGGAAAAAAAAAAATCTCTTCATATTGATTAATCACAATTTTTGATTTGATTCCAATTTTGTACTTTCAATATGAGCAACATAAAGAAGACATTTCATAATGGCCATTTAAGACAAAATATATATCATATTTCTACCTCCTAAGTCTTAACTCCAAACTCATTGATTAGAAGACAGAATAAAATTAAATAAATTGCATAACGCATTTCTCAGTTCTATGTAACAGTTTTTCCTATCTATTTCAGATTCCAGAAGCCATTATTCAATTACCCAACAATACTTGAACCAATTTCATTGATTTTCTCAGATCAATACGAAGAATCGAGTTTCCATCCAAAAGCACATGATGATGACGTGATGAGGACAAAAGTTCAAGCCGGCAGAGGTAAGCAGGGGGCACTGACTTATGTAAACATGATAGCGGTGAATACATGTTTTTTACCTGCATGACCATCTGTTGCCATGCGAGGGGCTGGCTGCCGGTGGCATTAGCTGGCAGGTTGGCTCGCTCCAGTTGTAGGTTGACGTTGCGGCGCTCCTCCTCCAGAGCACGGGTTAGCTGTTCAAAGCGGGCCTCCTGCTCTTTTACTGAGGCCAGGATACTAGCGGCCGAGCGAACTTCATAGTCCTCCATGTTGGCTGGTTTGTGTGCAAAGGTCTTCCAGGGTTAGGAAGAAAGAGGGAAAAGGAAGGAGGGAAGGAGGAGGACTCAGGTCAATAAAAGCACCTTGACCAAGCCTGACCAGTCACTCTAACATTAGGGTTCTCAGAAGTAGCTAAAACAAGTACTTCCTGGTATATCTCTGAATCCTAGGAAGATGTCACTTTTCTGATGGTGCGTCTTCTACTCATTTGTCTCTATGGAGTTATTACTACTTTAACTGGAATATTCCACACTATGGCATTCAACTTATCTACATTCTGCATTTGTTTAGTAAGAAGTGTTTTTATTGCTAAAAATATACCATGAAAAACAGGTATGCTGTGAGCCTAGTTGCCTCTCCATAGATCTAACCTGTAACTTGCCCTGGTGGTGGTGTCAACTACTGTGACAAAGGAACACCTCCATGGAGACAAGCAGGCCTCTCCTCCACCAGAAAAGTTTTCAACACAATGCAATAATTGTTTTGTTTGTTTTTCTGTTTATTCAATGGCCAATGTACAACAAATTATTTCTCTACTTGATTTGAATCTAAATTTGTTTTGGATCTAACTAAAAATCCAAACAAGCCTAGCAGTTTTTTAATAACAATTGGCATAATAGCTAGGCTAAATAAAAGTGATTATTCTTGAAGCTCATGATCACAAAAGATGAAAATGAGGCTGCCCTGCTGGATGCCAACTATGCTTAGCTTTCAGAAGCCAGTCTTGTAATTGCAACTATCCAACAAGGCAAAATACAACTCAACAAAGCATGTGAGACAAACAGTGGGACACATGATGCAGCAACAATGCAACAAGAAACACACAATACAAACGTGAATATTTTTAACATATAAGGTGCAAATGGCCAGACATATTTAGGATGGAAGAATGGCCCTGTCATTTGATACTGTCATGCAACACGCCACAACACATTTTGACATACCAGCACTATTGCAAGAATGAGTCCAATATAGGATGACCACCTCAAATTGTACAAAAAGAGGGACATGCTGTTCAATGGGACTTTGGGGAAATTTAAGCTTATAGATACTAACTGCTATAACAGCATATGACTTTAGTTTTTTATCAATCGTAACATATAAGAAGAGATTGGAACAGCAATGACGGTACACCCCAAAAGTCATATTAACATATTATCATGCATCTAACTCTCACTTTTTATGATGCATTTAAATCATCAGCGTAAAGCAGGACATTTTTTAACATTCCCTAAGTTCAATGAGATACAGTACTAGGGTTGTCAAAAATATTAAAATAAATGACATGAACAGGACAAAATTTGACCTTTACTAAATAGTTTTAGAAGGATCTTGAGCTTTATCATACGTATATGATAACAAAGAAAGTATTTTTACTTTACAAAAAATATATATTATTGTCATCATTGTTGTATGAAAATCATTTCTCAAAAATCCTATTCCCTATAAATGAAGACGAGTATGAAATTTTAGTATCATGACAACACTATGAGGAACAGAGACCTACATGCAGGACAACCAACAGAGGTACAGGTTGTCACCCTACCAACACATGCACACTACTCCTAGCCGCCTGCACAAGTGAGTTGCCACGTACACTGTCACTATCATGATAAATCAGGATTTTGGGCACAGATACGGCAAAATGCAGTATCTCTGTCACACACACGCCCTGATATGTATAACTGATGGTGGTGGGATATCAGGGGAGATGTCAACAGAGTAACAAATGAGGCTGGGAACAGCAGTCCACAGCAATACAGACCTAGTAGATAAGCAGGTAGTGAAGCGTTAGCAAACAGACATCCCCCAATGCAGCACGGACAGAGAGAGGGGAGAGCTGGGAGAACAAGGGAGAGAGGAGAGAAAAAAATAGTTAAAATGAAAAATAACTTTGTGTTTATTCTGTGATTGTTTGGAAAAAACATTATAGACTCTGAATTTCCACCTAATATGAAAGGTTGTCATTCTACAGCTTTCAAATTAGTTTTTTACTTAATTTGATTTTGAAATTTGAAAGTGGGTTTTGGTTTTGACACTACAAAACAGCAATTACTGTGATTACTGTGGAAATCAAGTTGCTGTTTTGGTTCAACGAGTATTTGATTTTTTTCATATTTTTTGTAAAAATAACTATACAGTGTACAAGTTTATAGATATTGTAAACCGACCAACCAGCCAAGGACATCTGTAAGAAACATAAACTGGTAAACAATGCAAAAATTTAAATTTAAATTTGACAAAAAAAGTGGACATTTTGAGGGCTTCATTTCTGATTAAGTTCATACAGTAATCTTCAAATGATTACACAGTGCGGTACATTGTTATGTATTTGGCCTTGATTGCAATGTGGTAGAAGTAGTAAGAACGGACTGCATCACTCCCTTTGCCAGACTGCACTTACTAAAAATTCACACCATCGACTCAGACACTATGTTACATCAAAGCATTGTGGGAAATTTCTGAGTGATGCGACTGAGGCAGAATTCGCTGTGGCCAGGCGAAGGGGTGATCAATGGATACGCACCCGCTCGCATGTCAAACAGCTTGGGTTACAGATGGGCAATGCGCAGTCAGAGTAGCATAAACATAGTGTATGCTTCACTATAGGGCGTAGGGCACCCATGTCCAAACTCTGGCCCGTGGGCCAAATGCGGCCCTCAGACAAACTTTTCTTGGCCCTCAGGCTTCCAGGTGAATTGGCCCAAATTACCTTGAGCAGAACATTTGACTGCAAGTTTTTTGAAAATCTACCTTGATAAGACAATATTTAATATTTATTGTGTAGTTTTGAGGATCTTAGCATGAATAAAGGACTGATTCTAACGTGTTAAACATGCATATATTTCAATTATTGACTGTCCTGAGCACCAGTCTAAGGCCCTCGATCAGCCCTCTGGTTCGTCTGTGTTTAGACATGTGGCCCTTGATGAAAAAAGTTTGGACACCCCTGGCGTAGGGTGTCTGTTAGTGTGTGTGTGTGTGTGTGTGTGTGTGTGTGTGTGTGTGTGTGTGAGGGACCCTTATTTCCTTTGAAGAGCACAATAGCTGTTTGTAGATGTAGATGCATGCTGATCATTTATTTATTTCGAGTTATTCCAACATGATTCTTCCCCTTTTCTGGCTATTCCTGGAAAGCACACACAATCTTTGGGAACATGGCACCACAAACTTTGAACAGATGTTCTATTGTTTTGAGATCTGGAGACTGGCTAGGCTACTCCAGAATCTTGAAATGGTTCTTATGGTGCCACACCTTGGTTGACTAGGTGGTGTGTTTGGGATCACTGTCATGCTGGAAGATCCAGCCACGTTTCAGTTTCAATTCTCTTACTGATGGAAGGAAGTTTTTGATCAAAATCTCACAGTACATGGCCCCATTCATCCGCTCCTCAACATGTATCAGTTGTCCTGTCCTCTTTGCAGAAAAACAGCCCCAAAACATAATGTTTCCACCCCCATGCTTCACAGTGGGTATGGTATTCTTGGGATGCAACTCCCCATTCTTCTCTCTCCAAACACAGCGAGTGACATTTATATCAAAAAAGTTCTATTTTGGTCTTATCCGACTACATGACATTCTCCCAATCCTCCTCTGGATCATCCAGATGGTCCCTGGCAAACTTTAGATGGGTCCGGACATGTGCTGGCTTAAGCAAAGGAACCTTTAGAGTGCTGCAAGATTTTAATTCATGACGACGAAGAGTGTTAGTAATAGTAACCTTTGTGACTGTGGTCCTAGCTCTCTTCAGGGCATTGACCACTTCCCTCCATCTAGTTCTGGGATGATTCCTCACCATTCTCAAGACCATTTGTACTCCATGAGGTGAGATTTTGCAGGGAGCCCCAAGTCAAGGGTGATGTTATATTTTTTCTAATAATTGCTCCAACAGTTGATCTCTTCTCACCGAGCTGCTGGGCTATTGTATACTGGGTCATTCTAGCCTTGTGCAGGTCTACAATTTTATCTCTGGTGTCCTTAGACAGCTCTCTGTTCTTCATCATGGTGGATTTTGTAGTCTAAGTATTTGAGGGTGTGGACAGGTATCTTTTATACAGATAACAAGTTCAAACTGGTGCAATTAACACAGGTAATGAGTGGAGGAGAGATGAGCTTCTTAAAGAAGAAGTAACAGGTCTGTGAGAGCCACAATTCTTGCTTTTTATAGCTGCTAAATACTCCCCATTATCCCCCATTATCCCCCAATTATACAAATACATTTTTTGGAAATCACACAATTTGTTTTCCTGGATTTTTTTTCACATTCTGTCTCTCACAGTTGAAGTGTAACAATGATGAAAATTACAGACCTTTCTCATCTTTTTAAGTGGGAAAACAGGCCCTTTCTATAACTGCTAAATACTTTTTTGCCCCACTGAAGGGATGTCGAGATTGTGCAGTTAATTCATAATCGTGAATTCAATGCATTAAAAAAGTCAACCTAAATGTGTAATACCTGTTTATGTCTCATTAACTTTATTTAATCACTAAGAAAGTTTCATTTGATGAAGCTGGTCACAAAATGAAAGAACAGATCTCTATGAGACAATGTGAATGAAAGAAACAGAAGGACTTCACTGTTGTTTGGGCATGCAAAAGCACAATGGAGCTCAACAGTGACAGCCCAATTTGGTTCTGGAAGTATATTTTCCATTAATTTTTCCCATAGACTTTTAGAAAATCTTAAATCACGGAGGATAACCAGCCATATCGTAACTAATATCCATAACGTGGTTGTTTTAAGACCAAAAAGCAGATTTAAAATGTAATATTCAGCAAAATGCTTTAGTAACTTAGCAGTTTATAAAGTTTCAGAAACAGATTTTAAATAAAATTAAAAGTTTTGGGCTCATTAGTCAGAAGGTAGCTGATTATCCCCAAGCAAGCTTTCAAACTTTTAATATCATTTTCTGAAAGGCTATGGGGAAAATCAATGAGAAATTTACGTCTGGAACTGGGAGGTGGTAACTGTACAACTCCATAACCATACCACTAAAATTTGTTTAATTTACTGAATGATACGTTCTATAATAATTACTTCTGACAGGGCTATTTACTATACTCAGATCTACTTTATACACGACAAGACCAAACTGTTAGAGACTTTCATCTCAAGTGTGGCTGCCTCGCATGTGTTTGCAGCTGGTAATTTGTTCAAAATGGAAACATTGCTTTGGAAACTGAGCTTGTATATATAGCAGTCATGTCTATTTTTGAATATGCTGAATGCTTGAGATAACTGCCACTGAAGGAAGAGCCGTGCCGATTGGACATTCCCGATGACAAACCATAATGACTCACACTCCCCATGGGGTCAAGGGCAGATAGGCTGACACTTCCTCATAGTTATAAGGCTGTAATATGGAGAGCATGCAGGCTACACCCCACAGTTTGTGATTAAACAGCAACTTCTGTGGTTTCCTAAAATAGCCTCCATTGCACGGGTGGGACAGCTGTAGAAAACCCCCATGCCAAAACTACAGCTGAGGTCCAGCAGATGTTCAGTAATGGGGTCGGTCAGAGGGGAGAGGGGCACAGCCAAGGTCTAATTCTTTAACCCCAACTACTCAAATTTCACTGGCCACAGTTGCTATTTGTTTATATCAATCTGAAATTACAACGGTATTTGTAATAGTGATTTTAATCTTATATAAAACAATGATTTTAAAAAAGTCATTACATATAACACTTTCTATGCTATTTAAAGGGCCCAAATTACGGTATTTTCTGATCTATGTTATATATGAGTTTTGCTTTGTTTCATTCATACGTTTGACACACAAACCCTGGGCTGGGTTCTTCTCAAACAGAAAACACTCTGTTCCACCTTGTGATGTCATGTGGTAATACAGGAAGTGCTCCACTGTGTTTTTAAAATCCATACACCTTCACTAGAATCATTCTAGGATCAATCTAGAATCTAGAGTCCAGAATCAATCTCTATCGAACTAAAACGGTAGCTGTTAACTTTCGCTGCATGACATCACAAGGTGGAACAGAGCATTTTGATCTTTGGAGATGTAGACCGATTAATAATAAAGGGTTACTGAAGCATGTGTGAATGAAACCAAACACAACTCCAGGTATACTTTGTCTTAAAGCAAGAGTCAATTTTGCATAATATAGGATCTAGGAACACAACTAAACATGTGTAGTTAGTGTTTTAACATGCATATAGGGGACGCATACAACCTCCAGAACATATTCACTGGGCTGCAAAAGCTGCACTAGCACTGATTCATGATTGACTGTGGGCGCTGGGGCTTAGGCAGTCCTTTTCGGTTTAAACTAATTGTATTTCAGCACAGAAACTGGCAACAGAAATGGGATACTTGTGTGACTTACTCTGCTTTGGGTAACTGGATAATCATGTTGAGAACCAAAACACATTATTATAACATAACCATCATGTCCAGTGTTTTTGTAATAAATCAGGATTACTCAAGTCTCTCATCTGGAGACATAGTTAGCTCATGTTTATGGAATTTAAAATCAAAGTCTTACGTAACAGTTCTTTTCAGCATGGTGGGAAATACATGCAAGTAAAGTATTTGATTAAAACTATTCTCAGTTATATGTCTCTATTCTTTCAAGGACCACAGGAAAAATTGAATCTACCTCTATCTATCATTATGCGGCAGTTTAAGCAGGGGTTTCCATGAGAGGCTTTCATACCTGTTCATGTGTAAAAATAGCTTCCTGAACAGCTTTGAAATGCACTCACTCACTCATGAGAAAGAAACCTGCACGGGAAGAGGTACTGCTCCAATATACTACAATATCCATTCTATACCACCCATGTAAAGCACGCTTCACTCTTTGTGTGCACTTCTCATTCGGTAGTTATTAAATTTTGAACAACTCAGAAAGTTACACTGTAGAGTAAATCTTGTGAAGAATTTCTACTGGATCTGCTGTCATTAAACTAAATAAAATATCACATGAAATGAAAATTTAAAGTTGAAAGTTATTTTTCTCCTCATATTGATTGAAGTTTTTTTTTTTTTATTTCATTAAAACAATGATTATTGTCCCTATCAATGATAATACTTTGAGTTTTAGTGCAAAGCAGAAGATGGATGGATGGGTTTTAGTGCCGATTTCGATACTAAGGAATAGACTCAGTACTCAGTACAGATTCTAATACCATGACAATACTAAAAACACTCAAAACAACAGAATGTAATTTTTGACATTAAATCATAGTAGTTTCTTTCTATATCGCGGTGTAGCCTTATATCAGAGCAGTCCCTCAGTCATCTGGGCGCATACCAGCCTGTAAGGTCTTATTACAGCACAAACTCATTGTAAAGCAATTCAAGAAAGATTAATTTCTATCCTGCGGAAAGTGACTTTTAAAGGTCCCATGACATGTTACTTCTTGATGCTTTTATATGGTGCCTTAAATGGTTCCTAACTGTAAATGAATCCTGCTCCAAAATCAAGACTCAGTGCATGAGAAAGACACATGTACACAGTCAGAGTCAGAAAATATCTCTCTGAACAACTCATTCTGGGCCTTGTTGCTGAGAAGGACAGAGATAGGTTAGAGGAGCGGGTGGGGGGGCCAAATGTGCCGCTGGTTCCTTGTTTTAGCGGTGCACTGTGTGCTGGCCCCACTTCCGCGTTTTAAGCGCGGAGGAAGAAAGGGGAGCGTTTCAATGAAAAAAACACATTTTCACAGAAACTAAAATTAAACCACTGCTGTTTCAGATGTCCAGAGGCTCAGATAAAGGACTTCCGAGCCTAGAAACACTCGCACGTGCCTCCAGGCAAATAAAAAAATGCATTTCGCATTGCGTAGCTCATTCGCAGTCCAAACTCTCTGGGCATGATTTACAGAGACGGTGGGTAGACATCCAGACGGGGGGTGGAGCTGCATTTTTCGATGTGACGTCACATAGTTGCCTTGTTCAGAATCGCCCGTTTGAGCTGTGTTTTTTTCAAACGCAGAAAAGGACCGCAAATGCTCAGTTTAGACATTTCGCAACTTTTAGCCATGGGGGAAGGGGGGCCCTAAACAGGGTAGGGGAGCTCACATTAACGTTCAAAAACCTCAGAAAGTGAAAATTTCATGCCATGGGACCTTTAATACTGATACCTGGTCAAATTAATATCTTGTTTCAGTTGTAATTTTAGTATCAATTACTATCTGATTTTTGATACTTTTGAGATCCCTAATGGCTTTCAGTCTCAATTTGGTAACATCTCCATGGAGACAACCAGATGGCAGACCCCCCACCAGAACAGCTACATAATGTACCTTCAAATACTTCAGTGATCACATGGTATTTCTATTTATACGATAATATTAAGGTGCATTTGGTTTTGTTTACATTGCATAAATCATTACAACTTTTTAAAACTAGTGGGGACTGTCCATGCTGGTAGTGTTGTAGTCTACTGCATTTGTAGTTTTAATGCACCTAGGTGAACAGACTGAAAGCTAAAACACGCACATATTTAAATGTGACCAGTATTAAGTTAGAGGCATTCACTTGATTAGGGACTTCCTCAAAGCTGAGTCCTTGTACCCCCTTGTCTCCCATTTCAACCCTTTCTGTAGCCTGAACAATTGCATTTCAAATTAATTCCTTGTCTAAACCCATCTGATGCCCAAGTGAGGATGCGCCTCTCCACTGGCCCATGGGGAAGAGAAACCACCTGCACTCACTTTGCCTGATATATGCACCGAAATTGCACCCCAGTCTTCAATCTACCTTCCCTGTCAATGATAATACTTTGAGTTATAGAGACAAATAGGTATTGCTCTGACTTTGCAGCACCAGGCAGCTCCGGCTCCTCTGAGACAGTTTTTTCTACCCAGATAAACTAAAAGGAGGATTTGCGACACTTTGGAAACACAGGTTGGGAAGATGAAAGTCGATTGGATTTGAGCAGTAAAAAAAATCATGCCTTAACTTTTTTCTGAGAGGGAGGACAGTTGTGTGTAATGATTAAAGTGTTGCAATGTCTCTAAATGTTTGATGCTGTTAAGGTGGCGGGCAAGGAATAAACAGGAGATTTAATATTACATAAAACTTCTTCCATTTTAATATTTAGTATTAAAGCGCAATATTCATTATGGACTTTAACATGCCACATTAAATGGACAGCAGGCAGAAAACAACATGCTAATGTTGATTTAAAGGAGCACTATCTAATTTTTCTAGTGGAGGGTGTCTCACCTGCTGTCTCCATGAAGATGTTGTGTTGCTTGGTTTTATTGCTCAGAACAACCTTTAAGGGCAGGGTTGCTCAGAGTAAGAATCAGTGGGGTTGCCTGCTTATTTTCATGGAGATAAACAATTCCGTAATGTAAAGAATTCTAGGCCAATATAACTTCTCAGTTGAGACAAGCAGGTAATGCACCTCCCGCCAGAGAAGTAGAAAACTAGCACCATACTTGTACTAGTTTCAGAAAAGTATGTAAATGTATTGTCTGAATAAACAATAATTTGATTAAAATATCATCAGTAAATCATAGTCAATAGTCACTAATCACATGAAGATTCCTATGAAATGCAAATGCTAATTAAGGGAAAGGTTAGCATTTATTGTCCCTGTAGTAGGAGCCATCCCTCAGAGGCAACCTGTCAAAGCTGTGAACGTCATGGTACAGCAGGTCAGGACTACCTTAGCTGGAGGATATGACCAATTGTGCGTGTTTTGATGGATGGGGGAAACCAGATTGCCCGGAGGAAGCCCACCCAGACACGGGGAGAAACATGCAAACTCTGCACAGAAAGGCATGTGACTGAGGAATTGAATAAAGGTGATTCTTACTGTGAGGACAGTGTACCGAGCCATCTAATATTTTGTCAGCAGTTCTTTAACTTGTTTCAGTAACATTTAAGTATCACTTCACACTGCAACGCCACATGTAGCATCTGTTGTTTACTGTGCATTTCACATCCAACGCCTTTCTTTGAACAGCATCCTGTGAGGAGGATTTCTGTCTGAAAACACTCAAAAAGGCACGCCAAATATATGCAAATGCTATGTTAATCTATCTGAAGAGACTGAGCCGCTCATCTTTTCAACTTATTCCTTCGCAGTGTCATATGACATGGTGAATTATTAATGTTTGTGAAAGCAAAGATATAAGCGGTATATTCTGTACGCACATAGTGAATTGAAAATGGGATGCGAAGTGAATGTTGTGTCCTCGGTTGTGAGTCATTATGAGCTCCCTGTTTGTGTGGGCGTACTGCAGACTTTAATGAGGTAAGAGGAGAACAGGTATTTAGATTAAATTCAGAGTGACAAAGAGCTGCAGGTGTTAGTGCTCAAATTACTGAAGTTTAGTTTAAGAATTATCTCACATTGAGCTGTCAAAAATGTCTGAAAATGATTTTAAGAATGGGAAATATAAAAAAAAATGTATTGTTTTTATGGCAGGAAGTTGGAAAATTATTGTAGTCAAGTTCACTGTTACTGTGGTACTAAAAAAGTTTAAAAAAAGAGGGGGAAAAAAAACTTAAAGGTGGTTCCCATAACATAAATTACAAATTGGGAACAGTAAATTTTAAATGAAGTTACATATTTATTTCATGTATGTATGATTGTTGTTTCATAGTGATGTTTCTGCACTGCAATTTCCCCATTGTGAATCAAATCAAGACTTCTTATCTCATCTTTACAATACTGTTACTTCAAAATAATATTGAATTACAAGTAGTAGTACCAGTATGGCGTGATAAATTAACCAATTGAATGTCCATTAACTTATAGTAATCTTTGAAATTTGAAATCACCTCAACATAATTCCAGACACGCAAGCGACTTAATCACACCAAGTCACAATTTCTTGGTGGAAAAAATCTTGGATATACAGTATTGAAATACAGAAAAGACACTTTAGCTGCAAAGTCAGGCTCCCTTGAGTAAAGAAACCAGTATTGAAATAGTGTGGGCAAATATAATTACTGTAATGATGAGCCTTGTGCAATGATTGGGAGGGACTGGGGGTACCTTTGATGTTGATGGGTGCTGTCAGACCAGGAGAAAACTGAGGACAGGAGCAGCTCTGAGAGAGACCAGTCGTTTGTTCAGTCCACCAGGGGAAAGCTGCAATGAAAAAAACAACAAAGGAAATGAAAAACCCTGCTGACAATGCACTGGTAATATAGGGCTCTTATGTAATGTAGTGTAGCATTGCTGTGGGTTGGCACGCACTGTATACAATTGCAAACACATGGAGGTACTGTAGCTTTAGTGTTTAACCAAGCACGCAACACACGCAAGTTTAGGGAGACCCAACCCTGTGATAATTAGTGTAGAAGGGCCTCAGATGTAAATGGCAAATATGACTGTAAATAAGGCTGCATATGAAAGACTGTGAAAACTTCATTAAAGGGTCAATATTCCGTTTTCCGAATTATGTTATAATGTTGTTTCCTCATCAAACACATATCCAAAATTGTGTTTTGTTTCACACATTCACAAATGTTTCATAATTTCAGCCCTGGAATTGCCAATCTCCGTTGAACAAAAGGTAAAACGTAGCTGTTAGATGGCAGTGGCCCCTCTCTGTGCCGATACTTTGCTTGATCAGAGAGAAATGCAATTTCGATTCACTGTATGTCGAGCACATGGCAGAATAGACAATAAAGCTGACTCTGACTCTCTGTTAACTTGAAAACTGTTTCATGACATCACAAGGTGGAACAGAGCATTTTGAGCTTTGGAGATGTAGACAGACTAATAATAAAGGATTACTCAAACATGTGTGAATGAGACAAAACAAAACTCCAGGTATGTTTTTGAGGAGGTAACAACATTATGTCTTAAAGATCACAAGAGTCAATTTCACATAATATAGGACCTTTAAGAAAAAACAAAATCAAATGAGATTACATAACTACTACCGGTATATTGTTGGTATAAGGGTTCTGCACCATGAGGAATTGCACACTGAAGTTTTAATATAAGATTTCATTTCAATTGCAACCAAATGCATCATGTGATGGAAGGTAGTAAAAAAAAATGGGTAAAATATGCAAGTGCAAGAATCAAACCATCAACCTAATGGATAGTGGAGCAACAAAGCACTGTCCTGCAATAAGCCCATACTGTTACAATGTGTTTTGGGGTCAATAATATCATATTATAACACACCACATCATCATAACTTCGGAATGTCACAATAACAAATTTTGAAGCACAATGTAGTATATTGTTAAATTAAATACTGACACAAAAAACTATGCTAAATAATGCTAAATGTGCAATATTGTTAAAAACATATTAGCTGCAATAAATTAACTGCAGAATGAAACACTTGGTAAATGATCACATCTTTATATAGCGCTTTTTCCACCCAAAGTGCTTTACAACAACCACTCACCCATTCACACGCACATTCACACACCAGAGTATGCTGACACTGGGGGCAAGGTGGGTTAAGTGTCTTGCCCAAGGACACAACAGCAGCATTCATCTGTGGTAGCTGGAATCATACCTGCCAACTTGTGAGTCAGTGGATCTGACCGCTCAACCACTGATGTTTCTTATGTCAAGAGCAGCATTTGAACCGCCAACCTTTGGATCAGTGGACAAACGCTCTACCAACAGAGCTACTGCTGCAAAATTATTAATTCAATTATTAATTTATGGTTTAAATTGTATCATATAGCCAAAAAATAACCAAAAGTTTCTTGGTAGTGCAAAGAAAATGTACACACGATAAATACTGACCCCCAAAAATATAGTTTCAGCTTCCATATATTGAACTATAACTGGATATAGTAATTATTGTGACAGGCCTATCATCACTTCAAAACTTGTTACTGGGACAGACCCACCAAACCACCCATTTTCTAGTTTAACATAATGTCTACCTGACCTGAGCGGCAGCACTGACAGCCTGTTAAATGTAGACATCACAGAAATAGATATTCAGGAGACCTGTGTCCAGCACTGCACTGCAAATTGGTTTTGATGCTGGGTGCCATGGGATGAATCGCGGCCATATGAGCCAACCTTTGATGGAGAGGAAACAAACCCTGGCAGCAGAGACATATGAGCCTTGAAGATGATGTAACCAACCTTCAAACAGAGCCAACTCAACACACGAAAGGCTTCATCTTTCTCACAAATTGCCTCATTTTGTAAGTGGTGTTTTGACAGTCTGCCGAAATTATCAGTAAATAAATAAATAATGTTGCAAACGAATTCATCAGCAGTTTGCTTAAAATGTGTAAACCTATGTGACTGTCGAGTGGATTTGAAATGGCTGAAGCTGAAGATGAACAAAGTATTTCATGCTGTATTAAAACATTTAATTTTCGACTGGATTGTTTATCTATAAGTTTGAATGGGCGTGACTGTCAGGCAGACAAGAGTGGAGAAATGCATGGTTTGTTTGTGCCAAAACAGGCATGATGAATTATGGGAAAGAAAAGAAAGAAAAGAGAGGGCAGAGAAACAAGGCAGACTTAGAATGAACAGGTGAATGCTTAGCTCGATTCACATGCACAACAAAATCTGATTCTAATCTGGTTTCTGAACCTAAATTAAAATTACATGCACACTGAAAAATTCCATGAGAGGAATTAAAAGGTATATTGTGTAACTTTTTGGTAGGGGTCTGTCACCTGCTTTTTTCTATGGATGTCATTGCTCTGCCTGGAATGTTCTACTTTACATTTATTAAATTAGAAATGGTTCTATAGAGCAAAAATACCTGGAAAAAGAGGCATTCTGACTGTGAGTGGTTGCCTCTCCACAGAGCTGACCTGCAACTTGGGCTGGTTTGGTCTCCCTGAAGATATAAAGGTTTAATACCATACTGTGAAACACTCTAGACCAGGGGTGTCAAACATGTGGCCCGGGGGCCCTCCAAGACCTTTAATGTGGCCCTTGGCTGATTTTCTGTTAAAATATTTTAATTATAATTTTAATTTTCTATTAAAATATAAATATTTTCTGCGCCTCTTTTCTGCACAGCTTAGCATAGCAGCGTCTCCAGCGCCTCCCACCAGAGCAGCACAAATGAAGACTAAAGCATGACTAAATTCTGTAAAATGCATACAAGTTCATGTTAAAACATTGTGTTGAAATTGCATTTTTCTTAAAGTTTCAGGTTGTTCATAATATTATAATATTTTGTAAAAGAGAGTTCATCAAATAAAAAATACTCCTGTAATAGATTTGCATTTCTCTGCACAAATATTTGGACTTATTGCTATTTTTTGGGGTATATTTGCCATGAGTTTTCTGATCCGGCCCCTTTGGGATCAAAGTAGGTTGGATACGGCCCTTGGACCAAAATGAGTTTGACACCCCTGCTCTAGACAAAGCAAAAAATCTCCATGAAGAAAAGCATTTGTCGGACCCTCCACTAGAAAAGTTACACAATGCACCTTTACTCATATTTTGAGTCCACATGTAACTGCTGTAAATGCATTGTCAAACTGAGAAATGGTTTGCTGTGAGCCTAGTATCCAGTATAATTGAAAGGAGGAGATACTGGCTTGCCAAGTTACCAGACTACATAAATTCTAAAAGTAAACTGGAATAATAAAAAAAGATACAGATAAACATCCAAAATAAGAAACTATATCAAGATTAACTTTCAAAAATATTTCACTATAACAAGGCAAAACTGTGATCTCTTTTCTAACCAGAACTGTTAAGCGATTCTACAGTACCATAATTCACTTTACGTACCACCTCTTGGGAGCAACCTCACTGAAGTAATGTAATTCCTCAACTGTTTCACACTTTTCATAAGCGCCACGTGAGAGCATTAAACCAGCCAAAACCAGTTCAGTTCACAATTTCATAGCCCAAATCAGAAACATGGACTCTGCATTGCTTCTCTACATATACAGTGCCGTGAAAAAGTATTTGCCCCCTTCCTGATTTCTGTGTTTTTTGCATATTTATCACTCAAAACATTGTCAGATCATCAAACCAATTTTAATATCACACAGAAACAACCCAAGGAAAGACAAAATTCAGTTTTTGAATGATGATTCCATTTATTAGTGCACAAAAAAAATCTAAACCTATCTGGCCCTATGTGAAAAAGTAATTGCCCCCCCTTGTTAAATCACAAACTAACTGTGACTAACCACAGTTTTGAGAAAACTTAGTTCAGTTCTACATGCCACACCCACACCTGATTGTCACCACCTGTGTTGAATCAAGAAATCACTTAAATAGTTCCTGTCAAACAAAGTGAAGTTGGCTACAACATCTCAAGAACAAACACATCATGCCACGATCCAAAGAAATTCAAGAACAAATGAGAAAAAAAGTGATAGAAGTCTATAATTCAGGAAAAGGTTACAAAGCCATTCCCAAAGCTCTGGGGCTCCAGCGAACCACTGTCAGAGCCATTATTCAAAAATGGAGGAAACTGGGAACAGTTGCAACCCTTCCCAGGAGTGGTCGACCAACTAAGATTACTCCAAGAGTGCGACGACGGCTCATTCAGGAAGTCACAAAAGAACCTAGACGCACATCGAAAGAAGTACAGGCCTCGTTGGCCTCAGTTAAGGTCAGTGTTCATGACTCCACCATTAGAAAAACACTGGCCAAAAATGGCATCCATGGAAGAGTTCCCAGGAGAAAACCACTGCTTTCACAAAAGAACACAAAGGCTCGTCTCACCTTTGCCAAAAAGCACCTTGATGACCCTCAAGACTTTTGGAGAAACATTTTGTGGACCGATGAGTCTAAAATTGAACTTTTTGGAAGGTCTGCAGCCCGTTTCATCTGGCGTAAAAATGGCACAGCATTTGATAAAAAGAACATGGTGCCCACAGTAAAGCATGGTGGTGGCAGTGTGATGGTCTGGGCCTGCTTTGCTGCCTCAGGACCAGGACAACTTGCTGTGATTGACGGAAAAATGAATTCTGCTGTTTACCAGAAGATCCTGAAGGAGAATGTCCGGCCATCAGTTCGTGCCCTCAAACTCAAGCGCTCTTGGATCATGCAACAGGACAATGATCCAAAACACACCAGCAAGTCCACCTCTGAATGGCTCAAAGAAAACAAAATTAAGGTTTTGGAGTGGCCAAGTCAAAGTCCGGATTTAAATCCGATTGAGATGCTGTGGTGTGACCTTAAACGGGCAGTTCATACAAGAAAACCCTCCAATATGGCAGAATTGAAACAATTCTGCATAGAAGAGTGGGCCAAAATCCCTCCCCAGCGGTGTGAAAGACTCATCACCAATTATCGCAAACGTTTGGTTACAGTTATTGCTGTCAAAGGAGGCTCAACTGGCTATTAGATTAAGGGGGCAATTACTTTTTCACATAGGGCCAGATAGGTTTAGATTTTTTTTGTGCACTAATAAATGGAATCATCATTCAAAAACTGAATTTTGTCTTTCCTTGGGTTGTTTCTGTGTGATATTAAAATTGGTTTGATGATCTGACAATGTTTTGAGTGATAAATATGCAAAAAACACAGAAATCAGGAAGGGGGCAAATACTTTTTCACGGCACTGTATACTATCACATCCCAGTATGCCCAGATGCTTCTATGACTGTGAGCAAACATGCTACAGCAATGTTTCATTAACTGTGATCTGAAGACACCCACAGAGTTGGAAAAAACAAATCAAAACTCTTCCTCGGCGGATTTACTGGACCGCAATGAGAATATACGAAGTTCTCCCTGGGAATTTTGGGTGTGTTCACTTCAAGGACAGATCGGCTCTGAGCACTTTGGATTCCTGGTTTCTACATCAAAGTTGAAGGTAAGCCTGGCTGCATCACCTTGTCTCCAGTCTTGGGCAGTGAACAGGGCCTTACATGTCTCCAGTAGTGAGATTTTCCTTTTAACATATAGACTAGCTAACACGAAGGCATGGGTAGAGAGGAGTCAGAAATGTTACTGCTCCATGACCGATGTACTTTACTAACATAGAAAGAAGCATTAAAGGTGCACTATGTAACCTTTTGGTTGGAGTCTGTCACCTGCTTGTTTCTATGTCATTGCGCTGCCTGTAATGTTACACAGTATGAAAAAAAAAAAAACATCAATTTGTCTGGTTTGCTCTCCATGAAGATATAATGATTTAATACCATAATGTTATTTCTTTGTCTAGAATGTTCCACATTTTTGTAGGGAGAAATATTATAGAATCTACCAGAAAAGTTACACAATGCATATTTAAAATATTTAACTCTGCAGAGTGCAAAATCTCAAGAACAAAAACTCTTGGGGGTACTAATAATAGTGGATTATATTGGCCTTTTTTTTTTTTTTTTAACTTTAATCATGATTTTGGTCATCTTGGCATTTATATTTCATGTTTTGTAGAATTTAAAACATACCTATAACTGGAAAACACACAGAAATGCCCTACTTTAAAGGGACTGTGTTTGTGTTAGAGCTCCCTCTCCTAATAGTAATAGAAAGAAAGAAAATATTGTAGCAGCCCTTAGCAATGGGGCCATGGTTGCCTGCAAATCTCTGTATTGTTTATATGGATTGATATCAGTCTGGTCCTGACAGCCTTGGCTACGTCTCAAGCCTTGTGCAATCAGATTAGTTTTTTTCATTGACACATGTGAAAGGAAGGAGCTTGTTGGTCATCTGTCACCAACAAATAAAATCACTCGTGAAATTGCTTGTTCATTCTGCTGAAATCTCCTTGATATTTTTCAGCCCCCTGTAATATTTTTTTCCTTGATTTTTTCCGATACAGACAGACCATGTGTGTCCACGACTAGCTAGTCCAACTATAAATCTTGGCCATCTGAAAATGGGTAGATTCACCTGTGACCAGACTCATAAAGTATTAAAGAAGTGTGTATTCTGGATCCCAGTCAAGGACCATGCATTTGTAGTAATAGAGAACTCCTGATTTATGCACTCAAATATACATTCTCATAGTTGATGTTGACATACCAGATTAATATAGATCATAATTAGCAGACATTATATTGGCCTTTTTACATGATGCAATGCTTCAGTAATGCCGAGTATTTTCATTGAGAGAATGAGGGGTCTGCAGGCTGCTCTGGTAATGGAAAGATAATTGATGGAGAGAGATGTGGGTGAGTCATGCTACAGTCACCCGAGCTAATGCATCTTCACCTTGGAGATGAACTCACACAGAATGGAGCCGAATTAGAGGTCAGACAAAACAGGAAGCACACAGACACTGCACATCAATAATAATAAAACAGATCCTTGAAAAGCAGACAGAATCATCATTTGGTCATGACAATGCTTTGTGCTAGTTTGCAGTGATTATGATGTCATGTTTAGAGATGTAATTTACTTTTTCTGAACAGACCACTACATCAAACCATTCTTGTAATATGGAGTAATTCTATAGTTACGCATGAGTAAACTTCACAATAAGTTCCAGCTTGTTTGCAATGCTATAAATTGCTATTAATTATTTGTCTTCCATACCTCAAAGAAGCTGTGAAAACAATTCTTTAATTATTTTCAGAGAATAGTTCAGATAATAAAAACACATATTAGTGAATTGTGGAAAAATAGAGGCTGTAAGTGTAGTAAATATATTTTTTTAATTTGTCCCAATTTAAAGTCTCTTTGCTTTTTTCTTTTGGTATAAATGAAACAGAACATGTGGTGCTCAGGAACATTAAAGGCATTTCAGTATTTCCAAGTAATCCAAATTCCAAGTAATCTCATTTAACAACCCACTTATATACTGTACATGGCTCTTCTCCTGTAGATGTTAATGTGTTGCGTTAACAATGGTTAGAATAAGTGAAAATTACTTTGGGACCTGTTGAGATGTTTAAATCTTTCCAATATAGTAAATCTTTCCAATATAGTAAAAATCTGTTCTTTGATTCTTTATTCCTACTTCCTCCCAAATTCCCAACCAAAAATGTAGAAATCGTACTGCTAATACATTTTACAAATGAATGGGATGCATGCTAAAGAATTTACACAAATATGCACATTTACAATTTCTTCACCACACCACAAGCAGTTCGTAAAATTATAAGAATTTCCCCAAATATTTTCTTGAGCTTTTCTTTGAGCGTATTTTATTCACTGAACCAGTCTTTACGGAAAATATTTTGGTTTTAGAAATGCTTCCAAAGTCATATCTGTCTGTGCTGACCTTGGCTCCCTCTTCTTTGCAGCTCAGACCGGAGGAGATAATTCTACTCCATCAGAACTGATGGCCTTCTAACATGTAAATAAAGCACAATTGAAGAAAATGGCCTGGCATACTCCATTGAATCCCATGCCAAAAGTAAATGAAAAAGCTCTGATAGAAGTTTGAAGGGTAGCAGGAGGGTGAGAGAAAATTGATTGACTTTGTTTGTTCTGTGAAGGATTTTGTCAAAGTTTTGTTGGGGCACTTTGAAAGTTTAGACTCATTACAAGTGTGTTTGTGATCACTCATGCAATAGTCGCTCAAAAAGTAACAATACAATTTACAGAAGGCAGTGGTGTTGAGTACAAACAAGCAGTATGTGTTTGAAGGGGATATATAATGTGAAATTCGATTTTATGAGGTTTTAACCATGATGATAATTATATCCTTCATTAAGTTTACTCAATAGTATTTCAGTTGATTCATGCATGTTTGAGTAATCTTGTATTGTCCAGTATTTGGGGCTTGACTGCTCAGAAAATGTCTATTTTCACCTACCCCTTGTCTCCGCCTACTTCCTTGTTATTATTAAAAAAACAAAAAAGATTGACTCATCGCGTCATATGTATAAGCTTCAAAAATATCACATAGAATCAATGGACCTGTTGCTATTATGAAGCCTTTTAGACCAATACTGCATTTTACAATGAACAAAATGTCAAATAATGATCTACATATTCTACAAGTTATTAAAAAAAAAAAAAAAAAAAAAACGTCTTTAAAGGTGCATTGTGTAACTTTTCTAGTGCAGGGTCCGTCAAATACTTTTCTTCATGGAGATGTTACTGCTTTGTCTGGAATGTTTCACGGTATAGTATTAAACCTTTTTATCTTCATGGAGACCAAAACAGACCAAGTTACAGGTCAGATCTGTCGAAAGGCACCCCCGCTCACAGTAAAAATGCCTGTTTTTCTAGGTATTTTTGAGCACTAAATGTACCTGTAATTGAATAAATATAAAGTATAATAGTTTAATCTCATACTGTGGAACATTCCAGAGCAATGACATATCCATGCAGGTGACGGACCCCCAACCAGAAAGTTACATAGTGCACCTCTAAATAGAAGAAACACTTGCTATCATATTACACTGAAGTATTTCTATCACTACTGCAACTACTCTTTTCACCTGTACACACATAAAACATGAAGCTTAGGTGCACAATCCAAAACTAGTTTCATACACCGAAGAATCAAACAAGACAATCAGAAAAGAAAAACGGCTGCCCTTCCCAGGTCAAAGTGAACTCTGTAGCCATGAGCTCCTGTGATGTTGTGCCCTCTTCAATGCAGAAGGTTAATAAGATCCCAGAGTGTGGTGGCACCTGGCCCTCTTTGGCCCGCTGCTCCACTCCACTCATTTATCCTCAACATAAAGTTATTACTCGATCAGTGAAAAGCCACAAACACTGGGCCAGGAGAGCACAGCTGGGGTTAGCAGGACTTATTTTGCACATAGTTTCAGAAGCTTATGTCGAATTTATTGTATGGCAAAGAATTAGAGATAGATCATATATTGATTGGCAGAGTGGACTTTTTACCATATCAGCTATCAGCCTTAAAGGTCCCATAGCATGAAATTTTCACTTTCTGAGGTTTTTGAATGTTAATGTGAGCTCCCCTACCCTGTTTAGCCCCCCCATGGCTAAAAGTTGCGAAATGTCTAAACTGAGCATTTGCGGTCCTTTTCTGCATTAGAAAAAAACACAGTTCAAACGGGCGATTCTGAACAAGGCAACTATGTGATGTGATATGTCACATCAAAAAATGCAGCTCCACGCCCCGTCTGTAAATCATGCCCAGAGAGTTTGGACCGCGAAGGAGCTATGCAATGCGAAATGCGTTTTTTTATTTGCCTGGAGGCACGTGCGAGTGTTTCTAGGCTCGGAAGTCCTTTATCTGAGCCTCTGGACCTCTGCAACAGCAGTGGTTTAATTTTATTTTCTGTGAAAATTTGTTTTTTTCATTGAAAAGCCTCTCCTTTCTTCCTCCGCGCTTAAAACGCAGAAGTGGGGCCAGCAAACAGCGCACCACTAAAACAAGGAACCAGCGGCGCATTTGCCCCCCCACCCCCCCACCCGCTCCTCTAACCTATCTCTGTCCTTCTCATTTGCAACGCCCAGAATGAGTTGTTCAGAGAGATGTCATGGGATCTTTAAATCTCCAGCACAGGTCGATATATTGTTTAAAAACACAAACAAAGCTTTATTTTAGCAATTTAATATGAAAAGATAACTGCACTAAATGTGATACACTCTCTCTCTTAAAGATGTGTGGAAAAAAGGGGCTGTGGGTGAGTTTGTAGTAAAATAAAATGACATAACTTGAGGAAATATCGTCATCGGCCACTCTGGATTCTAGCAATCGATATCAGCATTGGTCATGGAAAAAAAAACAAACATATTGGTCAGTCTCTACAAAAAATAGTGCTATATTGGCCAACTGGGCCACCCCATAACAACAAATATGATGCTAGATCCTGTGCAAAACAATTATTATTATTTTTATTATTATTTTTTTTTATAGACTGAAGAGGTAACTCAAGCCATCTGCTTCAGGGTTCAGGGTTCACTGTGATTGGTTAGCCTCTGAGCGACAGGTGGATTTAACCAATCAGAGGAGTGGGTGAGGAAAAGCATCTGTTGGAATGTAGAGCTGCAGAAAAACAGTGAATCCCAATGACAATAACATTGAAATATAGACTTAGGATTAGATTACTTTTTTTGTTTTATTGCCATATCACTCAGAACTACAGCTGTGGGATGTTTAAATCACTTGATAGATTTGACTGTTCTTGACACATGCATCTGAAATTCCATAGGGAATAAAGCACTGCATAAAAACGCATGCATTAGTTTACATTTGGCACAAGTACTGTATTTGGTTCAGGAGTAAACAGCTACAAGGACCTCAGACCCACTTAATGAGACAGTGAATTAATCTGCTTGCCAAGCTATATACACCAACTTGTATAGATTTGCATTTACTTTACATCGCCTGAACCTGTCTCCTAAACACAACTGAACAGGATTTGCCTCTTTTAGCACCTGAAAGTACTGTTTTCTGAAAATACTTTCAAAAACATAAATGGCAATAAATTCAACACAATAGCACTCAAAGACTGGGATTTAAAGGACAAGTAATGTTTTTTTACAATCTGGACCTTATTTTGGTGATAAAACAACATTTTATCATTTATAAAACAACAACGTCATTTACTCACCCACTGCACCCATTGCACGGCCCTCGTTGATGTCATCCAATCGGAACCATGACTGGATCTCTGGTTACAGGCCACTTTTGACTCAAATGAAAGTGTAAACTAACACACTGAACTTTTCTCATTTGAAAAGTGATCAAGTTTGTGTTATTTGGTGACTGCAACAGCGTGCCCCGACCACTCACGTTAAGTGGATGCAGCCAGTAATCATCCCTCTTCTAAAACGGTCATCCCTTCTTCCATCCCTTGTGGCATTTTATCAATCAGGCATGAAAATCCCTCACCTTTTGGCGAAATTCGCAGTTTTTAAGTCAAAATAGCCAGTGCCAAGAGCCAATCACACGCCGAACTGCGCTCCAGCTTCCAATCATGCTGCAGCATAATTACCCACCGATTGCGCTCCTGCCAATCATGACGATTAGTGCTGTTGTGTTTGCGCCTGTTCGCCTACCAGCTGTGAGCGAGCCTCGTGAATATTTACGCGGCATTTCCAAGAGAATGAGAATCCTTAACTTGCTACGTTAATGCTACATAAGAAGGAACTCTCGCCTCGGGACACGGGATATGTTCAGGATA
The DNA here is from genome assembly GCA_036785185.1 of Paratrypauchen microcephalus. Lineage (NCBI taxonomy): Eukaryota > Metazoa > Chordata > Actinopteri > Gobiiformes > Gobiidae > Paratrypauchen > Paratrypauchen microcephalus. The sequence continues at coordinate 128,619 of JAVJIX010000090.1, read as the reverse complement.
TGGCCGTTTCTCCGGAGCTCCAGATAATTAAAGTCCGTGGATATACGCGGCACGCACATACACGTGGATACGCGAACTATCGGACAACTGTTATAATGGAGCTGACCGTGTTTTTATGGGGTGAGTCATATTATCAGATTATTTCTGCATCAAAGAGACAGATTAGCTGACAGCAGGGGGCTACAGGGGTATGTCGGCGTGTGTGTACAGGACTGAACCGGGACTAAACCAGGTCTAAACCAAGACTAAACAAGGTCTAAACCAAGACTAAACCAGGACTAAACCAGGACTAAACCGGGACTAGCCCAGGACTAAACCAGGACTAAACAAGACTAAACCAGGTCTAAAACAGAACTAAACCAGGACTAAACCAGGTCTAAACCAGGTCTAAACCAGGACTAAACTGGAACTAAACTGGGACTAAACCAGGATTAAACCAGGATTAAACCAAGACTAAACCAGGTTTAAAGCAGGACTAAACCAGGACTAAACCAGGTCTAAACCAGGTCTAAACCAGGACTAAACCAGGTCTAAGCCAGGACTAAACCAGGACTAAACCGGGACTAAACCAGGATTAAACCAAGACTAAACCAGGTCTAAACCAAGACTAAACCAAGACCAAACCAGGTCTAAATCAGAACTAAACCGGGACAAAACCGGGACTAAACCAGGACTAAACCAAGACTAAACCAGGACTATACCAGGTCTAAACCAGGACTAAGGTGTGTGTGTGTGTGTGTATGTGTGTGTTCATGTGTGTACGTGTGTGATAACATATTATATTATTGAATTATTGAATGATTATGGACTTTTCGTTATAAAAGCATTTCCATTTTAACAAAGTACCTTCTAATTCTGCCCTGCTCTGAAACACCACACCGCAGCACGCTGCCAGGGGAATCACAGTTACGCACCGGGAAGGGAGTTCCCCTGTTGCACAACGTGGTGCGTGATTCGGCCATGTCCTTCCGCACTGAAAAATAGTTCCCACCCAAAATGACCAAGGCAAGCTCTCCGTGTTGATTTGCACATTTATTTGCACTCGATATGAATGCGCACTACACAGAAAGTAATTGGGAAAAGCATAGAGCAAATTAATTCCTTTTGGCCGAAATCTTTCTCTGGCGACGTTAGACTCCAGTCTAAGGCGGAGGAGCAGCAGCTCGCGCGGCGGTCAGTGGCGACAGACTCGGACAATGGCTGGGTGAGCAGGAAAACGCTTTTCATCACTTGTTTTAGTCTCTGGACTGTGAGGAGATGCCCAAATTTGACCTGGGGGTGGCATATCCCTTTAATGTCATGCTTAATGTTAAAGCAGATCTTTAATGGGGAATTTCTGAGATTGTTGCTTTCAGAATGTGCTGCTTTCACCAGGGGGGTTGTTTCTTTCCGATAAATAGTCTTCTCTTGTGGAGGCCATGCAACTGAGAATGCAAGCTATGAATCAGCTGGGATTTAGGATTTGCCATGTCTAGCAAGTCAACCTAAAATGGACTAGAATGCAGGAAATTGCATCTGGAAAATATGTCACATAAATGAAACATTTTCACCATCTCCCCTGGTTTCATTTTACAACTTGACTACTGGATACAGCCCAACTCCGAAATCTCCGGAAATACTCCAAATTACACCAAAGTATGGGAGTAAATGACGTTGTTTTATCACCAAAATAAGGTCCAGATTGTAAAAATGTTACTTTTCCTTTAAAACTCCAATGTCTGTATAGCAAAGATATGTGGACACAGCAGACCATTGCAGACAGCATTACTGCGCATTCACCCCTATCACCTTCAGTGATGTTCAAAGCATATGGAGGATCAGAATGCAATAAGGAACAACAGGATCTGGCGGGGAGGAGGGCATTTGCACACTGCTGAGGCTTTGAATTAAAAAAAAAAAAATCCTAGCAGGGATTTGGGCATGACAGACCAAACCCTGCTACAGTACGTTATGTAATCTCACCATGGTGGAGCTTCACATTTCAACATTATCCATGCAGGCTAATAGTGATTTCTTTATCTGGCCTTGTAGAAAATGAGCAGAGGAGGACAGTGGAATGTGAAATTGCTTGTGTGGATGTGAATGTCTGTGGTGTTACAAGATCATGAAATTTGATGTTATATGCAAGCTCTATTTGCACTGGCGTTAATATACTTGTAGATATAACATATTCTTTTTGGTTTGAATATTATATAACAATATTCAAACCAAAACATGATTTTATTGAATTTTGTTTCTTTTTGTTTCAATAAGAATTTTAAACATCTGGTGTCTATCCTATCTTTTTGACTGCCAACTGTGCTATAATTACTCTTATGAAATTGCAACCCAGTGTCAAAGAGCGATGTGCTTTAGTAATTTTATTAGATTATAATTTGATAGAGTAATGATGCATTCACACTATCAAAATATGTAATAAACTGTGACTAAATCAGGACTAGAAACCAGGTCTGTAACAGCACCAATGTGGGCTCAAACCAGGATCAAACTAAGTCATGTGTGAATGTTTTGAATAGAGCATGTCTTAAAGTATTAAAAGGAGTATTCATTGTTAACTCATTACAAATTTAGATGCCCATGTTACCTTTTTAGCATTTAGCATCAGAGCACTATCACAATACAATCAGTAATCAGAGTTGAAGTGCATTGCTTTGTATCCTGCTCGTGTATATCTATGAAAAATGGCAGTGTAGGAGCATGGGTTATGTAAGATTATCGGCTGAGCTTTGTACAAGAAGCGTGGGCTGGTACTGGTAACTGTAAGAAGGGTTTGAACAGGGCCCAGGAAAGATCGCAAGATTACTCAAACATGCATGGAGGACATCATAAATTACTTCAGGTATCTTCTTAATCAAGGAACAACATTATGACACAGTAGAAAAGCTCCAAAAGGTCAATTTAGCATAATACCCCCTCTTAAAAAAAAAAAATCTAGTAGAGCTTGTAGACCCTGATTAACGGCCATTTAAACATCTGGACATTCCAACAAGTACAAACCAGATTCAGATGAAAATAAATTAGCCACTTTCACATTTAAACCACTATTTTTAGCAGCACATCTATAAACCCAATTTCCTGAACCACACGGGAAAAGGAAAGGTCACTCCGACCCACTGGAGATTACAAAAAATTTCCAAATAACAGTAAAGTGCTAGACTACGCGAGGAGCAGTTGGCGTTTATTTAGTCACGAATGAATCCACTGCTGACCTGCTGCTGACCTTTCATAGAGCAAGACAATCCCCCTCATGAGATTAGCAAAATGTTGAGGGTTCAAAGCTGGATTAACTTTACTCATTTGGCTTGGTTCCTTATTTCCATGTTTGAAGACAAGTCTAAGAAAAAGAGAGTTCAAAAGCAAATGCAGTAATGGCCTCACGCTGGGTTATGGCCTGTAGAGAACCTGACGAAACACAGTGCAAATACAGTACATGTCGCCCAACCCATGGCAACGAGGAGACAAACTCTAAGATTTGACAGTGTAAGGACTTCTCTTGCATCTTGAAAATCTTTTTGATATCTCAGTCTCAACGTAGTACTATATTTCCTTTTTGCTTGAATCTAGAAAATAAGAAATTATTGTGTAAGAACAAAGGAATTACTACCAACTAAGGGAAATACTTTTCTGTATTCTTGTTGCTGGTGAGGGTTAAGATCAAAATAAAAATTAAAAAATACTATAGACAAACCTATATTACATATTAAATGTACAGTGGTACCTCACCTTACGAAATTAATTCGTTCCAGAAGTGGCGCAGGAATGTGCTGCCCACTGCTCCTAATAACAGGAAATGCAGAGGACAAATTTCTCCCAAGGGAGACAATAAAGGCTAATCTAATCTTATAAGTGGTTTCGTAACGTGAATTTTTCGTAAGTTGAGTAGCTATTTCAATGGAAAAGGCCTGATCCGTTCCAAGGTGTTTTTTTGTTTTTTTAGTGTAACTTTTTTTTATAGTGTAACATTTGTGTTCTGCGTCCTGATTGGAATAAGATAAGATAATCCTTTATTTGTCCCACAATGGGGAAATTGCAGTGTCACAACGCAAGTTTCAGAAACAGTTGGAAAAAAGAGCATGCATCAAAAATTAAGATAAATAATAAGTATGTACAATCAACTAAAAAAACACAACACTGTAAGGTTAAAAGGCACAGGAACGCTGCACAATAAATGTATTTGATTCTGAGCAGTGAACAAACAGCAGTTAAAGTGACTCCAGTATAGTAATATATAATATCACTACAATAAAGTGACTCAGATGATTGTGTACAGTGCAGTGATGGACAGTGGTGGTTAAATAAATAAGTAGCAGGTAAAGTGACTTTAAATAATATTCCACATTGTAATTATTACTATGGAGATGACACACGGTTGCTATGGAGATGAACATGACTAGCATTGATCATTGTACAGTCTGACAGCAGCAGGAAGGAAAGATCTGCAAAATCTCTCTTTAACACAGCGAGGGTGAATCAGTCTGTCACTGATGCTGCTCTCTAGAGCCGACAGAGCGTCCTGCAGGGGGCGACACTCATGGTCCAGCATAGACATGAGTTTAGCCAGGACCCTCTTGTCCCCCACCTGCTGCAACGAGTTCAGAGGACAGGACTGAGCTGGACTTCCTGATGACCTTGTCCAGTTTCTTCTTATCCCTCTCTGTGATGCTGCTGCTCCAGCAGACCATACCGTACAGAATGGCTGATGCCACCACAGAGTCATAGAAGGTCCTCAGGAGTGGCCCTCTCACTCCAAAGGACCGCAGTCTCCTCAGGAGATAGAGCCGACTCTGGCCCTTCCTGTACAGTGCATCTGTGTTATGAGTCCAGTCCAGTTTATTGTTCAGATGAACACCCAGGTACTCTCTCAATGTCCCTTCCCTGGATGTTCACTGGTGGGGGGGCAGTAGAATGGCGTCTGCGGAAGTCCACCACCATCTCCTTGGTCTTCCCCGTGTTGATGAGAAGGTGGTTCCGCTGACACCAGTCCACAAAGTCCTGCGTTAGTCCTCTGTACTCCGCGTCATCATCGTCTGTGATGAGACCAATGATGGCGGAGTCATCGGAGAACTTCTGCAGGACACAGCTGTCCGTGTTGTGTCTGAAGTCTGCAGTGTAAAGGGTGAAGAGGAAGGGCGCGAGGACCGTGCCCTGGGGCGCCCCCACACTGCAGGTCATGAGGTCAGACACACAGTCCCGGGCTCTCACAAACTGGTGATGAGATATAGGCCTCCTTGACGTTGGCAAAGAATAAGTCCAAAGTTTTATTGTCTCTTGTGGGGCAGGTCACATACTGGGTGTATGTTGGCAGGACAGATGAGGGAGATGCATGGTTGAAGTCCCCTGTGATGATGAATAGGGCCTGTGGATGCTGAGTCTGAAGAGAGCTGATGCAGGAGAGCAGAGTGTCACAAGCATTCTCCGCGTTAGCACTGGGAGGAATATACACAGTCAGAGTGATGACATGTGAAAACTCCCGGGGCAGGTAAACGGGCCTCATGCCGACAGCGAACAGTTCAATGTCTTTGTTACACATCTGCTCCTTCACTGTACAGTGTCCAGGTTTACACCATTTCTCGTTCAGAAACAGCGCTAGTCCTCCTCCCTTCTTCTTCCCGCTCTCCTCCGTTCTGTCTGCGCGCAGCAGGTGAAAGTTGTCCACAGTAAGGGTAGAGTCCGGGATTTGCGGTGTTAGCCATGTCTCCGTAAAAGCAATGACGCTAGCGTCCCTGTACTCCCGCTGAAATCTAACGAGCGCGGCAAGCTCGTCCGTCTTGTTGGCGAGGGTGCGCACATTCCCCGTGATGACGGAGGGAAGAACGGGCCTGCAGCGTCTCTTCTTTTCCAGGAGTTTACGTCCCGCGCAGCGTCCACGGCGTGTCGTCCGCAACAGCGCTGCGCAGCGCCATCAGCTGATCCTTTGTGTAGACGAGTGGAGAACGGGGTCCCTTACACATCTTAAGCCGAGACAGGTAAATAATCCACCAAAAGTGCAGAAAAATGCAGCGTCGAGTGCAGCCCAAGCTTACGTACAGTATTGAGAAAAAATATTTACAAAGTGGGGCGATTTAAGGGCAAAAAGTTAGAAAAGTTACGGAAAAGTGCAGGAGCGTCGTGATGGGCAGCTAGCTTGCGCCAGCGCCGGAATTAAAACAATATAACAGAATAAACCAGGTCTAGACCAGAACAAAACCAGGTCTAAACCTAGACCTGGACTAAACCAGGATTATCTCGGGACATGGCAGTGCCGTTGGAGGAGCGCGTTGCTCGTGTCTCCGTGCTCCTTGCGCGTTCCGCGCTAGAGCTAAGAGGCAGAGAAAGACGCTCTTTCAGCGGGAATAAGAGCGGGGCGGGCTCTGGTTCTATGTGACTTCCAGAGCCGGGGGGCTGACACTGTGAGCTAACAGGCCGAAAAAGGTGCTCTATCGGCGGGAAAGACCGCGGGGTCTCGCTCGAGGCGGGCTCTGGTTCTATGTGACTTCCAGGTCTAGACCAGAACTAAACCAGGTCTAGACCAGGTCCGGATCAGGTCCAGACCCGGACCAAACCGGGACCAGACCAGGATTAAATCAACCCGTGCTCGGCCCGCGCGGGCGCCGCGGCTCCATCCCTCACAGTGTCGACGTCGCTTTTTGATCCTTCGATGTCGGCTCTTCCTATCATTGTGAAGCAGAATTCACCAAGCGTTGGATTGTTCACTCACTAATAGGAAACGTGAGCTGGGTTTAGACCGTCGTGAGACAGGTGAGTTTTACCGTACTGATGATGTGTTGTTGCGATAGTAATCCTGTGTCTCCGCTCCCCTCGCGTGTTCGGCGCTATATTGAGCCGTGTCTACCCCCACACTTCACTATCAACACATTCCATTGAAAGTCTATGAAAGTTCGAGTGTTCAAACGATAGAGAAATGCGAGAAAAACCCAACTCCACTCTGAGAAAAGCGTAGAATGTGTGTGGTGAGGCATTTACAGCCCTAAAACATGTAGAACAATTGCAAAATACAAAGTTGTCCTACCTCGCGCACCTCTCCCACCGCGGGCCACCTCTGGAACCTAACCCCGTGTGTGTTGATAAAGTGTATGTGCGTTTCGGGGCATGCATCTGAGCGCGCATTAATTGAATTTTTGAGATTTAGCGTTTTGTAACTTGAATTTTCTTTCGTATCTAGAGACCAAAATTTGACGTGAAGGCATTTCGTAACATGGATTTTTCGTATGTAGGGTCTTTCATAAGGTGAGGTACCACTGTATATTAGATATTAGATTGCCTTTCCTGGAATGTTCCATGGTATGACATTAAACATATCCATCTAGTATTTATTCATTACGGGTGTTTCTATTGCTAAAAAATACAATAATTCTCTCTGAATAGGGTCAACTCTCCACAGATCTGACTTGCAATGTAGCTTAGTGCTGTTACCTACTTGTCTCCCTTGAGATAGATAGGTTTTAATCTATACTGTGTTTTTTAGACAAAGCTATGAGATTGCCTTAGAGACAAGCATGTGGCAGACACTCCACTAGAAATGTTACGCAGCGCACCTTTAAGTTATTTGCTATGGTGTGTGTATGTACATAATGTGGCATTTTCCAGGAAATTGTACAAAACTGTCTTATCCTTTGAAATTAATAAGAAACTTGCAGCTTCAAAATTAAGTTGATTGACAAGATAAGATGAGGTCTTATCACTATATACCCCTACATTACAAAGCTGGTTTTGTGAAGATGCCATAAGGACCTGTAAAATGGATTTTCTTAGTGTTTTGGCTCTGCAGACTGAAGGTTTCATAAGAAAAGTTGAATAAAGGACTCCCTGCTACGGTCTGTCTCACTTATGCTACTATCACTTATTCTTTGCAGCAAGATTGAGATGGAAATTCACTAGAAAATTGAGGGACGAGAGGTAAAAAAAAAAAAAAAAAAAGAAAGAAAGAAAGAAAAGGAAAAAAAATGAAACACCTCATTTGTGTCAGATATTCCCTGTGAACCTTTGTTATAGAGGGTTTGTGGAAACAGGTAAGAGGGGAGCCTGGTAGAAGAAAGAAGGTATGTTGGAATCTCAAGTTTTACTGGTACAGTTGACTTATTGAGTGTGCTAAAAAAAAACAAATTCAAATAATCTTTGCTCCAAAACCATACCACGCTTAAAGGAGAATTATCATTTTTTACAATCTGAGCCTTATTTTAGTAATAAAACAAGTTGTTTTACTCACCCATAGCACTTTGGTGTCATTTGGAGCACTTTCGGAGATGTTTTAGATTAGCGATAGCCGTAACACCAGTTCTCGGGGCATATAATATATGCCCCGATAATATATGCGGTCTCCAAATAACACAAACTTTAGCACTTTTCAAATCATAGAAGCTCAATGTCTTAGTCTACGTTTTCGTTTGAGTCAAAAGTGGCCTGTAATCCGGGATTTATCCATAGTTTCGAGTAGATGAGGATGCCAGTGCGCATGTGCAGAGTCACAGTTTATTTCACTCTCAGCTCTCGGGACCCAAACATGAAACGCAAAGCTGTAAATTATGGATAAATCTCAGTTTACAGGCCACTTTTGACTCAAACGAAAGTGTAGACTAACATATATTATATGCCCCGAGAACTCGCGTTACGTCTATCGCTAATCTAAAACATCTCCGAAAGTGCTCCAAATGACACTAAAGTGCTATGGGTGAGTAAAACAACTTGTTTTATTACCGAAATAAGGCTCAGATTGTAAAAAAACGTTAATTCTCCTTTAACCCTAACCTGACAGTACTGTGCAAAAGTTATAGACACGTGTGGAAAAAATTGAAGCCTTCAAAAATGGAAGTGTTAATCATTTATTTTCATCCATCAGAGTGCGGTGAATGAACAAAAGAGAAATCTAATCAAATCAAATCAATATCTGGTGTGACCACCCTTTGCCTTCAAAAGAGCATCAATTCTTCCAGGTATACTTGCATACAGTTTTTGAAGGAACTCAACTGGTAGGTTGTTGCCAGTTATCCAGTTATCTTGGCATGCATACAATTGTAGTGAATGTCAAATACATTACTACCTTGCAGTGATTCACAGTTAGGTCAATATGAATGTGTATTGTTGGATATGGAAATCTGATTGTGTTCCTAAAACTCACAACTACACACGCTTGAGACATCTATAATCACATTTAAATGTAAAATTGATGAATCTTATGAAAAGAAAACTGGCAGTCAACAGAAGATTTCCGAGTGATAAAAAAAATTGCACTGTTTCCATAGCTATTAATTTAATGGTCAAAAGTTCTACAAATGGCCTATAAATAAGAACATGAAACCTGCATCTAATATATGCCTCTGACTGCGCTAGCCCAGCTCAGCCTCTTTATTATTGATGAACCCCTGCAAAAACCCTGCATCAACTTTTCTTTACCTTAGATGTTCCCACTGCCATGCCACTAATCAATCAAATCCTGGAGGCAAATATCACAGCTGTCAAACAAGGATGACCAGGGCACAGAAATGAGTATGAATTTGTAAGGCAATGCATTATACACAGAGTTGCCTGTATATGCTTCACTGGATGACATCTGTAAAGGTACATGGTTTTATAAAAATCAGTCTATCAACCAACAAGTCAATACACTGTAGACTGAAGGGAAAAAGTGATGTTGCCATAATGATAATGACTTTTAATAGATAATGATTTGAGACTGACCAGGGCCAAACTGCTATAGAAAAGAGTTTCTGGTGTGTGCTAGTGCTATGTTTGCATGCATATTGAAAATCTGATAATCTGATTTGAGGAGTTATCAAGATTACTGAAATGTCAAATCCTATACAAAAGAGTGCATTTCTTTCAAATCTTTCACACCACAAAGAAAATATAGCAAAAAGGCAAACGAATGTATAGCAAAGACAAAGCCTAGACACTTGAAGTTCTGTGCTATATATTTTATTTCCACTGAAACATGCATCAATTTATATATTATTATATTATATTATATTATATTATATTATATTATATTATATTATATTATATTATATTATATTATATTATATTATATTATATTATATTATATTATAAAGATATAGCTAGTTATCTGAATTGTCTAGTCAAAATATAGCCACAGTTGAAGGCAAAAACTTTATAATAATTGTGAACTGATGAGAGTTAAAAACGGCAAAAGTATCAGTACTCACTCATTTCGAGTATCGATACAAAAAAAAAGTCACATTCACAGGACAGAAATGAACAGAATTAGAAGAATTAGAATGATCTTGAGCTGTATCAGAACAAGTATAAGCGCACATAGACTAGTATACGCCCATGGACCACTATGGAACCTGGACGACTGGACGACTACGATTTACATGTTGTCCTGTAAAGAATGTTTTTTATTGTCATCGTGATATCAGAGTTAGTATTGAGTATGGAGTCTATTCCAACAAAATTTCTCTACTGTAGACCAAATTGAGGTGAAGATGTAAAACTGGCTCTGAAACGAGTTGCATCAATTGTTGCATAAGTTTTTATTCTCAAACACATTATTTTTCTTAACCTCAAAGAGTCTCAAAGTTATGTAAATCAGTTCTACAGTGAAAGCCAGCTTGGCACTGCAGTTCACCAAAGTGTTGCCCACAGTTTTATTGTTAAGCTTTTGGGGTTGAATGACGTCTATGATCTTACCGGGAACCGCAGTTAAATGTTTGTTTACGCAAATGACCCAACCACTGTTCAGGAAAAATACACTTTCCTGGTGAAAAGCTACTCCTGGCGGTTTCATGAACAAAAAGTCCATTGTTAGTGATGTTTGCGCGACCCAGACTTATGACTCCTGAGAAATGCCCTTTGTGAAGATTTGCGTACTGCTTTTGTCTGTTTCCTGGTGAGCTTTATTGGATGGAAAATTGGATCAGAATCAGCGCACGGACAACTGGTGGTAAAAGGAGGAAATATTGAGAGGCTGAGTGAAACTATTCCAAATGGGTACCCAATTAAAAGAGCAGCTGCTTTGAACAACAGGTATTCTGACTCTTAGTAGGGTCGCCACTCCAAAGATCTGACCTATAATTTAGTCTGATTTTTATAATTTAGTCCATGAAGATAGAAGGGTTTAATGCTACACTGTGAAATTTCCATACAAAGCAACAACATCTCAATGGAGACAAGCATTTGGCATGTGATCTTGTACTAATCCTAATCAAAACCAAACTAAAATTACTCAAGAAAGGTCCTATTTTTATGTTTTGATTGTCGATACTACATTTTTTTATCAATTAGTATCTGAGACTCATCAGTTTCTTGACAACTCTACCTTATATTGTGTAATGTGCTGTTGCATATGACTTCTTCATAAGTTTTCCTTTACGTTGCCCCCTAGCTGTAACTATAGAAGTCCTGACAAATGAGCATGTGCACTAAATACAGAGGAGAGACGGGGAGGTGAAGAGGAGTCAATAAAAGTGTGAGTGAGCTGCAGCATCATTTCGGCTGCCAGCATTGCCTGACAGTGATATGGAGAAGCCTGCCTTACCTGCGGCTGCCTCCTGCATGCTACAGTCTGCTGCTGTGACAAGAGCTCATTCCAAATTTAACAGACGCACGATAAAAAACAAATCGCTGTGGCACAAAAATGTCAGAGCAAAGTCTTCAGGGAGTGAGATCAAAATAACTTACAGTACTTTTTGTGAAGATACCAGCAGACACGAGTTCTGAGAGGAGAATCAAATGCATCCTGTCTACTAGCAACTTTTGGAACATGATCTATTACAAGAAAGGATCAAGTTATAATAGGAGAATGAGAACTGTCACATTGCTCTCAGGTCAATTCAGGATACCGTGTTTTATTTTATTTTATATTATTAAAACATGGAGGAGGAAACAGAGTAAAGACAGTAAACATATGAGATTTTCTGGAAAAAAGACACTCACTAAATGTGTAAAAAAATGTGTTTTGCCATTACACAAAAATCTAAACTCTAAATCAATATATTATGTAACTTTAGTTTATTTGATTTATTTGACAGGGACAATGTACAGGAGCATTAATCACAAAAAATGAAAAGATGCTTTGTAACAGACTTTAGCTCTCAGAGCTAATTTCCATCCCTGAGACATTACAAACAACATTACAAACAATGAACATAAAACATAAAAACAATTCACAGTGGCAGTGAAACATTTCATCAGTTAGTAAAAAATAATTAAAACTCTTTTCCCAATACCTGTACCCCCTTCTCATGTCTAGTCTAACTTTAATGCTGACACGTCTGCACTCTTAGAAACTGTTGGCTAAATTTTTTTCAAACATTTGCATAATTTTAGCTCAGCTGGAAGTTTGTTCCATTCTGAGATTGTTTTAAATGAAAATGCAGATTGTCCTAATGATGTTTTCCGTTTTGGTATTACACATTGGCCATTGACCTGGTTGTTCTGACCATCTGATCAGATGTTAAATGAATAAACTTTTTCAATGGTGGTGGTGCCACATTATTGATAATCTTGAATAATAACCTTATATTGGCCAGTTTATTTGTACTATCAAAGTTGAGCATTTTATGTTTAGTTCATATCTGACAGTGATGGTATTTCCGTGGTTTCCGATCTAGAATCTTAAGTGCTTGCTTATAAAGAGATTCTAAAGGTTTTTTTGTGGTTTGCTTGGCTTGTGACCAGCATGAAACACCAGATTAAGTGAGGTAGCATCATTGCATTTAGATTTTTTACTCCTTGTTTTTTGCTCCTTGTTGTCCTTGGGGCAAAAATGGAAAAAATCAAACTTTTGTTAAATCCTGAGAGAAAAGCACAGGCATCTCACCCATCTACAAAACCATATTTACTCTAAGATGCGTGAAAAGTCCCTCAGTCGTCCAGGTAGAATCCATGATAACAGGAGAAGTTCAATTTGTCAACTGGACAAAGTTTGTTTGGTTGAAAACGTTTCGCCGCTCATCCGAGAGGCTTCGTCAGCTCTAATAAGAATACTGGTAAGACACTTGCTTATATCTTGCTGTAGGGAGGAGCTACCTAGCTAACTACTTTCCGGAACTATCTCATTGGTTTCCGTCTTTTGTTTCTCTGGCGTCTAGCTGACGATCCCTATTCATCCCTACACGCCTGTTTTTCACACCTCTGGCCCTGACCTGGCTAACCCTATTGTTTCCCTGTTTGTTTGATCTAGGCTTAATAATGGAATTGTAGATGGGATGCAAATTATGTCTTACTCCACCATTTCTGTTCAGAGAAGGATTCTCTTTTTTGACAAAAATAGCCTCTTTAACTCCCCTCTCAAACCAATTCTTTTCCCTGGCTAAGATCTGAACCTCACTGTCCTCAAATGAATGACCCGTGGCTTCTAGGTGAAGATATACGGCAGAAGACGGTCCACTCTGGCACGCCCGTCTGTGTTGGTACATCCTCTTGTGAAGTGGCTGCTTGGTTTCTCCAATATAGCGCTCACTGCAGTCTTCACTACACTGAATGGAGTAGACCACATTGCTTTGTTTGTGGCTCGGTGTTTTGTCCTTTGGGTGGACGAGTTTTTGTCTTAAAGTGTTTGTGGGTTTGAAATAAACTGGGATTTCATATTGTCTGAAAATCCTCTGTAGTTTTTCCGACATGCCGGCCAGGTACGGAATCGCTACCCCTTTCCTCCTGGGTTCGGATTCTCTATTATCTTGTTTCTTGCCCTTGTCTCTCTTGGTTTTGTTAACAGCCCATTTGGGATAACCACAAACAGAGAGGGCTTCCTGCACATGTTGTTCTTCTTTTTCCTTACCCTCTGTGCTTGTGGGAACCACTTGGGCCCTGTGTTGTAATGTCCGAATAACACCCAGTTTGTGCTGCAGTGGGTGGTGTGAATCAAACCAATACCTGCTTTTTGATTCACACCACCCACTGCAGCACAAACTGGGTGTTATTCGGACATTACAACACAGGGCCCAAGTGGAAAGGGGTAGCGATTCCGTACCTGGCCGGCGTGTCGGAAAAACTACAGAGGATTTTCAGACAATATGAAATCCCAGTTTATTTCAAACCCACAAACACTTTAAGACAAAAACTCGTCCACCCAAAGGACAAAACACCGAGCCACAAACAAAGCAATGTGGTCTACTCCATTCAGTGTAGTGAAGACTGCAGTGAGCGCTATATTGGAGAAACCAAGCAGCCACTTCACAAGAGGATGTACCAACACAGACGGGCGTGCCAGAGTGGACCATCTTCTGCCGTATATCTTCACCTAGAAGCCACGGGTCATTCATTTGAGGACAGTGAGGTTCAGATCTTAGCCAGGGAAAAGAATTGGTTTGAGAGGGGAGTTAAAGAGGCTATTTTTGTCAAAAAAGAGAATCCTTCTCTGAACAGAAATGGTGGAGTAAGACATAATTTGCATCCCATCTACAATTCCATTATTAAGCCTAGATCAAACAAACAGGGAAACAATAGGGTTAGCCAGGTCAGGGCCAGAGGTGTGAAAAACAGGCGTGTAGGGATGAATAGGGATCGTCAGCTAGACGCCAGAGAAACAAAAGACGGAAACCAATGAGATAGTTCCGGAAAGTAGTTAGCTAGGTAGCTCCTCCCTACAGCAAGATATAAGCAAGTGTCTTACCAGTATTCTTATTAGAGCTGACGAAGCCTCTCGGATGAGCGGCGAAACGTTTTCAACCAAACAAACTTTGTCCAGTTGACAAATTGAACTTCTCCTGTTATCATATTTACTCTACATCTTTCAGTATTTTTCAGCATTTTGTAATTGTAGTTCTATGTACTCTTTTACTGTGAAGATGAAAAACACCTTATATTCTTAAATCAACTTGCACTAAATACTTAAACCCTCTAGACTTTTCTCCTCTTCACTTCTCAGTAATCCATACAAAAACTGTCTCTCACACTCAGTACACTTAAACACTGTGTTCTCTCGTACAGTGTGGCTCTTCATTTGAGCAAAGCAATTAATATCAAAGTAACAGACACACTTGTCACTGTGAGCACAGATTCACTGAGGAGAAGGACTCATTATGGGACATTTTCTGAACCAGTGCATATAGAAATTACTTGCATCACAAATTGAGAAAGAGACTATTTTGTTCCTATGGAAAGACATGTATTAATCACAGTCTGGTGTTCTAATGAGATGAGTTCATGAATGAATATTTAAGTACACGAGTGGGATTGTGTATTATTTTACATTCAGATTAAAGTGAGACTATACTGTAGGCCTATACAGGGCATGCATTGACAATCCTTCAAACTCATGTCAAATAATTTAATTTAAAGGTGTTTTCTGGTGGAATTCGAAGCCATTCTTTCTCTATGAAGATGCTGTTGCTTTGACTGGAATGTTTCACAGTGTTTGGCATTAAACATAATACAGTATGTTTAATACAGCTTCATAAAGACAAGCGTTCTGACAACACCAAGTCAACTTACCTGTCAGATCTGTAGAAAGGTGACCTAACTGACAGTGACACTGTCTGTTAATAAACACACAATCCCATTTTCTATTTATTTTTTCCAATATGTGTGTTCCTGATTGGCTAGCCCATCTGTCAATCACGCCCATCTGAAAACCGGGAGATTTACCAGTGACCAGACTCACATCTTGGTAAAGTATTGAAGAAGTTTGAAGTATACAGTAATCCCTCGTTTATTGCGGGGGTTAGGTTCCAGAAATAGCCCGCAATAAGTGAAATCCGCGAAGTAGGACAACGTTATATTTTACAATTATTCTACATGTTTTAAGGCTGTAAATGCCTCATCACACACATTATACACTTTTCTCAGACTGGAATTAACATTTTCTCATATCTGTCTCTAGTTTAAACACTCAAACTTTCATAGATTTTCAACAAAATGTATTAATAGTGATGCATGGGGGGAGCCACGGCTCCGGGAGCCCCGCCTCCGGGAGCCCCGCCAGACGCGCGAGGAGCACTGCCACGTCCCGGGACGCAACGCGCACCAACCTCTTGGAGAAGTGCGCGACACGTGCTGCTCTGTCACGGATTTGTCCACAATAAAACCCTCATCGCGTGTACACCGGGGAGACAGAACTGCGGCGCCCGGACCGCGTGCTCTCAACCCGACCCACAAACCGAACACGCAGAAACGAACGCAAAAGCCGCACGGAGTGATTTAATCCTGGTTCAGACCTGGTCTAGTTCTGGTCTAGACCTGGTTTAGTCCACGTATAGTCCTGGTCTAGTCTCTTAGCCAATCAGGACGCAGACCAGATTGTTACACTATAAAAAAAATGTTGCACTATAAAAAAAAAAGAAAAAAAAATTTGAAAAAAAAAAAATCTGCGAAACAGCGAGGCCGCGAAGAGTGAACCGCGATAGAGCGAGGGTTCACTGTACTGAAGTTTAGTCCAACTTTAATACACCATTGTTATGAGCAGTGTTTATTTACAGGCCTTTGTTGGTAGCACTGATTGCAAGATACAGATGGATTTGTTGTGTTACCTGATGGCAGCGTATAACACTGGTGACAAGTAGCAATCATATTACTCATATTCAAATGTTAAAAGACTTGGAGGAGACCATATCTGTTTGCCTCATTTATACTTAGCCTAACAAAAATGGATGACATCAATGAGATGCTGCCTCTCAGGACCACATGCAGTAAATATTTCTCTTTTCATATTCTGGGCCAGTTTGTAAAGTGTAATATACTTATACCAAATGAAATGTTTTGTCATCTTGTGATATTATGAAAAATGCAAGTCTCTAATACCACATACCAAATCTCCAATATAATCAAGAAAAAAAATAGCTTCAGGTCTGTTCACTGTGTCTTCATTAGGATTTCATAATATTAATCCAACACCACCATTGCAAAGTTCAGAGTAGATCAGTTTTTTTCAGATTTTTTTGAGTTGCGATGACCTTTTTTATTGGTTGAAAAGATTCCGCTCTACACCACCTATAAAAACACTTTCTTTAAATGGCAATGTTTTTTTGTGTGTGCATTAAATAGCTCAGGACAGGAAAGCCATAAAGTTTGTGAACTCAAATTTAAAACATTTTTTTCAAGGCAAGACCTCACACTAACGTTTCCTGGCACACTGGTTGAAATTTAGCAAAAGTAACATGAAGCCTGATGTGTTGCCTCATAATCTCATCATGTTCTGAACAGGGAGAAGACCCAGAGAGAAGCATGGAGCAGAGTGAAGCAGTGGGCACAGACAACAGTCCAGCTATGGAGACCCACAGTCCTGTTACAAGGAGGAACATTAAGCCTGTCAGACTGAACAGCTGGGGCGCTACATCTCCATTGACCCTCTACTGCCTGGGCTCTTCTCTGGGGTCAGCGCACTGCTCCCTCCTGGGAACAAAGTCTACTGTTGCGCTTTTCCGGACAGCCCAAATACAGACAAATACTCTGGAATAGTGGACTACAAGAGAGAGTCCAATAGAATAATATAGGATAGTGTTAAAGTATAAAAGGCCAAAGCTTATAAACCTATAATCAGCTATAATGAAACAATCATGATCACTAAAGGATCAAGAGATTTTATTATTCTTTTTTTTACATTAATATATTGTGTAAACTTTTTCAACTAAATATTTTATATTAATTTAAATCAGGGGTCTCCAAAGTGTCGCTCGGGAGCTACCGGTAGCTCTCCAACCCCTTCCAATTAGCTCGCCAGGAATTACACGTATTGTGCTGAATAAGTTAAATCTTATTAATTAAATGTCTGTTACCATTGTACATGTTTAAGTTTAAGTTTATTTATTTAAATGGGACAGCATGTATTATGAACAGCTAGTGCTGTAAACACACCAGATTTAGCTCAAGGCTAGTTTCCATCTGTAGTCCCACAGAACAGGGGTGAAAGTCGATAAAACACAAGGTACAAAACATGTAAAGACCAACAATAAAAACATGACCAGTGTTGTATAAAGTACTGGAAAATCAAACTCAAGTAAAAGTATAGGTACCCCTCCCAAAAGTCGAAGTCACTGACTGAAATGTTACTTGAGTAAAAGTCTTAAAGTATCTGGAACTTCTTGTACTTAAGTATGACAAGTAATGTAAAAATAAATGTACTCAAGTAATGTAATTAAAAGTACAAGTAAAAGTATGAAGCAAAGGCAGTCTGAAGCTAACCCTTGCTTTGTTACTTAGATCGCACAAACACACAGCGCTTGTTTACATTTTTAAAAGTAGGCACATGTTAATGTTATTTTTTGTCCTTCTGAACTCGTGTGCCCTTTCTCATTCGTTACACGTAGCCTACAGCTATGCCTTCCCTTGAGCCGAAAAAGCTAGGTATCCTGTTAGCTCCAACATCGTCAAATATGCTTTGTGTAACCGAAACAATGTCACACAAAGTTAATTTCTACATGTTATGCTCAAGGTTTCACACAGAATGTCCATGCTATGGTTATTGAAATTGGAATATAGACGCTAACAATTTCATTAATCTAGAACTTACCTCGATGTGTTTCTTGAGGTTGGACGGGGAGTTTCTGTAAGATAGGATTTCCACGTTTCTTGGAAGGCACAAGAGGCACTTCATTCGATAGGACGAATCCTTCATAAGAGAACATTGTGTTTAAGTACGGCCAGGGATGCTCATCGTCAGGTCCCCCTTCATTTGTAGCCGACGTGGATGCTGTCTCCTCTTCCATCAGGGATGTTGATTGATTAAACTAGCTGCATGAAACCAACAGGTGTAGGCTGATTGTCATGCGCAAGTAGCAAACAAGCCCAGGCACGTCCTGACTTCTTTGCAGTCAGTAGAGGGTGTTTTTTGTAACGAGTAACTAAATGGCACATTGAAAATGTAGTGGAGTAAAAGTATGCAATTAAATTCAGAAATGTAGTGAAGTAAAAGTAAAAGTTATCATTTTTTTAAAAACTCAAGTAAAGTACAAAGTCTCCCAAAATGTACTTAAGTACAGTAGTGAAGTATTATTACTTTGTTACTGAACTATACAACTATACAACACTGAACATGACAACAGAAGCAGTGACAGAATCAAAGCAGGACACAACAGTTTTACAAGAATTTGAGTTAAAAGATGTAATACAAAAGTGCTTTTAGTTACATGAGGTAGTTTTAGTAGTAAAGTGCTTTTAGTTAGATAATGTATAATAATGTATCATTTGATGTCTAACATTGTGCACTAATAAATGAATAATGGTTTATGTTTTACAGGCATCTAACTGTACCTCATCTAAGGCTCGCTGTAGCACTTATATTTACTCCATTTCTTGTGACTGCTAAAATTAGTAGCTCTCTGGCATTTTCGTTTTGTAAAAGTAGCTCACCAGAGGAAAATGGTTGAGGACCCATGATTTACACTCAACAAAAATATAAACGCAAAACTTTTGTTTTTGCTCCCATTTTTCCTGAGATGGACCCAAAGATCCAAAATTCACTCCAGATACACAACACTACCATTTCTCTCAAACATTGTTCACAAATCTGTCCAAATGTGTGACAGCGAGCACCTCTGCCCCGCCGAGACAATCCACCCCACCTCACAGGTGCGCCACATCAAGATGCCGATCCGACATCATGACCAGTGCACAGGTGCGCCCCAGACTGCCCACAATAAAAGGCCACCCCGAAATGTGCATTTTTTTTTTTGCTTTATTGGGGGTCTGGGGACTCAGAACCAGTCAGTATCTGGTGTGACCACCATTTGCCTCATGCAGTGCAACACATCTTCTTCGCATAGAGTTTATCAGATTGTCAATTGTGGCCTGTGGAATGTTGGTCCAATCCTCTTCAAAGGCTGTTATGGATGAAGAACACAGGTGCATTTTATTGATGGCATTTTGAATGCACAGAGATACCGTGATGAGATCCTGAGGCCCATTGTTGTGCCATACATCCATGAACATCACCTCATGTTTCAGCAAGATAATGCACGGCCCCATGTTGCAAGGATCTGTACACAATTCTTGGAAGCTGAAAATGTCCCAGTTCTTGCATGGCCAGCATACTCACCGGACATGTCACCCATTGAGCATGTTTGGGATGTGCTTGACCGGCGTATACGACAGCGTGTACCAGCTCCCACTAATATCCAGCAACTTCGCACAGCCATTGAAGAGGAGTGGACCAACATTCCACAGGCCACAATTGACAATCTGATAAACTCTATGCGAAGATGTGTTGCACTGCATGAGGCAAATGGTGGTCACACCAGATACTGACTGGTTCTGAGTCCCCAGACCCCCAATAAAGCAAAAAAAAAAAAAAATGCACATTTCGGGGTGGCCTTTTATTGTGGGCAGTCTGGGGCGCACCTGTGCACTGGTCATGATGTCGGATCGGCATCTTGATGTGGCGCACCTGTGAGGTGGGGTGGATTGTCTCGGCGGGGCAGAGGTGCTCGCTGTCACACATTTGGACAGATTTGTGAACAATGTTTGAGAGAAATGGTAGTGTTGTGTATCTGGAGTGAATTTTGGATCTTTGGGTCCATCTCAGGAAAAATGGGAGCAAAAACAAAAGTGTTGCGTTTATATTTTTGTTGAGTATAAATAGATCAATCCTGAGGACGTCATTGTACTGTATGAATCGTCATGTTTTTATATAGTGCTTTTCCACTTTCATGGTACTCAAATCACTTCATATCAAGGAACCATTCACTCATTAACACACACTTTCATACACCTACATGCGCAGACACTGGGGGCGAGGTGGGGTAAGGGTCTTGCCCAAGGACACAACGGCAGTATTCCTCTATGGGTGCTGGAATTGCACTGCCAACCTGTGGGTCAGTGGATGAGCACTATGCCAGCTGCCCTAGTCCTTATCCTTTTCACATTAGGGGAGAATTAACATTTTTTTTACAATCTGAGCCTTATTTCGGTAATAAAACAAGTTGTTTTACTCACCCATAGCACTTTGATGTCATATGGAGCACTTCCAAAGATGTTTTAGATTTGCGATCTCCGTAATGTGAGTTCTCGGGGCACATGTTTGCGGGCTCCAAATAACACAAACTTTAGCACTTTTCAAATCATAGAAGCTCAATGTCTTAGTCTACACTTTCGTTTGAGTCAAAAGTGGCCTGTAATCTGAGATTTAGCCATAGTTTCGAGTAGATGAGGAGGCCAGTGCGCATGTGCGGAGTCACATCTTATTTCGCTCTCAGCTCTCGGGACCCAAACATGAAACGCAAAGCTGTAAATTATGGATAAATCTCGGATTACAGGCCACTTTTGACTCAAACGAAAGTGTAGACTAAGACATTGAGCTTCTATGATTTGAAAAGTGCTAAAGTTTGTGTTACAGTGGTCCCTCGTTTATCGCGGGGGTTAGGTTCCAGAAATAGCCCGCAATAAGTGAAATCCGCGAAGTAGGACAACTTTATATTTTACAGTTATTATATATGTTTTAAGACTGTAAACGCCTCACCACACACATTATACACCTTTCTCAGACTGGTATTAACATTTTCTCACATTTCTCTCTTGTTTAAACACTCAAACTTTCGTAGATTTTCATCAAAATGTAGATAGAAAGCGGGTGCGCTCGGACACGTGCACCGTCATGAAACAAGGCAAAGATTTAATCCCGGTTTAGACCTGGCCTAGTCCTGGTTTAGTACTGGTTTAGTCCTGGTTTAGTCCTGGTCTAGTTCCGGTCTAGTCCCAGTTTTACAGTTATTCTACATGTTTTAAGGTAAAAAACGCCACACACACACACACACACACACATTTTCTCACATTTTTCTCTTGTTTAAACACTCAAACTTTTGTATATTTTCAACAAAATGTATTAATAGTGACGCGTGGGGGGAGACACGGCCTCGGAAGCCCCGCCGGACGTGCGAGGAGCACCGCCACGTCCCTGGACGCGATGCGACGCGACCAACCCCTTGGAGAAGCTCCACACGTGCACCCCTCATCGTGGACAAATCCGTGACAGAGAAACGTGACCGGCGCGACGCCGCGAGCACGAGATAGAACCGCCACGCCCGGACCGCGTGCTCTCAGCCTGAGCCACAAAACAGCCGCACGAAACCAGCAAAGAGCGGTTTAGACCTGGTCTAGTCCCGGTTTAGTTCTGGTCTAGTCCCGGTTTAGTCCAGGGCCAGTCCAGGTTTAGTCCTGGTCTAGAACTGGTTTAGTTCTGGTCTAGACCTGGTTTAGTCCACGTTTAGTCCTGGCCTAGTCTCTTAGCCAATCAGGATGCAGGACACAATGTTACACTGTAAAAAAAAATGTTACACTATAAAAAAAATTGAAAAAATTGAAAAAAAAAAATGAAAAAAAAAATCAGCGAAACAGTGAGGCCGCGAAAAGTGAACCGCGATAGAGCAAGGGTTCACTGTATTTGGAGACCGCTCGGGGCATATATTATATTATATATTATATAGAACTCGCGTTAGGGATATCGCTAATCTAAAACATCTCCGGAAGTGCTCCATACGACACCAAAATGCTATGGGTGTTTTATTACCAAAATAAGGCTCAGATTGTAAAAAAAAACGTTAATTCTCCTTTAAAACACTGGAATGGCTATACAGGAAAACCTTTTGATTAAATGTATGTACTGTACAGCATGACTATTTAACCTTGAGATTACAATTTACATATGTGATCTACTAGTATGCATGTGGTTAATAAAGAATCTAAGTCTAAAAGCAATGGTTGCAACGGTCACAGTGTTACCAAAAATCTATCTGTAAACACACTAATCCTAACACAATACACTGTAGTCTATATATCCTCTTCCTCTCCATCTCAACAGAGAAAGAAAGCATGAAAAGGAGTAAGATGAGGAGGAGAAAAAATAAGCCAGGACATAAGTGGCGTTGATGGAGCCGCTGCACGTCCGCCCTCATTCATAAACAAGGATAACCTGCCAAATGTTTGTGGGCAATCTGCAGTAATGACAATGATCCATGCTGGCACACATCCCAGTATCACCTGCTTAAAAGGCCTAATAAAATCCTCTCTGCTGCCACAAATACACAAAAAATAACTGGAAATACAGTTGTTGGTGAAAAAAGGAACTCCAAAATAGATCTGGGCATAAGAAGCTGCACTACAGTTTCCCTAGAGATGTTCATTTATAGACATATGGGTTCTGTGAATTTTCCACAGTACAGTATTCATTATCTCCAGAAAAGTGACGTCTCCAGGTCAAGTTACAGGTCACATCTATGTAGAGGCATCTCCGGTCACAGTACAAATGTGTGGTTTTTAAAATATTTTTGGGCAATAGAAACACCAGTAATGAAATAAATGCCAGATAGAAAGCATACTGTGGAACACTCCAAGTGAAGCAATAACATCTCCATGGAGACACCCAGAAAAATTATGCAGTGATCACAGTTTGAGTATTTTACATTGATTTTATTTCTTAATTCTGTTATAGCTTTATATGCCGTTGTCCAAACAAATTAAAGGCCTCACATAACCACAGCACAACAGGTATTGATTGGATCTTAAGAAGGCTATTTGCCGCATTTGAAATATCTCTTTTTAACTCACTTCCAATGTTCTACAGTGGCACATACAGTACAGTAATGATTTAAGGGGTGCAAATGAGACTGAAAATGAGTCGATTATTCCAAGCAGTGCAGTATACTTCAGTTCTATCTACAGATTTGCAGGAAGTTCTAAAAAGTATTACGAAACATTCAACCAATCAGTTAGAAAACAAAATTTCTCAGCACACAAAATCCACTGAAATACCCTTCAACAACACATATCTACTCAAACCACAGTAACAGAGTAGTGTCCATCAGGGGTGTTAAGTAGCTAACACTTTAATTAGTGGCGGTGACAGACATTTTTGATTGGAGGAGCTTATAATTACAAGCAGTGAGTATTGACAACAATCTTAGCCAAGTAACAATATTTTTACTTAAGTACACATTTGCGATACTCTTTCCACCACTGCATACCAACACTGGAAATAGCAGAGAAGAGTAGAGGTGCATGCTCAAAGTAATAGGAAACACATATTTTTCATCAATCAAATAAAATGAAAAAGCCGAAGTTACTGAAATATAAGCATTTCATGGTTTTCAGACACAGATAATGTTCAAAGGCAGAAGCACTAATGATATCAGCCTTGAGATTCCTCTGATGATCAGTGTACACTCAGAGCACAGCAAAGACTGTTATGCACCCTATGCTGAAACAAAAGGTGGCTCAAATCCTCTCAATATGGGAATCATGTATTGAATCTGAAAGGGAAAGAGTCCAATGATTCCTGTCAGGGAGTCAATCAAATTTTGTTTTGAACAATGGAAATAATCCAAGCTTCAAGGGAAAAAAAGAACATTACATTTATTTTTTTTCCCTTTTATTTCAGCAAAATTTGTCTTTGCACAGTACATATTGTATGAGTAGCTCTTGAGGTCAAAATAAGTCTGCTGTTTATTGTCTAAATTTAATTATAAATCATTAAAGTTTTACTGTCTGAGGATGAGGTTGTTAGCGTTATTGTTATGGCAAAACTCCCCTCTGGTCCTTTGAAAGTTGCGAAAAGCTTTTATAAGCCATAATGGTGAATAATTAGGACACTTGGAATGCATAAAGTAAGTGAGAAAAAAACTTTGAACCAGAGTAAAAATCAGGTACAGGCCCTTTGACCCTCAAACTTTAAAAATGGGAGGAACACTCTTTGTTCCAACTTACATGTTTGGATGATAAGAATCAAATGTTATTTCTGAATTTTCTCTGCTTTAATTTTTGTTGTTTTTTGTTACCTTTAACACTTCTCTATAAAAATGGCCAAAGCCCCAGTCTTACCTAATTCAAAGCCTATCACACTTACTATGTTGAAATTTTTATCATATTGATTGCTATTGATGAGTACTAGATTACCTCAATAAAACTGTGCAGTGCCTTTCTTTTCTTTTTTCTTTTTGTCTGTTTTTCTCATTATGTTCCTAGACAGGAACTAATACAGCACGGCTCACTGGTATCGCTTTGATCACTTGTCAGATGCTAAATCCCAAATGGAGGTAGATGCAAACAAAGCAGTCCTCATTAGTGTAAAGATCAGAGCACAGGCCTCTGAAGAGTTGTACATGAGGATCTGACACGCTGGTGCCCGTGCCCCTGTCCCGGGTTACCCCATGGAGGTGACATATTTTGGGGAGAAGTCCTTTGGGCCATGACAGACAATGATATAATGATGCTTGGAGAAATCAGAGATGAGAGGAGAAAGGAGGAGGAGTGAAAGGGAGAGGGGAGAGGAGGTGAACTCAAGCTACATGTGATCTCACGGGACATCCCACTGACCAAAAATGAGACACCAAACTCATCAACTCAATATGGTACATGCATTTGAACACAGTCAACAAGAAAATATGTCTAATATATTCATATATAAAAATACTTTAAAGGTTCATTTAAAGGTGCACTACGTAACTTTTCTGGAGGAGGGTTTGCCACCTTCTTGTCTGTTTGGAGATGTTATTGCTTTCCCTGGAATGTTACATAGTGTTACACATTTATTCAATACAGTCTTCATTGCAAAAACATTCTCTTGAAAACATGCATTCATCCCTGTTCCCTGCTTGTTTCCACGGAAATAGATAAGTTTAATGTCATACTGAGGAACATTCCAGACAAAGAAATAACCTGCATGGAGACCATACTGTATATATACAATAAATGGACATAGCTAACCTGCTAGCCACCATGTTCCAAATAAGAAGTGAGCATGGGAGCTTTTTCGGCTCCATTAATTCTGGCTTCAATTCACTTTGTACTGAGAAAACATTGCCCCTCTCGCTGTAACTGCTACTGTCAGGCTCCTCATTTTGTTCTTAAAATGTCTGTATTAGCCCACTCTACCTGATCTTGCCATTTTTATTTCATTATTTTGCCTGTAAATCTATTCGTATTCCTAATATGGAACTGACTCCTAATTCACCCCTATAACTGCTAGCCTCTGCGAACTTCATTTGACGAGGAAAATGCTGTGGGTGACACTCCCTTAGTCCACTTCTTTATACAGTCTATGAGGCAAGCAGGTGGCAGACTCTAAATTAGAAGTTACTTAGTGCAACTTTAAGTTTGTTGTAAAGAACTTTAACACAGACCTATGAAATAAACAACTGAACTTCATAACTTGTTCTATTTCATCACCTTGAAGTATTGAGCCTGTGACGTTGTGATTATGCAAAACAAAGCACAGCAAATTCTATTCAGACCACAAGACACACGCGCAAAGAACATCATTTTAAATTGTGCAAACCTTTCTTTTCACAGACCTTTAACCCTAATTCAACTCTCTGATGTTCATTTTGCACAATGAAAGCTTCAACTTCTTGTAGTAAAATATGCAAATTGTTGCTGTTTGTTCATTTTTGAATAATTTAAATGCAGATGAAAATAGGTACTAAAAAATAAATAAATTAAAATAAATAAATAAATATTTATTTTAAAATGCATTCAATTGTTTTCCTTCTCTTTTTACATTTACAGAGTAAATCTTGGCAACAATCAAGTGTTTACATAAAGTCAAGAGCATTAAAACATGGATGACAATCTGTTTGAAAAAGGCCTTTGATTTACAAGTCAAAGGGCTCATATTACGTTATTTTCTGATTGATACTATAGCTAATGTTGTTCCCTCATCACAAACACACTTGGAGTTGCGTTTTGTTTCATTCACACATGTTTAACACACAAACCCTGCAGTTCTTCTCTCAAACAGAACACACTCTTTTCCCCTTGTGATGTCATGTGATTCACTAAAATCACCTGGATGATTTCAGCTTTTGAATTGCCAGTCTGTACTGAAATAAAGGCAAAGGTTATTTGTTAACTACATCTTCATGACATCACAAGGGGGAACAGAGCATTCTGAACTTTGAAGATGTAGACAGACTAATAATGCAGGATAAGTCAAACATTTAACCTACTCAAACAATTCAATTAAATATAAGTGCAGGTATGTTTTTGAGGAGACAACTACATGGTTTAATTGCGTAATACGTAATAAAAATGCCTCTCGGAGTTTATGATTTGTATAGCCTAAAAACAAGGGTGAAACTTTGTAAATTGTATGCCTCACGTCTGATTGCACTTGGGTGACTCTGCCCAGTGCCCAGTGATATTTCATACTCCTCTCCTTCTGTTTACAGCCATCTGGACCTATACACTGCCATGAATGTCTCATAGTTTATGCTACCAACTATAGCCAAAATTTAATCTAGTTGACCACATCTATACTCTCTGCAACATCATTCTATCACAAGGTCAGCAATTTTCAGCTGAATACAATGGTTGTCACAGCAGGTAAGCAAATATACTGTAGTTTCCATTAAAGGTCCCATATTATGCCATTTTCTGATCTGTTATAATGTTGTGTCCTCATCACAAACATACCTGGAGCTCTGTTTTGTTTCATTCACACATGTTTAACACACAAACCCTGCATATTTAGGCTGAGTTCTTCTCTCAAACAGAAAACACTGTTTGAGAGATCTGGTAATACAGGAAGAGCTCCAGTGTGTTTTTAAGCACCATTCATCTTCAGTTGAATCATTTGGATCATTTTAGCTCTGAAATTTTCAATCTCTACCAAACTAAATGTAAAAAGTAGCTGTTAACTTGAAAACTACCACTTTATGACATCACAAGGTGGAACAGAGCATTTTGAGCTTTGGACATAGCAATGCAGGATTCATCAAAAATGTGTGAATGAAACAAAACACAACTCCAGGTATATTTTTGATGAGGTAATAACATTCTAACATGACTTAAAGCTCACAAGAATTGATTTTCTGTAATATAAGACAAAACAGCAATTCTCCATCTCTTCTCTTCATTGTCTTTTTTCATACCAATAGCAGTTTTTTGGCTGCTGTATCTGAAAAACAGGAATATCTCAACCAAACTGGCCCAAAATCGAAGGTCATTTGAAACACTGTACTCATTGTTGCAAAAAAAAAAAGTAGTATCTGACATTTTTGAAGTATTATAGCACAGTTAACAGTTTGCTTTGTAGATTACAGCCAAGGTTTTTCAGAGTCAAGACATAATTCGAAGACAGTGTAAGCATTTGATAGAAACCGTAACCGTAACCCATCTAACTTAACTTAAAATAATTTTGTTTGACTGCCCTCATTGCAGCTACATTACTGGCCAAGTCGTCTGTTGTAAAATTAAAAGTAAATGCGCATGTCCAAAATAATAATGTCTATTTCCCCTTTGTTGTTGTCATTTGGAGCAATACTTTTGGCAAAATTACAGATTTTACACAGTAACTGCCTCAGACTCTATGTGTGGGGTAGCCAGTGGTGGAAGAAGTACTCAGCTGTGTTAAGTAGAAGTACATACAATATATTGGTGCAAAAATACTCAAGTAAAAGTATAAGTATCACATGAAAAAATCAACTTAAGTAAAAAGTATTAAAGTACCTGTTTAATGTGCTTAGAGTAAAAAGTAAAAGTATTTCAGGCAGATTTTGAGGTTTTACACATACACAGATAGCAGAGTGAGAAAAAGATCACGGACTATTTCTGAATGTTTGGAGCCATGGGGCCGGGCAGCTTGTTCACAGGGAGGAAGACAGGTTAATGAAAAACTATTGATTCAGCCTGTGTTTCCCAAGAGATGAAGGAAGCAACAGTGATACTTCCGAACTTTGTGTTCCTCTGTGTGTGATTCCCGGACACTGTTCACGGGCCACTAAGGGTGAACACAGACTAAAGCAGGACTCTATAGGAGGCCAGCAGAGGTTAGAGGGACAATCACAAGAGGACAATGTAGGTGGGACAGAGGAGGCAGTCATCCCTGGAGCTGAATTTTAGTACAAAGCAGGAATTTGCCATCGCAACAAGTTTAGTTTTAAATAAATAACAATGTTGTCTTTTATAATCACTGTATTTTTGTTTTACAGTTCAATTACAGCTGTCTCCTTGGTCAATTACTAAAAGAATGTTCCCAGCTCAATTTCAATACTAAGGAAAAGGTTCAATTCTCACTAATTTCAATACCACAATGAAAAATCACCCAATTTTAATGTTTACAATGCTAACATGCATTCATGTATTACCTCAGAGCACCTTTACCATATCTGTATAACTGTAATTGTATGCATATGTCATTCTTCAGGATGTTTGGTCATATTACTTCTACAAATTATCGGTACTCAAATTTATTTTCTTGTACTGATGCAAGATTTAGTATCGGTTAATATCTGGGTATTGACTTTTCACCATCCAATTGTGAAGAACTCAACTGTACTGTTTTCAACTATATTAACCGTAAAAGACCATGGTTGCTATATTAATTGCATTCATGTTTACATATTATATTTAGGGGTGGGTCATATAGCAAAAAATTAATAGCAGGGTTTTCTTGGAGCCAAATTATCTTTTTTTTTTTTTCATTTTCACCCCACTTTTTTACTTTGTATTTTTTCTGCTCATTTGCTTCTTCTGAAAGTTCAAGCTCCAGTTGGTTAGATTGGTTAGAGTCACTAACTCAAAGCATGACAGAGGCCCACCAATGGGAGCTGTGGGTGTGAAAATGTGCCTGTGTCTAAGCTCATTTAACAGAGGTGAATCACAATATAACAATTTCACCAAAACTGCAAATCACAATTCAATTTTTGACACTATATGGCCCTACAATAACTGTAGTAGCTTGCTGTTACACATCTGGTCCAGCATAAGGTGAAACATGACTGACAGGTAAAGCCTGTCCCCTCTCTGTGTGGTCCTGTTACAGCCAGTGGGTCCAGACTGTAGTTCGGTGAAGGGAAAAATGTCACCTGCCACCAATCAAATTAAATCAGCCACTGTGTGCAAACCCACACTGCGTGAAGCCTGACTCCCCTCTGTGACACTGGTGTGAGCAGTTAAAATGTGTAATAGATGAGTCATAGAACTTCAGAAAATACCTGGGTTTTCAGTACGATATAATGATGAATGAGAATATAACTGGGACCAAAGCTAAATTAGACAACAACAAATCTGGTAACAAGAGTACTGGGTATATTGTATTTGTTTCTATTTTTCTATTTTTACATTTAATTTATTTTGGTGCATTCACACTTGTTCTTTTTAGGTACTGGTCCTGGCACAGTCCAGATGTAGCCTTGGTTTGGTCCCATTCTATTCCTGGTTTAGTGAAGGATTAGTTTACGAATTTTGTCCCAGTTTAGTCCCAATCTTGATGTAGTCTATGTAGTATGAATTATGCCTGGCTTTTGATACCAGTACTTAAAGGGATATGCCACCCCCAGGTCAAACTTGGGCATCTCCCCACAGTCCAGAGACTAAAATAAGTGATGGAAAGCGTTTTCCTGGTGACCCAGCCATTGTCCGAGTCTGTCAGCACTGACCGCCGCGCGCAGCTGCAGCTACTCCGCGTTAGACTGGAGTCTAACGTCGCCAGAGAAAGATTTCGGCCAAAAGGAATTAATTTGCTCGATGCTTTTCCCAATTACTTTCTGTGTAGTGCGCATTCATATCGAGTGCAAATAAATGTGCAAATCAACACGGAGAGCTTGACTTGGTCATTTTGGGTGGGAACTATTTTTCAGTGCGGAAAAACAGAGCCGAAGCACACACTACGCTGCGTAACAGGGGAACTCCCAACGTGGTGCGTAACAGGGATTCCCCTGTGTGCTTCGGCTGTGTTTTTCCGCACTGTAAAATAGTTCCCACCCCAAAATGACCAAGGCAAGCTCTCCGTGTTGATTTGCACATTTATTTGCACTCGATATGAATGCGCACTACACAGAAAGTAATTGGGAAAAGCATCGAGCAAATTAATTCCTTTTGGCCAAAATCTTTCTCTGGCGACGTTAGCCTCCAGTCTAATGCGGAGTAGCTGCAGCTGCGCGCGGCGGTCAGTGCTGACAGACTCGGACAATGGCTGGTTTTAGTCTCTGGACTGTGGAGAGATGCCCAAGTTTGACCTGGGGGTGGCATATCCCTTTAAAGGCGCACTGTGTAACTTTTTTGGAGGGGGTCCAGAACCTGAGGGCCCCTCATGGAGATGTTAAAGGAGTATTAACATTTTTTTTACAATCTGAGCCTTATTTCTTTTTAGAAGCAACTTTATTGATCTCACACTGGAGAAATTCTTCTCTGCATTTAACCCATCCTGTTATTAGGAGCAGTGGGCAGCACATTACTGCGCCCGGGGACCATCTCCATGTTCTTCTTGCTTCGGCTTGGTCAGGACCTAAGCTGGAGGATACCTATCATGCATGTTTTGGGTTGATCGGGGAAACCGGAGTGCCCGGAGGAAACCCACCCAGACACGGGGAGAACATGCAAAACTCCACACTGAAAGGCCCAGGCGACCCGGGGATCGAATCCAGACCATGCATGCAAACTCCACACAGAACACACACAGAAAGGCCTGGGCGACAATGTTCCCCCTAATGTTTTTTGTGTCTGAGCAAACACACTAACTCCCTGAGCGCTCCTTGTACTCCTGTGCGCGACATCCGACATGCACCCCCGCTACACGCTGTTGCGAAAGAGCTGCGCGTGCTCGCGGCTTGCGCGTGCTCGTGGCTTACACCGGTAGAAGTTTAATACGAGACACATACTTTTGTTTCTGAATACTGGACGATTCCCCCGTATTCAGATGACCCCGCGGCTGAAAAAAAAGCGGAACTCTTTCATCCCTGTGCTGCATAGGTTTTCTTGTGCGCTGAGAATGTGTGAGCAGTGCGCAACTGCACAGGCGCGCAGCTTAGAGGGAACGTTGCTGGGCGACCCGGGGATCGAACCCGGAACCTTCTTGCTGTGAAGCATGAGTGCTAGCCACTCAGCCACCGTGCCGCCAATTCGCCATTTCGGTAATAAAACAAGTTGTTTTACTCATCCATAGCACTTTGGTGTCATATGGAGCACTTCCGGAGATGTTTTAGATTAGCGATATCCGTAACGCAAGTTCTCTGGGCATATGCCCGAGCATATAATATATATAAGAGCGGTCTCCAAATAACACAAACTTTAGCACTTTTCAAATCATAGAAGCTCAAAAGTGGCCTGTAATCCGAGATTTATCCATAATTTACAGCTTTGCGTTTCATGTTTGGGTCCCGGGAGCTTAGAGCGAAATAAGCTGTGACTCCGCACATGCGCACTGGCCTCCTCATCTACTCGAAACTATGGCTAAATCTCGGATTACAGGCCACTTTTGACTCAAACGAAAGCGTAGACTAAGAGATCGAGCTTCTATGATTTGAAAAGTGCTAAAGTTTGTGTTATTTGGAGACCGCAAACATGTGCCCCGAGAACTCACATTACGGAGATCGCAAATCTCCGGAAGTGCTCCATATGACACCAAAGTGCTATGGGTGAGTAAAACAACTTGTTTTCTTACCAAAATAAGGCTCAGATTGTAAAAAAAAACATTAATTCTCCTTTAATGTTTTGGTTTAAATTGCCCACATTATGGTATTAATTAATTTAATTAATTAAACACCAGTGTCACCCATCCTAAATCAACGCTTGAAAACAATGAATCACTATATCACTGCACTTGAACTTGGCATGGAGAGTTTTCCACAGAGAGACATTTTCGGCCATCCACTTAATTACAGAAGGATCCTACTGTCCTGTGATGTGGATTAGGCTATTTAATGTAGTGAGTCCCATCCGCAATTGAATACTCATTAAGCAAAATATTTAAGATACTTTCTCCATAAAATTACACCATTTAGACTTTTTTTTTTTTTTTTTTTTTACTGTATAACCCCATAGGATATTGTAATATGTCATGTAATGTATGGGTCTACTTTTTAGACCTGAAGTTGTATTTGAAGTGATTCATGCATGTTTGAGCAATATTTAATTTTTAAGACACCATATTGGCAATCAATGCCCGTTTTCACCCCCAATGGCATACGCCCACTGCTCTGTACATCATTCCAATTCCAATTTTATTTTCTTAATCTGCGATATCCGCATGATTCAGCAGCATTGCATAGTGATTAAATAGTTTAAAAATCCGCGACCATGATCTTCAGTTGTCGATCAGTGACGTGAGCTCCCACTGGGCACCAGAGTTTTCTAATGCAGAAGTCAGCAGCCGTGTTTATTTTATTAACACGTTTTAGATGAATATTGCAATTTAAAATGTGCAAATTATAACATAATGATCCACAGGTGTCATAGATAATACCTATGTAGCAGACACAAGCACAATAGGTCTTCTTTAACCACCAAAAATACAAAATGCACCACGGCTGAAGCAGGAGCTAACCCTTCTGCCACTGCATATTAATGAATTAGCTTCCAGACCGCAAAAGTCATAACATTTTGAACACAAATAGAATAAAGACATGAGAAACTGTAGTGCCTGAAGAAGTTTCTCATAGCGCTCCTACTTCTAAAACAGAGTAATCTTATCTGGACGCTCACATAAATCAATATCTGTGGTCAGGGGGTCTGCTCTTCAAACACAACTATAGCTCACCTAATCTAACCTGGGGGAGTTCTGTGAGACTCAAACACTTGAACACTGTTGAGTTCTTTTTTGTTTTTACTTCACAGTATTGCGTTTTGCCTCTGGGTATAAAAGACTTACACGGTCTGAGCAGTGCACAGTGGGAAGTGCCATAGACTGCATCCACAACAAGAGCTCTGTGTGCGAGCTGTGAACATAATGTGACACACAATGTAACATCAGAATAGACTGTCTAAAATATCTGATTTAATATGATAACTACATTTTTGTAGCTATTTTATGTGTCCTTTTATTTTTTTTATCTTTATGAGTCTTGTTCCCTTGAGCAAAACACTGCATATGTTGCTTGCATTATTTATGGAATTGAGAGACCTTATAGACCTAAGGCAAATCATAGTGCAACACTTTCTTTTTTTTTTCATTGAACCTTGAAATACAATACAACAAAAGCAACAAAGACTCACTACTACAGTCAATTCACCACAAGTTAAATATGTTATGCTGATATATTTGATGTCTTTGGTAAGTGTATAACATGTAGAAAGTAAAAACAATATTAAAAAAAAAAAACACTGAGATGGTCCAAACTTTTGACTGGAAACATAAGAGAAAGAGTCAGTCCTGGAGAGTATTACGCATTTTGGGTATTCCATAAGAACTGAGTCAAGTAATCCAATTCTAATACAGTGCACCCATGCATGCATCCACATCTATAAATTAATCTAGAGTACATACTTTTTATGGAATCTATACACAATAGAGTGCAGCAGTTTATAATTCCAGAGGTTAAATGTAGGGGAAGTAGCCTAATCTCCCATCACCTCTTTAAACAGCAAGTGCACATCTGTCCCTCTTCTTCCACTCCTTGGATGTGTGAAGACCCTTAAAAAAGAGGGATGAGTCAAGGAATTATTCAAATGATAGTTAGATTTGTATCGCCAAATGTCTCCTCATTTCCATAACTTTAAAAACCTCCCAGCTTTTAATAATGCATACGAGTCTGTCTATGAATCACCCTGCAATGTTAAATATTTGGAATGGTCTATTTATGTGACAACAGTAACATGTAAGGTGAAAGAAGGAGAGAGAGAAGGGGGTGGATGAATAGAGAAAGAGAGAGAAAGAGAGAGGGGGTGAGAGAGTAAGAAAGAGAGAACGAGAGGGGGAGACAAAGAGACAAAGACAGAAAGAAAGGGAAAGAGAGAGGGAATGAAAAAGAGCGAAAGAGAAAGAGATAGAATGAGAAAAAGAAACAGAACGAGGGAATGAGAGAAAAAGAGAAAAAGAGAGAGATTTCATTTTTAACAGACCTTTATTGCTTCCCTCAAAAACATATTGATTTAAATTTCATCCACACCTCATGCATTTACAAAAAAGTAGTACATTGCATATACATACTATTTACACTATTTACAAAATAAAGGTCCAAATATGAGTTGCCCCTCCCGCAGATAGAAAGAGAGAAAGAGAGAGAGAGAGAGGGAGGGAGAGAGGGAGAATGAAAGAGGGATGGGCCTGGTTGCAGTAAGCACGTCTCCTCTTTTAGGGACATCCTGATCTCCAGCGTTTTCAAAGAGCCCTGTGTCTTATCGTGGAGGAAGACCAGTCAAACCAATTAACATTCCAAGCAGAGCCTCTCCAGTCTAAGGAAGCTGCACTCCTCTTCCTTCCTCTGTGCACAAACAGTATGCTTTAATCATACAATTATACACACAGAAGGCAAATATTTCAGTCAACATTTTTCATTACTTATCGGTAAGGGAGTTGTGTAAATGTACAATATCCTGAAGTTAAGTGTTACAAGCTAATATATTACTAATATACTAGTACTATACTATACTCAGTGTTGTCCCTGAACGCGTTCACTGAACGATAGTTCATGAACGAGTTCATATTTTGGGTGAACGTGAACTGAACGCACTGTATTACTGCCTGATGAACGAACTGTGAACGAGTTCATTCTGGTGTCTGTGAACGACACGCGCTATCTATTTAACTTCGTTCAATAGGGTCTCAGATTTCTGATCCATCCATCTGAAATTTCCGATCCATGTGCCGCCCCCCCGAGATAACACATGAATAACACATGGTTTGATTGTTAAAACTGATATAATAATTGCTGTCTATGGTTCTATATGGGCTTTGGCAATGATATTGAAAAATAATAGCTCGCAGCAATGTATTGGGGAAAAAAAAAAGTATGAACTAGTTCATTTTTTGGAACTATGAACGAACTACTAACTATAAACAATTATGAACTATGAACAAACTAGTTCATGAAATGTGTGAACTGAACTTTGGACTAGTTCATGTAGAAAATGAACTTTCCCAACACTGACTATACTATACTAGTATTTTTATTAGTAATATGTGGAACTTGCCTGATGTGTCTTTGGTGTCTATACTTAATTAACATTGAAGTGATTCTTGATATCAGTGCATTATGCAAAAAAAAAACAAAACAACAAAACATAGAAACTGTAAAAGCTTTAGGTTTAAGTTTAAGTGGGAAACGGCTCAGTTTGCGATACATACTGTAGATACATAGATTTCCTACCCAAAGAAAGTAAAAACCTGCAAACTTCAACAGAGAAGGGGAATCAAACCTGTGACCTTCTTGCAGTGAGGCAAAAGTGCTACCAACTTTATTCCAGCTACACTTCTGAATGTTGGAAAGAAAGCCATCAAACTATTCTTAATTTTTCAAAACAATTTCATATGACATCCAAATCAGTCCTATGCATTCCGGCTGTGTATTCCCCTGTCCGTTCACTTGTTGTATCCCACTGCAGCGTCACTGGTGTGTACGTGTGGTCCCAATCCGGCGCCCGTGAGGCGTGAAGGACACCCCTCTGTATCCATCCGCCGCACACAGGAGATCCCAGGATTAGTCACACTCCAAGCCCCTCTGCCTCTGCCATCCTCCATCTGTGGATGTGCATCCCCAATACACTCTCCAACCACCATGGACAACACGGGCAAAACAACAGTGATGTCAGAACATACGCAGATAAAAGCCCTATTCGGACGGGATTAGTTTTATGGGGTGACATGGGGTGAAGTAATAATTACCAGGGAATTTAGTCCTGTCTGAACGCGCCATGTCCGTAAAACGGTCTGGGGGAATTACCATAGGTAATATTAATCCCGTGCGAATGCGACCCTCGGTAAAGATGTATGTAATATTTCGTCACATCCGTTTAAAGAAATAATTTACCGCAATTTTCAAACACGGAGGAGCTTGAAGCGCTTTGTTTTGCCGGCAAATAAAATGATCTACCGGTACTCTCAAACAAACGCACACATCGACCAATGAAAAAGACCAAGAGGTATAAATCAGTCGTCAGAGGCATGAAACTTCTGCTTGTTTTAGGTCATGTATGCTCTATTAGTCCTGATTATGGGCAATAATTTGCATAGTTCGCTAATATTACACATAGGCTAATCATGACGTGCACGGCAACGAATACGTGACGGCAGAGCGTAAACAAACTCCTCCCATGTCAATTGAATATTACGGACATTTCTTGTCCTGTGTGAATGGGGTCATTTATATTACAGAGGTCCTGTGATAAACCGACATTACTCTACATCCCCCTGTAAAACTAATCCCGTCCGAATAGGGCTAAAGACAGGAAAACCCCACTGGAGTTAGTCTTTTAATAGCCTTATGGTTTTAGATCTGCTTCACACTTTTTATTAATCTGTCACTCCATAATTTAGGCATTTATCATTGTATCCTTTGGTTTGTCAATACACGCTCTGCAATGTATAGCAAAATCAATACATTTAAAGAGATTTATGTTGGTGCTTTGTTATTACGTTGGTGAGATATAGACTTTTGGAAGGTAAGCAATGCCTATTAGCCCACGTTTTGTACTTCAGAGTGAAAAATAAGATGCAGTACTAGGCTAAGAAGAAAAAAGGAAAGACTCTAGAAATGCTGTGTGTTGTTTGGTGGTTCAGAAAGGGCATCTCTTACAAAAAAAGAAATGGGGGTTGTGCCACATGATCAAGATTTATCAGTGGTGAAGGAAGTACTCTATTTTGGTACTTAAGTCAAAATACAGATACTTGAGCAAAAGATGACTCAAGTAAAAGTAAAAGATAAAAATATATACATAAAAAATCTGTTTAAGTAAAAGTTTTATAGTACCTGATTAAAATGTACTTAAATAGTAAAAAGTAAAAGTATTTTGCAGAGATTGTGAGATGTTCAGATGTAGTTTTTAAGCAGGTCTCAGGACTAGGGATGGGCATTCGGTGAAGTTTTCTTCGTCGATCGTCGGGAGAATTAATGAGTAATAATCGGTTAATCGTTAACATATTTTGTATTAAAAAGACAACAACCATTCACTCATGTGTGTCCGCTTTTACTATGTCTGCCGAGGCTGTGGGAACAGCTCGTTGAGCACTGCAGCTCCTCCTGGTCCGTGCTAGCACCGAGTCCAGGCTAGCCTGTGATAGAGATGATGAACCGCCCCCACCTTCTTTTACCAGACTTGGATGCACGGTGTTCAAATGATAAATAATTTGTGTTGTCGATGAGGTATATTTGTATGCTGCATTGCAGTGCTTGCAGTGCGCTTGGTCATTTTCTAAATTAAAGTGGTCCCACACAACACTTCGCCGCGACCTCTTCATGTTTTGGCGATTGACCTACGGAAGCTCGCATATATCAACTGAGGCGCGCCAACTGAGGCGATTGTTTTTGTTTTTGTTTTGTTTTTTTAATCGGTTTGTCGACGAAAATGAACTTGCTCGGTGAAATTCTTAATGATCAATTATCGGTTAATCGATTAATTATGCCCATCCCTACTCAGGACAATAATAATAATACAAAAAACCTTTCAATTTTCAGTCTAGTTCAAAGATGTAGTGGACTAGAAAGCACAATACCTGCTCTCAAAGATAGTGAAGTAAAAGTTAAAAGAATACACATTAAAATGTGCAGAAATTTTAAGTACAATATTTCATTACTTTTACTTTGTCAAGTTCCACCACTGAGATTTATACATAAAAAAGGTTAACAGAAAATGGGAAGGGAAAAATGAAAAATATGAACAAATCAATTTTGTCTCATGGGAATTGTGACTCACTGGGCAAAACCAAAATAGCATGGGGTAAAACTGGGCCTTTTAAACTGTCAGCAGTGGTGTGATGTAAAATTAGGGACTGACAGCTGCTTTGAACCATAAAAGACCACTCTTTGACCTGCTAGATCAGAACAACTTCACATGTAAGGCAAGGTGGTGGGAATATGATTCTTTGAGCAAAAACAATAAATTAAGAAGGGGTTGCTTATTTATTCAAATGGTAATAAGCAGACATGGGACCAAGTCACACATGTGCAAGTCTCAAGTAAGTCTCAAGTCTTCACCTTCAAGTCACAAGTAAGTCACAAGTATTTTTTTCTTGGGCAAGTCAAGTCAAGTCAAGTCACAGGCTATGTCAAGTCAAGTCAAGTCAAGTCCTGTAATAGGTCAAGTCAAGTCCAAGTCAAGTCCCCTTTGGCGTATTGTTGTAATTTTATCTGCAGAATCTGATCTTAATAAAGTGAAAGGCAATATATAAGACAGTGTAAGTAATCATCACTGGCTAATGTGCCCAACCTGTTATAAAATATTTGTATTGTAAATACTCATGTTCAGTAAAATACATCATAGACTCAAACAAAACAGTGAGTATGTAATTATTGGTTATTTATTGGTAAAAGTGATCTGTACATCGAAAACCAAACACATGTTTTCAACATTGTTTCAGCATTGAGCTGAAACCAGTAACAGCTAAAACAAACTTGTATTAAACTTTGTTACACTCCCTAACTCACTCTGTCCCACACACACTTTCTAACACACACACACACCTACACACACACACACACACACACACACACACAAGTAGCTATCCTTTTACAAAGTAACAATAACAGTTAAAACAAATACTAACTTACAGTAAATTAAACTGTCACATTTCTTTGCTCTTTTCGTTGCACATTTCTCTCTCACACTCTTTCTGTCACTCACACTCACACAGTATATCCATAAGTCATTCCCTTTTTGTGAGGAAACAAATAATAGCTAAAACAAATAGCTTAATATTAAACTTTGTTACATTTCTCCTCTCACTCACACTCACACACACACACATACACACACACACATACACACACACACACACACACACACACCACTCCTCGCGTGCGTAATGGGTCAGGCGCGCTCCTCGAGAGCTCGTGTATTTAGACTACACCTTTGTAAGAGACTGACTAAGAGTAAAAAGTGATGAGAGTTTTGTTTATTATTATTATTTGAACGTAGACCCAAGTGATCTCCTGCATTCCACAAAACCAAGCCAACAACTGATCTGAGCAACACCAAGAGACAGTACATTAACGCCACAGCCCTCCACCACAAGCGCAAACACAGCGCAACTCTCACATCTGAGGGGACGAAACCAGGACTGGACCAGGTCTAGACCTGGACTAAACCGGGATTAAACCACCACGGGCCACTCTTTGCTGATTTTGTGCGGCTGGTTTGTGGCTGGGGCTGAGAGTACGCGGTCCGGGCGCAGCGGATCGTTTTCGTGCTCGCAGCCCCGGTGTACGCGCGGCCTCGTGCCGGTGGTGGTGCACGTGGTGCACGCGTTGCGTCCCAGGACATGGCAGTGCCGTTGAATGAGCACGAAAACATTATGTGACCACGCAAGTCATTCAAGTCATCGTGTCTCAAGTCAAGTCAAGTCCCGAGTCCTAGACCCCCAAGTCCGAGTCAAGTCTCAAGTATTTCATTTTTTGTCGAGTCAAGTCACAAGTCACAAAAACAGCGACTCGAGTCGACTCGAGTCCAAGTCACTAAGTCTCAAGTCCCCATGTCTGGTAATAAGCATGTGAACATCCAGATATATAAATACATTGACCTACACCTCAGGACCACAAATGTAAACTTTCCATACACTGGGAGAAGCATTTTCACTGGTATTTGGTGCTTTGTCAAACATGGCAGACAGCAATCCTCTTGGGTGGTGTTGCTTTTTGTGGCCATTTAATAAAGCGCCCACACAACCCCAGCTGTAAGTATACTCACTCCACATCGCTCCATACAGTGTAATTATTACTGAGAGCTGCTGCAAACATGGCCACAGAGCACTTCACTGTCATTGTGCTAGAAGAGCTCTGTTGTTCCCATAGCATTTAGATACTGAAAGCTATTTATGATGGCAGATGGAGAGGTTGGTAAACATGACGAGCTTAGCCAATCAAATTTGTTCTTGTTGTTGTTGAAAAATCTTGAAAGAACAGTTTCAGGGAAATTTATTAACAAATAAATGTCTGTTTCATTAATTTGCTAATTCATTTTCTGTGAAAGAGAAAATATGTATTTAAATCTCTCTAAATCATTTCTCACTTTTACAAACCCTTTGATTCATTGGTAATATTCACATGAATTTAATTTTGGGAGTATGCTTTTTGCAGATGGAGAATTGAAAATGGAGTGGATGCCAGTTCGGTCAATTCTATGGCTTCGTACAACTCTTACTTCTGTGTTTACGAATGATAAAATGCAATGCAATGGTCTCAATCTGTCACAGTGTAGATTTTACAAGAAGAAAGATGGGTACCCTAGCTTTAATTCATTAGTATAAACTTCTTTATATAAGCGTTATTCACTGGTCTCAGTCATTCTCTTTCCTGTTACGGTCACCATGGAGGGCTGCTGACCATTCAAAAGACAGAATATGACATTTTTAATCGGTTATCTATTATCAGCAATGGTCCCCATTTTTCATCACTCTGCAATCCATGGAACGCTTCTTATAAAATAGATTTATCTACCAATATGAGTTGAGGGTTACAGTGTAGAGTATGATATGAGTAATAAAAATGGAAAGTGATTGGGAAATGCAGACTGCTATAATAGGATCAATGTACATTAGCCCCCTTAATAGTGCTTAATCGTCCTCCCATATGATGCCGCTGAAGTTGGCTAGTTAAATATGTTACAAAAACTCCCAACTTATAGTCAGATACAATTAAAATAACACACAGGGGTCACATTAGGTCTTCACACGTGCTAATGAACCACGCTGAGCATAGAGCCGCACTGACAATCAACTATAATTGGTCCCTTGCCAGAGAATTAATATGCAGAGTATTACAATGGCATTTCTTCCGGAAGGCTCCCAGGAGTTAATTAAACCAATGCCATTTTGGAGTTCAGATTTAGGGAGGGGAGAAACTAGACAGACTGGGATTGTCTCTCAGATGGATCACCGTGCTGTTCCTTTCCCAGTGCACTTGAAGCCTTTCGGCTTGCACTGACCCGGGTGTTATCAAGCTGTTGACTGGGAAATACCATGATAAAAATGGAGTTGCAACTAGAGTCTTTATTTTAGGCACTGCTGTACCAAGGACATCTCCAGAACAGTCTGCGGATACCTCAATATGTCCTACATCATCAAAGGGTATAATG
This sequence comes from Paratrypauchen microcephalus, assembly GCA_036785185.1. Taxonomy (NCBI): domain Eukaryota; kingdom Metazoa; phylum Chordata; class Actinopteri; order Gobiiformes; family Gobiidae; genus Paratrypauchen; species Paratrypauchen microcephalus. Next base: position 86,796 of record JAVJIX010000090.1, on the reverse strand, counting down.
CTCCCTACAATAGAAGCATGCTTGGCCAGATTTGAATTGAGAATACGATTTGGTTGACTGCTCATGTCCTCGAGTCTCTTCTTCTGCATCTCTTCTTTCTTATCTTTACAACTCTTGGATTACTTGAATTCATTTTACCATTATGGCATTATGGGGGTAGTTCTGGGTTAGCCCTTTCCTGACCAGCCAGAAGAAGAAGAAGAAGAAGAAGAAGAAGAAGAAGAAGAAGAAGAAGAAGAAGAAGAAGAAGAAGAAGAAGAAGAAGAAGAAGAAGAAGAAGAAGAAGAAGAAGAAGAAGAAGAAGAAGAAGAAGACTTGCTTTATTTATTCCCGTAGGGAAATAATTTCTCTGCATTTGACCCATCCTTCAGGAGCAGGAACCACAAACTTTGACAAAACTTTACAAAGACGAGTGGATCTGGAGCCGTATCCTGTCTCCTTGATTTCAGAGGGTGTGTCTGATAGGGAGATTAACCAATATCATTTTTAAAAAAAAATAGCAAAAATAAATAAATAAATACAATTTTTTTTTAAAATGCTATTAATGAGTACCTGTATTTGGATCATCTGTAGAATTGGACAGGAGCTTTTCATGTTCTATTGCCCAGTTCCAGTCCATTCTGGATTCAAACAGAATGTGCAAGAGACTGGCTGGTCAAGCAAGGTTAGCCCTGATTTAGGCCTATAATAGTCTTTCTTCTAAAGACGTTGTTCTAAAATCTGGATAAATTGTGAGGTCAAATGCAGTTCTGTTTCACTGGGCAAATAACTTTCATCTGCACTGTGTGTAGAATCCTTCAGTCGTTCAGGTAGAATCCACGGCAAAAGGAGAAATTCACTTTGTCAACTGGACAAAAGTTTATTTGGTTGAATATGTTTCGTAGCTCATCCAAGCTGCTTCTTCATTTCTGGTCAGATGCTGGTGGACCTTGTATAGTTACCTCCTCCCTTCAGGCAGATATAGGCAGTGTCCACCAGCGTCTGACCAGAACTGAAGAAGCAGCTTGGATGAGCTGCGAAACGTATTTGACCAAAAAAACTTTTGTCCAGTTGACAAATTGAATTTCTCCTTTTGCCTTTCATCAGTACTGCACTTTTAAATATAGTTTTGGGATATTTATGTTTTTGTGGGTTTTCTGTGGTTCCATGTTCTGTAAAGCACTTTGAATTACTTTGTGTACGAATTATGCTCTACAAATACACTTACATTACTTAAATGTGGTTAATTCATCTTTTGTCCAACAATCACTGAAATCTTGAGAATGAGTATGTAAGAAAACTAAAACTCATTCATCCAAGTATAAACTGGGATGAATGAATAAATTAGGTTGAATTTAAAAAAAAAAAAATTATATTCACAAAAGAACAAATGAAATAGATCCCTCAACACAGTCTGTAATCCAGAAGTTTATCCTCACAATGATTCCTGGTTGAACTTCCTTCTAAAGAGCCACGCAATACACCGCCAAATGTCAATCAATCAGTTGCTATAGTTAAAATTCAAAGACGGCCACATACTATATTTCTATATCAATTCATTTAAGGAGGATGATACCAAAACATTTTTTTACACAAATAAATCAATATTTAAGTTATGAACAATCACCATGCTCATTTCCTTTAAGGGACATACTTTATTGACATTTATTGTATGTCAGGTGATTTATCCCTTTGTTCCACTCTCAATGATTTTCCATCTGGCTTTCTTCACATTTTCTGGAGAATTTCATTGCACAATGTAAATATTCCTTTTTATGTGTCTGTCTTTTCAGTAATATTTCATAGAGGACCAAACAGTAACTCCTGGTTAAGGTTCACAGATGCAAGTCTAGTGATGAACTGCCCTCACAAGAACGTCCAAAACAGTAGCTCAAAGACAGAGAGTAGAAAGTACAAGGCCTGGAGTTGATATCGCCTTCACCGACTATGCAAATCACTATAGTCCTCAGTTGTCTGGAGCAAGATTAAGACCTGTAGCGAAAAGATATTGTCTTGTTATAGTGACCAGGGTTTGTTCTTGTGTTTTTTTTTTTTTTCTATCACTATGGTGTTTGTATGGGAATTTCTCTATTTGAACACAAAGCTACTATTCTTACAGACAGGTTCAACTCCAGTTTACAGCTCCTAGGCAACTGACATCAAGGCAGGAGTAGCCAAATGGTGACACAAGTCTACTGTATAAAGAGGTTTGGGGTAAAAAACAAAAAAACAAAAAAACAAGGACACTTTTTGAAACCAGAGATAAGTGCTGAGGAGATACTACTAAATCATTATTTTTAAAAAAACATGTCATAAATCATTCTTTTGAGGCTCCCCTTGAAAAATCCCTTGAGGAAGAAAATACTGTAAAATTCTTTTGTTTTAGTAATAATAATAATAATAATAATAATAATAATAATAATAATAATAATAATAATAAATAATAAATAATAGATAAATTAGATAATTAGAAAATACAGGGGGTCCTCGGGTTACGACGTTGATCCGTTCTTAAGACGTTCGTAACCCGAATTTCGTCGTAAGTCGGATTTTGACTTTGATCTTCCAACCAAAGCACCAATAACCTTTCCATCTCAATAATTAGACCACTACGCTGCTTGGTTATCACTGCCGCTTTCATAGGAGCAGATCAGAGCCCACATCAGGTACTTCCGCCCACATTGGGCACGCACACGAGGCTGTCTTCTTCTCCCTACAACCACAACAAAGCGTATTCTTCCGCCGTGCACCGCGCGCCGTTCGCGTTTGTTTACATCTCTTACCACGCTAAACCGCGTAAGACGGAATGACGCGTAATATATATATATATATATATTTTAATGGGGGCGCGTTCGTAACCACGAAACGTTGTAAACCGAGACCGTCGTAACCCGAGGACCCCCTGTATATTGAGAGTAAAGAACCACACTGGAGCTTAATAGGACAGTTCCATCAGTTTTCTCACTACTACTGCTGCTGCTGCTGTTGCTACTACTACAAATTACTAATACTTACTACTACAACACTTTGTAGTTTATTAACTTGAAAAAATGCATTTGATTCTGTTCTTTAGATGGAGAACTTTTATGTCAAGCTGTAGATGAGTGTAGATGCACTTACTTTTGGTTGTGGAGATAAACCCATAAAAGTGTCAGGACAGGTAAACCTTCATGAGATTACGGCTGTTACACTGCTCCAGTTGTACCTAAAACAGAAAATATACAAATGGTGAGATGACTATGTTCAAACATGGATTAAAATAAGATGCATTCAGGCTCTACCAGCTCATAGCCAAACCATGATTTTGTTTTGAAAGAGCAATACTGTGTAGAGAATACAGCTCAGGTATACTCCATAAGAAATATGACCACTAGTAATTCAATATTAATACGTACCACACAGAAAGTGAGCAGCATAGGGGATAAGAACGTGTATATCTCCTTAAAGGTGCACTATGTAACTTTGTGGTTGGAGGTCTCTCACCTTCTTGTTTCTATGGATATGTCATTGCAACAGCTTGGAATGTTCCACAGTATGACAAACAGATATACTGTACCTTGCATTTATTAAATTACAGGTGGGTTTACAGCTCAAAAAGTACCTAGAAAAACATGCATTCTTACCATAAGCGGGGTTGCCTCTCCATAGATCTGATTTGTAACTTGGTCTAGTTTAATCTCCATGAAGATAGAAAGGTTCAGTACCATACTGCGAATCATTCTAGACCAGGGGTCGGCAACCCGCAGCTCCGGAGCCACATGCGGCTCTTTGATCCCTCTGATGCGGCTCAGCACAGCGGTCCCTCGTTTATTACGGGGGTTACGTTCTTACATTCTAAAAATAACCCACGACAAGCGAAATCTGCGACGCTTTATATTTTACAATTATTCTCTATGTTTTAAGGCTGTTAATGCCTCCCCTACACTTTTCTCAGACTGGAATTAACGTTTTCTCACATTTCTCTCTTGTTTAAACACTCAAACGTTCATAGATTTTCAACAAAAAAGCACAGTATTAGAGAACGAAACCAAAGTGTATTTCACGTGTATTTCACAGTTCTTATGACCGCTTCGCTGTGGCGGGTTTTGTCAGGGAGAAAACTTGCAAACATACACCACTTCAGAGTCACAGTGTGATCGAACATTTATATAAATCTGGCAAACTGAACACATTCTGTACAGGAGACACGGAGGAGAAGGACTGACGAATCGGCAAAGGTCTACAGTCCCTTAGCCAATCAGGATGCAGAAATGCGTGTTGATACACTCTACGTAAAATAAAATTGGAATTAAAATCTGCAAAACAACGAGGCCACGGAAAGTGAACCACGATATAGCGAGGGACCACTGTATTTAATTAAAATGTATTTTATTTTAGTTCATTAATTTTCTAAATGTAATTCTATGGCACAAAGGCAAAAAAAGCCGTTATATGCAGTGTTATTTCATTGGGTTAGGGTCAAAAGGGTTTTGTGGCTCCCAGTGTTTTCTTTACGGTGTGAAACGGGTCCAAATGGCTCTTTGAGTGGTAAAGGTTGCCGACCCCTGTTCTAGACAAAGGAATAACATCTCCATGGAGAAAAGCATTTGACGGACCCTCCACCAGAAAAAAAATACTGCACTGATTGGAGACAGATGGGAGGGGAAAAAAAGCATTTGTCATAAGGCGCTTTTTAGTTTTAAACATAGGAGTCAATAAAAACACTTTAAAAAAAAAACACCCAAATGAGTTAACACAGGAGCTTTAAAATCACTGTCCACATTTGATGCATATGCACTGACAGCTACCCGATTTGTAATTTAAAACCAACATTGACCACACTGACTATAATCTAGTGGGAAATCTTTCTGACATACATAACTCATGCTATGGGTTGTACTGAATGAATGAATGAATGCTCTGTGTGGTTCCTGTGTGCTTTCAAGCTTCAGTTGTCAGTGGGTGACACCATTCAAATATACTGACCAAGAGGAGACAGGATTTCAAGCTGGGGACTCAACTCTTCAATTTTTTTTGGTCAAATTTGTCCTAAATGTGTTAGCTAGCCCTGTGATGAAAATTACTATATTGACTCGTTCAATATATGAAAGCTAGAACAATATATTTTGGGGGGGGTAGGGGGTCAATATTCATCTTTTTCTTTGCACTACTGGCAAATTTTTGGTTATAAGATTTAAGCTGTTAAAAGTTGAGGTTTTTTTTTTTTTCTATGACTCATTACAGATACAAACTATGTGTACAAGATACAAGTGTTTATTTCTTGCACCTCGTGACTTTTAACATGATGCATTTAGCACTGTTTTGTGGTTTAACCTGCAACTGACACAATTAGAATGCTATATATATATATATATATATATATTAGGGATGTCAACAATTAATCGATTAACGATAATTGTCGATTAAGACGTTGGTCGAACAAAATGCATTAATTGTAATTAATCGCTAATCGCGGACACGCACACCCGCGTGGTCACGAAACAAGGCAACCGCGCACCGCGCTGCGCCAAGCTCAACTCACAGCCGGCCGCAGGCACCAATGGCACTGCTCAGCAGCCCCGGGTGTACCCGCGAAGCGAGATCGAAGCGCGGCGCCCAGGAATGCGCCGCAACGTGCCACTGCTGGTCCCGCGCGGCCAGCCCGCGGCCCGGGCCCCGAACTTCGCGCGGCTGGCCCGCGGCTCGGGCCCCGAGTCCCGCTCGGCTGGCCTGCGGCCCGGGCCCCGAGCCACAAACCAGCCGCACGAAACCAGCAGCGGCACGCAGCGGCCCAATCCTGGTTCAGTCCAGGTCCAGACCTGGTCCAGATCTGGTTTAGTTCTGGTCTAGACCTGGTCCAGTCCACGTTTAGTCCTGGTCTAGTCTCTTAGCCAATCAGGACAGAACACAATGTTACACTATAAAAATAAAAAATAAAAAAAAATCCGCGAACCGCGATAGAGCGAGGGATTACTGTATTTTGTTATTCAGCATCAATACATTTGTCTGCTTTTTACTAAGGAATAATTAATTGAGGAATATACAATATAATAATACTATGATATATTTTTGACTCAGTGTTATGTATACTATAGCTTATATTCTTAAAGACCCTATTGAAACACCAAAATTCAGGTGAAAAACACCGCTTATCAGTTAATCGTTAATCGATCGATAAGGTCAATCAACTATCAACTAATGAATTAATCGATAATTTGATTTGCATCCCTAATATATATATATATATATATATATATATATATATATATATATATATATATATATATATATTCTTAGAAGTATTTAAATTTAGGAATTGGTTTTGTGATTTAAATTTGCTTGAGGGTTTTCTGTGAGAGTTATACATTAGCGTTTATCATCGATATTTATTTCAGCTATATATCAAACTTCAAAATTGGTCACTGTGAGAGGTCTTGTATTAGCTATGATACTGCATATTTCTCTCTAGATTTCTCCCCCAATCTAAAGACATTTTGGTTGCATTAGTTCAACTGAATTGCTTTGGGAAAATGGGCTGATGGTCAAAAAGTGTCTTACCAGAAAAAAATGTATTAAAACAGTTCAGTTGCAAACATAAAATAACTTGATTACAAAATAAACAGTTCAAACAATTAAACAGAAAACAATTAACCTAAATTAAATATAGTGCAACAAACATGCCATCCAACTACACAGAAATCTCAATAACCCATAGGCTCTATTCACGCTTGCGTCACAAACCAGGAAGACATTTGGAAACATGTGATCCCGGTAACTTCCGGTGTAGTTACCGACAGTGATAAAGCCCATTGAAGTAAATGTCATCAGCAGTAAAACAAAGACTGCATACATATGTGCTGTTTGGAATAATCTTGAATTGCATGTAGGGTATCCAGTGTGGTCGGAGTGGTGTGTCAGTAGGGAAATTATAAAAACTGAGGTATGGTTGTAATTAGTGATGTTACGAGACGTGCAGAGGCTTCGAAGTGTGTGTCGAGTAATGAAGGGAGTGTTTCCGGGGGAGGAACCAAAAATTATGACATTCGAAGAAGCCTCGCTGCCCGGCTGTACCACGTGATTGCTTCGGGAAGTGGTTCAGATTTTGCCGGGAGCTATATAGACCCCTCAGGCTCCATTCGAAATGTGGGGATTTGAAGGAGAGTTGCAGTCAGTTGAGAGTTTGGATACTAGAGTCTGGATAGTGTTTATATAGTTTGAAGTTAGTTTGGAGATATTTTGGAGAGAGTTTGGAGAGTTTAGGGAGAGATTTAGGAGAGTGAGGAGAGTAGGATAGGTGATAAGATGGAGCCAGTGAGGAAGAGGAGGTTTTCCCCTGTGTGGGAACACTTTGATCTGATATCTCCTAACAAGGTAAGATAGCAGGAGAAGTTCAATTTGTCAACTGGACCAAGTTTGTTTGGTTGAAAACGTTTCGCCGCTCATCCGAGAGGCTTCGTCAGCTCAGAGCTGACGAAGCCTCTCGGATGACCGGCTTCGTCAGCTCAGAGCTGACGAAGCCTCTCGGATGAGCGGCGAAACGTTTTCAACCAAACAAACTTGGTCCAGTTGACAAATTGAACTTCTCCTGCTATCATGGATTCTACCTGGACGACTGAGGGACTTTTCACGCATCCTAACAAGGTAAGCTAAATCTAACATCATTACAGATGCATTAGGTTTGCTTATCAAGAACTATTTTTCATGGTTTCTTATTTTATTCAAAGGTGAGCTGTTTATTGTGTTCCAAGGAGTTAGACAAGCATAATCTGTGCCCTTTTCATAGTTCCACAAGCACTTTCACTGTCCTCTGCCTAATTACCCCCTTGCCATTTTCAGAAAAACCTTAACCTGCCATACTATGATATTACCATTTTGGGAAAATTTACACGCACAGAATACATACAAAATTTATTATACACATATGTGATAATATATGTACAGAAATTATTTGATCATACATTTTTTGTAATGCATAACCAGACATAACAGACACAAAAATTGAATGCATCACACATTCTGTGGTTCAGATACAGCTGCCTGTGATTACACACTTGGCCAGTAGGTGGTTTCGTGCGCACATGAAGCTTCGAGAAATGAACCCTTTCTTGAACCAACTCGCTCAAGTGGTTCAGTGCCTCATGAGGTTTCATCTCACCATCACTAGTTGTAACTGTTGATTAGCAGAACATAACAGAACACTTCAATGACATGTGTGAAGAATCCCTCAGTCGTCCAGGTAGAATCCATGGCAAAAGGAGAAATTCAATTTGTTAACTGGACACAGTTTATTTGGTCGAATACGTTTCGAAGCTCATCCAAGCTACTTCTTCAGTTCTGAATGAACTGAAAAAGTAGCTTCTTCATTTCTGAATGAAAAACGTATTCTGAATTAAACATATTCGACCAAATAAACTGTGTCCAGTTGACAAACTGAATTTATTCTTTTGCCACTACAATGACATGTAGATGAGGAAAACTGGGCCACTTTCTCATTTTTCCTAGATTTTGTCAGACTTACTAACACGAGCAGAACCCGGCACATTTTTCCATATGTCTTCTTAGTTTGTGACGTAAGCGTGAATAAAGCCTGTTGCCTAAAACACCCTGCTTTTATACTTCCCAACAGGAAGGACCTCCCCCAGGTAAGTACCAACTTCCTTTACAGGAAAGATGTAAAGGTAACTTTACTCTTATCTCTAAAGCTAACCCTTTTATTTACAAGGGCCTATGTCATCTTTAAATCAAAGTGTTTAAAGGAGAATTGACGTTTTTTACAATATGAGCCTTATTTCGGTAATAAAACAAGTTGTTTTACTCACCCATAGCACTTTGGTGTCATATGGAGCACTTCCGAAGATGTTTTAGATTAGCAATATCCGTAACGTGAGTTCTCGGGGCATATATTTGCGGTCTCCAAATAACAAAAACTTTTGCACTTTTCAAATCATAGAAGCTCAATGTCTTAGTCTACACTTTCGTTTGAGTCAAAAGTGGCCTGTAATCCAAGATTTATCCATAATTTACAGCTTTGCGTTTCATGTTTGGGTCTCGAGAGCTGAGAGCAAAATAAACTGTGACTCTGCACATGCGCACTGCCGTCCTCATCTACTCTAAACTATGGCTAAATCTCGGATTACAGGCCACTTTTGACTCAAATGAAAGCGTAGACTAAGACATTGAGCTTCTATGATTTGAAAGTGAGGCGCTCCATATGACACCAAAGTGCTATGGGTGAGTAAAACAACTTGTTTTATTACCGAAATAAGGCTCAGATTGTAAAAAAAAAAGTTAATTCTCCTTTAACATAAACTATAAACACTGAAATATTTAAATCAAATATACAAAACCCATGAAACAAAAATGAACTAAACCTAATCTCCCCTACACATGATCTGGCCCACGACCTCCCCCAGAGGCTTTAAATGTGGCCGTCCTGGGGCGCCCCTCTTTGTCTCCAGATCAACTGGACAAACAAAACCTAGGATTATATGTCTAACTGTTTAGATTAACAAATGTGAAGAATTAAATGACTTTAAATATGACTTTAAATGGGACAAAGGCCCAGTTTGTCACACCAACAAATTAACAAAGAATTCATTGTGTTTGTCAATGTCTCCTTGAATTTTGCCTAAGGTTCACAGTTGCTGACATACATTATAACCATCCACATAGAAAAATGGTAGCGATAGGCAAATTAAAATGTAGTTATCCAAGCAAATAAATACTATGTCAACTACTAAGTCAAACACTGTAGTTATGCAACACACCCTCTGATTATTTGGCAGGGAAAATACACCAAACCACCTTTCAATGAACAGAAAAACCTTTGTTCTTTGAAAGGCTAAAATGCACAAGTCCCCCAAGACCTGCAATGGAGACGTGACAGTAGTGTCCCCTCGAACACTGCTTTTATGTGCCCCCATTATAGTTATGGGATCCTGTGTTATTGTTAGTGTTAGAAAATGTCAAATCATTATTTTATCCAAAGAGCAGAATGACTTTAAAGCAAGCAAACAAATGTAAACTAGAGTGTAAAAGTCACAGCATTTTTTCAGTAAGCACATCATGAGATCAGCCAAAGGACAACACGGGTGTTCAACAAAAGAGGTGTGAGTATTTTAAAGTGCACATGGTGGACATTTTAGGAATCAGCTATGAGAAATGAAAACACACACACATACATATATTACATATGTTACATTCAGATTATGTCTAAGTAATTTGCATGTGTGCAAAGGTGCATTGTGTAACTTTTCTGGTGGAGGGTCTGTCAAATGCTTTTCTTCAGGGAGATTGATTGTGATTGCTTTGTCTGGAATGTTTCACAGTATGGTATTAAACCTTTCATCACGGAGACCAGACCAAGTTACAAGTCAGATCTGTGGACAAGCAGCCCTGCTCACAATGAGAATGCCTGCTGCTCGAGGCATTTTTTAGCTATAAAACTACCTGTAATTGAATAAATGTAAAGTAGAGCTGTTTAATGTCATACTGTGGAACATTCTAGGCAGAACAATGACATATCCATAGAAAGTTGAACAATGCACCTTTAAAGTATGCTAAATTTCACACAAATGGGTATAACTGAAGGTGCGCAATGTAAATTTTCTTGTGGAGGGTAGGCCATAGAGATGTTATTGCTTCACCAGGAATATTCCAAAGTATGGCATTTAACTGTATTTTTTGCAACAAAACACCTGCAACTGAATAAAGGCAAGATAGGTTAGTTTAATGTTTTTATGGATATGTCATTGCTCTGCCTGGAATAAGATAAGATAAGATAAGATAAGATACGTGAAAAGTCCCTCAGTCGTCCTGGTAGAATCCATGATAACAGGAGAAGTTCAATTTGTCAACTGGACAAAGTTTGTTTGGTTGAAAACGTTTCGCCGCTCATCCGAGAGGCTTCGTCAGCTCTAATAAGAATACTGGTAAGACACTTGCTTATATCTTGCTGTAGGGAGGAGCTACCTAGCTAACTACTTTCCGGAACTATCTCATTGGTTTCCGTCTTTTGTTTCTCTGGCGTCTAGCTAACGATCTCTATTCATCCCTACACGCCTATTTTTCACACCTCTGGCCCTGACCTGGCTAGCCCTATTGTTTCACTGTTTGCTTGATCTAGGCTTAACAATGGAATTGTAGATGGGATGCAAATTATGTCTGACTCCACCATTTCTGTTCAGAGAAGGATTCTCTTTTTTGACAAAAATAGCCTCTTTAACTCCCCTCTCAAACCAATTCTTTTCCCTGGCTAAGATCTGAACCTCACTGTCCTCAAATGAATGACCCGTGGCTTCTAGGTGAAGATATACGGCAGAAGACGGTCCACTCTGGCACGCCCGTCTGTGTTGGTACATCCTCTTGTGAAGTGGCTGCTTGGTTTCTCCAATATAGCGCTCACTGCAGTCTTCACTACACTGAATGGAGTAGACCACATTGCTTTGTTTGTGGCTCGGTGTTTTGTCCTTTGGGTGGACGAGTTTTTGTCTTAAAGTGTTTGTGGGTTTGAAATAAACTGGGATTTCATATTGTCTGAAAATCCTCTGTAGTTCAAAATCCTCTGTAGTACAAAAAGAAGATCATTGATTGCTTACAGAAGTTGAGGAAAGAAGAAGTCATTGATCTACAACTGTATTACAGACTGTACCCTGGTGATGCTATCCCGTGCATCTATGGCCTCCCGAAGATTCACAAACAAGGAGTACCACTCAGACCCATTGTGTGTAGTGTTGACTCTATCACATATAATTTGGCCAAACAGCTAAAAACCATCTTGGCTCCATTGGTGGGTAACACGGAGCACCACATTGAGAACACAGCCGAATTTGTAAACAAAGTTAAGTTTCTCCAGTTTGGTCAGGATGAGACAATGGTTTCCTTTGATGTAACCTCTCTTTTCACTTGTATCCCCACAGCTGTAGCGGTCGAAGCAGCGAGAAGGAGTTTACTACAGGATTCCAAGCTAGAAGAGAGAACCAAACTTTCTCCTGACCAAATCTGCCAACTGCTGGAAATTTGTCTAAATACCACCTATTTCCAGTTCAGAGGGAACTTCTACAGGCAAATTCATGGCTGTGCGATGGGCTCACCGGTCTCCCCTATCATGGTGCCTTAGCTTCATATCCAGGCTCTCCGCCCACACACTGGTTTCGTTATGTTGATGATAATTTTACAAAAATCAAAATTCAAGATTTGGAACCTTTTACTGCACATATCAATTCTGTAGATCCTAATATCAAATTCACCCGTGAAGATGCCAAGGATAACACATTGGCATTCTTAGATTGTGCAGTAACGATAGGAGGAGACCGGGGACTCCAAGTAAAAGTCTTCAGGAAGCCCACACACACAGACCAATACCTGCTTTTTGATTCACACCACCCACTGCAGCACAAACTGGGTGTTATTCGGACATTACAACACAGGGCCCAAGTGGTTCCCACAAGCACAGAGGGTAAGGAAAAAGAAGAACAACATGTGCAGGAAGCCCTCTCTGTTTGTGGTTATCCCAAATGGGCTGTTAACAAAACCAAGAGAGACAAGGGCAAGAAACAAGATAATAGAGAATCCGAACCCAGGAGGAAAGGGGTAGCGATTCCGTACCTGGCCGGCGTGTCGGAAAAACTACAGAGGATTTTCAGACAATATGAAATCCCAGTTTATTTCAAACCCACAAACACTTTAAGACAAAAACTCGTCCACCCAAAGGACAAAACACCGAGCCACAAACAAAGCAATGTGGTCTACTCCATTCAGTGTAGTGAAGACTGCAGTGAGCGCTATATTGGAGAAACCAAGCAGCCACTTCACAAGAGGATGTACCAACACAGACGGGCGTGCCAGAGTGGACCGTCTTCTGCCGTATATCTTCACCTAGAAGCCACGGGTCATTCATTTGAGGACAGTGAGGTTCAGATCTTAGCCAGGGAAAAGAATTGGTTTGAGAGGGGAGTTAAAGAGGCTATTTTTGTCAAAAAAGAGAATCCTTCTCTGAACAAGAAATGGTGGAGTCAGACATAATTTGCATCCCATCTACAATTCCATTCTTAAGCCTAGATCAAGCAAACAGGGAAACAATAGGGCTAGCCGGGCAGGGCCAGAGGTGGGAAAAACAGTCGTGTAGGGATGAATAGGGATCGTTATCTAGACGCCAGATAAACAAAAGACGGAAACCAATGAGATAGTTCCGGAAAGTAGTTAGCTAGGTAGCTCCTCCCTACAGCAAGATATAAGCAAGTGTCTTACCAGTATTCTTATTAGAGCTGACGAAGCCTCTCGGATGAGCGGCGAAACGTTTTCAACCAAACAAACTTTGTCCAGTTGACAAATTGAACTTCTCCTTTTATCATAAATAAAAGAATACAGAAAAAAATTGCATGTTTAGACTATATAGTGGAGTTATACAATCTGATAGTGGTGGGGATGAAGGATCTGCGGTAGCGCTCCTTCTTGCACTGAGGGTGCGTCAGTCGGCTGCTGAAGGAGCTGCTCAGCTCCTCTACAGTCCGGTGCAGGGGGTGAGAGGTGTCGTCCATGATGGACATAAGTTTGGCCAACACCCTCCTCTCAGCCACCTCCTCTACAGAGTCCAGAGGACAGGTCAGGACAGAGCTGGCCCTCCTGACCAGCTTATTATGTTTCTTCCTGTCCTGCCCTGTGCTGCTTGGGGCCCAGCAGACGACAGCGTATAGGAGAGCAGAGGCCACCACAGAGTCATAAAAAGTCTTGAGCAGAGACCTGCACACTCCAAAGGACCTCAGTCTCTTCAGGAGGTAGAGGCGACTTTGGCCCTTCTTGTGAATGTTCCGCATAATGACAAAGAACTCTACTTTACATTCATTCAATTAAGATTAAGCCTTTATTGGTCTCACACACAATGACACACAGTGACACACGGGAGAAATTTGACTTCTGCATTTGACCCATCCTTTTCAGGAGCAGTGAGCAGCCATCTTTTTCAGCGCCCGGGGGGCAGTACCGTGAAGGGTCTTGCCCAAGGACCCACACTGGTTAGCTCATTGCCAGGGGGGATTTGAACCCACAACCCCCGGGGGGAAAGTCAGTGACTTATCAGTTGAGCTAACCAGCCTGGTTACAGGTGGTTGTATAGCTCAAATACCTAGAAAAACAGGCATTCAGGATGGCCTCTTTACAGATCTGACCTGGTGGTGTTTTTTCTCCAATAAATAAATTACACTTATGGGCCCAGATACTATGACCACTTTGTTGAGATTATATATTGCTGCAGTGCCTTCATGGTTTTCTATACACAGCTCATGTTTTGATGCAATATGACCTAGAGGATTGCAAGAGGATAAAAGGGAAGATGGTGGTATCAAAACAATCTTCATTTCATATATTCTGTACCAGCAGCAGCCAGATCCTTGTATAAGGATTAAATTAGTGTTAAAAAAAAACACATGAGTAAGTCCAGCAGGGAGCAGCCGGAGAAATATTATCCTGGTTTGGGTGAGTGGTCAATACTGCCCCCTTGACTCTACATCCCCCCTCCCCCCAGCACGCAGTAGCCACAGCTGCTATAAATAGAATGGTAAGTAGGCAAGTGCAGAAGTGGCTTTTACTGGGAATGTGATCGATTTAAAAGCAATTTGCCCCCCTGCTCAGGCCGTGCACTTTCATATTATCAGATCACCAAAGGTACAACAGTTCTACCCCTATTGCCCTAACAAGGCCCCCTTTGTACTGTAATCTTTAATTGCTTCACTTGGTTTGGTTCTAGCTTAGTTTTAAATCTAGTTTGGATTTTATAATGAGATATGTAATGATACAGACGTGCTAGCTGATTCAACAAGTGTAGAATTTATTATGTGTCTCATCCAATTTAGTCCTGGCTTAAAGGTGCACCGCGCATCTTTTCTGGTGGAGGGTCTCCCACCTACTTGTTTCTATGGAGATGTTATTGCTTTGGCTGGAACGTTCCATTGTATGACATTCAACATATACATCTAGCATTTATTCATTATGGGTTGTAGTCCTTAAAGTCCTTTTGAAACAACATCCAAATTATTATATTGTCATCAACAATACAAAAAACTGATGCAAAATGTTAAGGAATTAAGATTGTACAGTAATTCTGATCATTTATGATGGATTCTAAAAATATGATGGGATTAAAGGTGCACTATGTCACTTTTCTGCTTGTCTTTATGAGAAAGTTATTGTTTGGCTTAATCTTCCACAGAACAGCATTAACTTCAATCATGCAATTATTCATGTACAGCTATTCTGACTGAAAAATATGCATTCTTACTGTGAACACGGTCACTTAGTCCATTTGTGTCCATTCAAGTTCCAGTGTAACAGGTCAGGTGATGATATTTCAGAACCCTAACCCATAATCCATACACACAATTTGGAAAAGTCTTACCAAGCTCTCCGTGGTCACAGTGTGATAGTTGCAGCACAGCAGACACACACGCATGCTTCTCTGATGGGCTGGCACAAGACCTGAGCCTTGTCTTACAATATAGTATCTGAGGAGGATGGAGAGCGGGAGGAGGTCACAAACAAGAGGCATACTGTGAGCAGAACAAATCCACACACAGGAAAGGGGTTCAATACTGTCTGTCAGAGGCACCAGACCAAAACGTATACATATCCATATCTGTTGTGTTTGTTATAACAAGGGCAGCAGGAGCCTGGGGTAAGGAGAGGGTTAGACAGAGGAAGCCTTACACTGCAAAAAGTAATATCTAGGCAACTTAAAATGGCTTAAATTAGTAACATTTGACTTTATTTGAGTAGATTCAACTGGACAAGTACAAGTATCTAGTTTTACTTAATTTAAGCAACATTAGATTTTGTTTCTTATTTTAAGTACAAGGTGTTGTTTTATTTTTAGTGTAGCAAGAAGTATTTTCATATTTTGACTACAAAAAAGCTTGTTCCACTGGTAAATAATTATACTTATTTATTTACTTGATAAATCTTTCTTAACTCAATTAATTTTAACATGGCTAAATTTTAGTGTTTCCATTGTATGGTCTAACCACAAGCAAGCTACAAAAAACAAACATATTGCATGCACTGCAGTCAAAGACGTAGTCAAAGTACTGTTTTACATATTATACTTCACTAGACTGTTATGATTCCATAGTGTTCTCTCGCCCAAAGTTGTATTTTGATTGACCGAGTAATGTCTGCTGCTTAAGTCTTGAATGCTCAGGAAATTTCTGCTTCCACCCACCCTCTATCCCCACCCACAATTTGAAAAAACAAAACAAAAACAAAGAAACCCCAAAACATATTGTTAAAAATGTCATTCCTCAAAAATAAAAACATAATGAAATACCGCTGTTTGCTACGGTGAGATACCACATAAAGACAATGGCTTCTCACTGCAAATTTTGAACAGGAAGTCCCAACTCTATTACTAAGCTGTTTTAGAGCAATATTGAGTTTTACAGTGAAATTGTGATGGCTACAATGTTTTTTTTCCAAAGGCACAACAGCTACACTAGACTTGAAATGGAAAGTAACTGAACATTTAAAGGGGCCACTCCACTATTTTCTGATCTGTGTCATGATTGTTTCCTCATCACAAACATACCTGGAGCTGTATTTTGTTTCATTCAACACTTCCACCTTGTGATGTCATCAGGTAATACAGGAAGTGCTCCACTGTGTTTTTAAACTACACCTTCACTAGAATCATTTGGATAATTTCAGCCCTGGAATTGCCAATCTCTGAACAAAAGGTAAAATATATCTGTCAACTTAAAAACTACTACTACATGACATCACAAGGCGGAACGGAGCATTCTGAGCTTTGGAGATTTAGACAGACTATGAAAAAAAACACAAGTCCAGGTATGTTTTTGAGGAGGTGCCAACATTCTAAGGACTTTAAAGGTCCTTGACTTCTAAGGAAATCAAGGACCTTTAAACCCTTACGTCCTTTTAAATAATTAGTATTTCAAGAATCATTGCTTTAACCTTCTGCTACTACTACAACTACAATCACTAATAATAAATAATAGATAATACAGTTTAGAAATGTTATGATAAATAAAGGTGTAGATTAGTGTTTTGGCACTGAACATATTTCAGACAGTCAGAGCAATATCAGCTCTCATGGCAGAAGATGGTGCATGGTGAGGCTCTAATAATTTTTATGAGAGGTCTGTTCAATAACACTTTTATCTGTTCAGTCTGCAGCTCTTGACTCAAGGGTAGTTTGGCATTGCACCTTCAGCCTCTCGGGCCTGGGGTTAATGAATGCCGACACATGACGTAAGGTGGACGCCATTTATAGGGCTCTGGCATCTTTATCACAGACTCTCATAGACACAGGAGGAGAGTTTCAGACATGATGCTATCCAGACGTTGTCACATGTTCAAAGTGGTATAAAGCAGACAGTATTAATTTCAACTTGAAGCACAAAAACAAAATTATTAAATGATCTGTTTAGAGTAAGGTTAAAGGTGCATTGTCTAACTTTTCTGTTGGAGGATTCATCAAATGCTTTTCTTCATGGAGATATTATTGCTTTGTCTGGAATGTTTCACAGTATGACATTAAACCTTTCTAACTTCATGACAACCAAATCAGACCAAGTGACAGGACAGATCTGTGGAGAGGCAACCCCACTCACAGTGGGGAATGTCTGCTTTTCTAGCTATTTTTGAGTGATAGAAATACAACTGAATAAATGTAAGGTAGAGCTGTTTAATGCTATACCGTGGAACATTCCAGGCAGAGAAATGCCATATCCATAGAAACAACCAGGTGACGGACCCCTACAAAACATTACATAATGCACCTTTAAACTAGGGGTGGGTATTGGCAAAGAAGTCACGATTCAATTCGAATCACGATTCATATGCCACGATGCGATACTATCACGATGCATCACGATACTTGAATTATTGCGATGCATTGCAATATATTTGATAGACTTCAGTGAAAATGTACCAAAAAAAAGAGGATAACTTAAATATCAGTGGCTGTGTATCTGGGTAGTGTCTTCAATTGATACATAACTCTGAGCAACTCAATTCATAACTGAATTTATTGAATAACAAAAACAAATAAACCAAACCAATAGCAAAAAAAGTGCATAGGATGTGCATAGGATTTTTTCTAAAACAAAAAATGATGTTCAAACATTTGCCATTTTGGAGGTAGCTACCATCATAACAAACAATACCCTTTCATAAAGAAAAAAAGTGCATTGGATTTATTAAAAAAAACAAAAAACTAATTATTTATTTATTTATTTATATTAAATTATTAAATGATTAATTAATAATAATCGATTTTTGGCATCAAGAATCGATGCAGTATATTGTGAAAGTTAGTATCGCGATGCATTGTCATGACGATTATTTTGCACACCCCTACTTTAAACTAGTGTGTGCTACAAAGGGGACAAAAACATTAAAATATAAATGTGAAAAAGTATGATCCAAATTATAGATTTTTTTTTTTTGTCTAATACACTGGATACAATGTTGTGGCATAATGTAGGATTATAGCAGAGACTGAATAGGTGAGTAAAGTGTCTTTGTAAAGACACAGTGGGATGCACTGACCATTGTAGGGATCAGTCCTGTGACTTTTGAGTTGGTAGGATACATCTATTTTAATGAATGATAGAAATTAATTATATTTTTTTGCCCAAATTCTGAGACTAAATTGTGAATATAAAGTGTAACTTGCACAAATGAGCGTCAAGTATAATGAAAATGATAGATTATTAATGCAAACACCGAATGTAATGTTGTGGCCCTACCAGCTTGTCAAAGCTTGATATCACATCTCAGAAGCTCAGCAAGGCCGGGCCTGGTTAGTACTTGGATGGGAGACCACTGGAAATTCCAGGTGCCACAGTGGGGTGCCACAGTGGGGTGCCAGTGGCAAAAACTCATTGCCACTCGTTGTTGTGTCCTTAGGCAAGACACTTCACCCACATTGCCTAATATGAAAGTGGAGTGTGCGTGAGTGTTGTTGGTGGTCGGAGGGGCTGATGGCGCAGATTGTCAGCCTCGCTTCCATCAGTCCACCCCAGGGCAGCTGTGGCTAAAATAATAGCTTATCACCATCAAGTGTGGAGTGAATGAACAATGAACTGTAAAGTGCTCTGTGTGTCTTTGAAAGGCGCTATATAAATGATTAATGAATTATTAATTAATAAAATAATAATTTAATTAATTAATGTTGTGGCATGATAGAAAGTAGAAAGAGCTAAAAGAAAAACAAATCATAGATCTATACAAACAAAGCCCTGTCTTAAAAAGGGGCTTATATAAAATGCATTTCAACTTGATCACTCCCAGTTGAGGATACATGTCAAGATGACTACAGAGAGGAAAGCAATGTGATGTGTGGTCCCACCCCCCTCAGGACAGTAGCATTAGCTCCCATTTAATCCCAGTGTAAGTGGCTGTGCTGTCTGTGACTCACTGACCCTGCCTGGGTGATGGGACGTCCTGGGAGTTCACCACTAACGAGATGGAGGGGCAGAGGGGGTAAAGGGGTGAGGGGTGCATGTGGGGGGACGGCTTACAGGATTTCACTGAACTATAACGCCTCTCCGGAGACAAAGAAATCCTATTTAAAAAATTGGCTGGCCCCTCTCTCCCTCTTCTTTTTAGTGCTTCACCTTCTTAAATGCAGCCCACAGATTTCCATTGTTATAATATTATGCACTAAGGCTCCCCTTCCAAAAGCTCACCTTGAGAAAAATTGATTCGCCCCACAATAATGCAGACCACGCCTGATAGAAAGCAGTAAAAGTGCTTCAAAGGTGGATGGATTTTTTTTAAAGTAAATTCCTTTAAGCATAAAAATAACTTTCTAGACTATGGATCCAATCTTCACATTTAAAACTAGGACATTGTTATTTGACTTTATGACCCACTGTCTTCCTCCTCATTCCAACAGAAAATATTAATTTTATTTCTGGTGCAAAGATGAATAAGATTCTTATTGCCACTGCAGCAGATTCTCCAAATATTCATTTAATTTCTCACTGTTCTATTTCTAACTAGAGCAATTTCCTGCGCAGAAATTAGCAATGATAAAACCCCATTCTATTAGGATTTTGAAGCTTTACAATTCAAACTTATCACATCTTTAAGTTAAGCATTAACTGAACAAATTTGCCAAGCTGTTACAATCCACAATTATATAGTAAATTATATTATCAAGCCCATGCAGATTCCTTGAATTCTCCAAAAGCACTCACAAAAACTAGAAGCCATCCATACTGAAATAATGTTCATATAAAGTAATGTCTTAATATTTTAACTCTGCAATTTTTAAGTACAGTATGTGTCTAAGTGCAATGTATAGCTCCCAGCAGCAACTTTTGCCATTAGACCAATTGTTATGTATTCTTAAAGTTCATATGTGAATTTTAGATGTTACTAAAACCTAAATACTTTGGGATCAAGGTGTCTATCTTACATAAAGCAGTAACAGGACTGAAGGAAAGGAAGGCTTGAAAAAATGTGAGTCAATGTTAGCCATGTCCATCTGGTATTTCTCCACCTCAGCCCCAAATTAAACGAATGGTTACAATCAGATTTATAACAAATTTCGATCATGTTTACAATTATAGATTTAGATATTTAGTAAGTTTTCTGTTAAACAAAGCAGGCCAATTTCTTCTGAGAATATTATATATAAAGAAAATACCATATTCGTTGCCTTGAGCCGTCAGCCACAACTCTCCCACAATAACTCTGGCAACAATAATGTGTCAAACAGCATTAGCCAAGTCTGCTGCCAACAAAGATAACACAAAACCAAATGGTGATTCAGCTCTGTAAATTAAGAGGTACACCCACAGCGGCTAAATTCACCATGGCTTCTCTGACTCCCGCTATCTCTGGGACTCAAAACTCAAAACAAAAATCTATTTGTTCTCAATTAGCTCTTCCCACACGGTTTTATTGTCAAGTCTTTCAGGCATTTTGTTTATATAATTTAGCTTACTATTTACTATTGTGGGTGGAGCTGAGGACTCTGACAATTCATCTGTCTTGACTGCAGTATAAAAGGAGTTTATCAAGATAAAGAACCTCAGTGCCATAGATATGTTCAATAGTGTGGAAAATTTTCAGCAAAGTAGGCAATTTATAATGTTGTTACCACATCAAAAACATTTTCAGAGTTGTGTTTTGTTTCATTTACACATATTTGAGTAACCCTTTAATTTCTTGGATATTTTCACCTTGTGATGTCACATACACCTTCCCTAGAATCATTTTTATAATTTCAGCCCTGGAATTGTCTATCTCTACTGAAAATAAGGTAAAAGGTAGCTGTTCACTTGGAAACTACCACTGGATAACAGTACAAGGTAGAAAAGAGCATTTTGAGCATTGGAGATGTACACAGACAGTAAAGGAATACTCAAATGTGTGAATGAAACAAAAAACAACTCCAGGTATGTTTTTGATGCGGTACCAACATAATAACTTAAAGCCTAAAGCTCACAAGTCAATTCTGCGTAATATAGGATGTTTAAACTTCCAGTACCATAGAGTGTGGTTGTCTACTCTGGAGGACTTGAATACTGAAGGAGACCGACCCATGGTACCAAGTCCACACTATCCTATCAAAAAAGCTATTCTATATTGTACTTTACAGTGCATTTTAGTCCTTTATCCTCAAACGACTCCACATTTCATCAGCCTTTGCACCAAACAGTTACAGCATTGAAGACCTTCTATAGAAAGAGCAAGTACAGACTGTTCTGACATCTATTTAAGACCAGTGCCACATATCTGGAGTTTGGATCCTTTCCAAAAGCAGTAAATACCATTGCACAGTGAGCCTTGCCTCAAACATCCATACAAGAAACAGATTGGTATTCAGTGTGGCAGTTTCCCAAAGTTGAAGCAGCATAAATAGCCTGGATTATTACATAAAAAGTAAACAAGCCACATTGTGAGGATTCATATCTGTGGTGCAGCAGCAGAAGGATGAACTGAGAAAGCTTGCCTCGTCCAATACTATCACATATACAGTTTGTTTTCTGTTATTAATAGGAAAGGATGCAGTATCTGAGCACAATATGCAAAACTGGAGAATAGAAGAAAAATATATTTGATGTTGACATTGCTGCTCAGACATTATATTATGCCCACTTCAGGTGAAGCGGAAAAAAGTATGTACCTTTTTGGTTGGGGGTCCATCATCTGCCTGTTTCTATGAAAATGTCAGTGCTCTGCCTGGAATGTTCGACAGTATGACATTAAATAGTTATACCTTACATTTATTCAATTACAGATGGTTTTATAGCTTAAACATACAGTAGAATAATAAAATAGAATACAAAAACAGGCATTCTGAAGCGTAGTTGCCTCTCCACAGATCTGACCTGTAATTTGATCTGGTTTGGTCTCCATGAAGATAGAAATGTTTAATACCATACTGTTAAACGTTCCAGACAAAGTGATAACATCTCCATGGAGAAAAGCATTTGAAGGACCTTCCCCCAGAAAAACAAAATGCACCTTTAAATTGTTAGAAGTTGGAATAAATGTGCATTAGACAATGACAATATGCCAGATATGCATCTACTCAGTGGTGTAAATGAGTTAAGCAAAGATTGAACGCTGCCTGTATGGCACTGTAGCTCAAAAAAAAAAAAAAATGGTTCTGACAATTTAAGCCAAGCCATACAAGTTTACTTAAAAATGTATCATGTAACTTTTCTGGTAGAGGGCTAGCCAGTTGGTTGTTTCCACAGAGACAGTATTGCTTTGCTTGCAATGTTCCAATGTTTGGCATTTAAGTTATCAATCTCCATGGAAACAAGCAGGAGATGCCATCAGGGCCACTCAGTCAGAATGCCTGTTTTTAAAGGCATTTTTGAGCTATAAAAATAAAAATGCATTGACTAATGCATCTTATATACGTTTAATACCATATTGTGGAACATTACAGGCAAAGCAATAGCATCTCCATGGTGGCGGACCCCAACCTGTAAAGTTGCACAAAACACCTTTAAAAAATGTGCAGTGTTATTCTATCTCCAAACCACTACACAGTCATATAGGTGGCCATGGTAAAAAACAATTTAAATGTGTCACATAGGCACATAGGGGAGTGGGAAGGTGAGGTGATGGGGGTGAGAATAGCAGGAAGTGATAAAATGGGAGGAGGAGGATGAAGGACAAAGAGAATATAAAATATAAGACAGGAGAGGCGTTGAGAGTGAGACAGAGGAGGCACATAAGGACAGGCAAAAGCACAGCCCTGTCACCCAAACAGACAATGACGACAAGAAGTGATAAGATAAAGGTGCATTGTGCAACTTTTTTGGTGGAGGGTCGTTCAAAAGCTTTTGTCCAAGGAGATGTTATTGCTTTGTCTGGAATGTTAAAGATCCCATGCCATGGTACTTCTTGATGCCTTAATGACTCCCTAATACTGTAAATGAATCCTTCTTCAAAATCAAGCCTCAGTGCATGAGATATGACTCTGACTGTCTTCATGAGGCTAAATATGTCTCTGAAACGCTTTATTCTGGGCATTGTTGCTTGAATGCAAATGAGGAGGACAGAGACAGGCCAGTGCAGCGGGTGGGTTGTGGCCAAATACTCAGCTGTTTCCTGGATTAGCGGTGCGCTGGTGCGCTGGCGCGCTGGCTCCACTTCCGTGTTTTAAGCGCGGAGGAAGATATGAGACGCGTTCCATTTAAAAAAAAAAACACACACATTTCCACAGAAAATAAAATCAAACCACTGCTGTTTCAGAGGTTCGGAGGCTTGGATAAAGGACATCCGAGCCTGGAAACACTCTCACGTGTTTCCAGGCAAATAAAAAAACGCATCTCGCATTGCGTAGCTCGTTTGTGGTCCAAATTCTCTGGGCGTGATTTCCAGAGACAGTGGGTAGACATCCAGACGGTGGGTGGAAAACTTTCCGCAAGTGTGACGTCAGAAAGTTCCCTTGTTCAGAATCGCCCGTTTGGGCTGTCTTTTTTTCAAAAGGATCGCAAATGCTCAGTTTACACATTTCATAACTTTTAGCCATGGGGGGGGCTCTAAACAGGGTAGGGGAGCTCACATTAACGTTCAAAAACCTCAGAAAGTGAAAATTTCATGCCTTGGGACCTTTAAAGGAATAAAACCTTTCTATCTTCATGGAGACCAAACCAGGCCAACGGGTCAAATCTGTGGAGAGGCGACCCCGTTCACAGTCAGAATGCCTGTTTTTCTAGGCATTTTTGAGCTGAGAGAATACAAATTGTACTTGTGCCTGCTATATCATTATAATCTACGACATCCATGGATCATTATGTTATAATTTCTAAACTTTCAATGTTGGCGTAAACAGAGATCACACTAGCGAGCAGTTTTTTTTTTTGGGTGGCAGTAGCTCAGTTGGTAGATCTGATCCAAAGTTTGGCGGTTCAAATCCCGCTCTTGACATAAGAAACATCAGTGGTTGAGCAGTCAGATCCACTGACCCACAGGTTGGTGGATTCCTGCTCCCACAGATGAATGCTGCCGTTGTGTCCTTGGGCAAGACACTTAACCCCCAGTGTCTGCATACACTTGTGTGTGAATGGGTGAATGGTTCCTTGTTGTAAAGCGCTTTGGGTGCCTTGAAGGTGGAAAAGCGCTAGATAATGTGACCATTTACAATTTTTTCATTTGCACCAAAATGACTATACGATGCAGCAGAATCCTATTCCTATTACTGATTAAGAAAATAAAATTGGACAAATCAAGTACAGAGCTGTGGGCGTATGTTAGTGACAGTGAAAACGGGAGTTGGTAATATGGTGTCTTGAAAATAAGTGATTAAAGATTGAACACCCATGCACAAATTACTCCAAATACAACAGTGATAGGGGAAATGAAAAGGCGAAACAACTATAGCATGGCTAAAAGCTCTGAAAAGTCAATTTTGAATAATATGTCTGGTTTAAAATGGTTAAAAAAAAAAAAAAAAAGTAGAAGTAATAATTACAGTAACCCATCAAAATAGCAGAACAGTTACTTGAACAATGTCCACACATGTTACACGCTATAATAATCTCTGATATTTGCAAGATCCTCCAAAAATGTTCACCACATTTTTATAGCACCCCCAGAAATTGCAGAAAAGCGGAGTGCATTCCATTAGACAACCAACAAATGAGGCATTGCTGCTCTCTGGCCTTCTTCAACTTCAACAGAAATCTTCTCTATTACACTTCATTTTGGCCAAGGATTGCCAGTTCACACAGTCTACATATATCACTAATCTCCTTCTAGCATTCCTTACACACTCACTTTTGGAGTGTGCCTGACCTCACCTTTTTGAGTCGACCAAAAAGGCTAACTACTTCTACCTCTGTATTTATGACATATACACTATTATGAGCTTCCAGAATAGGACATAGAACATTTACATGGGGATTGTAGAAAATAAAAATGACTACGATGGAGGAGTTAGAAGATGTATTGTGTTTTCTGTTTGTGCAACCACTCTGCCTTGAGTTATAGGGGGGTCTGGAGAGAAAAGGTCATGAGAGGGCATGAGAAGAGACTGATAAGGAATCTACATCTACATTCCTCTCCAGCTTGCCTCCAGAAGGGGGAAGACCACTCCAAGCCACACCTCTCCTCTTTGTTCTACGCAGAGACTATAAATGTTACAATTTTAGGGAAATGCACTATTCTCTGTCTGTACCACCTAGGGACAGATAGGAATCGGGCGCTTCTAATTAGACTCCTCTGTCAGGGCTAATAAAAGTATAATTTTTATATTCTAAGCTTTCAGTCGTCTGTTTCATCACCATAAAGAATCTGGGAAGGCATAGGATACTGGGTTTAGGACAACTAAGGTAAACACTGGTATCAAACGAGTAACGAATGGAATTAAAGTATCCTTTATGCCAACAATTTGGGGGCTCGTCCGGGATGGTGATTTGACGACCTCGCGTTGTTATATCGTTTAGGACAAAAGAGGAGTCCAACTTCACGGAAAATGAGAGTCTGAGACAGTCCTACGAGGGCCCTCTAACTACTAAAAAAGGTAAGGAGAAACCTTTTTTAATATAAATTCTCCTATTGGATAATCAAATTTGGGCTGTCTGTTACTCTTATTGTACGGCTGTTGTTATTAGTGTGCACGAGCGTTAGAGCATAATATTAGATAGGATCGGTCTGGGACCGGAACAAAAATCCAGTGTGAAGAGAGAAGAGAGAATTATTCCGGGAGGTCAGAATTCCCCGAAGAGACCGGTACGTCTATAAAAGTCGAAAAAGAGAATTCTCACAAGAGACCGGTATGTCTATAAAAGTCGAAAAAGAGAATTCTAACAAGAGACCGGTACGTCTATAAAAGTCGAAAAAGAGAATTCTCACAAGAGACCGGTACGTCTATAAAAGTCGAAAAAGAGAATTCTCACAAGAGACCGGTACGTCTATAAAAGTCGAAAAAGAGAATTCTAACAAGAGACCGGTACGTCTATAAAAGTCGAAAAAGAGAATTCTAAGAAGAGACCGGTACGTCTATAAAAGTCGAAAAAGAGAATTCTCACAAGAGACCGGTATGTCTATAAAAGTCGAAAAAGAGAATTCTAAGAAGAGACCGGTACGTCTATAAAAGTCGAAAATAATGGCCAAGAGATAGAAGGGTTGGAGTCCCTGGGTTAAAAGTCCCTAGAGTCCCTATTCGACCTTATACGTCATCAAAAATGACGGACAAATGTAAGGGAATCATCCCAAAATGTAATGTGGCAAAGGATGATTTTCCTAAAATGAGCTCAGAGAATCTATTGATTTATTTGTTTATTTGTTTATTTATGGATCCAATTGGAAGAAGAAAAAAAAAAATAATAATAATAAATAATAAATTATAAATTATAAATAATTAAATTATTATAATAAATTCAAAAGTCGACTAAACAAAGCTGTGATAAACATTCAACAGTATACCAAATGGTTAGCCCCTATGCAGGGTATACAATTATCGTGGTCGCAATGCGCATCCATTTGTGAGGCTATGGGAGAATGTGAAGAGAGGTGTGTGAGACTGTTAGAGTCTAACACCTCTCAATCCAGCTTCCTAACTTGCCGTTCATTCAGAAAAGAATTAAAGAAAAGGCAGAAATATCTGGCAATGTATCATATGATGATTATGGCCTCACGCGCCCGGGCGGAGAAGGAGGAGGAGGTACTTTCAAGTGGAATCTACCCCTCATTGACTCCCTCAGCCCCTGTGTCCCCCCCACCATATGTGACTTCACCGAGTGTAATAATGGCCCCTATCCTGGACTTTAGTGGACACCTGGAGTACACTAAGACACATGAGGATAGTAAAGAACAGAAGTCGTCCCCACCGTCACAGAACGACAGTGACGTAGAGGAAAAGTCTAACGAAACTCCTTGGGACGACATTGATCAGGGCTTAGCGTCGAGCGCGGTCACCCACACCCCCCTTGGATTAGTAAGAAAGACCCCTGTTGTGTCGTCTCATACCCCGGTGCTCACCCCACCTCTACCCAGTGTGTGGAGCAAGCAGAAGGAGGAGTTAGCGGAGCGGTCAAATTGTCTGGACAGGCTGAGACAATCAGATAGGAGAGACAGACAGAAAGAATGGTTGAAGGCAAAACTTGAGGAGTACGAGAAAGATCCTGATAAAATGAGAGATTCAGATGAGGAACAAAAGGAGGAAAGAGAGGAGGAGGCGGCAGCTCACGCTAGAATGAAAAAGTTATTGAAAGAAAATAAAAACACAAATGTATGACTCGGAGTTCCAAGGGTGCGTAGGCAATTATCCGTTAATTCAACTGGGTCCTGGACAAGTGCAGGTGTATAAACCTTATCAATTTACAGACATCACTGTTCTGGCAGAACAATTACCACTATTGGCTCAAGGAGGTAGAACATGGCTCCGAAAAATTCTGTCTCTGTCCGCGGGAACCCCACTCTGTCTCGGTGACTTCTGTGCTATATGCACTAGGGCGTGTACCCCCGCCACATGTGAACAGAGCGCGCATCTGGCGCATTTGGTTTTCCACTTGAAACACCGGTGGCCCACTGTTACGGGCTCATCTTTGATGCTGTGAGACGCCTCTTTCCGGAGACGTGTCTTACTTTTCCTACTTTTCCCACATACACAGTAGACCAGGATCCGTCACAGTTTTTAGAGAAATGTGTGCAATTATGAGTGGATCGCACAGGCGCCCACCCCGCTAGAGAGATACAGTCGCAGGCAATGTCCCGAACCAATTTGAAGGAGGCCTTACCTGGCCCTGTTAAAGACCTGCTAAATGATGATCCTGAGTACATGACACGCACAGAACAGGCTTTTTCACCACATATAGTGTTCAGGCTGTCTCGCTACCGCGACGCCCAAGTCTCAGAAAAGTCTAAAGCGGAAATAGCAGCTGCAGCTCTCGCAAAATTACAATTGGCAGATTTACAGGATAAATGTAAAGCTTCTAAACCGTTGGGTCAACATTTTCAGGCTGCATTTGCCCCAAGAGAACCCCCACAAGCTCAATCTGTGGTTAGAGGTGCCAGCGCATCCCTTTGTGGACGAGGCAGAGGCCGCGCGTCCATGGCACAGGCCCAGGGTGGCCGCTATCTGAACCCGTCTTACAGCGGGTGCTATATCTGTGGCTCTACTGAACACTGGGCCAGAGCTTGCCCACATGCTGAGCACACTCAATAGGGTTCTGGACACCCACAGGGGAGAGGCACTCCGTTTAATGCCCGAGGTCGTGGGCGCGGCCGGGCTCCCTGGAGATTTGCTCCTCAGTCCCAGGGTAACTATCCCTCCCTGTCGTGTGACGAAGGTTACCGCTGGGATGGATGGGGTGAACAATGTGAATAGGGGTGCCCAGCAGGCATGGCCGCTGCTCTACATTCAGGGGCTGATCCGCGGCTGTTGGTGACGGTGAGTGACAGACAGCTGGCTATGTTGGTGGACACTGGAGCTTTGCGTTCTTCTGTCACTGACTACTTCCCACTGTCTACACAAACTGTTTCCTTGGTTGGCTTGGCTGGGAAGATATTGTCCCTGCTCCTTACTGATTTATTACCTGTTTCTATTGCTGGTCAACGCCTGTATCACTCATTTGTGTATTCTCCACAGACACCCGTGTCGCTCCTGGGACGGGATCTGCTTATGAAAACAGGCGCTTCCATTTTGTGCTCACCAGAAGGGGTCACTGCTACATTTCCATCGGGTGCCTCCCACGTGTGTCTCCAGGTTCCTTCTCCTACGTGCAAATGGCTCCTCCCACAGATTGACCTGACTGATAGGCCACAAACTGCTATCATTTATTGGTGTGAGCTCCTGGATCAGGAGCCCACAGGAGGGGGTATAAATATAGCATCAATTTATGCTAATTGGACACCATTTTTACAATCTAAATTTGCATTTGCAGCTCTATCTGACCCACTTCATAGCACCCTATTTTATGATAGAGACCATGATGAAATGTATAGAGAAAATTTTGAAACATTTGAGGGTACAGAAGCACAGCTGAGTTCTCGATTTTTGTATTTTTCTAAAATAGGGGTGGCAGCAGATTGCATACTGCCTCAAAATTTACTCTCATTATTCAAAGGAGACGACTCTGTTCCCCACATTTCACTGGGCTTAAATGTCGCACACGAGGCAAGACAGCTTGGACCAATGGTGCGGAAGGCACAACAAATGACTGACTGGACACACACAGACACACCAGACGTTGACTGGTCACCCTCTTCTGACATTTGGCGTATTAAAATATACGCGACTGACTCAAGCACTTTGGCGCGGGAAGAAATCCAGCGCCACCACGGACGTGAACATTCTGATCATGAAGATGCGGAGACTATGTTAGACTCTCTTCCGGAGGAGCTTTGGTCTGCTCATCCTCATGATGTAGGACTTTGCAACATCCCACCCATTTACATTGACATGAAACTAGGCTCACACGTTTTTAAACGTTAATATCCACTCACTCGAGAACAGAATGAGGGACTGCTGGAGACACTGAATGGTCTCTGGGAGGCCGGTGTAATTGAAAGATGTAGGAGTGATTGGAACACTCCTCTCCTACCTGTCAAAAAGGCCGACGGAGTAAATTACCGTATGGCACACGATTTGAGAGAGGTGAATGACGTCACCGCCACACCATTGCAATCTGTTCCGGACCCACATCGCATGTTGTCTACACTCTCCCCAAATTTAAAATGGTTCACAGTGATTGATTTGGCTAATGCTTTCTATTGCGTGCCTCTGGCAAAAGAGTGTAGACACTATTTCGTGTTCACGTACCGAGGACACAGGATGCAGTACACAAGAATGCCACAAGGGCATCAAAATTCACCAGGCATTTTCAATCAGATTCTGAAAACTATTCTGTCTTCTCTAGAGCTGCCGCCAGAGGTCGTGCTTTCGCAATATGTTGATATCCTTCTAGGAGCGCCATCTGCTGACAAGTGTTTGAGAGGGACAGAACAAGTGTTAAGAAAACTGCATGAGGCAGGTTTGAAAGTGTCTAGAAAGAAATTGCAGTGTTGTAGACTAGTGGTCACGTTTTTAGGACGCCTCATTGATGGAGGCAACATTCAGGTGTCTGGGGAACACCGACAATCTATTTTGAAGGCCCCACGCCCAGTAACGGTAAAGGACATGTTGTCCTTCCTAGGGCTGTGCGGGTATAGCCGAGCATACGTGCCCGGCTACACAGATTTGACGCTCCCTCTGAGAGCATTGGTGAAGGCTCAAGGAGTGAGGAATTCCTCCGCTCGTTTGGAATGGACGGAGGAGGCAGAAGCCGCCTTTGCATCCTGCAAAAGCTCCCTGGCCTCCGCGGCTGCTTTGGCCACACCTGACTATGACCAACCTTTTTACTTGGACGTTTCTAACTCACAACTGACCATGAATGCTGTTTTATTTCAGAAAGGACTACGCGGCTGGAAAGTCCTGACATATCTCAGCGCTACCATCCCTCTTGCGGATGCAAAGCACCCTCAATGTGTGGTTCATGCGACTGCTGTGGCCCAGGCAATCCAAAAGACAGCTCATATAGTACACGGACCAGGGTACTCATTTCACTGGAAAACATTTAAAACAAGTAGAATCCATAATGGGTCTTAAACATTCCTATGGATGTTTATCATCCTTCATCTCAGGGCCAAGTGGAACGCATGAACTGAACACTGAAGTCTATTTTGGCTAAAATGTGTGCCTCATCCAATCTCTCTTGGTTGGATGCTCTTCCTGCTGCTCTGCTACAAGCACGTGCATCTATTTCTCGCTCTACAGGTTTCTCTCCGTTTGAGCTGCTATACGGACGACGGATGCCGGGTCCTGGATCACCATCTGGCCCCGTCGTCTCCGGTGGCCCTCTCCAGTATAAACCCTACTGGTCCACACTCTCACACCTTGTTTCCAGTTTGTCTGCGCAGGTTAAATCTAACAGAGAGGTGATTCCTGACAAAGCCACTGCTGAATTTCCTGACCTCCCCGACAGAGTTCTTCTCAAAGTTCATTCCAGGAAGTGGTCTGATCCCCGTTGGACGGGACCGTTCAACGTGGTTGCTCGCACGGATCGTGCTGTTCAACTCCAAGGTCGCGGAAACCAGTGGTATCACCTACGTCACCTAGCACCTGCGCCTTGACTCCTCAGAGCGTGACGTCCGTCCCGGGATCGGGCCGGACGGAAGGGAGGAGAGTAACTATGATACATACACGCACAATTACATCGGTGCTTAACGCCTGGCTTATCTGGGCAATACATGCATGTTTGTTTATATTTTTAATTATTTTACTTTTCAAGGCATGGTATTTAGTCCTCTCACTCATTCAAGTTCCTGCCACGCCAGTTCCTCCGGTGGACCCCATTGTATACGCGATTCCCACCGACTGTAATTACCGAGCAAAGCGTAGCACCTACACTAGCCAGTTGCCTACGGATAATATGTGGTGGAGATTGATGAATTTCACTAAAACTCAAATGAATATTACCACAAGGTGTTATATATGTTTTCTCATACCACATGCGCACGATCATACACCACTATGGGGGGTTAGACCCGCCTCTATAAATAGAACGGTGTGTGCACTCCGGAGTTATCAAGGGCACGAGGATTCTTGGTGTCCAGATCCATATTTTAGGAATAGATCAAATTGGCGGGACCCGTCCACTTTCCACTTGAAAACTAACAGAACTAATCTGGAAGGAATTGCAGTAGGACGACAGTCACAGGAAGGAGAATTGGGTTTTTTTCAGGAATGTTCGAATAGGACTACATTCCTGGGACATTCGAGAGTGAAAATAAAAATGGTTATATCTGAATTAGAAAATCCAACCAAACCAAATCAGACATATTTGGCTTATCCATGGGGCAGTAACACTCATAAATATATGGGATCTAATTGGTATCACATGAACGTCACAGCCTTTTTAAAATACATGAACTATACGGGAACTCTGCCTAGCCGGACTACCACACTCTGGTCTCTGCCAGGGAAAAGAGGATGTCCGGCTCTCTTAAGATATGTGTGGGTTTGTGGTAAGAAAGTCTACCTGTATTTACCTGAAGGTTGGTGTGGAACGTGTTATTTGGCTAATTTGGCCCCAGCTGCCTACATAGTTAACTTCACTTATCCCCATCCCGAGGTTACCGACACACTCGGTCCTGGGAACCCCCACTCGGTCGCAGGTTTTTGGGCAGACACGCACCCCACTCATAAGTGACTTACGAGGAATTACTATGACTTTATTTCCGTGGTACGGGTCGGCATATTTGGGACATAGAATGAATGAGGTATGGTGGACACTAGAAAATATAACCTCTGTGTTAGATCAGATTACCACGCAATTAAAAGAAGACCCTGAAAGAAAAGCAATGAGGGCTATGCTGACTACGCATCAACTGGCGCTTGATTATTAGTTTGCTGCAGACGGGGGCTCTGCGCCAAGATGGGAATAGATCACTGTTGTACGTACATACCTGACAGTTCTCACAATTGGACTGATATCCATGACCAAGTCGCAATACTAACAGGGATGCTTAAAGAAGCTCACGACCCGGACTGGGGCAATTTCAATATTGGCACTTGGTTCACCTCTGGCGCCTGGTGGCAGGTTCTTCTCAAAATAGTCACACCCCTTCCTGACCATTGCACTGGTATGCTGCCTGCTCTGTGTCTGTGTTTTGCCTTGTTTGCAGGGTATGGTGGGAAAAATGATAAATGGAATGATCTCTCCACCCGGGGGTGCATACATGGCCCTCAAGACCACTACCATGGAAGAGTCTGAAACGGTGACCTGGGTGTCTCCCCGGAGGAGAGGGAAATCCTAAATGTCACAGACTTTGAAGAGCATGTGGTTTTGAGTGAGTAGAGCGTCAGAAGGGGAGACCAAGGGTGAAAGGTTACTCTTTTATTATTTTAGTTTTGTATCTGTAACTAATGAGAGGACATGCCTATTTAGCAATATTATGTTGGGATTTTTATATTTACATATATATGGTTTACTTTTTAAGGTTTTATCTTTTTTCTGACTTATATTTTTACATTTAGTTTATTTTATGTCGTCCACTTTAGGTGACCGACAGAAGAGAATTGTAGAAAATAAAAATGACTACGATGGAGGAGTTAGAAGATGTATTGTGTTTTCTGTTTGTGCAACCACTCTGCCTTGAGTTATAGGGGGGTCTGGAGAGAAAAGGTCATGAGAGGGCATGAGAAGAGACTGATAAGGAATCTACATCTACATTCCTCTCCAGCTTGCCTCCAGAAGGGGGAAGACCACTCCAAGCCACACCTCTCCTCTTTGTTCTACGCAGAGACTATAAATGTTACAATTTTAGGGAAATGCACTATTCTCTGTCTGTACCACCTAGGGACAGATAGGAATCGGGCGCTTCTAATTAGACTCCTCTGTCAGGGCTAATAAAAGTATAATTTTTATATTCTAAGCTTTCAGTCGTCTGTTTCATCACCATAAAGAATCTGGGAAGGCATAGGATACTGGGTTTAGGACAACTAAGGTAAACACTGGTATCAAACGAGTAACGAATGGAATTAAAGTATCCTTTATGCCAACAGGATGTAACAATAACTGAAATGATACTGTATCGTCAAAAGCCTCACAATAATATTGTGGGCCATCACAATATATCATCTGGGCTTAAATTAATAGTTATGGTGCAGTATCAACAAAAAACAAAAAAAGAGAGAGAGAAAACTACATACCATGACCCTTTGCTCTGTTTCAGTCCAATTTACATGATGAAATAACTGTTAAATGTTATTAAGCACTTTTAAATCTGTAGTGTTTTTGGATCATGCCAGAAAAGTAGCATATTCACAAAATTGTTAGCCTCCACAAAATATTGCAATAAATATCCTACCGTGAGATGCATATCGTGAAAATATCATATTGAGAGCTTTGGATATCATTACATCCCTACATTTACAATACGCACACATTAGACTTTTTCTTTACACCCATTAAAGAAATATACTGTTGTTTGAGCACAAATAATCTCCACTTTTCTTTTATTCTAAGCCTCAACCGATTCAAATGCACTGCTTCTCTTTGCCTGGCTTAAACAATCCAATTTATTCATTAGCTCATGCACCATTAATGCTGCAGCAATAAACAGGCCATATGGTGCCAAGTGTATGCAATAAGCTGCTAATGAAAATTGGCTGCAGCTCAAATTGTAATTTCAATATATTAAAGGCGCACTATGTAACTTCACTGGTGTAGAGTGCAACGGCTTGTCTCCATGGAGATGACTGCAATGTTCCAATGAAAGACATTAAACCTGTCTATCTTTATTTATTCAATTATAGCAGTTTTGGTAGATCATAAATATGCTGAAAAAACATGTAGTCCTTCTATGAGCAAGGTTTCCTCTCCACAGATCTGACCGCTAAAGCTAAAGCATTACTGCTTGTCTCCATGGAGATGGATATGTTCACTGACACTATGGAAAATTTCAGGCAAAGCAATGATATCTCCATGGAGACAAGTAGGTAGCATTGTGCAAGTTATAATGTTGTCACTTCAAAAACATGCATAAACATATCTGGAGTTGTGTTTTGTTTCATTCACACATATTTGAGTAACCATTTATTTTTAATCTGTCTACGTCTCCAATGAAAAATGCTCTGTTCCACCTTGTGATGTCATTTAGTGGTAGTTTTCAAGTTAACAGCAACCTTTTACCTTCTGTTCAAGGTTGTATGTTGTATTCTCAATAATAGCATTATAGAGATGCAGCAGCCTTGTAATTATGATGACCAAAAAAAAAAGAATGAAAATCCATCAACTGTGGACGTGGTGGGGCCAGATAAACATTAGCCAATACATAACGCGGCTACCTTGTTATCTATTGGCTGTGAGGTTGTCAATCAAACTCCCTATGCTGCGTATAACTGACTTGCCGACACAATGGGATTTTGTGGTTTACGAACACCTCTCACACATTCCACAGACACAAGACACTGTTTATTCAACCAACGCAGCGGTTCTTAGTGTAGCTTTGTCATTTTGCGATGGCAAACAAGAATCCACTACCAGTTAGCTGCAAAAGAAAGTTTGTTTTAGATGTCGCTGAAAGAAGAAGAGAAGGGGAAAAGGAGCAAAGCCAAATTAAGGTGATTCTCGGAGATTCCTTCCAGAGATGGCGTGCACTGAAGCAGAGGGTCTAAAGACTGACGTATCGGTCGCTAAATTACTTCTGGACAGGAAACTTCTGCTTATCACTTGAAAATGTACAGTATAGTTACAGCAGCAACAGCGATTCTGAACGTGCACTGGCTATAAACAAACATCTTCTAGCGCAGGGCTGCTCAACCTTTTTTTAACCGAGATCTACTTTTGAGGTTGAGGTTTAGATGTGATTTCCTGCATTCTAGTCCATTTTAGAATGACCTGTTAGACATGGCAAATATGGGCTTTTGGAGTGAGATTATTTTTAAAGTGGCATAGGGGCGAAAAAAATCGGATTTGGGTCACTTCAGAGTGTGAACGCTGACCAAGATATGTGGTCCTAAAACCGATATCCGATCTTTTGGCATGCGACTTCAGTCTGAACAGCCAGGTCGCATTCATCCGACCTGGGCATGTTTCCTCCAGCGAGAGTGGTACAAGTAGGCGCTCACAAATGTACACAAACTTTCTTCTCGTCATGCGAAAATAGTATATAAACTCCGTATCAGTGAAGCGGCGAAGCACGTAGCAATCCCACCACTCTTGGCTGCGACTCCGCACCAACAAGTTCCTTTCTGCAGACGTTGCTGCCACTGCCCTACAAAATGCTGTGGCCAAAAACCTTGTCCTTCTCCGTCTCCTCCTTAAAACAAATAAGCTGTACATGTTTTGGCTCGGGTACGACAGCAACTTTAGGCTACTTCCGTAAATATTGAGCACGCTCGCTGCACATGACTATAGCCATTTCTTAATTCTCAATTCTTCCGACGTGACAACTGCTGTCCCATTTCGTTTTTGTTCCATGCGCAGTTAAAATGCGGTCTGAAGACCGTAGTCGTTTCCATGGAAATCAGGCAGTGGACCAACTGCGTGAAAATGCACACTTTGCGCAGTCATATATCCCAGCATGCACCGCACACTACTTCTTCTACTCCCTGGCTCCCTGTCCCCTATCGGGTGCAATTTAAAGTGTTATTAATTGTGTTTAAATGTTTACACTCTTTGGGTCCAGTCTATTTGAGGGAATTACTGGAGCCCTACACTCCACCCAGAGCCCTGAGATCAGCCGACCAGCTTCTGTTGGTCATTCCCAAGACTAGACTCAGGACGAGAGGGGACAGAGCCTTTTCTGTGGCAGCGCCCAAACTGTGGAACAGCCTTCCTCTTCCTGTCAGATCCTCTCAGTCTGTAACGCAGTTTAAGACGAGATTAAAAACTCATCTCTTTTCCCTGGCTTTTAATACTAGTTAGTCAGTTTTTTATTATAGTTTTTATTATAGTCCTTACACTGTGTTATATATGTATATGTTCTTTTGTCTTTTATCCTTCATGTGAAGCACTTTGGTCAACTGACGTTGTTTTTTAAATGTGCTATAGAAATAAATTTGAACTTGAACTTGAACTTCTACGAGAGAAAATGGAGTCGGCAACTGCATCTGGTAGTTGCGAGACCGGTCGCATTTCACCGACGCCCATGCGGTCCGCGGAGTGCCCACACTCTGAATTGTGCACACTGAGAATTGAGACACGGCTGTCATGGAAATCTAAACGACGTCGCAAAAATTCGGATTTAACAAAAAAATCATCTGAATTGAGTATTAAGCCCTGCAGTCTGAACGGATCCATATGCGATCGACTGACACTCTGCCTGCGATCGACTGGTAGACCGCGATCGACTGGTTGGGAACCCCTGTTCTAGCATAAGCAGGAGGCGGGAGGAGGCGTTTCTGAGTGGCTAGTACTCACGCTTCACAGCAAGAAGGTTCCGGGTTCAATACCCGGGTCGCATGTTCATGTTCTCCTCGTGTCTGGGTGGATTTCCTCCGGACACTCCGGTTTCCCCCATCAACCCAAAAAACATTTACCATAGATAAAAATCCTCCAGCTTAGGTCCTTAGGTCCAAGCCTAAGCAACAAGATCATGGAGATGGGTCCCCGGGCGCAGTAATGTGCTGCCCACTGTTCCTAATAATAAGGATGGGTTAAATGCAGAGAACATTTCTCCATCCTTGGAAAATCATCTATACAACGTTTTTGTTTAGTTGGGCAGGGTTTGTGTGTTCAACATTTGACAATGAAACAAAACAAAACTCCAAGTATGTTAGTGAAGAGGAAATAACATTATAACAGGGATCAGAAAATAGTGATAATACGGACCTTTTAACAACTATGGGCCTTAAGTGGGAGTAGATCTAGGACCTTGAAATTGTTGAGACACTGGGACACCAACTACATAGCATAACTTTTAATGCCTTTAGTGCAATCTATACAAAATTAGAAACTCCAAGCCCTCGAATTTGAAGAAGCAAAAATGTCCTCTCATTTTCATCACCACTAGAATGCGATATAATAAAACAGCCAGCACAAGTTATTAGCACATAAGGGACAGTAATTCTGCCACTTCAGTTACAACACAGAAATGGCTGCTGTCAAGCTTGTTATTTTTTTTTAGCAGGCAGAAGATAATAGTTGTAATTATCAAAACGTAAGCCGTCAATGGGGAGAGTGAAGTGTGTGTGTGTGTGTGTGTGTGTATGTATCCAGTTTGCCATCCAAAATCCATTATTTGTGGCCCTCTTGTGTTAATGTGATAATATTTGGATTATTAATGTCCACTAACAGCCAGTGCATCGAGTGGTCTCTCACTGTCTCTCTCCCTGTCCCTCTCTGTTTGTCTTTCTCTCTGTCCTTTTGTGGGGACTATTATTTTTCAAACTCAACTTGCTTGCCAAACTAGAACACAACCTCCCACTCATAATTTAATATGCTGAAAGAGGTTTAAATAAAGCATGACAGTCATAAAATTTGTATTTTTCTTAGCTCTGAGTAAAACAAAGGAATTTCAATTTTTGTAGGTAGTAGGGTTATAAAAAGTATAGAAAATCAGATACTAATCCATACTAAAACTAGTATTGAAAATAGATACTAATTTTAGCAGATGTCGATACTAAAAAAAAGTCACATTCAAAAGGACATTTCAAGTGTGAAATATTACTATGACAACACTATAGAGACAAGTCATGTGTAGATCAACAGAATGTATTGTGTATTTATGACTTGACTGTAATTGTGCATTAATGATTGATTGATGTATTATTGGTTAGTAGTAGTTCACAGTACAACAGTAGCACTGCATATAAAATCTATTTCCACACCTTCTATGTCAGAGAGAGAGGAATTTTTGGAGTGCACAACTGCCCCCTATAGGCTGAAACACATTCCAACACATAACACACCACAAATCTTTGTCTGCATTAACGTAAGAACATAAACTAAATAAAATACTTGTATGCTTTTTTCAGTTGTGTGGAAAATTGTAGTACATTCAAAAATTATTGCTCTTTTGGTTGCAGATTTATCAGTGCTATGCTACATTAAATGCCAAGCTCAACAAAAATATAGTTGTTTCTTTGTGCTTATTTCCTCATATGAAAACATGGTAGGCCCAACTTTGCAGAAATATAAAAATAATTCTGTATATGAGCTTTACACAGTTGAATGAAGGTCATGTTTTTGTTGCACCATGGAGAGCCCCAGAGACAGAGGAAGCGTGAAGCTGGAGAGAGAGCTGTATAAATTCACATATCTTGGACTGATCAAACCCACGCTCTGTGATGTGTAGCCACAAAGCCAAGAGTCCAGAGCTGTGCACGCATATAGAAAAGGAATACACAATGATCCACAGCGGAAAACAAATATTAAACATGGGCAAGATGTGAGTTTCACTGTCCAGAGTTAAACAAAAAATAACAAATATGACTATAGTTCAAGAAACTGTATAAGATAACCACAGATATGAGCTAGATATGTTCAAATCAAATATAGCTGGCCACAGTTCTAATGGTGATTTATTCTTAATTACAAAATATGAGGTCCCATTTTATAACTTGGTGCTTATTCTTATTTATTTATTTATTTATTTTCATAAAGTAGAATGAAGATCACATGAGTGTCTCATTTCTCTTGCCAGTTTCAATGTTTTCAGTGCTCCACTTGGTTTCAACCTAAAAGGACTCTTTCTGATCTGAATCCTCACAAAATAAACCCATCTGCAGCCAGTCATTACTCAGTGCTAGTGCAGCCTCTGCAGCTCAGTGAGTGAATTCTGGAGGGTATGAGCTTCCACATGAGGCATGATCTGTTCATATCACTGCACTCACGTTAGCTGTATTAGCCTTTTAACCTTTAGCGGAAGTGTACGGCAGATGCGGTCTGCCGCAAGGGGAAGTTTACAAGTGAACAGGCTAATAGAGCTAACGTGAGCGCAGTGATATGAGTCGGCAGACACAATACGCAATCGCTAAATTCACTGTTTGGGATGCAAATATATCACCTTTCGGACAAATGTTTTGTTTTGAGAAGAAAAACAAGCTTTATTTCATGTTACAGAGAAGTTACCGGACCTACCTATGGGCTTGAGAAAGCGAGCCGAACCGGGATCAGCTGACAGTGTCAGAGGTAAGCCGGTGTCAACACACGTAACTTTTAGAAGGAAACCCATACAGATTAACATAAAAAAACGCACTATCCTTTAAGGGACTGGCATAGCAGACTCAGTTGTGATTCTTGTACCTTTTTTAAAACAGTAAGAGCACACACTACATACATTTAACTATTATGGTTCAGATGAAATTGTCCTTGACAAATCTAATATTGCTGTGTTAAAAGAAAATGGTTTGAGCATGGTGAGTCTGTTTAACATTTAAGCTGATGGTGACTTTGTATCAGGACCTATTTGTATAATACTGTAAATCAAATGGCATGGACTGAGGGCATTAGGGTTATTAGGGTTGTAAAATGTGTTATAATGTCAAATGAACTCATTCCCATAATATATATGCTCATGAAGAAGAATCTTCTGTTTGCTTCTTTGCATTCATGAGCCTTCAGGCCAAACAAAGAAAATGTACAGAGAAAATATTTTTCATGCGTTTATAAAAGAAAGAAAGAGGGCAGAATGGCCTGCTCATTTCAGTGTTTTCAAATACAGTGCCTTTCTGGCTTTTATGTCTCACACAAAGAGCTTGGCTTTTTATCAAACCACGCTGCATATGGAGCAGGGCAGAGATGAAGAAGTGTCAGGAAGGCTGCATAAACTCTCCCATTAGAGGCAGAGGAGTCAGGTATAGAACCAGGGCTGCTCTGTCAACCATAACCAAAGATTCACCAGCGTATAGCAGAGAGAAGAGAGAAGAGAGAGGAGAGGGAGAGGAAAGACCAGAGCAGCGTAGAGCCTAGCAGAAGGGACCCTAAAGTAAAGAGTCTAAATAGTGCCTTATTTATACAAAGATTGCACTATATAACTCATATAACTAGGGCTGCAATGATTAATCAATTGATCAGTCTATTATGAAAAATAATACTTATATTTTGATCATCAGAATTATAATCAAGACTATAAAGACTCTAAAACACATGTGAATCTTTAGTTCAGTAAAGATTGGTAATTCCGGGGTTAAAATCATCATCATAAAGTGATTCTAATGAAGGAAATTAAAAACACAGTGAAACACTTCCTGTATTACCACGTGACATCACAAGGAAGAACAGGTTGTTTTCTGTGGGAGAGAAGAACTCAACCTAAATATGCAGACTTTGTGTGTTCAACATGTGTGAATGAAACAAAACACAACTCCAGGTATGTTTTTGATGAGGAGACAGCATTATAGCATAGATCAGAAGATAGCATAATATGGGCCCTTTAATCCATAATACACTTAAGTCGACAAAAAAATAAAAAAATAAAAATAAAAAACGCATGACACAAGCAACAAAATTTACTGAAGTAATTAAATATCCAATTTGTCTACTGCTATAGAAACAATGGGTGGAGTCGCCATGGTGGTGATCCAACCACAGAACCACACCAACAACAATGGAGATTTTTATGCTCTCTTTGGGTATACGGGCCTTGAGTCAACACTGTGGAAAAAAGTTTTTTTGTAGTCTATTGTTATTGACGATCTTCTATGCATTTGACTTGTTCAAATAGAAATGTTCCAAAACTGTGTGATTGCAGTCCCTTGGAACTCGTCTCCAATCTGAAGTCAGGGTTCCGGTTAGAAGTATCTCTTTAGACAGTTGATGAAGTGAACCAGAGCAAGAAAATGCAAGAAACCTCCATCACCCAGATACTGAGGCACAGAGAGAACAAGCAAATTCAAAACAGACTCTACACACTGCCTAGTCATGTCTTGGTGTGATGTAAGGCTAAATTGTAAATGACATTTATAGAAACTGTCAGTCACAGTCTTTTAAGAAATAAGCTAACCTAATAAAATATAAAGGATATTTTAAGGCCAGCGTTGCTTAAGGTGAGAAATTAAAGCAATTCAAAAGTTGTTCTATAAAAATGGGAATATTACGGTGGTTTCCGTGGTTGCGTGGTCGGAGAGTATTTCTAGGATTGCCGTTGCTGTTTTCCAAAGTAGACACACTATGTGTTGTGTTAGCCACCGGAGTCTTCTGGGCATGAGATCCCAGTGTTGAACTTGGACTGGCTGTCACATATTTCACCAAGAAAAAAACACTGTAAATTAGATAAATGTTTTTAGTACTGTGCAGGCCCAGTATGGCAAGTATGAAAAATCGAATGACTCGCAGAAATGTAATTTAAGAACACCATATTTTAGCCAGTGTGTGGATCTGATTTGAAAAATATACTTTACAGTGCGGAGTTCTGTTGTCTTTATTGGCCCCAGAGGATACGTCATAATGCAACATAGATGTGTCAAACTCCTACCTTCTGTCTAAATTTAAGAAGCAAAGATCAAAACCTATAAAGTGCAAAAGTGCAATGAAATAAATCAATCTATATCATATTTCGTAACCAGCCGAGGACCACATGCTACATTGGAAACTGCTTTATGATTGCTGTTATTGCTGTATGAAATGGTTTCTGGTGATATTGGTCAGATACGTAATACCAACAGTGTTTATAGCAAGCTTTGAACCTATAAAATGAGAAGAGGTAGAACTACTACTGTGTACTGGAGTATTGCCCCACCAGATGTCACCTCCAAGCAGCAGACCTTCTATAAGGTCTGTGTACCCAACTTTTTCCCATGCATTTGAGCTTTTATTTTTGTCTCAGTAAGGACATGTTGTATAAGCAGCTCTTGAGGTCAAAATAAGTCAAAACAGTGCTGTTTGCATCTAATTAGAAAGCATTTTATTATCAAATAATCACGAAGTGCATGTTAGCATGCTAGTTGCCGTGAGCATTATAGTCAGGGAAAACACTGCATTCTGGTTTCTGAGAGTTGTGAAAAGATCTTATTAAACAATTGGCATTGTGAAAAATGTCATTAAGGCATTTCTTAACATTTTCATTCTTAAAAATGACAAGAAATTGTAAGAGCTTCCCCTTTTTGAGACAGCAGTCACTGCTCTGACTTTGATAAAAATCCATTAAAATCGTTATCATCCAGTGTGTGCAAAAAAATAACTATTATAACATATATAAAGCAAGTACTGGTAATATGTACATATTTGTTTGTATTATAGATCTATGGCCATTGCATAGGTCTAAAATACTGGCTGTGAATTATTGGGTGTGTTGTGTGAATGAACCATGAAAGCTGTGCAGAGAGTAAATGAGCAATAAGTGACTCCATAGTGATTTACGTACACAATGATTTGAATGAACACGTGTTAGTACTTCATTATTATTGATGAAGTGGATTTTCACCCAGCTCAGAGATGCTTTATTGGACAAACATGCAAACTAGAGAGCAACAACAACAATGGCCATTATTACTACATTATTATTACACAATAATGACTACATTATTTTACTATATATGTTTGGATCATATTGCCAAATCTGAACAAAAATTCAGCCAATATCCTAGACCTGGTTGGACATATAATATGTTACAAATCTGTAACAAACCAACTAACTAAAAGCAACCCCTTTAGCTGAAGTAATGAAATGTAAGCAACGCAAAAGAGTGGAAATCTTTTTTTACCAAGTAGACTCAATCACTTTTATTTTCCTGCAACAATACATTTCTTTGTTGAGAAGCAGTAATTTGCTAAATGTTCCGAGAGTAAATTCTGCTAAACATTTGCAATCTGCTTTCAAATGATCAGAGCAAAACACAGGAATAGATGGTGAAATGAAATGAAGGAATCTCTCTTTATGTGCACAGTGTGCTCCTTGGAAACCGTTTCTTGCTAAATTGACATGAGCATATTGCCAGTCCCCAGTGTTTATCGGCACACAGGAGCAGGTGGGAGAGCAGCTCAGAGTAAAAAAAAAAAAAATGACATTCACATCTCATCATCAGTGAGTCACAACATTATGAATCATTCACTTTCATTCATAATTGCTGCCCAAATGTCTGTTAAATTGAGGTAGCAGGATTGT
Source organism: Paratrypauchen microcephalus (assembly GCA_036785185.1). Classification (NCBI taxonomy): domain Eukaryota; kingdom Metazoa; phylum Chordata; class Actinopteri; order Gobiiformes; family Gobiidae; genus Paratrypauchen; species Paratrypauchen microcephalus. The sequence continues at coordinate 42,819 of JAVJIX010000090.1, read as the reverse complement.
AAATGTAACAGGTACATAGATGATGTAACCTGTATTGGAGTCGCCTACATCTAAAATGTCCTATGCTAATGGTAGACTGCAGTGAAAAGGGAATGTGCAACTAGTTTTTGCAAGTTGAAAGTTAGTTAGAAGTTATGGCAAACATTATGTTTGGCAGAATAAGGGTGGAAGTGGTGAAAATGGTCAGATATGCCAGTTGATATAGTATGCTGAAAGTACAAAGCTAAAGAGATATCATATGTTATGATTATTGTGTGTAAGTAACATCACAATTTTGCAATTATTAAAGATTATTGACACCACAACAAACAACAGGGAAATCTTTAATTTATTTTAATTCACATTGTCTAAATGATTACTCCTAATATGAAATATGGTTTGTTAAAAGTTTTAAAAAATCAGATACTAATTGATCTTTCCTGAATAGCTTTAGAATGATCTTAAAGGGATATGCCACCCCCAGGTCAAATTTGGGCATCTCCCCACAGTCCAGAGACTAAAATAAGTGGTGGAAAGCATTTTCCTGCTCACCCAGCCATTGTCCGAGTCTGTCGCCACTGACCGCCGCGGTATCTGCAGTTACTCCGCCTTAGACTGGAGTCTAATGTCGCCAGAGAAAGATTTCGGCCAAAAGGAATTAATTTGCTCGATGCGTTTCCCAATTACTTTCTGTGTAGTGCGCATTCGTATCGAGTGCAAATAAATGTGCAAATCAACACGGAGAGCTTGCCTTGGTCATTTTGGGTGGGAACTATTTTCCAGTGCGGAAGAATAAAGCCAAATCACGCACCACGCTGTGCAACAGGGGAACTCCCTTCCTGGTGCGTAACAGGGATTCCCCTGGCAGCGTGCTGCGTGATTCGGCTTTATTCTTCCGCACTGGAAAATGTTTTCTCTGTGTCTAGATGGGTTTCCTCCGGGCACTTCAGTTTCCCCCATCAACGCAAAATACATGCACCATACGTACAATCCTCCAGCTAAGGTAGTCCTGACCAAGCCTAGCAATAAAATTACGGTAATGGGTCCTGAAGAGATGCTCCAGAGTGGGTCAAATATCACTGGGACAAATATCAGGACAAATTTCACAGTGGTCAGCACAGACATCACAAACTTTGACTATAATATAACAAAACAAAGAAAAATGTCCAGCAAAACTATGAAGTCTATCAGATGATTTTCCATAGTCTGAGCACAGAAGAGATTATAGAGTCTCATTTTATAGCCCAGCTGCACTCCAATAGAAATTATTATGTGTCATGATTTTGTATTGATTTGGATTCGGGATGATGATTGCCTGTCAGCGTTTGTTCTTCAAAAATGATCTGAAAATACAAAGAAGACTTTGTGTACAGCTATGCATTATATTAAAAAGTACTTTGCTTTTTTTATGGCATATCTCCAGTATTCACGATTGCAAATTCTGTTTGATAGACCCAGAGGAAAAAACAAGCAAGTATTTTTAACTGTGTCATGCTGAGCTGTATTAGAGCAGAGGATAAAATAATTTCAAGGTCCTATATTACATAAAATGAATTATTGGGAGCCTTAAGCCATAGCAAAACATCCCCACAGTTGTGCTTTGTTTCATTTACACATGTTTGAGTAATCCTGGATTATTAGTCTGTCTGCATCCCCAAAGGTCAAAATGCTGTTTCACCTTGTGATATCATGAAGCAGTAGTTTTCAAGTTAACAGTGACCTTTTACATTTTGTTCAGTAGTGAGTGCCAGTTCCTGGGCTGAAATCATTCAGATAATTCTAGTGAAGGTGTATAGAGTTAAAAAAAAACAAACAAACAAAAAAACAATGCAGCACTTCCCATATTACCACATGACATCACAAGGTGGAATAGAGTGTTTTCTATTTCAGAGAATATTTTAGGCTAAATATGCAGGGTTTGTGTGTTAAACATGTGAATGAAACAAAACACAACTCCAGGTGTGTTTGTGATGACGAAACAACATTATAAAATAAATCAGAAAATGGTGTAATATGGGCCCTTTAAGACATTGTTTTTTTAAATAATAATTTTACATTGTATTCATTGTAAAATTAGTTTTATCGTATCACAGTTGCTTTTTTCCTTTACTTGTTCTTTTTGTTGAAAATCGCTATTACATTTTTGAATTTTTATATGATTTTTTATCATTTCAAAGAGGTATAGAGCTGTGAGCACATGGTATAACAGAATGAGTGAACTGAAATACAACTTCAGCAGGCTAATCATTAGGGAACCACATTATAACATGGGTAAAAGCCCATCAAAGTCAGTTTCACATAATATGTCCCCTTTAAATTTTACCTTCCACTTTACTAAATTACAAAATAGTGCAACACACATAGTAATAGATTAAAGCTATTTTTTTCATATTCATCACAGAACAGCAAAACTATCCATTAATTATAACCCAGTCCATTATACTGAGCTGCTGTCAGAGGTCAAGCTGGAGCAGGGCCATATGTGACTGTGGTGGTCAGCAGCTGCTCTTGTTCATATGAACACACTTGTAGGTGCTGTCAAATCCCACCCACCCAATCCCTCTGTGCAGCTTACCCACTTATCCAGCCGGCTCCCACTGACTGGCAGACAGAAAAATGACCGTACAGGATTAGCTGGCAAGTTACTGCAGAAACCTTCAATCTTTACCACACCAAGTTCCACCTCAGGAATGACATGGGATTTTCAATTGACTGGTTGAATAAATTAGACTGAACAAAAAAAAAGTTCTGGAGAAAGTGCTTAACCAAAAAAAAAAAAAAAAAGTTGTTTTTAAAGCAACACTGTGTAATTTTCTAGAGGTGGCATGTCATCTTAAAACCAAAAGGTAAAACCATTCTTTAGAATATATTCCAAGTTTTATGCCATACTGTGGAATATTATACAAAAGAGTCATGAAAACAAGCAAGTGGCGGTCTTTCTCCAGGCCCAGCAGGAGTCAGGTCTGTGGAGATGCAAGCTCACTCACAGTAACAAAATCTAAACAGGACCAGCCTAGATCTTCTCTTCCTAAAAAGAGTAAAGGCCAGGACTAAACCAGGTAGTAGGACTAAGAAAAAGCAAGACCTACAAGCTTAATATAGATAGCAAAAAGTGATAACAAAACCTAATTCAAGACTATTTTAAAAACGCAACACTCTGCTGTCTCAATTTGATATGCATAGGTTCACCGTGCAGCCCTGGCTGTACCTGCACCACATTTTGAGACTCACTGAAACATTTAGGTGACTCAGCTCATGTCTGGGGCCTCTCATGCCGCCCTGTGCTGTTGTTGTTTGAACTAGATTTCAACTTGCTAGTGGTTCTGATGTGTGCCACGGCCGAGAAAAAGCTGCCGAGTGACTTACCCTGTCCTCAATATTCCCAGATGGCTATATCACTGGCGCATCACTGGCTGCTTGGCAAATAAAGGGACACTGGTTATTGGACTAAATGCGGTTAAACAAGTGGCCGCTGGTGGGGGCTCAGACCCATGTCAAGGATTAGGCAGTGTAGCTCCAGGATTATGGGGGTCAAACATAAGATGGAGACCAAATAGTGCAGGCAGAGGAAAGGGTAGCAGGGAGTCTTGTTTGCTTTTGTAGGTACGTGGTGTATTTCAGGCAAAAGGGTACACATCCTGGATGGTGCTTTTTGAAGTTACAGAGACACAAAATCCTCCCTTATTTAGTAACATTTTCATCTTAAATTCTTACTGAACTAACTGATAAAATATATGAAATACTGCCATTAAATTGTGAAATAGAGAGTGATTTGTGCCTTTTAATTGACATTCAGGTAAATTAACAAGTCCACAAACTACAATGTAAAACTACTGAACTGGTATAGTCCCAAACAAAGATGTCTTAGAAAATATCAATGGGTCCAAAATGATGAAACCTTAGGACAATTGCCATAACATTTAACAATTCAAAACTAAATATGTCTTTTGAATGGTCCACTGTCCTGACACCATATAACAGGAAAATTACATCCATGAATACTATTCAAAATGTTCAGACCTTTATGCAACAAAATAACCATCTCAAATACTAATTTTAGTTACAAAAAGTTCTCTTAAGTACAGCACTATCTGATCAGAGAATTTTTATATTAATTGCAGGCTCCATAAGTCCCTTATCACCTCACTGGAGCCTGGCAAAAGTAATTTGAATATGGCCCCTGTTCCCCAGGTAATGTGAGATTAAATCCTGCCGAATCCTCTGAGTGCAGCTCCTCCCTTCATGCCTCCAGCTCTGCTTAATATCAGGCAGGGTAAAGGTGTCTGAATAAAACAAGAGAAAAGAAACGCAAGAAGCAGAGCAAAAAGGAAAAAAAAATTTTTATAAAAATATGAAGCATTGGGATACATCTGAGTCACTTAGGGTGTATTCACACCTGAGTTCGTTTGTTCCTTTGATTCGGACCTTTTGGGCTGGTGTGAATAAAAAACAAAAATCTCGATCCGGAGCAAACAAGCGAACCGAGACCACTTAATCTCGGTCTCGGCATGATACCATTCGAATCCTGGTGCGGTTCGTTTGAGGTGAGAATGCAGACTGGACTTGATCCGACACAAGTTGGCTTTTTGTACTTAACGAGCTCCTGTCGTATGTCGAGCATTATGGGAAACCGAGGATTACGAAACGAAACAAAACAAGGCTTACTTACGTTTTGCGTGAAGAGAATGAAGAGTCACAACTGGATGCGCGCACATGAGTGCTGTCCTCTGTAGCCGTCTTGTCCTGTGTCTTTGTCGTTTGGAAATTGATTGTAAAATAATGTAAACCTCACGATGCATTTGTGTGAACTGTAAAAACTGTGCAAACCATATCACTATGACTACATTGAAAACAGCACGCAACGCCATGATTCTCCTCCTTCACTTGTTTGGACGCAGCGCTTTGACACGGCTCATTTCTTTCCAGTAGCTGAATGACCTCAGCACATGTGGTTTTGTTTACAGATGTTGGTCCACTTACATAAAAAGTACAGCGTGAAAGCGAACCGCACCAAAATTAAAAAAAAAAAATTGGCCCTGAATATGCTGTGTGAATAGGCTCATTAGTAGATAATGAAATCTAACTAAACTTAGTGACAATAGTATTAGTAATAGTAACATTATGCAAAAAATGTATGTGAGAGAAGTTAATGTATAAATCTATGTTAATAAGAGCTGAATGATTTTGGAAAAATATCTAACTGCGATTTTTCTGATAAGCATTGTGATTTTCTATCCATCTGTTAATAATACGATTCTGTTCAAAGTTTACATTTTAGACACGTCCAGAAGAATTGACAAAAAAAGACTGAAATATGAGCTGCCAAACTAATACAAGAACCACTTTTAAGAACATGGGTGTGCTGATCTAAATTATTGTTAGCAGTTTTCAAGACACAATATATTCTTGTTTATGTAGGAAATTGTAGTAATATGGTACTAAACTGCAGTCTTTGCGATTTGCTAAACATGTCCATTCAAAAAACAATTTTGATTTTTAGTATTAGTAATTGTCAGTAGAACTTAAAGCAAACCTATTATGTAAAAATCAACTTTTTAGAGCTTTTAAAGTTGTATTTGGAGTGATTCGTGTATGTTTGAGAAATCTTTAACCTCTTTTTTTTTAAACGCCCACTGCTCGTTCTCCAATTTTAGTTTCTTACACTGTGATACATGCAGGATTTGTACATTGAACTATAGCTGAGACTTAATGTTGTTTAATCAAAGTAAATACACAGTGCCTTCACATGAAAGATATGATTGTTTGTGACTGCTATAAAAGCATGTGTTTGGAAGTGCCAGGGATAATAACCACTGGTTCCTTGTAGTCTTTTCAAGTTCAAAATAAACTCACCTCAATAGACAAAATGAAAGCATGACACATGCTCTAAGCAAAGCATTCAGGCTGGTATCTTCACAAACCATGAGAGAAAACACACAAAGTAACCAGGGAAAATGGTTTAATTAATCTCGTGCTGCAGCAAATGAAGCTTAGTTGCAACTGCTAAGAGCTAATGTAGCACACCTTATTAAATAAACACTGCTCTTTTTTAGCATTGGTACGGCATTAGTGTTCCTTATTATTGTTCATTTGTGTATGAGCTACCATGCCTACTATCATGCATAATAAAAATTTGATTGGTAAATGGTCACATTTTTATATAGTGTTTTTCACCTTAAAAGCACTCAAAGCACTTTACAGCAAGGAGCCACTCCCATACACAGACTCTAGGAAGTTGGGATCTGACTACTTAATCAATTATGTTTATGTTGAGAGTGGGATTTAAACCAACAACCTTCAGATCAGTAGACAAACACACTTCCAACTAAGCTACTGTCTCCCCATGATTAAGTGTACCCTTGCACATAGTTATCAAATTGCTATAAACAAATGACCCATCAGCTTCTCAAAATGTGAAAAATTTCAAATTATTTTCAATTGACAATCTATATTGATTCCAGTAATGTACTAACCGTAATACTGGTACATTGTAATGGTTTATAAGGACACCCTGGTCACTGAGGCTCATGTATTTTTCTGTACATCAGCAAGGATCATGGCAGCCCTTTTCAACAAGGTCTTATCGGATCTGGCAGTCTCTCCCCAGAGGTCAGTTCTCATATCCGATCCATCTCTGACTATAGCTTATAAACCTTTACTCGCACTGCGCTGGGATGATGAGGGGATATCAGGGCACAGCACAAAAGGTGTACAAAGGTGCAAACTCTAAATTTAGTTATATTTAATACATTTTTAAAGGGCCCATATTACACTATTTTCTGATCTATGTTATAATGTTGTGGTAATACAGGAAGTTCTCCAGTATGTTTTTAAACTTCATACATCTTTACTAGAATCATTTGGATCATCTCGGCCCTGGAATCTCTACAGAGCTAAAGGTAAAACATAGCTGTTAACGGAAAACTACCACTGCATGAACAGAGCATTTTAAGCTTTGGAGATGTAGACAAACTAATAATAAAGGATTACTCGAACATGTGTGAATGAAACAAAACACAACTCCAGATATGTTTTTGATGAGGTTACAGTATTATAACATGGTTCACAAGAGTAAATTTTGTGTAATATAGGACCTTTAACACAATCTTTCAGGCACAATTTTAGGTTACCACGCACATAATCAAAATGAATGATAAAACAGGAGATCAATGCAGAGCAAAAAACCCTCATGTTTTCCTGTACTGCTGAATGAGTTTGAAAGCATCCCAGCCTTTTGATGAAACAACACTGATGCGCTGAAAAGTGGCCATGGTTAGATGATATGTAGGATGGCATGTAGCAGCCGCTCTGTATTCCCAGTGGGGCTGAATGGCAAATCAAAGACACTAGCGTAGGTCTGGGGGCGCGTGGGACTCCTGGAGGGGGCTGCAAAGTCCCATTTAATCTCTCTGTACACTCCTGTCATCAGCAGCTGTCAGCCGGGTCCTGCTTTAAGACGCCACGGGCAGAGACCTCCAAGAGCAGATTAGGATGGGGAGAGGGAGGGAGGGAGGAGAGGGGAAGGAGACACATTTTCATCACAAATATGGAGCTGAAGCTGGGTGAGGGTTAAGCTTAGTGTTGTGGTGCTTAACATCTACAGTGATGTTACAGTTTGACTTAAAAAGGATTTTCATGGTGGGATGTTCTGCCGTCCTCCCACTGTAAAGAGAAAAGTGTTAGGAAGAGAAATGTCTGCCAAATGTCTTCACTCTAAAACTTTTATCCACCTGATAGACTTTAATGTGTCTTTTGCTAAAGGCTGGAAGTAAGAATATGCATTAATGTATTGATTAATATTGAAACAGAGATATTTCTCTCAGTTCACACACATTTTATTGTGTTTCATGACACTCGAATAGCTGAGATTGGGTTCTCGTAAAGCAAAACTGCACAATGCTAAGAACATTTGATATATAGTCAGTCACTGAGCATCACCACACAAAGGTCTTTTTTGTCAATCCAGAGCCTTGACTGAATGAATATGTTTGCCTGTAGAATAACATTACTATCTTAAAACAAAGTCCTGTGAATAACTAATGCAATTCCCTATAGAAGAGCAACCTGGGTTTTCAGTGCAGCCAAACCCCTCTCTACCTTGTAAATGCCACAATTTACAAGTCTCATGTTTGAGGAGTGGGTTCTTCTATTCCTTCTTATGCAAAGGAGCTACTCAGAATATTTATATGCTGTCCTGAACAGCTGAATGCATATATAGTGGGAACACTTACAAAGAGCCAAGACACGCTGCAGAAAGGAATGGCATTTAGTAATGGTGTCAACATGATTGCTACTGCCTGGATTCTGACACTATACTACTATTATCTTACAAATATATGCAATCTCATTATAGTTGTCAGGATAATCTATATTGGCATTACAACAAGTATCAATGTAGAAAAATAAGCACAATTTATTTAAAAAGACAATATTAGTTTAGGGTTAAAGGGGCACTGTGTAACTTTCCGGGGAGAGGTTCCACCAACTGTTTGTCTCTGTGATGATGTTATTCCTTTGTTTGGAATATTCCACAGTATGCCATTAAATGTATTCATCTTGTATTCATTCAATTCAAGTAGTTTTTATTGCTCAGAATTACCTTGAAATACTGTGAGTGGGGTCACCTCTCCACAGATCTGGCCTGTTACTTAGCTTGGTGGTGTCACATGCTTGTTTTTATGGAAATGGTCAAGTCTACTACCATATTGTGGCACATTCCAGGCAAAGCAATAACATCTCCATGGAGGCAAGTACTGAGAGGAAAATCCACCAGAAAAGCTACACAGTGCACCTTTAAATGCCATCAAATAAAGAGTAGCGATCCAAAAATAAATTAAAAGGAGGTGAAGAGCAGGAAAGAAATTCAGCAAAATGTCATATCCAGGAATCAATCTCACAACACATGAAGCGAGCACACAGCCTAGGATAAGTCCACAGCCATATCAACCACCCAAATTAGTGTGCGATAGCATATTCTTTATGGCATATATCATTTAAAACATTCTTGGATCCTACTACTGACATTTCACACCGCACTCACTCTGACTTTAATATGCCAGTCTAACGCCTAATCCCTGTATTGCAGCATTGTCTGTTTATTAGTTCTGTGTATATTATGATATTGCACTGGAAGAGGTTTAATGAGGCTATTTCATGTGGAGAGTAGTCTGTTCAGACACACTTTACAAGACCAGAGTGAGAATGATTACTTTAGATAGTACACACATTAATTAACCTAGAGATATGACGTCTGCGTGTGAATAAAGCCAACAAAACAGACATGCTCAATGCAGATATAAGCTGACACTCATATTAGTACAAATATGCTGTGATTGTGCATGCTCTCAGCAGTGTGTGGGCCTCTACTCGTTGCTCTGCTGACTGCTCCTCTGTCACGGCCACATAAGGTAATTGGGGTCACGCTGCTTGTCACAGAGTTTAATTATTTTTACATTTTAGCTGCATATTAAATAGTAAAACATCTGGGGTTCTACATTTTGCATAGAGTGTGTTTGAGAGATTTATGACATTATGGGTGTATGTCAGGGCTGCAAGGTCAAAACAAAGGCAATGTTAAAGGTCAAGGGATGTTTTGGGATTATATAATCATTATTAAAGGTGTAACTTTTTGATTGGCAGGCTGTCGCCTGCTTGTTTCTATAGATATGTCATTGCTCTGCCTAGAATGTTCCACAATATGACAGTATGACATACCTTACATCTATTCAATTACAGGTGGATTCATAGCTAAAAAAAATACCTAGAAAAACATACCCTCTTACCAGAGGTGACGAAGCCTCTCGGATGAGCGGCGAAACGTTTTCAACCAAACAAACTTTGTCCAGTTGACAAATTGAACTTCTCCTTTGATCATGGATTCTACCTGGACGACTGAGGGACTTTTCACGCATACCCTCTTACTGTGAATGGGGTTGCCTCTGATCTGACCTGTAACTTGGTTTGGTTTGGTCTCCATGAAGATAGAAAGTGTTAATGTCATACTGTGAAACATTCCAGACAAAGCAATAATATCTCCACGGAGAAAAGAGTTTAACAGGCCCTCCACCAGAAAAGTTACATAATGCACTTCTAAGTCAAAACTGTAAAAAAAAAAAAAAAAAATTAGATCAGTTTTCTATATTATATATTCTATAATATTGTCAAAATTATTACAAAATATACTGCAAAATTATGTAACTACAGTATGTAACGTTTTAGGCAAAAAATAGACAAAAATAAAAGCATTTTTTGTTTGCTTGGTTGTTTTTTGTTTTGTTTCGTTTTTTTTCATTTTGGTTGCATTTATTACACTGAAAATCTTGTATACCCACAAATGTGATTCTATTTGGCCTGCTTGTTTCCATGGAAGCGTTATCTACTGTATATCTTCCATAGTATGGCATAAAATGTATTTATCTCTGGAGAATGTTCCAAAGTATGGTTTTAATTTCCTATTTCCACTGAATCATATAAGTGAAGTGCAAGAAAATTACATACTGTGCCCTTAAATAACCTTTGTTCACATCTACTTTGTATGCAGACTGATATAAGGCTGTCTCACACTTACATTCACTTTTGCAAAATAATGAAACCTTGTAAGATATAATTTTATATCTTTCTTATATCTAAATTTAAATCAATTTGAATATCATGAAATGAATACAGTGGTCATCTTTGCCATGTGATAAATACGTGTAGAATCCCTCAGTCGTCCAGGTAGAATCTATGGAAAAAGAGAAATTCAATTTGTCAACTGGACAAAAGTTTATTTGGTCAAATAAACTTTTGTCCAGTTGACAAATTGAATTTCGCCTTTTGCCATGTGATAAATACAGAAATCAAATACTCTAGCTGCATGTTACAACTGGTCCTTTGCCAAAGAGTGCAGCTGAGGCCATTTAATCAATAAAATGAATGTGGACTAATAGATGTTAAAAGCTTGTAACGGTGCCTTACTTCAGGACGGGGCAATTATCATGTCAGAAAATGAACAAAGAGACAGACTATATTTGCTAAAAAAAAATCGAAAATCTTTTCATATTTTCTGCAAGACACACAGGTTGGACCACAAAGATCTAAGTTCACATCACATGTTCAGAAAAAACATGTTAAGAAAAACTGACAAAAACAAACTGATAAAAGAATCACATTTCAGAAAATGTTTCTACATATCTAAACTACAGGGATAGCAATTTCATGCAGAATAAGACTGGAGATTTTGTTTTTTGTGGGGTAAATTATGGTACTTTAAAAAATGCTGCATCTATTACTATTAAAGGGCTCGTATTAGACTATTTTCTGATCTGTGTTATGTTGTTTCCTCATCAGAAACATACCTAGAGTTGTGTTTTGTTTCATTCACATATGTTTAACACACAAGCCTACAAATTTAGGCTGAGCTCTTCTCTCAAAACTCAAAATTCTCTGTTCCACCTTGTGATGTCATGTGATAATACAGGAAGTGTTCCACTGCTCCATAGATCTTCACTAGAATCATTTGGATAGTTTCAGACCTGGAATTGCCAATCCCCACTGAACAAAAAGTAAAAAGTAGCTGTTAACTTGAAAACTATGATATCACAAGGTGGAACAGAAAATTTTGAGCTTTAGAGATAATGCAGGATTACTCAATACATGTGTGAATGAAATAGGACCTTTAATCTTGTAGCGCTACAAGATACATAGCTCTGTGATGTCCAGGCGTAGCTCCGAACAGTGCTGCTGACCCACACTGATGTAAAGTACTGTCTCAGAAGCAAGAACGTTACAGAAAAATGTGAATATCTGAATGTCCAGTGATCTGTATGGATTTTACTTACACTGTGTTATAAAGGTTTTAAAGTAATAACCAGAATTTTAACATTGTTCATGACAATTAGCATCTAGACATGTTTAGTAAATCATGTACTTTTAATGAACTGAAACTTACGAAAGCCAAACTGCCATTTCTGCTGTTAAATCTGCCAAAACCCAACAACGCACAGTTTTATGATTTTGCAAGAGCACCAAGGTTAACATGTTTACTGAGAGTTTTAAAGATATTAAAATTTCAAATTCAAATTCCATATCATCCTGGAAAACCGATGATACTTCACAGCAATTTTGATACCACGCCACGATGAGAATATCAAACAAAATTTAATAGGTAATGGATTATTGTCAACATGAAATTACTTTGTCATTTTTTCTTCTTTAATGTTACTACTGTATATGTTCTTAGTTCTGGTATAGCTCAAGACCATAATGATGTCCAATTTGTCAGTACTTCAAATCATTATCTAATTTTAGTATAAATTAGTATGGCATATTAGTATTTCCTGGCTAAAAATCAAAACCAAAAAAGTAACAAGTTTTAGGAACCTAGTTTACCGAAATAAAAATTAATGCAATGTTCCTTTGAACCTTGGGATATAGAAGTCTAAGGCGTACAAAAACTGGTCTGCTCATTAAACCATCATACAGAAAAGAGCACTGCACTTCCAGCTCTGCATCACTGTGGTGCCAAGAGATCACAGCTGTAGCTCAAGGTTAGGGCCGCAATTATAAAAGGGCTTCAGTCCCTTTTGCTCATCCTCATCATTATTAGCACTAGGGCTTGATTTCTTCCCTGCAGTCAGTTCAGCCTTTAGCCCTCACTGTTCCTGCACACAACCTGAGCCCAGTCAAACTCTCTTAGTGATTGAATCTTCGCAGAGACTTCTCCATAACATGTTTTTTTATCCTGCTGCAGTGTGCCATCTTTCTTGTTTTATTTACTAGAGACCTACACAGAACAGTGCTTTTTTATTTTTACTTTGAGCAATACAGTAGTTGTACCTCAGTTTAGTACAATATGATTTTTAATTAATTATTTATTTATTTATTTTTTTTTATATTGACACCATCTCAAATGAGTAGTGCAGAGAGTTACTTTTGGATATGAATAACTATCTCAGTAGGCTTATACTGTAAGGTACTTTTTGGGAGTCAGGAGGGTTGTATAAGAAGAGTTAGACATGTGAATCATGTGATATAGGCCTTTATATAGATTTTTTATTTTTTAGTATTTTTTTATTTTAGTATTGCCTGACAACATGGTTTCACCTTTGGACCACTCCTGGACAAATGAGGGATTACAACGAGATTTACGAGGTTTACGGGAAGAAAACCTTGAAACTGGTACAAGAACTTCAAAGAACTGCCAAAGAATTAGCAGACCACAAGAATCACCAACGAGCCTTTGCTACGCATGAGTCACTCCTGGACGAATGATGGATTACATTGACTTAACCTATTTTACAAACTTGAATCATTCATTCCTCAACCTTTCAATATTATGTCATTAGGTCCTACATTATGCTAAATTGACTGTTGTGAGCTTTACACAATTTTATAATGTAGTTACCTCATGAAAAACATAACTGGAGTAGTGTGGCTTGAAGTGTTCATTTTACAGTTAGTTAACAGATTTTTTTAGTACTGATGTTTAAGCTTTCAGTTAATTATATTCACTTGGATGTGCAGCCATCATTTAAAAAGTTATACTAACCTGAATATAACTATAAAGTTATTCCTACTTCCGACTCTTGTAAGAATCACCGTGCACCCATTTCTGTCTCCCTCCCTGTGGATTTGTAACAGGCTTCGAGCATCAGAATACGTCTGAATGTGGCAGCTCCATTAGCATTATCAAAGCGTGTGGCTGTAGTGGAAGAGTAGGTTTGGTGAGACCTCCGGCTCACATGAGAAGGGTTTGAGGTCCACTTGTTCACAGGGGATATCCGCATTTGGATAAAAGGAGAGCTACATTGTCCCTGTTGCAATTTGCTGGTTACCATGTTACCTGAGGCCGAATAGAAATAAGAAAAACATCTATTGTAATAACGATACGGCTTAAAATTAAAACAATCTACTGTATAAAATAAGGATTATGCAACACAAAATAAGTCTAAACAATGAAATAGGGAGCAAACCCCAGACCACATTTGTGAATATTATATTTGCTGACAACACTATGCTATAGAGCTCATTGTCCAGCCCAGCACTTTGACTCTGCCTCAAATAGTTACCAAATAAACCAGCAAAATAAGAGGATTACTGAATTTTCAGCAATAATGACAACTTAAGATGCTGCCATGGCAACAATCAAGACTTAGAAGAAATTACTCTCCCTCAAAGTAGGGCAGAAAAACGCTGAGCCAGACTTTTTTTCTATTAGCGGAGTTATCGGCTCCAGAGTTTTGGTTGATTTGGAGATTTTGTTGTTCACCACGTAATTTTCACAAAGTGTATGCAAGAGGCTACACAATATGAGGAAACCATGCAGAATTGAATAATACGCTCAACATTGGAAATACATATTTTGATAAAACTTTAAATTACATGAGAAATCTGTTTTCTAATACAAATCACCAGAAAACCAAAACCTATGGGCAAAAGATTAGGAGGATTAGGAAAATTGTGACTTAATCCAGATGTTTAAAATATATATGTCAACATTTTGCTACTATAGTTTAAGTATGAATATATCTGATTATTACTGTAGCTTACCACAGATCCTTCATCCCCACCGCTATCAGACTGCATAACTCCACTATATAGTCTAAACGTGCAATTTTTTTCTACATTCTATTATTTACTTATTTTTTATTATTATTACTTATCTTGTCTGCATGTACTTTTTTGTTCTAACTTTCTTTTGCACTAAGCTGCCTGGAGCTAATGTGGCAAATGAATTTCTCCTGTGTGAGATCAATAAAGTCTTATCTTATCTTATCTTAAAGTCACCGCAGTATAGCGCTACAACCCTAAATAACCTAGTATGTTTAATGAGAGCTAAAATACAGATGGAAAGAGCAGATATTTCACTTGCAATGATCCTCCATGGATTTCTGCATCAGATAATCTACACTTACTCAGGGTCAGGGAGAGGGAAAACATCCTTTATTAATGAGACAGCCCAAAAAAGACATTTCAGAGGGCTGCCAATTCAGCTGTCACAGGCTCAGCTCCCATCTGATGAGGGTATAGCAACAGGAATTTGGATATAATTCATCAAGTTACTTTTTGAATAACATTTTCTAAGAGTATAGTTTTAACATCGCACTTTCGCAGTTTGATCCCAGAACTGTCCAGTGTTGTGTCATTGTGTTGTAAAATGCTTCAATGTCCTTGCTAATAGCGTGTGAGTAAGTGTGAGTGGGAGGTGGAACTTATTTTGGTAATTTCAATTGGATTTTTATTGAATTTGAGCATTGTTGTGTTTTAGATTACTGCCCAATTACATCAACTACCTAAGTCACAGTTTCAACTTTGGACCGTTCCTGGACAAATGAGGGATTGTTTCGAGTTTCTAAGATTTACGGGAAGAAAACATTGAAATTGGTACAAGCACTTGAGAGAACGGCCAAAGCATTAGCAGACCACAAGAATCACCAAGCAGCCTTTGCTATGCATGCATTACTCCTGGACAAATGTCGGAATACATTGATTATTCTTGTGAGCTTTAGGCCATTTTATAATGATGTTACCTAATCAAAAACATACCTGGAGTTTGTTTCATTCACAAATGTTTGAGTAATCTTTTATTATTAATCTGTCTACATCTCCCAAAGCACAAAATGCTCTGTTCCACCTTGTGATGTCATGAAGCAGAGGTTTTCAAGTCAACAGCTCCTTTTACATTAAGTTCAGTAGTGATTCCAGAGCTGAAATTATCCAAATGATTCTAGTGAAGGTGTATGGAGTTTAACAATATGGAGCACTTCCTGTTTTACCACATGACATCACAAGGTGGAATAGAGTGTTTTCCGTTTGAGAGAAGAATTAAAAATACAGGGTTTATGTGTTAAAACATGGGTGAATGAAACAAAACACAACTCTACATATGTTTTTGATGAGGAAACAACATTACAACATAGATCACACAACTAAATGAATATACAGTGAACCCTCGTTTATCGCGGGGGTTAGGTTCCAGAAATAGCCCGCAATAAGTGAAATCCGCGAAGTAGGACAATTTTATATTTTACAATTATTCTACATGTTTTAAAGGGACAGTGTGTAAGATTTTTACCTGTTAATTACTGAAATTGAAGATACCCATTCAAAAATACATTGTTTTCCTAGCCTTTTCACTTCCATCATGAAATCAAAGTATTCTTTTGGACTTAGATATAGTCACATAAAAGGGGGATCTTCCCCATATAGAGGCAGCCATTTTGAATACGAGAGCCACAGAAGGACATTTGGGCTCATCCTTCGCCTCGGCTCCTGCTAACAGCTGCTTAGCCGCGCTGCGTTTGGGAGTGAAGGACAGAAGGAGAGAAGGGGAAGGGGAGGGGGGAAGGGGGAGCCTGTGTAAAGAAGCATGCTGCCGGATCACACATCGTAATGGATACAACACGTATTTTGGACTAAATTGTTTTACTGGATTTTATTCGCTGGATCCTTATGGACAGATTGAGACCAAGTTTATGATGAAATACAGAGTTTGACCTGTGCAAAGCCTTCAAAGGTAAGCTAAGTAAGCTAAGTTTTGTGCTTTTCCGTATAAAAGCCCCATGTGCTCGGGGAGTGATTGTTTTGCAGGGAAATGAATTGCATAGTCAAAAAGAGGAGACTGTAAGGTTTCATTTGATGTGTAGATTGTCATGAATCATGATCGGGATTGTGTGTTTTCATGCGAAAAGAAAAAAAAAAAGTGAACGGGGGACCGCGCTTTATGTATACAGCGGTGCGCGGTCACGCGCGATCTCGGCGCTACGTCGCGTCCGGGTGACCCTCGAGGTCTGCCATAGCCAAAAGAGGAAGTGGAATAGCTAGTAACCACCTATGCGCCACGAATCCTACACACTGTCCCTTTAAGGCTGAAAACGCTTCACCAGACACATTATACACCTTTCTGAGACTGGTATTAACATTTTTCTCTTGTTTAAACACTCAAACTTTTGTAGATTTTCATTAAAATATATTAATAGTGGGGGGGGGGCACGTGACACGCGGACACGTGCGCGCGGACACGTGCGCGCGGACACGTGTGTTTGTTTTGGTACCACATATGCATGCCATGTGCGAAAGTCGAGTGGAAAGCGACCTGGATATCATTTTGGGCAAGACTCAAGCCAATGCTAACAGTGAAAAACCGCTAACAGACGCCTCTGAGCACCAGTCCTCACCACAAGACCAGGTAACACTAACCTGCGCTCACAAGAGTTGGTTGCATTTCACCCCGGCTCCAAAATCAGACCGCTATCAATGCGTCGCCAATACTCCACAGCTCTCTAGGGTTCGTCCTCTCGTCCTCTCACGGGGAAGAGCCACTGTCTCCTCTGTGCGCGCGAGTGTCCTCCCCCCGCTGCGGGCTCCCTCCCCGCTGCGGCTCCCCCGGACGCCGCGCGGCGTCCGGGGGGATTGATTCTTGGCTCCATGTTGATTCTTGGCTCACACCGGCTCGCACTCTCTTCCATGGCTCGTGCAAGTAAACAAAGGCCACACCTCCTGTCACCCAGGCGCTCTCGTGAAGGAAATCTGAGACTCTGTCCCTACCATCCCTGGTCTAGACCTGGTTTAGTCCTGGTTTAGTCCTGGTTTAGACCTGCTTTAGACCTGGTTTAGTCCTGGTCTAGTCTCTTAGCTAATCAGGGCGCAGGACAGAATGTTACACTGTAAAAAAAGTTACACTATAAAAAAAAAAAAAAAAAAAAAAAAAAAAATTGGAAAAAAAAATCCGCGAAACAGCGAGGCCGCGAAGAGTGAACCGCGATACAGCGAGGGTTCACTGTAGTTAACAAATACAAATTGTGGTTGACAAATACACCATTGACCAATTATTCAACAAAACAACTAAAGGCCCACACATCTATGTACCCCAGCTAGGGGTGGGCGGTATAAACGGTATCAACGGTATGCGGTATAAATTTGGCCAACGGTAGAGATTTGGGTTATACCTTCCTATCGCGATAGTTCATTGCGTCACCACAATAAGGAAGGAGGAAAAATCGCTGCGAGCAGTGAGCACATGGAGGAGGAGGAGCTCGTGAAAAAGACCGGCTCAACTTCTGTAATCTGGTCATGGTTTGGATACAAGGTGTCGGATACTGAACAGGAAATTGTAAAACAATATGCAGAATATGCTGGGCGACAGTGATCGCAAAACATGGCAACACAAGCAATCTGTTCTACCACCTAAAAGCTAAACACGTTATCGAGTACGAAGAAAGCCAATGAATGCGTGGAGACACTCAAAAGCCAAGCCAGTCTTCAAGTGGGAGGAAAAAAGTTGGCACTACACACCAGCAGTCTATCACCCAGGCATTTTCAAAAGGCGTAGCTTATGATAAAAAAAGCCAGCGGTGGATTGACATAACGAAGTCCATCGCAATATTCTTGTGTAACGACACGGTGCTTTTCCAAACCGTAGAGAGAAGCGGCTTTTTAGGCATGGTGAAGACACTGGATCAACGGTACGTGGTACCAAACCGCAGATATTTTAGCCAGGTGGAAGTCCCCAGACTGCATGACGAGGTCCGCAATCAAGTGGGAAAAGAGCTTTGTGACATAAAACACTATGCAACCACCACGGACTTGTGGTCGAGTCGCACTATGGACCCGTATATCAGCCTGACAATCCACTTTATTGACGACGACTGGAAGTTGTGCGGCAAATGCCTGTGTACGGCCCATTTCAACAGTACATGTGTACTGCAAACATAGTATTTCCCTGACGACCATACAGGGGAGATGATTACCCAGGGACTCAGGGAAGTGCTCGAGTCATGGGAACTTGATGAAGAGTTGCAGGTATGCATCAGCACTGACACCGGCGCCAATGTTAAAGCAGTTTGATTTTCGATTTACATTGCCTTGTTCAAATTTTATACTGCTTGAAAGTGAAGTTACTTGTTTTATGTTTTTTACAATTACAGTTTTGCACAATACATTTTCTTGTAGTAATATTCTTGACGTTTATGTTATTTAATAGTTTAAAAAACAGCTTCCTGCTTGAATGCTTTTCCATGTGCTCTGGTGACCATTAAGAAGCTGTTAATACTGTTAACAGTTAATACTGTTACATACCAAAGTATACCGTGATATATACCGTCTACCGTCTATGGTTCAAATTATACCGTGATATAAATTTTAGGCTATATCGCCCACCCCTAACCCCAGCTATCATAGTTCCAGCTCTGCCATCTGCCATCATAGGGGGAAAAATAAAGAGACGTGCGTGCCCCGGCACGTGTGTGCCCCCGGCTCTGTGCGTCCCAGCTGGGCACAGCTCATGGTGTTCCCTCTTCAGCACTCACCAGCAGAGGCACATCAAACCCTTCCACACACAGGCGCTGCATTGATGAGAGTTGTGGCCTGTGTCCGGCACCTCCACAGCGCTCTGACACTGTCTCTTTATCTGCGCTGCCAGCGAAAGGCCAGCTCACCAAAAGATTTTCCTGTGCACGTTTGACGGATCCTCATGAAGTCCCCATCACATGACCTCCACACAAACGAGTTGTCACATTCTTGATGATGGGCCACAAAAACAGAGAAGCAAAAGCCCCTTTAGGACATGTGTTCACAGAGCCATTTATTTTTATCTAAAAGTTGTTGCATTCATTTTTCTATGAAGTTACTTAGGGCATTATTTGGATTAAGGCTACAGTGATGACCTTGTTTTTTAGTACAAATACTTCTGTATAACGGCCTTGCTGAATTAAACTTTTTCTTCTGTGCAACATTATTAAATAAGTAAATAAATAAATACAAAACTTTATCATTTTATCAAAAGGGGCATGTTCAATGCCGTTATTGATGCTTATCTCATAAATAACCTACAGATGTAAACCGAGTTCACAATGCTAACATTTCAAAATCCACATTAATAATAATAGCAGATTCTATAAAATCACCACATAGACACAAGGTCTGTTTAAGACCATCAGAGTTTCCTTATAACAGAGGAGATTATAGCAAATTTTTGCCCTCACAAAATCAGAACAAAAAATATAAAACTAATTATACTATATGCCTGTAGTATAGTGACTATATATTACATGTATTTAGTATTTTTTTTTATCATTCTAGAGCTAATAATTCAAAACAAGTTCAGTATAAATGTTTGTTTCAAGGTTTCAATGGTCATAGTATTTATTAGTGTCTGAAATGTGGTATTGAATGTTTACTGACATGCAGTAGTTGAGTTGTAAAATGAAACCAGGGGGATGGTGAAATTTTTCATTTATGTGACATATTTTCCAGGGAGGAGGGGGGGGGGTCCTCCCCTAGAAAATTTTGGATTTCTTAGATGCAATTTCTTGCATTCTAGTCCATTTTAAGGTGACTTTAAGGTGACTTGCTAGACATGGCAAATCCTAAATCCCAGCTGATTCATAGCTTGCATTCTCAGTTGCATGGCCTCCACAAGACAATACTATTTATCGGAAAGAAACAACCCCTCTGGTGAAAGCAGCACATTCTGAGAAATTCCCCGTTAAAGATTAGATCAAGATTAAGCCTTTATTTGGTCTTACACACAATGACACACAGTGACACACGGGAGAAATTTGACTTCTGCATTTGACCCATCCTTTCCAGGAGCAGTAAGCAGCCATCTTTCAGCGCTCGGGGGGGGGCAGTATCTTCTTGCTTAACAGAAAGGAACTCATTTGCCTGACATTAAGCTAAGCCCTCCCCCATCACTGACATCACTGTGGTGTTTCAGGGCAGGTCAGAATTAGAACATACTTTGTTAAAATGGAAATGCTTTTATAACGAAAAGTCCATATAATCATTCAATAATTCAATAATACACAGGATATATGTTATTACACACGTACACACACACGCACACACGCACACACCTTAGTCCTGGTTTAGTCCTGGTTTAGACCTGGTTTAGACCTGGTTCAGTCCTGGTTTAGACCTGGTTTAGTCTTGGTTTAGTCCTGGTTTAGTCCTGGTTTAGACCTGGTTTAGACCTGGTTTAGTCCTGGTTTAGTCCCAGTTTAGTCCCGGTTTAGACCCAGTTTAGTCCCAGTTTAGTCCCGGTTAAACTCGGTTTAGACTAGGGCTGGGCGATTAATCGAGATTTGCGATATCTCGAGATGTTTTATGAAATCGAGAAAGATTTTGGCATATTGGAAAACTCGAGATGAATAAGATTTCGCCGCTTATTTTCCTTAACTGTGTTGTGGAGCTGTCCGCCCCGCCTCCTTCTTGCGTTTGTGTTTCACTGCGTCTCGTGTTTCCCCCTCCCCTCCCCTCCCCTCCCCGTGCGCACACCGCGTTTGTTTGTTGATAACTTATCCAACATGGCGGCGCCCACAGAAGCACGAGAGAATTCATACCAAAGAAAAGAACAAATGGCTCCATTATATGGCGGTATTTCGGATTTAAAACGTCCGATGAGGAGCAGAAAGAGGCATTTTGCAGAGAATGCAAGAAACTGGTGCCATCAAAATCATCGAGGGCAAACCCACCACCACTTCTTCTAAGACACAGCAAACAACGCTCCATACATCTTTACCCCGGTGTCTACCATATGGAAAAACAAGTGCAAGGTGGGTCAGCATTACGGAGTCCATTGCCTTTCATATCGCAAAAGACATGACGCCCATAGCGGTTGTTGAGCGACCGGGCTTCATACGAATGCTAAAAACGCTTGACTTAGATACAGTCTACCTACTCGCCACTTTCTTGTCAGTGCGGTACAGAGCAAGGCTGCATTTGGCGAGTTTTAATCTCTCTCTATGTGTGTGGGTGGGTGTTGCCAGTGAGTGAAATATTTGGGTGGGTCGGGTATGTGGCGTTGATTCTAAAGCACACTTGCGTTTTAATGGTTGCAATAAATTAATATAGTATTTCTAGAAAAAAAAAATGATGCAGAATAATGTACTAAGTTAAAGCAAATACACACACAAATATAAAATGTACTACAGTCACAAAACACGAGAATTCATGGATTGAGGCTCTATTAATCTATATTTAAAAACAATTGATTTAATATGTGCTTTTTCACTTGGCTACTTCATAAGAACTGTCTACCCTCAGGTTTTATGTTTACAATTAAAATAAGGCAATATACTACTTCCTTGGTTTGGTAATGTTAAAAATGGTGCACAAGCACTTTGTTACTAGTACCCGTCTACCTTTAGGCACTTGGCTGCCTGTTTGCACTTCAATAAAAAAAAAAAAAAACTTGCTTAATTTGGCGCGTTTTTTTTTTTCCCCCCGCATAGATATCGAGATATATATCGTATATCGAGATATAGCAAAAACATATCGAGATAATTTTTTTTCTCCATATCGCCCAGCCCTAGTTTAGACCCGTTTTTGTCCTGGTTTAGTCCTGGTTTAGTCCTGGTTTAGACTCAGTTTAGACCCGGTTTAGTCCTGGTTTAGACCCGATTTAGTCCTGTACACACACGCTGACATAAGGCCCCTGCTGTCAGCTAATCTGTCCCTCTGATGCAGAAATAATCTGATGATATGACTCACCCCATAAGAACGTGGTCACTCTCAATAGTTCGCTTATCCACGTATATGCGCGCATCGGGTATATCCATGGTCTTTAATAATCCGGAGCTCCGGAGAAACGGACATATTCCGAACATATCCTGTGCGCCAGGCGAGAGTTTCTTCTTACATAGCATTAACGTAGCAAGTGAAGGATTCTTCTTCTCTGGAAATGCTGCGTACATATCACGCGGCTCGCTCATAGTTGATCAGCGAACAGGCGCAAACACAACAGCGCTAATCGTCATGATTGGCGGGAGTGCGATCGGTGGTGCTGCAACATGATTGGAACCTGGAGCGCAGTTCGGCCTATGATTGGCTCTTGGCACTGGCTATTTTGACTTCAAACGGCGAATTTCGCCAAAAGGTGAGGGATTTTCATGCCTGATTGATAAAATGCCACAAGGGATAGAAGAAGGGATGACCGTTTTAGAAGAGGGATGATTTTGACTATTTTTTCCACCAGGGGGGATGCCATCCCCCCCATCCCCCCTCAACTCGAGTACAGCTGACATGTCTAGTTCACATGCATTGTTACAGAAACACCTGGGCCATATACATTTGAGCCATTACTGGCCAGAAGTTATATCCCCCTTTCTGGTCCATCAACTAAATAACAATGTACGAGGATGAAAATGACTCAGTGAAGAACTTGTATCCGTCAGGAAAAAATAGGACAATGTGGAAACAGGATGGGTGTCCAATGAGGCCGTAATTGGCTCTGGTAAAGAAGTGAAGCGAGGAGGGGTCGCCAGAGATCTGCTGACAGATTTGACACAGCCATATGGCTCACAAGACTGCATTCCATATCAATGGCTAGAGGAACAAGCCAAGATATTTTGGGTACCATAATGTGTTTTATGATTTATGAACATCAAGCCCCATTACCTTCAGTGAAAAGTTGAACTGTTTTCAGATACAGGATTGCAGTTATCATGGAGCACATAGGCCACACGTAGTCTACAACCTGCACAAAAACAACCATTCTCACATTCAGAGTTCAAACATACTGACAAAGTCACACTATGGAGAATTATACACAATTTAAATGTGAGAAACATTTTTTTCTGATACTATAAACATGTTTTCAACAAAATAAAGGTGTTTTCTTGTATGTGTATTTGTCAGATAATTATTTCTGTGTACATTAGAGGAGCTTTGCTAAGTAATAGATATAGCATTCCCTAGTGTTATGTCACGATTTCAACCAGGTTTTTGCACAAATCTTAAATACAATGATCTTAAGTATGTTTTAGTGAAATGAGCAGTCTAACCTGACATAGGCACTTCAGCAACAACAACAGTAAAATACATGAATGTACACACCATGGCAGTTGTAAGTAGTATTTTTAGAAAGTGCGTGAGTCTGGGATAAGCATAAGCCTATCCTGCCATAGGTCACAATGGCTCAGATGAACACAGGGACAAAGCCAGTGTTCCAGGGCAGCATTAGCACCATGGTACTCCCACCTAGCATGCTCAAATGTGTGAGACTTTGCCAACTGTTACAGTGTAGGGCCGATACAAAGTCTAATGCAGCATTTTCTGACAAGCATTCAGATTGTTTTGTGATTTATGTTTTAAATTAAGGATCACAGTCAGGTTGCGCATTTTAAACCCATCTGAGGGCATTTACATTTGAGACTGAAAAATGCACAGCTAGAGTGAAGAAGTCATTGTATTTCAGAACAACTATGCAGAGGTCTAACATTGTTACAATGTTGAGTTTTGGGGGTTTTTTTCTTCACAAAATTGGGTATTTTGTTGAGGGCTTTTTGTTACTGCAGCCTTTCCAATCAGGTAATTTACTGGATTTTGTCTCTGGTACACAGCCAAACCTGCAGGCCCCTGTGGTGCACCTTTTGTGAAGCAATTACCAAGAAAAACAAGCCTCTGTTTTAATGACTTATTTTAGAACAATTTAATTATATGGCAACTCCATTTCTCATGTTCAAGCTTCAGTGAAAGCACTTTATAGAAAAGGACAGATTTTGGAGTAATAAGATTGCATTTTCTTTAATGCAAAAATAAAAATAAAGAAAAAATATAGTTAATTGTGTACCAAATTGCTAAACATTTTTTGTTATATTTTAAGCATTTTGTTTTTGTGAAGGTTTGTGGGAGACAGCAGACTTTGTACGCATTAAAAATACTGTGATTAAAAATATACACCTTTAGTGGCTGCTGCATGTCATGTTTCCATGTTTACACTGGCCTGGATGGTCCCAGTGATTATAATTAAGCAGCTCTGATCCCAGGACATAATCAAGGCCAAAGCAAAGGAGGTGGAGTTAATCTGTCTGGGAACAGAGGGGGTGGGATGAGGTGACTGGGGGCAAACAGAAGTCTGTTACTCAAGATTTACAACAGAAACAAGTAGGCTTCAAGTTAGTTGGATCTAATCATGAGTTTTTTGTGTTTTGGTTTAGAACAGTGCCAAGAGCTGTAGGCAAAATGACAAGTGGACCATCAAAACAATGTAATTAAACAATTCAAATGCATTCAAATAAAGACGACTCTTTAAAATCCAACATTCACTCCTAACAATGTTAATAAAGAAAATTTCTTTATCAACATGTTTCAATTGCAAAATGAAACATGTAAAAAATGTGATTCAATTTTAAAATCTTTGTGAACCTGCCACTGACTAATAGCTCTTGTTTATAAATACATATTTGACATTAAAGCCACAGATTTTCAAGCGTGGATTTGTGCCTTGTCATTTAGGATAGCAGTAAGTCCTTTCTATACCAATAGTCCCTTGTTGTCAACAACAGAGGAATGGGTTTACAAATCTGATCTAAAACCAATTTGGACACTGGCGTCATCCTCATATGGCCAGCAGTGGAGCACTGACTCTGGCCTGACCTGACATTTCAGGACAAAGCACCAAATCACACACAAGTATAAGAAAAATATATTTGAAAATGAGCTTGTTAGAAAAAGTTCTTACATTTTCCAATGCCCCACACTGCACTGCATTGCAGGAAATTAAGACAAATCACTGTCGGGTTCTCTGGGCATGCATTTTAAAATATTCATCTCTTTGCTAACAGCCACTGACGCCTGAGGAGAGAGCTGCTATCAGCCAAACTAACCCTGCAATATTGGTAGGATTGTAAATGGCTTTATTATGTGTAATCTAATTTTGACAAGGGTAAAAAATCATTCTGTTTTTGAAAAATACAAGCCAGGTTTATTACACTGCCTGCTGCTGACAAATCCCTAATGGAGTGCTAAGAGGAGGGAACTTAAGTCATATAATATTACTGCAACGCAAGCTCTCAGTGCTAACAAGCTCATATCAGTATCAAGAGGCACATGCTTAAAGCCACCAAGCTGGAAAATACATAGTGAAGCTGCAGATTTTAAACGAGGATCCTGCGTCATTCAAATTCTTTTCACCATGGAGATGTTATTGCTTCATCTAGAATGTCTCACAGTATGGCATTAAACCTTTCTATCTTCATGGAGACCAAACTACATGTTACAAGTTACAGGTCTGATCTGTGGAGAGGCAACCCTGCTCACAGTCAGAATGCCTGTTTTTCTATGTATTTTGAGCTTGAGTTAGAACTGAAGAAGCTGCAAAACGTATTCAATAAAAAAAATAAAAAAAAAACATTTGTCCAGTTGACAAATTTAATTTTGTCCTTTGGCATGGATTCTGCCCGGATGACTGAGGGATTTTACAAATATTTTTGAGCTATTAAACCATCTGTAATTGAATAATGTAATGCAGAACTGTTTAATGTAAAGTAGAAACGCCTCCTCCCGTCTTGCCGTTATGCTAGAAATCATGTTTGTTTACAGCCGGTGCACGTTCAGAATTGCTGTTGAAGTTTCCTGTCCAGAAGTAATTTAGTGAAGTGTCAGTCTTTAGACCCTCTGCTTCATTGCACACCATCGCTGGAAAGAATCTCCAAGAATCACCTTAGTTTGGGCCCTTTAACTGATTGATCTGAAAGAACGCTTCATAAGAGCAAATTCACAAGTTTGCCCTTGCGCCAAAAATCTGCTTTTGTCAACTTTCTCAAAATGTCAATTACTGTCTAATTGCTATTCATAATCTGTGCCAATGTCCAACTAAATGCAATCACAGCCCTATTTATAAATGCATTTGGTAGTTTGGATCAGCTCTGAGCGGGCCCTGGAGGAGCCTGGACATGAATGATGGCCTGTGGAGGATGGATGAGGTGGAAGCGCTGCCACGATGGGTGTCTCTGCCTGGGACGGAGCAGGACACAGAGAAGCGAAGGGCATGTTAATCACCTCAGAAGCACGGGGACCAGACCTGCAGGTGTCCAGCCCACAAGGAACCATTCATGAAAGACTAACTTACCACCACATTGCCAAACATGGCTTCTTTCATATCACTAAACATGCCATATCTGTCCCAGTATTTTACCATAATATAGGGATGGGCTTGAGTTGTCCGTTGTAAATAATATTACTTCCCAAGAACTATAGGGCAATATAGGGGTGGGCTTGGGATGTTCTTTATAAATAATGTCTCTTCTCTGGTGAAAACTGAAGAAAAAAAAAAAACCAAAAAAACAGATAATCAATTGGGCCTGTCATGATAACACATTTTGAAATATGATGTACTGCTGAACCCAAGAGTAGATTTAAACCACAAAAATATTTAAAATGTACAATATTGTTACAAAATCAGGAACAGCAATTCATGAAAAGCAGAATTATAGGTGCATGGTGTAACTTTTCTGATGGAAGGTCTGTCAAATGTCTTTCTCCAAGGAAATGTTATTGTTTGCTAGAAATGTTTCACAGTATGGTATTAAACCTTTCTATCTTCATGCATACCAAAACAACACAAGTTACAGGTCAGAACTGTAGAGAGGTAACGTGCTCACAGTCAGAATGTCTGTTTTTCTAGGTATTTTTGAGCTACAAAACCACCTGTAATTGAATAAATGTAAGGTAGAGCTGTTTAATATCATATTGTGCGACATCCCAGGCTACACAATGTATCTTTAAACTACTTATTTTGCATCTGTAATGACTCATGTTGCATGTCATGCAACATGTTATTAATTCAACCTTCTATCATATAGCCAACAAAGAACAAAGGATTTCCAAACAAAAGTGGTAAGAAAAAGTACACATGATAAATGCAGACCCAAAAAAATTTGAAACAGCTTTCATACTGTATATGAAATGATAAGTCGATATAGTAATTATTGTGACAGGTCTATAAGGAAGATGGAATGGATGGAAGATTATGCGCATCTACTATAGATCCACCTTTCAAGTTACGTGGTTGACCAGAGCCAGTACTATGTCCAATGGCGTAAGGAGATTGGTTGGCATTATCCACTGATAAGTAAGCCCCGTCATTGTAAACCAGTTATCCAATTTCCTGAATGGGTCTTGGCATATGGACAATGTATGTTGAGAAAGGGAGAACTATATGACAGTAGAACAGCAAACATAAAGGCAAGCAAATAATTATAGGCTTTTGTGGGCTTTACTTTGATATGAATAAGTATAATGCAAAACACAAGACTTGCACTGCATAAACCTACAAAAAAAATCAGATAAAAATAATACACATTTTTACAATGATCTCTTAATTATTAAAAAGTCTTAGATGATCGAGTATGCATTCAGTTCCAAGTACCGAGACCACCCTTAGACCTTCTTAGTCCAAAATCACATTAATTGTCCAGGCATAATTAGCACTTTGACAATTAATGCTCCCAAGGATATGAATCGCATCACTTCTGCTCTAATTGATTTTGCAAACACATAATACGGTTTCTATAACATGGCGGCTGCTCAACAGTGGCTCTGTGTACCCAGTAATGAAATGCTACATTGACCATGGAACTATAATGAGAAAGGTATATAATAATTAACACTACATTGACTCTCACTGTGCTACCTGGATTTACAATAATCCAAGAGAGCTGAGCTGAATAGACAATGAAATGTTTTATTGTTCCTGGTGTAGATGACCATAAGCTGAGGCATTCATTCATGAAGGCTCCTGAGTTAGTTTTAATCATTTGAATAGCTGAATTTCCTCGGCTCACCCATGCAAGCACTTGTGTGATTTAACTGGCCTAATAAACAATATAAGGAATGTAAAGACAAGGTTATTTTTAAAGGTACAGTGTGTAGGATTCGTGGCGCATAGGTGGATGGTGCTATTCCACTTCCTCTTTTGGCTATGGCAGACCTCGAGGGTCACCCGGGCGCGCCGTAGCGCCGACAGCGGCACATGAACCGCGCGCCGCTGTATACATAAAATGCGGTCCCCCGTTCACTTTTTTTTTTTCTTTTCACATGAAAACACACAATCCCGATCATGATTCATGACAATCTACACATCAAATGAAACCTTACAGTCTCCTCTTTTTGACTATGCAATTCATTTCCCTGCACAACAGTCACTCCCCGAGCACATGGGGCTTTTATACAGAAAAGCACAAAACGAGGTTTGTTACTTAGCTTACCTTTGAAGGCTCTGCACAGGTCAAACTCTGTATTTCACCATAAACTTGCTCTCAATCTGTCCATAAGGATCCAGCGAATAAAATCCAGTAAAACAATTTAGTCCAAAATACGTGTTAGATCCATTACGACGTGTGATCCGGCAGCATGCTTGTTTACACGAGGCTCCCCCCTTCCCCCCTCCCCTTCCCCTTCTCTCCTTCGCTCCTCCGCTCCCTCAGGCAGCGCGGCTGAGCAGCTGCTAGCAGGAGTCTAGGCGAAGGATGAGCCCAAATGTCCTTCTGCGGCTCTTGTATTTAAAATGGCTGCCTCTATATGGGGAAGATCCCCCTTTTATGTGACTATATCTAAGTCCAAAAGAATACTTTGATTTCATGATGGAAGTGAAAAGGCTTGAAAAACAATGTGTTTTTGAATGGGTATCTTCAATTTCAGTAATTAACAGGTAAAAATCTTACACACTGTCCCTTTAAAGCATGAAATGATTTTATTTTCTACACAGATATCTTGCAGATAGTCATGTTGGAGGCTTTGGCTGCATTTTGGCTATTTAGTGTTGAATTTATTCAAGGACAAATGATGGGAATGTTACATTCTTGAAAGTCCTGGGAGTGAACCACGCTGTTGCAAATGGTTACAACTTCTATTGCAAGGTATTGCGAGGTCGGTCTAATCATTTCCAACCACGTTTTTCTTTTGGTGTCTTCCTTTGGTTTGCAATTCAAGTGGGAAGACTTCAGACAAAAGCAATAGCGATACAATATTTACCACTGGGAACGTTTGCCCTCTCTTTTATTCGCAACATGCTCTGGGTGTTTCTTGGTGCAGTGTTTGCAAATATAGTCAGCGCCAAAGAAGAAATATTAAATTATACTGTATAAATTAAAGGTGAAATTTTGTATTATTGAGGAAACTCTATGTAGCCTGTGCTCTTACTGTCTTAAAACGGAGGTGTGGGTAAACCTGCAGACAGAGGAGACACAGACAATGGCTCATGTGAAAGCGCAGAACCTCCAGAATTGACTCTCTGAACTGCAGAGGCTGCACAGGCACTGACTCACGATTGGCTGCAGTTGCTGGTATTTAGGTAGTGACCATTCAGATCAGATAGAGGCCTTTTATGTTTGAACAAACTGGATTTCAGCATTGAAACTGGCAACAGAAATGAGAGACTCAAATGGATAATCTTGTTGACGTAAGTCTGTATTAGAATTGTTATCATTAAAAGCTATATTCTTTCTAAAAGCTATATATTTGAACATGTTTACCTCATAATTTGGAGCTCAGTCAAGTTTGCTGAAAAATCATGTATACAGTTCCAGTAAATATAATAAAACTGCCCTGAAACAAATTCAAACATTTTCTCTTATTCACAATATATATTATGTGGGACATCTACTAAAAACATATGCAAAGGTCAAACTGGGAAATTTGACCTATGCATTTGACCCATCCTTTAATGCCACTGAGGCAGTGAGCACCGCAGCACAGTGTAAGCACAGTGCTCAGTGCTTACAAACAGTTCTAAATCCTAAGTTTGCAGCAAGAAAAGTACACTTACAAAATAATTCAAAATACTTCTCTTCACTTCTAGTGCAAAAAAACAAAAAAGCCTCACTTCTACACCACACATATAGCAGCAAAGACATGTCTCTCCCACTGGCACTAACAGTATAATTTCAGAGCTGTGTTTGGAGATTGACGAGAAAGTTCCTAATTGGTGCAAATTAAAATGCAGTAATGTTTTTGTAATGACTACACAGAGGTGGAGAAAACATCAAGTTTCTGAAAAATCAGGTATACAGTTCCAGTAAATATAATCTAGTAAATTTCTCCTGCGTGAGATCAATAAAGTCTTATCTTATCTTAATAAAAAATGCCCTGAAAGAAATTCAAACATTTTCTCTTATTCACAATATATATTATGTGGGACATCTACTAAAAACATATGTGCCTAAAGTATATTGTTGAGTTACACTTTATTGTCCCCATTGGGAAATTTGACCTATGCATTTGACCCATCCTTTAATGCCACTGAGGCAGTGAGCACCGCAGCACAGTGTAAGCACAGTGCTCAGTGCTTACAAACAGTTCTAAATCCTAAGTTTGCAGCAAGAAAAGTACACTTACAAAATAATTCAAAATGCTTCTCTTCACTTCTAGTGCAAAAAAACAAAAAGCCTCACTTCTACACCACACATATAGCAGCAGACAAGACATGTCTCTCCCACTGGCACTAACAGTATAATTTTAGAGCTGTGTTTGGAGATTGATGAGAAAGTTCCTAATTGGTGCAAATTAAAATGCAGGTGGAGAGGTGGAGAAAACATCCTGTGGACAGGTGCTTAATGAAGAAAGTGGCAGCTGCCTTTGCCCAAACTTCACTTTAGGAGAGATTTCAGACCACTCAAGACTAAGACACGAGGAGGACTCATGTGAGATCCACTGACCTCACGGAGCACTGCAATAAATGGCATTAGTTAGAAAGCCTAATATGAACAAGGGTATAATAACAACATAGAAAGTTCACAAGAATCAACAATGAGAAGGAAACCCAGCTGAGTTTTGTGTCAAACTGATAAGTCGCCTTCCTTTCAACCTCTAAACTTGAGTTGTCTGAAAAAAACAAAACAAAACACAATTATGTGCCACTAATGTTGTAATACAAGTGAACAGTAAATGAAGGCAAGCTAAGGTTCAATATCTTGCCCACAGACACTTCAAACTATTAGGAGTGCCAACCATCTCTTTTACATTGGGTATTGAAAATTATAAACACAAATTTGTATGGAATATTATTGGTAAGTGTTTTGTTAGGAGTAGAAATGATAAAGGTCCAGACAGATGTTTGCAACTGTTGTGATACTTCACTGTTACTTCCCTGTGTATAGATGTCATAGATGTCAAGTCTTTTAAAGGAATCAATTGTTAATATACACCTATCTTCAAATTGCCTAAAGGAGAATAACTGTAACAGGACCGTTCAATGCCATGTTACATTATTGTAGCCCATGATAAATAGAACAAAAATGCACTGTCCTTGGTCAGCTTTTGGTACACTGTTACACAAGGAGCACTGCTGCATCATTGATTAAGTAAACCACACATTATTCACAAATTATATCAACATCCCAGTGCTTGTAGCTACAAACTAGAACAAAATGCACTGGACAAAGCCTTTCTGTACGTACCCATGTGGGATTTCTCATTTTTCTGCCAGGTAGTTGCGCCACAAGATAAAAATAGTCCCAATTCTCAAATCACATCAAGAATATTACATAGGAATCAGAGGGTCATAACCTCAGCAAAACATGAAATATAAATAAACAACTGTGGAAGAACTGGCCCTGACTCTTCACTATAAAGCAGGGTGGAAAAAAGAGACAGAAAGATGGGCTCAAAATTAGATAGAGAAGCTCACAACTGGTTCTATAGTTTGAGAACCACTGGGCTATTGCACACACTGCTTACATCAGTTCCGTCAATTTGGAGCATCTGGTGCCCCAGCGTATTCCTCCCTGCACCTGCAAGTCCACCTTTATCGTTCTGATTTGCAGTTTTGTTCCTCCCTTCTCTAACACCTGCTTAACATGGCAACATGGCAACATGGCAACATGGCGTAAGCATCTGTAACAGCATAATTTTACTCATCAGAATAAGCACTGTGCAAAATGATGATCTACACTCAATCAAGTAATGACAACAAAACAAACAACTCAGTGTTCAATGTGATCTGTGAATCTCTCAGGTTTTGGAATTTCAACGCCAAGATGCAAATTAATTTCCACAGGGTAATTGCTATAACAGCACCTCACCTCATTTTGGGGCTATTAGAGACTTGCTGGGTGTGAAAAATGCTCAAAAAGACCGATCATTATCCACTGAGAACTTCATTTAGATTTCTTTAATAGTTGCTATATGTAGGCAGTAGACAGACAGATACTGATCTGTCAGTTTGAAGGCAATGGGCACGTGGATAGGGATGAGATCATAAGTGATGGACTGTCATTAACAAAACTCCATGACCAAAGGAACACATTCAAATGAATTAATTAGAAGAGAGAAACAAGACAATCCATAATATCAAGGGGGAAAGGGTTAAAACATGGACCAAAGTGGATGAGATTATTGACAGCGCGCTGCAGTTTTGGGTTGCAGCATTTACATCATTGCCAGTATCATAAAGTGCCAATTTTTTTTTTTTTTTATTTAAATAATTTTGCATTTAATTTTACATCTTAACAACAATTTGAGTAAATATTCTTCAAAGGGGGGTTTTACGCATCTTGCAAATGCATAACAAATGTCACGCGGCGTGCTCTAGACACAGCCTAATCACTGCGTCGCCAGCCCAGAACACCTGCTAACTTATCCTAACAAAAAGATCGATGAGATTATAGATAGAAGGCGAAATGTTTTATTGTTTACCTCAGTTGTTAGTTCATCCTTGTTGTGGAGACGAGAAAACAGTCCAGTATGATGATGAACAGTAGTCCGGATCTGAGATGTAGCAACGCGCCTCTTCTGCAAACAACTTGGCTGCTACTACTGCCCGGTAATAAACGTGGGATTACAGCGAACTGCTTTCGACTCCAGATATTACGAGAAAAAATACAAAAGACGAGATTTTGAAAAAGTAGTGTAGAGTAGCACGTGAGAAAGAATAATAAAATTGCGATGTAGGCAGTGGGAGCAGCGTTATCGCTCTCATCCGACCACAGAGGATCGGATAGGGACGGTCACAGTCCCCGCCCCTTCGCTCCTTCAATGCAACAATGAATGTAACCCAGCAATAATTCAGTATCTGTAACTTTTCTATAGGTTTATCAGGTAAGCAAAATTAATTATGTTTGCTCAAACGTCTTAATTAGCCTACTTTAAATTTGGAAAGAATGTAGGCATAGGCAGGCGTCATATAAGCAAGTTTATGGTGGGCCCACCTTATCAATTAAATAAAATTATGATTTCATGTTACTATGGCACAACAATGTTAAGTCACCTTACACACAATACAGGAAACGGTGAATTCCAACTCCAACATTGTGGACTGAACCTGAACTCCACTGACCATAACAAGACTCTTGAGTTTTCATTTATTCAAATGCATTTGTAACATTTGTAGCCTATAATAATAATAATAACAACAACAATAATAATAATAATAATAATAATAATAATAATAATAATAATAATAATAATAATAATAATATAATCATCATCATCATCATCATCATCATCATCATCATCATCGTCATAGTAATAAATACCATAGATATAGAACCGTTCTATATCTATGCAAAAATACTACAAAACTGCTTCAAACGTGCTTTATTTTGAAATCAAGATGTGCGGAAATGTATGTATTAGTATTTATTGTTACCTTGACTTTGTTACGAAGACCAATCAGCGTGGGCGCTGACACAGATACAATGGTTTTGGTGTTTAAAGAACCGAGATGGGCGGTGCTTGTGATCGTCTGGGGCACACACTGTCATGCGGAGACCTGTAGACACGCCGATGTATAAATCAATGCCACTCGGTGGGACCACTTCCTTGTAGTTGTCAGAAAGGAAAGCGAGGAGGCAGCATAATTTATCAGAGTTCAGACGATATTTGGGAACGAAGGACATTTGTGGTAAATCTTAATTATATTTTAAGAAGTTTATAGATCGTTTATTCTTAGCTGCGTGGACTGACTCCAAAATGCTAACGCTAGCCTGTTGTCTGCATGGTTTATGTTTGGTTTACTAGAACAGACCATCATGACTTGTTATGGGCTATAACCAGCTACATAATAAATAAATAGTTGCATAAATACATAACATGCACTGGCTTATAAATCTTGAACAACTTCCTGCTATCTGGAAAATGATTAATTCTGCTGGATATCACGCAAAACGTTGGAAATGTAGGATAGCAGCCTATATGCATCATGTTTGAATACAGTGACAACTGTGTGACTGTGTACTTTCACATGTAGTTCGCATTTACTGATAAAGAAATGAGACCATAGATCATATAATCAAGGGAATGAAAACAAAAGATCATTTATAACTGCATTTGTCTCTTTCTGTTCAGATATGAGCTTTAATTGAAGACAAATGACCTGAACATCTTGAACATCCATGTGTATAATCCTCTTCAAGTTCGACCCCAGGCCTGCATCCAAAAACGCCTACAGGTACAAAACTCTATTTCATACATGACTTCTCTATAATAAAACACGGTCATAAAATCTTATACCTAGCAACCCAGTGACAGTCAGCTGTTACTAAGCTGAAAGCAAAAGTAGGACATGTGAAGCATGAGTTGGTTTAGTTCTATCTTTAGAAATAATCCTTCTTCTTCAATGAAGACAGGATATCACATTCACCTGTTTAACAAAGGGCATTAGAAACTTGCATAAGACTATTATGGATTGCCATATCCCTGCTAAATTTTATAGTTTCTATAATTGCCCTAAATATTCTGCATGTTCTAAGCTTTATAGTGGGGGTGTTATGAAACAAAAAACTAAAACGAAGAATTTAATCTTAAAATAACTCTATGTCTTCAGTTTAGTTCTCCAGTGGATTCTACTTGTTCTTTTACTTTTCTACTTGATGCTGTGTGTACAAAACAGATGCAAGTTGCAGGATAGTAATAACCTCTTGTAATGTAAATAGCCTCCTTAAGCAGTCAAATTGCTTTGTTTTGCTAAACCTGATACTGACCAAAGGGCTCTTCCAGACAGATTATCTATTTAAAATAGGCATCAGTCTTTACATAGTGAAGGAGTCTCACACGAAGGCTGGTTTAAAGAGCCAGAAAAGTCAATAAAAAGGCACAACATATTAGCCCGTTTTGGACCTGGTTTGATCCTGATTTGCCTTCTGTTTTAAATTTGATTCAAGCCCATTGTGATGGATCAAATCTTGTATCATAAACATGAACTATACATTAGTGACTCCTGTCCAGTCAGCTGTAAATCTGGTTAAGACCTGGTTTATATCTAACCGTTTAGGTCTGACTTGGTCCTGGTTGAATCCAATCCAGTGTCTCATTTTAGTTTATCGAATCCGGTACTAGACAATCACTCCATGAGCAGTCTGTGGGTTAGTGCCGTCAGTGCCATGAACAGTCTACAACTACTAATCCAGTCATGCCCTTCCCTGTGGGGATGCTAACCCTGACTGAGGAGGAGATCATGACAGAGTTGTGCTTTTGAGCTCTGACACAGCCCTGAATCTCCGGAAAGGTGAAATGCATTGTGCCCTCCTCATGCCCTGACTAAATATGGAGGCTGCAAACTGCAAATCAGTTTGATGTGGTGAGAACTTGAAATTATTGATTATTGTACAGAAAGACATGCCTTTAATTCACATTGTGCGGGATTTTTGTATAGGACATGGTGTTTTTAAAAAGCTTTAAAAATGGGTCAATCAATTTGTAATGAATTCTGTTGCTAAGTCATTCTTAATGTTTGGAAATGTTCCAATTCGTTCTTAATTAATGGCATGGTGAAAAACAAGTGGATATGAAATGCATTTGTTTCAGGGAATTGAAGGCAGACATAATTCACTGTGTTGAGGTTTTGTGAAGTTTTAAAATTGCAACTAAGTATGTAACAATATTCCATTACAAACACCCAAATAATATGTACTGTGCCAGCAAATCCATAACTATTTATATAACTAAATGGGGTTTCATGCCTCCTAAAAGGTAGGCCCGCTCTCCTGTTTCAATAAGATGTCTTTCACGTATACTGTATGCTGTTTAATGTGTGTAGAATTCTCTGCTGCTGACACTTCCAGCTTTGATAGCCCTTTAATCACCCATCTACATGCTTACCCATGATGCAGCTGGCTTATTGTCACTGTGATCGTGGCTGCTTGTATGTGATTTACCCTCAGGATCCTATCACAGATGCTCTCTTCTGTAGCACCATCATTAGCAGTGTAGTGGCTCAGAAGAAGCTATGCCGATACCCAATACAATACGAAAAAACTATCCTTACATGCACATGCTCTGACCCATGTTAGGTCAGGTTAGCTTATCACTTTGCACTTAACACAGCCCACACGCAGCTCCTATAAGATTAATAGAGACACAGAGGCGGTAGTGCCACCCAGACCCCAGCTAGCCCCGAGCCAACATAAAGAGGTCAATATAGTTCATTAGCGTTTTCCCTGTTTCTGGTTTCCCGCGGGTGAATAAATGCCCCAGTACAGTTTAAATCCATTTCACAGTGGATTTAACTCGCTTGTGTAGAGCAACTATTATGTAAGACAGGGAGGGGGGGAGAGACAGAGAAGGAGACAGAGAGAGAGAGAGAGACGGTGAGAGAGAGAGACAGTGAGAGAGAGGGAGACAGAGAGAGAGAGACAGTGAGAGAGAGAGAGAGAGAGGGGGGGGGGCAGAGAGAGGGAGACAGAGGGAGGTAGAGTGAGAGAGGGAGGTAGAGTGAGAGAGGGAGGTAGAGTGAGAGAGGGAGGTAGAGTTAGCCTGCCTTGCGTCTTACTTGGTTGAGGTTTGCAAAAATGACCAGTACTGTACATGCCAATGAATAAGAAGGGAATCATAACAGAATGTAACCCTTACTGGAAAATGTTAAAATGGGCAAGACACAAACCACTGACTGAATATAGTAAAAAGCCTTTTTTCATGGAGGGATGCCAGTGTGTTTTGACCAGCAAGATGGTTTTTGTTAGGACATAAAGGTGGAACAAGACACACAGGTGTTAAACACAGTTGTATTGCAATCACGTGACAACGTCACATGATTATAGGAAAAATAAAAAAGGTTGCCCAACCTTGAGGAATATCTAAGAACAGAAAGTAGATCAAAGGTATTTTTGTAAGTTTGTAGTAATTGTAAGTAGTATATAATATTTCATGCCCTATAAAGTATACAAATTATTTTGAGTAGTTTTAAGTTCTTCTTTTAATACTGTGTGCACCAACTATTGTATTTCTAATTATATTTCTTCTCTGCCCTGGTATAGATATGGACATAGTATGAGACCGGTTTAACAAATTCTGCTTGATATACTGTATGCTGATATATCATAAGATGCATTTGAAAGTAGCACCAGGGGAAAGATGGGGAAAGAGGGGAAAAATCCCCTGTCTGTAGAGACCCACAATAAAGATTGAGACTGTGTGGCGGGCACTAATTGCCCATACAGCGTTTGATGCAGGTCACACTGTTGGTCACAGTTGTTAATGGCTAAGCACACCACTGTCAGGGCTATATTGTAGCAAGCTAGTAAGATAAAGGTAGTGGTAAAACATAGTGACTGAAAAATCTGAGTTCTTGCATGCACTTTCACTCATGCTTCCTTGACCCTCTGTCCTTTGCTTTTGGCTAAAAGCTAAAATGGACTAACTTCTTGGCTTTTTTAGAGCAGGAAATATTTTACACAGTTATGTTCAGCCTTGAAAATGTTTCAGTATTTTTTTTTTTTTTTATTGCTGCATTTTAAATTGTATGTTGCTATGATAGGTTAAGAATTTTGTAACCATTTGATGCACACACATATAGCACAGCACTGGCTTTTTAAAAATTGACTTCCTGTAAGCAATATAGTGAAAACTAAATAAATATTAATAATATTGGTTAACAATATTGTCTTTTCTTCTTCTAGGCTAATTTTGGCTGCAAACAGAGATGAATTCTACAATAGGCCATCCAAGGCTGCAGACTTCTGGGGGGCCCACAATGAGATCCTTAGTGGTAAGAATGGCTATAATGTCAAAGAAGAAAATAGATAGGGCTAAACACATATAATTGACTTTTATGACTTTTATATATACATATTGAAAAGATGTTCACTCTTTATTAAATTGCTCAGTGTTTTATTTGTGCATGTTTGAATAATCCTGTATGATCCTGATTCCATGGCTTGAATGCTCATAAAATTGTGGATTAAAAAATGTACATAATGAACTGGGGGTATTGGCGGTCACTGTTGTTCTTCATAAGCAAAGTGCAAAATAATAACGATAATAATAAATAAACATGTATGTATGTATGTTATAGTTTTACACTAAATTTCCCCAAAACACAATTGGCATTAGCAACATGAGGAGCTGCTGACACGCCTTTTTTGCCAATTATTTTGGTATTTTTTTCATAATCAAACAAAATGTTATTTACTCAATGAAGCGTGATCAATTAACTGTAAAAAGTTGCAATTTGTCAACATCATCCCTTTAAAACTGAAAACGTCATATCGACACTGTGCACCTGGTTCTGAGCAGTCTTTTTGGCTCCACTCTCATTCAGCGCTAAATAGCTTTGAATAATCGAGTAAATATCGGCCCCCTCACCTCTCATGGCTTCACGAGTCCATCACAGTACATCCCGATGCACCGTAAACTATATCTAATTGACTGATGTCCAATACACATCAGAGCCACACCGAGGAAATCAATCATCCCTTTTTTCTTGCCAAAGGGGAAAATGGCTGATAGCCCTGTTGTTCACAGCGCTCCTCAGTAATAGAGGGGTCAAGACTCCAATAGTGTGTGCTTAATTGATCGGTGCTTTTATGTGACGTGACAGCAATAAATGGCACAGTCTTATCTGTGCGAGTGGGCGCGTGGAGGGAGGGTTCTGTAGGGGATGCAGCATGATCGGGAGGAAGTAAAGGTATAGCTCCCAGGGGCCTCTCAGGATACCTCTCCACCTCAGGGAATAGGACCATTTGGCTCTCTCAGTCATTGTCAGTGTAAGTGGACCTGTCTTTATTGATCTACAGGCAGTAGTCTGGACCATTAACTGGCCTATTTTTCAATCCCCAAATGTCCAAAATCATACTTGTACAATTTTCTCAGAGCTTGCATTACAGTTTGGATTTTATCTTAATTCATAGACATTGCAAGGTACAGCTATAGGGCTTGACCTGTGATTGGTTAAATGCACTTGTCACTCACTGACGTTGACCAATAGGAACGGTGGGTGGGGAAGAATAAATATGCCTGTGAACTGCATCAAACGGCATAGCAATCTCGCTACATTCAAAGATGGTCACGGGGT
The DNA here is from genome assembly GCA_036785185.1 of Paratrypauchen microcephalus. Lineage (NCBI taxonomy): Eukaryota > Metazoa > Chordata > Actinopteri > Gobiiformes > Gobiidae > Paratrypauchen > Paratrypauchen microcephalus. The sequence goes on along the minus strand of JAVJIX010000090.1, from coordinate 2,855 downwards.
CAGATCACAAATTGATTTTATACTGTCGTATTGTCTACCCATAGTCCTAAAAAACACAGTTTAAAACACCTGTACAGCTTGATACTCTGGGACAGTCCGAAGTAATAACAATAATAAATAATAATAATGAGTTTTATTTATAATGCACTTTACGTTTTGAAGGCAAATTTCAAAGGGTACAAACACAGTAAAATCAACAATAACCAGATTAAAACTCAACTAAGGAGACAGTTTTTTTCAGAATGGGCATCTGATGTACAACCGTGTCAAAGCAGCATGCACTTTGCTCACACTTTAATATTGGATTTGTTGATCAGGTCTTGACCAGGAGTATGGAAAAGAAGGAGGATCATGGCTGGGCATCAACAAGAGGGGCAAACTTGCCGCTATAACAAACTACATGGAAGGCCGTCCAAACCCAGATGCACAAGGACGGGGTATGTTGGCTATTACAAAACTGATCTTACAATAAATTTGAATGGTGCATTGTGTATGTTTTCTGGTGGAGGGTCCATCAAATGCTTTTCTCCATGGAGATGTTATTGATTTGTCTGGAATGTTTTACAGTATGGCATTAAACTTTTAATGTTCATGGAGACAAACAATGACATATCCATAGAAACAAGCAGGTGACTGTGCACCTTTTAATTAATTGCTTATTTAATTTTCCACACTTTCTGTCTGCAGGTTTCCTCGTGTCCACCTACCTTACGGAGAACAATGGAGACAGCTACTCCTACTTAAAAAAGGTGTCAGCAGAGGGCCACTCGTACAACGGCTTCAACCTGCTCACAGCAGAGTTCAGGTGAGTGGGATGGTGTTCGGAAGATTTTAGTTATTCAGAACAGTGTGATGAAGTAGAGATTAAAGAGGGAGTTTTATGAAAAAAACAACAACACCTTTTTGGAGCTTCTTACCATGTTATAACGCTGTCCCCTCATCAAAAACATACTTGAAGTAGTTTTGTACATGTATGCATGTTTGAGCATGGTGTAATCTCTCTCTGTCACTATTCAAACCCTTCATACGGTTAGCAGTACGAGTACACACTTTTTGTATAAGGTTCATCTTGCTATTCAAGAGCAGGATACAAAGCTAAATTATAACTTTGTAAAGTTTGTTGCAGTGTGCAGCAGTTCAATTAGCGGGATGCACGTTGATTGTGTTGGCTGAAGTGGGAGTGACACAGGATTGAGTCTGGAATCAGACTCCCCACAGTCACAGACTTCCCAAGTATAACATTTTCAAAACATTAAAAGATAACATGGTGACCTCAATATGTTACAGTGTAAACCAGGGGTGCTCACACTTTTTCAGCATGCTACTTATGAAGTGAAGTCAAAATGATCTACCTACAACAAAAATGCAAATCATTTATTTATAAATATATTGACAATTCTTTACATGTACAATGCATGTTGATGTACCTTGCATAACTTCATGTTCATTCTGTACATTTTTTGTCATTGCCTTACTCTTACTCTTACACATTCACCAAACGCATGTCGTGCATTTGTGCACTTTTATTAGGCAAACTTCAACCACATGTCGCGGTAGGCCTGCTCTGTGCCGAAGGCCTGCTCTGTGCGGACACTGTAATGTAAAATTAGATTAGTTTTTGCTTTGCGTTTTGTCCTTGCTCTACTAATCAGAGCGCATTGAGGAGGGAGCCTGTGTGCTCTATGAGCAGGAGGAGAGAGCGTGAAAAGGAGAGGCGCGCTGACGTGAGCCGGATGGACAGGTAGGATGTTTTTAAAAGTTTAACCTGCTCTGTGATGCGCGCTGGTACGCAAGGGTACACGCTGTTGCAGAGAAGCTGCGTGCGCTGGTGGCGCTTGTGGTGACGTGTCGCTTAGTGTCCGTGGGTTCCAGACAAGTGCACAGGCTGCAGTGAGAAGCCCCGCGCTGTTCCGTACACCGGTAAAAGTTTATTGCTGACGGCAGCAGCCGTAATGAAATATGATCGCACTAATTTCGAGACCAAGACCGGTGTCGAGTACCACGACACTACAATCTACCCACACTACCTTTGCGATCAACTGGTAGATTACACCCCTGGTGTAAACAATAAATATTCCGAGTATAATGATAACCCCACTTTAAAAACTACATCACATTGCACATTAGCTTTGGAAGTCAAATTCAGATGACACAGTTCCAACACTGGAGGATACTTCATTGTGTGTGAGAAAGTCAATTCTCTGGATTGTAGTCAAACATAAGGCTCTGGCAGACATTCACAAAGAAATGAAAAATACATGTGAGAGATTGCTCAGATTTCTGCAGATGGCAACTTTGTGTTCAAGTCCTCTTTTACCTCGAAACTGCAAAGCCAGCAACTTTGACATCTCAAGACTTTTAAGTGTGAGAAAAATCTCAAGTTTAGGCTGTGGAAGAGTTGCCAAAGTAATATATGGCCTTTTTTTAAGTTTGAGAAAGAAAGAATGAAAGTATTGAAGGTCATCTGCCCGTGTTTAAAGCAAAACTGTCTGTTCTTTTCTGTCCTGGTTTGGTGAAAAATCGTTGCAGTATCTGTGATTGTAAGCCCTTTACAAAGCTGTGGTTCAATCTTTTTGGCATTTGACATCTGGCACATAAACGTGGCACTCCAGTGATGGGCTGTAGACTGTCCTTGTACTAAAGCCAGAAGAGGGGAAAGAAGACTGAATTTTATAAATGTTCTAAATGTAGAATTTACATTATGCAAGACTGATTTTCACTGAGTGATTATGACTTTCCTTCCTAGTAGGCTGCATCTACAAATCTATTATCCAGCATTCAGTTTTGCTCACCAAAAGAAAAGGCAGTGTTGGGAAAGTTCATTTTCTACATGAACTAGTTCAAAGTTCAGTTCA